>OX595991.1:408169-1008169 GCA_951394045.1 Nitzschia sp. DOCU1
ATACTGTTCCCATCAAATGATAGACGATAGCCTAGAGCGAAGGGGCGGGTGTGTGGGCTATCATAATTTCCTAAGGGAAGCCAAGGGGCAAGAGCGAATGCACGGGTGTGTCGGCTATCACAATTTCCTGAGGAAAACCAAGGCGCTAGAAATATTTCATGATATCTACCTAAACGTTGGTGCAAAGTGAACATCTTAAAAGACGAGCTAACACATGAAATCACATTAATCCAATTCTCGAAACCATTATAGACAAGAAAATAGTAAGCCATCCGAAAGGCCGATTTGGTTTTGTGCTCGCCACAACGCGTCCAACGGCTGCGACTGCCTCGCATTTGTTTGTCTGTAGGTATATAAATTAGAAGCACTTGCGGTGAACGATGGATGGCCCAGATTCATCATATTCTTCCTTGCTGATCCACATGCTCTGGAACGTAGACAGAGAAGCCAAAATAGATCCTCCGATCCACACAGAGTATTTACGTTCCGGAGGAGCCACAATCTTGACCTTGATCGAGGCAGGGGCAAGAGCAGTCACCTCCTTCGACATGCGCTCGGCGATACCTGGGAACATGGTAGTACCTCCAGACATGACAATGTTGGCGTACAAGTCCTTGCGGATATCGACATCGCACTTCATAATGGTCTGGAAGGTAGAGTCGGCGATACCATCCATTTCAAGACCCGTCAAGTTGGGTTGGAACAAAACTTCAGGGCATCGGAAACGTTCGTTTCCGATAACGATAATGTTACCATCGGGAAGCTCGAATGACTTCTCAAGGGCAGACGATTCGGCGGCCTTCTTCATCTCTTCCTCGAAATCGACGGCGACAAAGCACAAAGATTCCTTGATATCACGGACAATCTCACGCTCGGCGGTGGTAGTCAACGAGTAACCACGCTCGGTCAAGATCTTCATCAAGTACTCGGTCAAGTCGCGTCCAGCCAAGTCCAAACGAACAACGGCGTGGGGAAGGGCATAACCTTCGTAGATAGGGACGGTGTGGGTAACACCGTCTCCACTATCCAAAACGCATCCAGTGGTACGACCAGAGGCATACAACGAAAGGACGGCCTGAATGTTCACGTACATGGCAGGGACGTTGAAAGTCTCAAACATGATCTGAGTCATACGCTCGCGGTTAGCCTTGGGGTTCATCGGGGCCTCAGTCAACAAAACAGGGTGGGCTTCAGGGGCGACACGAAGCTCATTGTAGAAGGTGTGGTGCCAAATCTTCTCCATATCATCCCAGTTAGTGACGATACCGTGCTCAATAGGGTACTTCAAGGTCAAAACACCACGCTTGGCTTGGGCTTCATCACCGACGTAGGCATCACGCTGTTCCATACCCACCATGATACCGGGTTGACGGGCACGTCCGATAAGGGAAGGAAAGACGGATCGAGGAGCATCATCTCCAGCGAAACCGGCTGCAGATTAACACAATGAGAGAGGGAGGAAAGAAGGACAAGACTAAGGTCAGATAAAGCATTCTGCAACAACAGAACCAGGAGGCCCACGGCATGTCTTGACTAGAAGCCAACGGCTGATACATGCCATCGCTGAGACTTGCTGCCCTGTCCTCATTCCATCATCGGTGAGGCGAACCACCCACATACCTTTGCACATTCCGGAACCGTTATCAACCACAAGGGCGGCAATATCTTCGTCGTCGGACATCTTGGTAGTCTGTTTTGAGAAATATTCAAAGAAAAAGCTTGGATCGAAGGTTCCGAGATGTTATGAGACAATTACGGCGGTGACTTCTCGTTTCACGTTCGATTGGACAGTGGATCTCGACAGATTGGCGCAACGGGTGGCACTTCCGGTACAATTTTGTTGTTGGAAGGAAAATTTGAGATGACTTCCTGAGATGACTCGCGCCGGCGAGCTTTCGAAATGACCGACTGGCATTGCGCGCAAGCGTTTATTTTTCAACTGATGCGCCACGAGGCTCTTCGCGCAAGTCGAGTCACTTCCCGAGCCGGCCGATGCTTCCATTGCTTTGATCGATTGGGTCAAAGATTCGAACGACTTTATCATGCGTCATCCAATCGGCAGAAAGATTTTCGAATCTTCCAGACATTGATGGATGCCGCTGGTGCATGTCCTTATTTTGAGTACCAGGTAGAGCTTTCTACTCACTCCCAATAGAACTCGTATCATACAATACCATGCAGTGCGAAGCTCTATCCGAGCACAAGAATATGACCGAATAGTAATCAAAAGTATGAATGGTGGAAGGCAGATGCGATATCGCCCCCGTCTATCAGAGATACCATTCCTCGTCACTGTGTGTCTTTCGCTACCTCTGGTTTTTCTGGCATTGCAAACTGGGATCAACCTTGAGGCCTCCTTCAGCGGTGAAGTACAGCAGTCTATCGACTTGAAGGTTGGAACTTTTTCTCGGATCAAGGGGTCGATTAAACCTGTCGACTGCATCGATATCATCGAAAAGGCTCAACAGAACAACACGGATGCGAATAAGAATCGACTTTTTCTGCGCTACGTTGATGGCAACCCTCGTTATTGGATTTCGCTCCACGCGAAAGGATACGACCCGGTCCGTTGGGGGGTGATGGACCATGGCCGTTACTATGAGCAAGTCGAGGTGGGTGAAAAGTGGAATATTCACATGGTTGGAGCGCTTTTGTTGAATGATTTCTCAACGTCTGGCCCTTGCCTCCCCATCTAGTCTCAATGTTTTCGAGAAATCCTAGCTAATTCGAGCCGACCGCGGGTGATCGATGTCGGTGGCAACATCGGATGGTATACATTACTTTCAGCAGCTATGGGGGCAAGGGTAGATACTTTTGAGCCGAATCCGAAGAACTATCTTCGAATGTGCGAATCTATTTGCGTTAATAAGTGGATAGATGGCACTTGCAACGAGCTGGGCGACTTGACGATAAGAGGATCCAGACAAAATGGTAGAGTCCGCATATTTCCTGTTGGGGTCGGCAGTGCAGAGTCAAGTGCTTTGTTCGAGGCTGGGTTAGATTCGCGCAATAACCCTGGTGCTGGTGCTATCGTTGAATCAAAGAGCGTTCCAAAAATAGCACTGAAAAAATATTTGGAAATCACGATCATGCCGCTAGACGAGATGGCCCGGAATCTAGGTTGGTACGACGAAACGATTGACATTATGAAAATTGATGTCGAAGGTTATGAGATCCATGTTATTCGAGGTGCGAAGGCTCTTCTCAAGTCGAATCGGATCAAGAATATTTTCATGGAAGGCGATGTCAGTGGTCCGGCAAAGCAAAAGAAATTTCGGGAACTTGTCAAAACATTTGCCGATGCTGGCTATGAAGTATTTAAGATTGGTGGCTACTCAGGCCCGAGTGATACAAACGTCCCCCCTATGGATGAGAATATTGAACAGTCCTTGGCTCAGCAATGTGCCGGTGGAGATGGTCAGAAACGGAAAAAGTGCAATCTTTGGTGGAAACTACCAAGAGCATGAACAAACAACCAAACCGACGTCTTCAGTGCGTAAAGATATGAGCAGAACACTTCGTCTCGAGCGCTCGCAGGCACTCGTAGCAAATACCGGCAACTCCTGAACGAGTATGTGGACGGATGAAGAAAGCTCAAGACTGGCGGGTGCCACGATGGAGCAATTCGAATCGAGAAAGTCCGAGACTACCTAAAGAAACTCTCTAGATGACATAGTATACAAAGTCCGTGGATTTGAAACATTTATTTGCAAGTCGTTAGTTCAGAATAGTCAAATAGAAGGGAGACCGTGCACTCGTGACAATGACAAGGCGGCGGTCACGATGAAGAAAGCAAGCGCAAACACAATATTCAGCAGTTTAGAAGCACTTGCGGTGAACAATCGAAGGTCCAGATTCATCATATTCTTCCTTGCTGATCCACATGCTCTGGAACGTAGACAGAGAAGCCAAAATAGATCCTCCAATCCACACAGAGTATTTACGTTCAGGAGGAGCCACAATCTTGACCTTGATCGAGGCAGGGGCAAGAGCAGTCACCTCCTTCGACATGCGCTCGGCGATACCTGGGAACATGGTAGTACCTCCAGACATGACAATGTTGGCGTACAAGTCCTTGCGGATATCGACATCGCACTTCATGATGGTCTGGAAGGTAGAGTCGGCGACACCATCCATTTCGAGACCCGTCAAGTTGGGTTGGAACAAAACTTCTGGGCATCGGAAACGTTCGTTTCCGATAACGATAATGTTACCATCGGGAAGCTCGAATGACTTCTCAAGGGCAGACGATTCGGCGGCCTTCTTCATCTCTTCCTCGAAATCGACGGCGACAAAGCACAAGGATTCCTTGATATCACGGACAATCTCACGCTCGGCGGTGGTAGTCAACGAGTAACCACGCTCGGTCAAGATCTTCATCAAGTACTCGGTCAAGTCGCGTCCAGCCAAGTCCAAACGAACAACGGCGTGGGGTAGGGCATAACCTTCGTAGATAGGGACGGTGTGGGTAACACCGTCTCCACTATCCAAAACGCATCCAGTGGTACGACCAGAGGCATACAACGAAAGGACGGCCTGAATGTTCACGTACATGGCAGGGACGTTGAAAGTCTCAAACATGATCTGAGTCATACGCTCGCGGTTAGCCTTGGGGTTCATCGGGGCCTCAGTCAACAAAACAGGGTGGGCTTCAGGGGCGACACGAAGCTCATTGTAGAAGGTGTGGTGCCAAATCTTCTCCATATCATCCCAGTTAGTGACGATACCGTGCTCAATAGGGTACTTCAAGGTCAAAACACCACGCTTGGCTTGGGCTTCATCACCAACATAGGCATCACGCTGTTCCATACCCACCATGATACCGGGTTGACGGGCACGTCCGATAAGGGAGGGAAAGACAGATCGAGGAGCATCATCTCCGGCGAAACCGGCTGCAGATTAACACAATGAGATAGGGAGAACGATGAAGCAACAATTATTAGATGACGCATACTTTATCATCGATATGGAAGTTCCAAGGGCACGCCTGGCTGGACAAGAAGCCCTCCCGATATGTGTCGTCTTTTCTATCCGATATTTTGTCAGGCGTTTCTTCCACTCACCTTTGCACATTCCGGATCCATTATCGACCACAAGGGCGGCAATATCTTCATCGTCGGCCATTTTGCTTTGGTACGTTGTCTCTGGAGTGACTTCAGGCGTGGTCTGCTTTATTTGTGGCCTCGCTTCCTTGATGGTCGTCCTGACTCGATAGTTGCCCTGCGGGCACTCGCACCGTTCCGCAACATGGAAAAAATTTCGGTTCGTCGGATCTATATATCTGGTGATTCCCGGACCATTCCTCGTAAAATGCTACGTAGTATCCTACTGCCTTATTCGTGACTCGACGAATTGGTCATTGTAATGACCCGATCGCCGGCCGAAAATATGTATGCTCACTAAATTTGGGACTCCTTGCCGAAAACTTGAAAGAAGTCATCAGTCTCCTGCTCGACGTAATTAGAACCCCGAATGGCTGATGTAAATTGAATTTTCAGACTTCCTAATCACATATTTTCCGCAATTAGGGTGCACGTGGTAATCGAATTCTGAACGGATAACCAATTATGCTGAAGCAAGTGCTCGCCGATCATCAACTGACTGTTCGTTTCAAAATTGGCAAAAACTATACTGACATCTTTTCATTTTTCTTTCGTCGGGGCAAGTGTTCTCAACAACACCTAGTCTGTCTCCTTAAAGGAAACGTTCCTGCGCTTCTCATTAATTTCAAGTCGACTAGTCAAAAAGAAATTTCCCGTTATGAGACGAGATTTGCAAAGCATTTGTCGGCGGGATTCTCCACCGCTCGACTTTCGAAAGACCGTACGGTTCAATGAAGCAGAAAATCAGATCCACGCAATAATGCATAGACTTGAGATGACGAGAGGGGAACGGCATGACTCTTTCTTCTCGGAAGACGAGTACCTGCAGATGCGCCATCGCGAGAAGAGTCTGGCGCGGCATCTTGCTTGCAGGATACCCGCGTCTAGCTTTGGAGAAGATGGTCTTGGATTGGAAACACATCATGAAAAGTATATTCGGAAGCAACGGATGAAGGAATGCTGTATGAGTGTCTTACTTGAACAGGAGCTTCATCGTCAAACAGAAGGACTCCATATTAGCGACGGCATCGCAGAGATCGTCCTTGAGTACTCGATTTACAGCACTCAACTAGCGCACAGCCGAGCCTGTGCCAATGCTCTGGAAGTAGAAAGGGACCAATCAGCCATTCAGCTGGATTCGAAAGCAGAGCAGCACCACTCTACGGATCGTCTAATTTCACCATCTTCTGTCGACGCTTTGATGTATGATTGTCATGCTCCATGTGCCAACTTGGCATTAGACGAAAACTGTGCGAAACAAGACAATAAAGAGTGGCCAGACGACGAATCCGAAAAAGCAGCCAAAACGAAGTCAGATGCCGATGCTTTGCAAGCAGAGTTTCAACCACCAAATCCGTGTATAGCGTCGTCTGCTTCACCTCCTCCGCGCATTCTCCATCATCAGTCAGAGATGCTGATGCTGGACTCAGTGGAAGGAGGAGCAGTACACTATTATCACGCCATGCCTCCGCATCCTTGGGAGGAACGATGGGCTCACCAATATTCGCAAGTGGAAAATGCACATGGGCCAGTGCAACATACTCGATGGTACATTGCCGAGTAGTTGTCTAGAGAGCAGTTGTCGTATTCAGTTCCTTTATCACAGTCGTAGTAGTGCCTTCTTGGCCGTGGCGGCAAAATGGTACAAAACCAGTCAAACTATGGCCTACTATGCCGTAGCCGTCGCAAACTTTGATTAAAGGGATGAGTAGAAGATCCAGCAAGCTACTACTCGCAACAAGGATGGACAAGTTTTCGAGAACGATATTCCCTAGCTTTACGTCCGCCGCCGGTCTAGTATAAAGATATCCTCGGCGACATGATGAGTGCCTCGGGGGACGCCTCCGTCGTCACGTAGCCGCTGCCTTGACCCGTTTTTGAAAGAGGTAGTACACTCGGACGACCCAAACCGAAATACGAACAAATTGATACGCCATGAACGCATACCACAAGGTTTGTAGACGCAGGCTTGGCCCGTAGCGTAAAAGTTGTAACAGCAGCGTCGGAACCACCACAAAGTAGATCCCATATACTTTTCCCAGAAACGCCAGGTCTTTTTGAGCCAAAAGGATTCCCTCCGAGGCATAAAAGATCCCATGGAACAACGTTATCAAAATATGAATAGGAACCACTGAATTGACAATGCTCTGTACGGCAACATCGGTCGTCATTGTGACCTTGGTGAGAAAAGGTACCAATGCTACAATACCTGCCAAACCAGTTCCGCATAAGATTGCTGCTTTGACAAAGCTCTTTAGAGCCGACCGTATGCGAGCGACGCCTTCTTTTGTGGAGAAAGAAATATCATTCTCAGAAGAAAAGAGAGGTGGAAGGAGTGCTTGCGCCGTCTGACTGAGTGAGTCTGCGACGGGGATTAACGTGTAGAAAAAAGAGCTCAAAATCTGATTGGCGGCCATGTTTACCACGTCCATAGAAGAGACGACAATTCCCATGGCAGCATACACCGAACATCTACCTACTTGTGTCATTGTGACTGGAATGACGTAGGGTGCAAAGTCTTGGGCACTACTATGTTGGCCCTTTTGACGCACAAACAAATCTCGTACACGCAGTTTGTCCTTCAACATTCCTCGGACACTTCTTCGTTCGGCCTGGATGATGAGGGGTGCCAGTAGAGGCTTCTTTGCCTCGATCCCCGTCTTCTCCTTGTTTCGTGACCATTTCTTTGGCAGATTGCTGAATACCTTGGTGGGCCAGAACGATGAGTAGCCGCCACCCTTGACAAGCCACTGGAGATAGAATGCAACAGCCACGTATTGCGATAGAATGGTAGCCCAGGCAGCTCCTGCCACACCACCAATCCAAGCATGATCTTGTCCGACCAATGCAACATCGGCCACCAAGTTGACCACTGCAGCCAGTATGGTAGTCATTAAAGGACTGGTCGTGTCTTGCATGCCCAAACATGCGGCTTGTGCCGTTCCAATCATGGCAGCGGCTGGCATTCCAAGGGCTCGAATCCAGACGTATTTGCAAGCAGCTGCCAAGACTTGTTCTTGTGCAGCACTACCGGTATCCACAATGAGACCCCGAAGCATGACATTTCCAAAGAGAAGCAACACAACACACATGAGAATCCCCACGCGAAGAGACACTCGGAGTGCTCCTACCATTGTGTCGGTACAAGGCGTCAGTTTCTTCTTCCGAGCCGCACTCTGTGGATCTCCATCGTCTTTTTCATTGGATGCTGTTTCTTGTTGATTGGAAAGTGCCACCAAATTGGTAGTGGCGGTAAATAAAAACGCCATGCACCTGACAGCATAATCCGTCAATGCAACGGCTGGATTGAGAGCCGCTTGTTGGATGGTCCCACTCAAGAGTCCTACGGCCGATGTGTCAATCACACTCAGCAACGGACTGCAGATCCAAATGCCCATGGCGGGAATGGCAAACTGAACAATTTTAGATACCGATATTGTTGTATCTGGTACTTTATCATCGTTTTTGGACGATGATGATGATGCTTTCGTCATGGATAATCTGGCGTTTTTGGTCTCGACGAAAATCGATTTAGATGCAGCAGGTGGCAGAAGTCTGTGCTGCCACATCGGGTGATGATGGACGACTTGGAGTGCCATGGCCCTGTCTAGTTGCATAACGGCAAAATTCATGAAGCCGACCAGTATGAAATCAGCAGCGGTCGACACTCTTCCACGACGACGACAGCCCGCCTTCTTTCGTACCGAGTAGTCCCCCATGCCTTTCATCCTCTCTCTGATGGGTAGAGGCCTAATTCATCAACAGATTGCCATCTTCATCTCCATTCCAGAGACTGTTAAACTATTCCAACAATAATGGTTATGTGGCGTGAGACTGCACAGTCGATTGTATTGTCATGAAAAGTCTCTCCAAGGATTCACAGTGAGAGGAACAAGGCGAGACACGGTGGTGTCATCGTTTCATGGTGAGAGGTGCATGCGTGAGAATTGTGATGCCAAAGATCGCGAGCGCGATCTTGCTAGGCCGACGACATATAGACGCAGCTGGACTACTTCGACCTGTTAACGACTACTTCGACCACTTCCTGACTTCAACGCGAACTCGCAAGGAGAACGTGCCCTTCACAAGCTGACGTCATCCGCGATGACGCCTCACCACCGCTTTGGCCTTTTTGACTTTCGAAACTGCACGCCGACACGAAGATCTCGCAACTCCATCACCCAAGGATGCGGGGAGTGAAGGATGTGATGGGAAGGATGATGTCATGGACTTTGGTCCATTGCCAGAAATGAAAACCATGAAGAATCTTTTTGGAGGAGGATCCGGTAGTAGTAGCAAATACTATCGCAAGACATCGTCATTGGGAGCAGGCAATGATGATAACAATGCCGTTGATCGTCCAGTCGATGAGCGTCGCCCATTGGTGATGCGTCACATTTCCGTCGAAGGCGATGACGTTCCGGAAGATTCGCATCGAGTATTCTTTGCCAAACTCATTCATCATCATCACAACCGACGAGTGGTTGTTCCGATAACAGTTCTGTTACTAGTGGCCGCAACAGCATGGTATTATCGCTACTTTCTTCCACTACGAGTTCGGGAATCTCCAACTATTGTTCCTATAGAAGAGGCCAAGGAATACTTGATTGACGTGGGCGATGACAAGAAAATTTGGTTTCGAACGTGGGGAAATTCACAACAGGGTGTTCCGATTTTGTTTGTTCATGGCGGGCCAGGTCAAGCTGTCGTGGATTACTACAATGGCAACAAGCGATTTTTTGAGAAAGAGAAATTGTACGTGGTAGAAGTTGATCAACGCGGTACGGGCAGTTCGCAACCCAGCGTTCGGGACGATTATCGCAACATGAAACTATATCAAGACATTTCGATTGATATCATTGCCGATGACTATGAAGTGGTCCGAACCTACTTGCACATTGATCAGTGGGTAGTGTGGGGAGGAAGTTATGGTTCGACAGTAGGGTTGAATTATTGCATGTTATATCCCAACAGTTGCATCGCTCTACTTTTGAGAGGCATTTACTTGGATACCAAGGCCGAGTTGAAGGAAGTTTATACGCAACGTGCCTTTGAAAACGATACACGCAAGAGTGCCCAATTTGAAATTTTGTATCAAGTCGCTCAAGCCGAAGCACAACGAGCAGGAGAGCCCGACTTGGATCCCAATGACGGCCGGCGGTTGCTGGAATTGTATGAGCGTATGATTACTAGAGGGGATCGACATGCTATTTGGACATGGCATGCCTTTGAAAACAATCTCATGGAAGATGATCCGAAGGAACAATTGAATCCCAATGCCATTGTCGAAAGCAAATTTCGAGAAGCACAGTCAGTCGCTTTTTTTGAAACACGATTGTGGTTGCATGGGACCTTTGAACATCCTTCTCGCTTGCTGCAACGAGTCGATCGAATAGCCAAGATACCTATTTGGATTTGTCAAGGGTGGAATGACAATGTCTGCCCAGCTCAAAATGCTTTGAAACTAGTGGATGCACTCAAAGCAGCGGACGCCACCAGGTTACGGGCCTACTTTTTGGAAGCCAATCATGAAGATACCGATCCCGTCATGGCCGCGTGTCTCAAAGACATTATGCAGGAATTTTTGGATTCCTACCAGGCTTAACATCTAGCACGTTGACCTCCAGTAGAATACAGTCGACTACTACAATCACTTCCTACTAAACATATATTTCTAAAAGTCGTCCCATCCATCCCCCATTTCCGATGCATCCAATGACAATTTCGTAGCCGGAGCTGCTGCCGCTGCTGGTTTTAACTTGAGCGGCGTTGCCTTTTTGGGAAGAATCAATTTGCCCTTGGGTTTGGCTGCCCCAATCGAAGTCGCCGTCTTCATTCCAATGGCAGCAAAGGGATCATCATCGTCGGCATTATTACCAGATCCAAACGCAGGCATTGTCATCGTTGTTGTTGATGTGGCTATTCTTGTCGTTGTCATTGCAGGGGCAGCAGCGGGTGTCTTGGTACCAATCTTGGCAAACGGATCTTCATCCAAACCATCATCTTCGTCTCCCCACCCATCTTCTTCGTCTTCGTCACCCCATCCATCATTGGCCGCTGGTGGCGGTGCCTGCAGGCTCGTCGCAGCGAATTGAGTGGTGGTAGTGGCCATCATGGACGGAGCCGGTGGCACGACGGGGTTGAGATTCATGGGTACGGGCGCCGGCCGTGGCGGGATAGGAGCCGAAGCTGGAACCGCTGCTTTTGTGGGTGTATCTGGTTTGGCCGAACTCGACATCCAAGAGGACAGTCCGGATAGATAACTTCCACTTGCTGGAGCGGCCGCCACTCCAGAAGCATTAGTAGCAGCTGGAGCCGCTGCCTTGGCCGCCATCATGGGAGCTGGTGCTGCTACTGCTGACGGTTGCATCATGGACGGAGCCGAGGAAATCGACGAAGGTGCTCCTGGCACTCCTTGTTGTGGTTGCTGCGCTGCTTGTCGTTGTGCCAAATGTGCCAATCGATCCGATTCTTGTTGCAAGACTTTTAAAAACCCATACACCACTTGAAAGGCTTCCGTACGAACATTGGCCAATGGATCCAACAACAATGGCGTCACGGCCGGCATGACCTTGGCGGCCAAGTCGGCCTTGGAAAACAAATCTTGCGATTTCAAGACCGATTGCAAGGCACTCAATCGACATGGTCCAAACGTATCTTTCATGGCTCTAGCATAGGCGGGCAATAACATTTTTTCACGAGATACTTCCGAGAGAGAAGGAGCAATCTTGGCAATAAAAATGACCGCATTGACGCGAATGGCCGTTTCCGTATCGGATTGCAATCGTACCAAATATCGAGACAACTTTTCCATATTGGGAGCATTCAAATAAGGAACCAATCCAAGTGTCGCTTTCAGCGTCAATTCTCTTAAGGCTGGAGACGAGTCATTGAATCCACTACAGAGTGGTTCAAAGACACTGGCATTGAGAGTTGTTTTGTCAAGATGTTGACTCATGAATTGTACCTTGTTCAACAATGCCCCACGAACCCCACGATCCTTGACCATGAACAATAGTGCTACCAGTGGACCGACGGCTTTGGAAACTTTGGCAGGGTCCAGATAATGTTCGACAATATAAAACATGGGAGTCAACATGGCCAAAACTGTCACGGCAATCGAAAAAGGAGGTGAATACAATCCTCCAAAACGAAACAAATACCAGGCATGTACTAACCTTCTCTTCGATACAAGTCTTGTCCTAACAATGATTCATTGGTACATGTTCGTTGTATAGACGATTGAATCAATGGCAACACTTTATACAAAGCCAAATCCTTGGGAATCAAATCCGCTTGGAGTGACAAACCCAAATTTTGCCACAACATGACTTTTTGTTCGACGGGTTGAATCATGATTTCTTCAAATTCTTTTTGCAATTTTTGATAGGGTGTATCAAAGACGGGACATTTTAAAAGAGGTTGCAATCGGGGTCTCATTTTCAAATTGGTGGTTTGCAATCTTTGCACAGCCTTGTGCAAGACGGCCGGAATATGTCCTTGAAACCAATGATCAATGAGTACACCCAAAGCATATGAATCCATGGTATGGACACCGGCTTGACTAATGGCCGTATAATTTTGTTGAATGCGTTCAGGACTGCGATAACTTTCGGGTGTGACGGCGGCTTCCCACTCTTTGAAATGATTGGAAATCAAGTTGGGTCCTACCGGCGTCACTATGGAAAAGTTCCACAATTTGACATCTCCCGATCTCGTGACATAAAAACTACTGGGACTCAAATTACCATGCGATAGATTCGCCGAGGTATGTAAAAAGTGCAATCCTTGTACGACACACTCGAGACCCCACGCCAATTGTTCCGGTGCCGGTCCACTCAATAACCATTGATCGAGACTGACACAAGGTTCCGTCACAATAATCAAATCTCCCGTCGTGGCGGTACTATTCGACTCGACAGTACTCGTTGATGGTCCTCCTCCATCATTGGAGGCCGCCGTGGGATTGTCCGTGTCCAACGTGGCCATGACTTTGAGAATGTGCGGATGCCGTAATTTGCGACATTGATTGTAGTGGTGCAAGGCAGGCACTAACTGAGTTTTGGAGGGAAAGCGAGGGCTGACGGCTTGTTTGGCTAGCTGGGGTTTCTTTCCCACAAAAACACTGACTTCTACGTCGTTGCCATCGGTCGATTTGCCATTGTGCAAGGCCCAGCCGTTGTGATCATGAGGTGCGCCGACTTGATTGTCAATGCTATAGGGGAGTTGAGAAGCGGAATTTCCCATGATTTAGAGATGGAGGGGGTCGTACTGATACTAACCACTAGCTAGCAGCAGTAGTAGTAGCAGCAACAGAGTGGTTGTGGATATATCGATATCGATGGATGGATGGATGGATGCCGCCCCTGAAGAATGAATGAGCGACGGTGCGTTTGCGTTGAATGCGGAGGAGGGAGTCATTTTGCTTCTCATCATCGTTCTTCAAAATCGATCGATGGCTGGTAGGCCCGGCGCGCTCGCGTAATGACCACATGACTTATTGGACTCTAATACGGAAAGTTCGCGCCGGCCCTCCTTGCTACACACGAACGATCGGATTGCCAACGGCGCTCAACGTCGACAATGGCATTGCCGAAAACTTGCGCATCGGCTGGTAATCCGTCTTGCCCTACAGACGTATCGGCATCTCTCATTGAAAATAGCACTTGCGAGGACTCTTTGCTGCGAGAACAACGACTACTTTTAACAGCTACCGTAGTACCAGTCTCATTCAACATGTTCCGCCGCTTCCTCAAAGGCAACAACAACAACAACAGCCATCCCCACAAGGAAAAAAAGAAGCGCATTAGTCCAACGAATAATACCGTCGTTCCTGGTGTCACTACCACAGGTTCTTTGGATCATGGCAGTGCAGCCATGATAGCTCCTGGATATCAATATGCCTTGAATGAATTTGCACAAACCGTCGCACCCGCCACCAGCAATGAAGATGGACGCTATGTTGGAGCTACCACAAGTTCTACGTCGCAGAGTGATGATGCCATTTTGCATGGGCGCGACACGGGGTATGTAGAAATATCAGCCTCGGAGGAAGAAATGCAAATGCAATCGTCTACCGATAGTGGTGGAGGTGGAGGACCGTATCATCGACATTACGTGTTGAGTTCGCCGTCCAGTACTGGTGGCTCACGGTTACAAGGCATTGATGAAGGCAATGAAGACGATGCTACTGCCACGTCTGCTGCTGGAGGTACGACACCTTCTTTACCACGAATTCCAACGTCTAGTTTTCCGTATCGAACGCGACAAGCCTTTCCACCCTATCGGTTTGCCGATGCCGTCTATGAAGAATGGTACGGGGATGCCTATTTAGGAGGACCCATCAAATACGTGTATCCATCAGGATATCAATCGATGCGACCACGAGGTGGACCTTGGAGATTAAGTATTGTGGTATTTCTGCTCATGTCGTGGTTAAGTGTCTTTATTATTGGACATTGCAGTGATCGAGCCGATCAATACGATGCGGAAAATGCGACGGATGAAGATTTGAATGACGACAAGGCATTGATTGAACGACGATGGTGTGGATCGCAACTTTTATACATGATGTGGGTAGTATCCATGTTAATTACGGGTTTGGCAGCTGCCTATTGCAGTGTCATTGGATATATCAAAGTCCGAGACTTTGCGGTTGCCAATACCCGAAGTCAACCACCCGGACTCGTCGGCAAATCTGACTATTATGTTCAATTACAAGATGCTGTTGCTGCTGCTAATGTTCCTGGAAACTATCCTCCTCCATCCCAACAACATCCAAATGACGAAACGCATCATGAATATTATCAACGTACGATTTATCAATCGGATGGTAATCCACAATTTTGGGGTGCACATATTTATCGACCGACCCAAGCGGCAGTGGCAGTTACAAGTCGATGATGATGTGATAGTTGTACTTTTGTGCTGGTTACGAGGAGTGTTGCCGCTACTACTATGAGTGGCGACGACGACGACGGACGATTTGCTTTTGCTTCCCGTTCCTGCGCAATGATCCATTTTGTTTGGCACTGCGATGCCGTTGCCATGACATCAGAACGCATTGCTTCTTCTAGCAGAGGCGAAAGATGTGGCGTCGAGTGGGTGGACCCCGATGCACACACATCGCGTCCTACTCGAGAATGCATTCCTTGCAGCATGGGAGAAACATGTGTTTGCCGTCGAGTGGGGTGGACCACGATGCCTACATTCTGTCGCTCTCCAAACAGCAGATCATATAGCAGCCGACTGGAGCTGCCGCTGCTGCCAATGATATGGTCCAGACGTAGGGTTGGACAATGCGACGACTCGGACGACGTTTCTTTGAGGATCGAGACAGACGCGCCGCAGCAGACTAGCAAAACGTCTCAACTACAACAGCAACAGCAACTAGTCCTCGTAGCTTGCTAGCGCACCATCTTGAGACGTCTCTAGAGTAGTTCTCTAGAGTAATTAGCTAGCTAGATATAATCGACTTTTTGGGTAGCTGCTAAATGGATAGCGCGCACTTTTCGCTGCTTTAATAGTAGTATTTGAATGAATAGCTTGCACTGGATCTCTTCGACCACCATCGTCCGATCGAGATGGTCGGATCATGAAACAACGAGAGTTAGTACAGTCATATCTACTTTACACCCGTACCATTATTGCAGATACAAATTTATCTTGAAGATGGCCCGAGCAGTTCTTGGCAATCACACGAAAACCCGAGTAGTTCTTGGCATTCACACGAAAACCCGAGTTGGTGTCAAACTTCTGGAACTATTCTCCCGGAAAGCGAAGACTATTCGTTTCAAAGAATTGGCTTTTTTATCATGAAGGCTCGACTTGCTAGTTCTCGTTCGAAGTGTGGCTAGTACGAAGAACAAACAACATAGCGACCATCAATGAGCCATCACATCCTCTCTATTGCGGGAGTCGTTCAAGAATTGCCGTTTACATAGTCGCAACATGCAAATGAGTCTATGTCAAGCTCGGCGTAATCTTGCAACGGATAGATTTGGTACGACCTGCTTCAGTTGTCACATCTACCCTCATTTTTGTGTCTCAACTTTTGGTGGCGTTCGGACTAGTAGATAGGCCTCCCACGAATAAAGCTTCTCTAAATAAAAGTGGCTTCCATGTGCTCTAATTCATGTGCATTCGATGTCACGTTATCCGCCAGATCAGCGTCAAAGAACAGCCCTTGAATACAAAAATGAGGAAACTTCTTTTGCCGCCTTGCTTTTGGTTACATGGGCAAACTGTGACGTCACAAGCACGTGCCGGAGCTTTTGTAAAGCTTCGATAGTGTATACCTTTCAATATTTGTCGTTATCCATCTCGTATACGGCGTTGAAAAATGTAGTGTCGTTGATGTAAGACTTCTTATGGCCCCAGGAAAATACACGGCAAGTGAAAACTCGATGCATTGCATCAAAGAAAGTTCCTCGCCATGGTCAACCTGTCTCGCTAGTAGCGCGATGGAACTAAACGAGCACACGATACACAACGCCACCGAGTATTCGTTAACGGATTGGGGGCATTCCATTGAGCTGCAAGAGTCCAAGGACCCGAATCGGCAGAGGTCCCCTGACGATTCCTCGCTGGTTTCAAAGGTTGGATTGTTAGTAAGCGAAGGGCCTCCAATTTCGAATTGGCGTCCACGTTCTTCTGAGGAAAGTTCCGAACCATTGAGATCTTTGGAGAGCACAAACCTTGCCTCATTAATACCAAGGAGTAGCCCTCGAAGGACGCTGCCTCAACGCTCCGGAAACGTGATGTCGGATAAGCAACTTTCCTCTCCATCAACAGTCTCGAGTGTCAAGTCTCCGAATTCTCGTGCAAGCAATGGGACTGGGGATGAACCGTATGTGAATGTGCAGAAGCAACCTCCTAAATACGTCTATTCAAACGAGTCTTTCGAAGTCACGCTGCAACTCGAAACCCCCAAGACGGGAAGTCCAGCGCAATCTTCGTTCGGGGCCAATGGTATTGATTTAGTTGCTTCTTTACATCATGGGCAGACTGGCAAAGAATGCGGACCAGAGGCGTTGTTAATAACACAACCGTCTCGAATAGTCTTGACTCCGGGTGAAGATGGGGTTTATCGATGTAGTGTCGTTTGTATGATTCGAATGGATAGTATCAGAAGGGATCAAGGAGCTTCTCTTGCAGTGAAGTTTCAACCCCGACCCGACGCTATGCCTCCCATCCGATCGATTTCAGGGGCTTCCACAAATCCGATTCATCTGGTGAATTACAAAATCAGGCTAACACTGGAAGATGACTGGGGTCCGGTATGGTACAAGGACGAGGGTGGACGAGACAAGTCTATGGAAATTTATGCTGCTATTTACGATAAGGATGGGCAGCTACGAACAGGGGAACAAATACCGCTGCATCCAACTCTTTGCTATGAGGCACCAGGCGATCAACCTATTCTATGTTCCAACCAAGAGATCTTACGAACACTGGGGACTTCGAAGATTGTAATTGACAAAGATTCAGGGCGCGCCCGGATCCGTTTTCGAGTCGAAGATGTGTCCAAGAATCATCAGGCTCAGGATTTTGTTCTTCAGGTCGGGCCCGATCCAAAAGCCAAGGGGTTTATGGACGTAGCACCAGATTTCACTCCGGCAGTGAATGTACGTTCCAAACGAAACAAGCGATCACGGAATCCCGCCGGTCAGAGTCGCACTTCCTCTGATCAATCGAGGCGGAATAGTCCAACCGCGATGCGGAATCGACCCTACGATGATCAGGATTCCGCGGTGTTTGACCCTGCCGATGTTCCACGGCTTCGAGATGCACTCAAGTCGGTCATCAATTGGGCCGATGAAGTGGTGAATGGGTTGTATCCACTTCAATGGCAAGTGCTTGGGTATGCCCAGCATCCCGACGGAGCAACGGACTATGCTAGACCGTATCACAACATGCCGAATCCCAATCCTTGTATCAATCGGGTCTTGGGTATCTATTCCGAGACAGTGCGAGACAGCCTGAGGGTTTTGCTTGACTCTGTGGAACGAGCTAGTCCACGGTCCGATGATCCATCTTACATGATGCCGGTTCCAATAGCTGCACCTCCTCCTTTGGGAGAAGATCCGATGTATGCTAACATGATGATGAGCAGATCACCACCGCCCAGCCACATGCCACCCCATGCCGGTATGCCAGGAGTGGACCGACGAGGCGGTATGCACGGAGGCCCGCCGGATTCCTACAGATCTCATCCAGGAGAGAGCATGTACCATGGACGGTCCAACATGCCGCCTCCGCATGTGATGATGCCACCTCATCCATCGCAACAACATCAAGGCATGCCTCCAATGCATGGGTACATGAGACCGCCCGATGACTACATGCATACTATGCCACGTGGGGATATGCCTCCCATGGGTGGTGACGTTCCGATGCAACGTTCCATCCGGGGAGGTCCTGTTGTCGACGAAGAAACCCGCGAAACCGAAGTCGAATACGTCTTGGCCAAACAATACAAGGCCTTGCGTACTGGGGAACGACTTGGCTTTCCAGCCTATAGCGGCAACAAGGAGATTCTTGGCTTTTATCGAGAGCAAGCTGGGAGTGGCGTGCGTGTGTTTTCTCCAATATCAAGACATCGTCATGACTTTGGTCCTTTGGAGATTTTGCAAGCCACGGAGATTTTGGAAGAAGCCATCAAAAAGAAGAGTGATGCGGTGCATTCCTTGAAGGAATGGGGTTCCATTGACAATTTACTGAACAGTGCTCTTGTCTATGATTGGAGACAGGACATTGATGATTGAACTTGATAATGATGGATGCCCTTGATGGAGTGGGGGAGCGCGGCATTACAACTCTTTATTTCACTCTTTTTGCTGCTGCTGCTGCTACTACTAAAACGAAGACCGCTGTACTATGGGCCGCTATTGGTTGTTGCCGTGTGCCGTGTAAATCGCCGAGAAGGCTATCTATCCAAATGACGCCCTTCTTGGTCTTGATTGACCCAAGACGCTTGTGTATTATTATTGCCAACTCTATACTATAGAATAGAAGTTATAATTGCTGTACTTTTATTGTTTTGGTCTCTTTCCTCTCTATACTATAGAATAGAGTAGTTACACGTTGCTGTACTATTATTGTTTTGAATTGATTCCTCCCACTAGTTTTTCACTGACAATCCACAATCGCTTGGCATCCTCGGGGGATTCCGCCGCTTTGGTCAAGGTATGGACGACTTGACAATTGCAAATATAACTGGCACTAGGAGGTGGTGTCGGCGATGCTGCACACAACACTAGCGAATACGCACCTTGTGCTGGAATCTTTTGACAACTAGCCACGACACCAGCAAAGACTTGATTCAAAAATTGTAACAACCACGGCATGTGCGATGTGACATTGGTTCGTACCAATCCCGGATGTACCGCATATACTTTATAGCTGTAGCGTTTGGCAAGTTCTTTGGTAAACAAAATATTGGCCAATTTGGTTTGCGCGTATTGTCCAAAGAGTGTATAAGGTCGTGTATGTTCACACATGGTATCATCAAAATCAAAACTTGTAGTGACAAGTTGATAGGTACTGCTGGTCACATTTAAAATGCGAGCATTCTTGGCAAATCGATTCTGTTCCAATAGGAGTCTCGTCAATAGATAATGTCCCAAATGATTGGCTTGCATCATGAGTTCGTGTCCATCTTTGGTGAGAGTTTTAGTACCCATCATGAGACCAGCATTGTTAATCAAGACGTGAATTTCAATCTCGGCAAATTCTTCCTGAACCGCCTTGCGAATGGATGCATAATCGGCCAAATCCATGGCCACGACTCGTAATTGAGTTCTGGAAATGTCGTTGGAATGCTTTTGGAGAATATCTTCTAGGGCTTCTTGAGCTCGTTTCGTGCTACGACACAACAAGTACACAGTAGCTCCCATGCGAGCTAGTTGAATGGTAGCTTCCTTGCCAATGCCCGAATTGGCTCCTGTAATGAGTACATTGTGCCGGGCGAGATGTTTGGGTCCAAAGTACGGGGCTTGCGCCACCCCGACGACATGATACACTCGTGTCCAATAACACAAGACGGCGGAAGCCCCAGTGAACAAAATACACAATGGCAATACAGCGGCTATTGTAGGTTGTAAGCAAAGTCCCATGGAACATCCAATGGCCGCAACGAACCAGCTGGTTCTCCCCAAGACAAATGTCAGTTTGGAACTCCAGGAACATTCATGCGCCATGGAATACATGATCCAAAACACCAAAGCATACAACCATGCCACTGTAGGACCCGCCAATAGCAGCAAGTGTACCAACCAACAAGGAATCATAGTATTGTCTAGTAGTAGTGTTGTTGTCATTTCAGACACTACAACCAATGCAACAAGAAGTTAACCCAAAGCAAGGATAAAAAAATGCCGACTTTTTTGCCAAAAAGAAGTGACGACGATGACGGACGAACCACGCAAGGCTCGGCGAACAGACAGAGAGTGAAAAGTGTCGTTTGAGACATATTTACATAACGGCGGCGAACGAACATTTGATCGCAGCGGGCCGGCGCGATCGAGCATCGCCTGCCACCGCCTCCTCCTTTCAAGTACACGAACGGCGAGCCTGTCAGGCTGCTGTGCGTCCAAAAGACGGCAGAAATGAGAGCAAGTCCACCCATCGGGACTGGCGCTCATCCCTTTTTCGAAATAGCTAACTTGCAAGACCATGATGATGACGGGCTCGCCCCCTTTTGCCGCCATTCACCATTTAGAACTCTTTGACCCATACCACTATCGGCGAGTGTATCGTAGCATATTGCCATTCTATCTCCGCTCCTTGTTTACTACTACAATCGGGTAAACAAGTCTCCATCGCAAGAGGCGTCTCATCGTTGTGGCATTCCGGAGCGACTTTTTTGTTACTGAAACTCTTTTGCCTCTTGCGCGCGCGTCTGGCATTGTTTTCTTCCTATAATGTTCGAACGATACTTGACGGATGCCTTGACGACCAACTTTGGACACTTTGTCGAAGGTTTGGATGCTCAAAATGTGAGATTATCCGCCTGGAAAGGCGAATTAGTCTTGCGTGATTTGACTCTAAAACAAAATGCTCTGGAACATGTCTTTGGCAAGGATTGTCCAGTCGAACTAGCCTTTGGACGAGTGGGTAATTTGGAATTGCGGATTCCTTGGAGTTTGTTTCGATCACAAGACAAGACAAAGTTCTTGTCTACGACGTCGCCCTGTTCGATAGTCTTGTCCGATGTCAATATTTTAATGACACCCCGAAAACGACGGCGGCGAAATGACAATGACGAAGAAGAAGACAAGCCAGAGCAAGATGAAATGACCATGGAACAACGACGAATCCAAAGAGAAAAGCTAGTCCAGTCCTTGCTGGATGGGCACTTGTTACGACGCGTCACGGAATCGACTGTATCGTCTTCAAGTAGTCGATGGAGTTGGGTGCAAGAATGGTTATCAACGCTACTCTCGACCTTGTCCGTAACCGTCCGAAACATTCATGTACGTTATGAAGATCCTGGAACGTGCATGGGATTTGTATGGGATAGTAATACTTGTCAGCCAGTTGTCGACAAGACGAGCGTACCAAGATCGATTCGACGCTATCGTCCTGCCTTTGCCGTGGGTATTACCTTGCAACAATTTTCGGTAGAATCATCTTCCGACAAGGAAGAAGAAGAAAAGGAGGGAGAAGGCAAGGACGATGTTAAAACAACAACATCCACGAATCCTCCTGTAGGACAGACAGCACCGTACGAGTCTCGGCGGAAACTGGCGGCTGCCGAACGTTTGGCAATCTACTGGGACAGTGATTGCCATTTAATGGCGGTTCACTCGGATACTGTTTGCTTGGGCGACAAGGTCGCCATGAATCATTCTACATACTATCAATTGGCGTTTGAGGCTGCTAATCGCTTCAATACAACTTCTCTACCGGACCCTACCGTTATGTCATCGACCGTGACGGCGGGTAACTCTTCCTTTGAACATGGATCCCTCTACAAGCAACGGCATTCCTATGTGTTGGATCCCATTTCTCCTTCCGTCAGTTTGACACTGGTATCCCCAAAAGATTCGGCTGCTGCTGCCTCATCTCAGAAAAAGGCTCGACGATCCTCTCACACCAAATTGGAGTCCATTTATTCGACAGACAACGATTCAGATGATAGCTCCAACGATGATGGATCGGCCATGGTATCGTCCGTATCTGCTGCAACAACAACAACAACGGGACCACAACCAGAGACAACCAATGACCAAATTGTGATGACACCACCTTCCAGTGTCCGAATCCATTTACCGCCCTGTACATTTACCTTGGCACGAAGTACCTTGGAGGATACAGCCTATATTCGAAAATCCTTATCGATTTGGAGACATGCCACCAAGGGAATCTTGTCAGAAGCTACGTTGCGAAGATTGGCAAAATTGAGACCGACGCTTCCACCCCAACAGGATCCACAAGGATGGTGGTTTTATGCGGCACAAGCGACATTGGCACTTTCTCAAGTCAATAATAATTCGAATAGGGAAGGAAAAGACAAAACCAAGGCACAGTCGTCGTCGGAACGATCCTTTCGGCGGCGCCGTGGATGGCGGGGTTTCTTTGAAGCCTTTCAGAGACGGAAACAATATGTTGGTCTCTATCAGTCATTGGTGCAACAGCTACTACTTGAAAGCCCTTCTTCGAGTGCAGCAACAACAGCAGCAGTTGGTGATGTGGATCCCACAATAGCCCATCAAAAGCTTTTGGAAATGGAGGACGAGCTACTTCCCGATGAAATCGTTGCCTTTCGATTGGCATTGTATGAAACATGGAATGCAACTTCGTTTGTTCTCCGGGCAAAACCACAACAGTCTCCCAAAGTAGGCTCTCCCACAGCCGCAACAACAACAACAACAAGCTCCTGGCAATTGTGGACGACGACAAGTGCGTCAGAGACGCCCCAAGCTGAAGATGCGTTGGAGTCGGACAGTGACATTTTGTCTGAAAGGCATCGCATTGCCATGATGGTGGAAATGACGCAGGCTTTGGAGCGAGAACGGGCCAATGTCCGGAAAAGTGCCAAAGAAGAAGCAGTCCGTCAGGCATCGTTGCAGAGTCTTCCTGTGATCGATCGTCACGAGGACGGAGAAAATCAGGAGCAGAGTGACACGGAAGACAAGGCAGTGATCTGGAAAGCCTCGGTTGCTTGCAATGAAATTGCGATCCAAATCAACGACGAAGCCATTAGCTCCACAAAATCTTTGAAACGCGCAACGCCAGTGGTCCGATTTTCGTGCGCGTGGGTTCAAGATCAATGGTGGTACCATGACGATTCCTGGGACATTGATTGCTCGCTTTCGTCGCTTTTGGTAAAAGACTTGACCCAGTCCAAAGCAAAGTTGTCACATGGTTATTTTCCAAATTTGATTGCTCGCAAAGCTGTAGACGAAAACACTACCAACGTTGCTGATTTCGTTTGGATTGACGGGCAGCGCCATCATAAGGGGTTATCGATTGCTGTCCGGAGGCGATTGCACTGGAACGCTGATCGCGACTTTGAGTTTCTCAGTGATTTTGATCGAGGGTCGACAACGGAAACTCGAGTCCGTATTCTGCCAATGGAAGTTGTTTATTCTACAGTCCCTGTTGAAGTAGCTACTCGAGTGCTTGGGACAGTAAAGACTCCCGAACTTGTCGACGACTATCATCGAATGGCCGCGGCCGCTCATGGCTGGCAGGAACGACAAAAGAAGAAATTTCTGGCTGCGTTGGCGCACAAGCGGAAGAAAATCATTGTCGACGTGGATGTCGGTGCTCCTGAACTCCTTATACCCGAGGATATCAATAATCCAGAGAGCCCCTTGCTTGCTTTTGACCTTGGTCGACTGCGCATTTTCAACGACGAAGCCTCGATGGAATCTTCTTTGGAATATGACGATCAATGGCGCTTGGTGTTGAGCAACATACAAGTTCGGAGCGCGACGGTCGCCTCGTTTGGGCACTATTCTTCTACTGTTGCCGCTTCTCCTAGTTTCCCGGGCTCTCGGCAAATTGTGGAGCCTTTTTCGCTGGACTTTGCAGTATCGACTAGAATTGCGAGTGAGGACAGCCACGACCCGTCTGCTCAAACCAAAGTCCGAATCTTCGCTACATTGCCCCGCCTTGCATTCAATCTCAACTCGTCCTCGATACGCTTGGTTTCTCGACTGCAGTCACAGTGGCAGCGGCGCAGACGCCAGGCAAAGGCGCCCATACCTCCCGTGCCATCCACTGTCATCATCGAGAAGGACAAACAACTGGGGACCACCGAGTCCCGCCAAGCCCCGGCTTTCAGCAACCAGGGCGCAGCAAGAAGCAAGCCACCGCAGGGGCAAACCTCGACTAGCCGGGTCGTTAAGTTTGAATTCACTGCACCAGTCATCAGCCTTCGTCTCGACAACGACACCGAGGACATCAAGAGGCCGATTGAAAGGCCGAAAATGGATGTACCATTGTTAGACCTTGCCTTTCGAGGAATCAGAGGGAGCGTCGTTCAAGAAGCGGCGCCAACCGGAGTTTCTTCTACCGTGTTTGACGCCAGATTGCATTCACTCGGTGCAATCGATCTCGTGCAAACTGCAGGAAGAGATTTTGCATTGCTTATGGCTTCGGCTCCACCTGAATATCTCAATGGTCTTGTCGTAGATGGTAAAACCTACGCTTGGGCCAGCGGTGATATAGGGAAATCGGAGCTTTGGAGCGGAAAAGATCTAGTGACAATCCAGTATTCGTCTACGACTGCAAAGGATGCGGACGACTCGACTATCCCAGACAAACTCTCGATAGGCTTTCATGAACTCTATGTCGAATGGAACCCTGAAACTTTCGCATCGATTCAGGAATCAATAAGAATACCAAGTGAAGAGAGTGACCTACCCTTGACGTACGTCGAGGCCCAAGAGAGCGATCCCGTCTCTGACGATGAGTTTTTCGATGCGGTTGAAGCAGTATCGATAGATTCCTATCCTGATGAAACCAGCTTTCGCCTTGTTTCGGAAGTGGCGTCGTCTTCCTTTGAGACCGCAGAAGCGGACCTTAAAACGCCTTTACTGGCAAGGCAGTCGTCAATAGGCTCTGGTGCACTAAGCCTGGGCATCCAGCACTCCCTCTCAAGCATTGGAACAGCGGGTCTTTCACCTCCGCGAATGGTGCACTCTTCTGTCATTCCCTTGTCTCCGCACCAATCGTCGTACCCGATCCAATCCCCCGGGACAGAAAAGCTCGAACCGCGAGGAGAGGCTGTGTCTCAGACCCTCCCAAGCAAAGGTTTTGAAGTTGCTTTCGAGCTGTCCAAGCTAAGAGTGAGCTTCAACAAAGAGAGCCGGCATCGTAAAGTCATAATCGCTCAAATGGACGGGACGTCGATTTCTTATACTACCATGGCTCTGGGTGGATCAAAGACAAAAATGAATATTGGGAATCTCGTTTGGACTGACCCTGCGACGTCTGAAAATTCCACCCTCTACGGTCAAATTCTCGGGCTGAAAACCAAGACCCATAAGTCGACTGGGGACGAACTATCTTCGCTGCTGGAGATGGAAATTTTGATCAATCCAAGAACAAGGACATTTGAGTCCGGCCTCAACCCCAGCGATGACGATCCCGCAAGGCCCGTTAAAATCGACCGCGTACAAGGCGTCGCGACCGGGTGCAACTATTTCGTGCAAGCAAAGTTCAGCCCTATGCGTTTTGTCTTTCTCGAGCAGCTTTGGTTTGAATTCATCGACTACTTCTTCGAGGGTATCCTTGGAAATGCTGTTTGGGGTAGTAAGACCTCCGCGGCTCCCGCATCTCCAGTGGCGGAATACGGCCAAGAGTTGCTTCGGGGCAGTCGATTCCTACCGGGGTCGGACGCAAATGGCTTCAATTTCACTCGTTTCAACATTCAGCTTGAATCTCCGGAGTTGCTTTTTCCGGTTACGTATAATTCTCCCCATTTTCTGCGGCTCGATCTCGGGGGAATCCATGTGACGAACAAGTACGACGGTACCTTGATTGACGGAAACGGCTCAAGCGAGGAACTAGGTGCACGAATGCAGTGGTTCAACAACTGCGCTATTGTCATGAGTGATTTGAGACTTTTCAGTTGGAACGGCAAAGAACTCGGACAGAACGCGGTTGTCGCAAATGTTGCTTTGCGGTGGCCAACTGGGCCTTCAGCTCCCTTAGTTTCTCCAAAATGGCGAGTGAAGTGCAGCTTTGATAGCTTGGATATTACGCTTCGCAGGGCAGATTACGCGCTGATACAGCACATCATTACCTACAACATCGGTGAGCAATCTCGGCACCTGAATGAATGGCACGCCTTGCAAAAATTATCGCCGGCTGACTTCCTAGCGTACACCGAGAGCATTCTCGTCCATTACGGTTACGACCAGAAGGACGTCACGCCAACGACGTACGATCTCCGAGTCTCCATCCCATGTGTCAGTGCGAAGTTCGTTGATTCAGTCAACAAACCCATTGCCGTTGCGAGGTGCATTGATCTTGTCTGGAGTTTGCGTAAGGACTCGGACCTGATTAGCAAGCAAAAGGCAACATTTGACATCAACCTGGAAGCTCCTTCGTCATCCTCCAGCATGGAAAAGCTTCTCTCCTCTTGGAAATACGATCAAGCGACTCTGCTGGAAGATTTCGAGTCCGATGAGAACGAGGAAATCCCCGAGCTTACATATACGTCAACGACCCTCCCATGTGGTGACAATACTAAAGAATTGGAGATTGTTGACGCGTGTATCTACGCCGACATCCCTGCGTGGAGAAATTTCGTGGATTTCTTTTCCTCTCTTCCGGAACCCGCCCTTTTTGAAGAATCGGAAATCACGACGTCGATACAGGTCGGTGACAGATGGTACAGAATTGGTGGTGAGGCGCCGAAGGACTCTGCTTCTTCTGCCGTCAAAGATACGGAAAAGGGTCTTGATTGGATCAAGACGTTCAATTTTTCCTTGAACGGGAGTTCTGTGAAGCACATGCATCGTTCGTTGCAGACCTCAAATGCCCCTACATTTCAGATGAGAGTTTCCCTGACATCACCGCGCATTATTCTTTCATCTGACCCGATGGAAGGCGTCGTTTCTCGTCTGGTTCTCCGAATGAGCCATCTCGACCTGTTGCATGTGAATTCCGGGATTGATTACGCAGTCATGAGATCCTTCCTGCTGGACGAGGTCGAAGTGTACACACTGTCTGGTACCCTTAAGAGGAGAAAACGAGAAGGAGAAAACTCGTTGATTCATCCCTGGAGCGTCGGGGGGATAATGGAGAAGTGCAACGGCCAGAACGTCGGCAACTGCAAAGAGCATGTGGTCAGGATCAGTGCAGACGTCCTCCAAGCAAGAGCATCCTATTCTGACATGGCAGTCGCAATCGAAGTGTGTCTCAGTGTCGCGCACTCAGCAAGCGACGAAGGGCATCTTCAGATTTCAAAATCTTCGTCATCGGGCTCAATACCGAATTCTAGCTTTTCGACTGGCCCAGAACTAACCCCTCACATAGCTGTGGACCCGGAAGCGGATGAGGGCAAGTTCTGTTCCGGCCCAGATTTTTCCCTTTTCGACGTTGAATGCGACGGATTTGAACTCCTCGTGGCGGATGATAGTGGGCGCCATTTCGCTACAAACCAAGACCTTATCATCCTTTCGCTCGGGAAAGTCCTATTCAGCCATAGGGAGCGACGCGGCAAACCTTCGAGAATGCATCTTCGGCTACATGGATTTGACCTTTTCGACTGTCTCCAGCCAGCTGATTCCCCTTTCAGGACCGCTGCTTCCACCAGGCCCGGCACCACTCGCATGAGTTGGAACTCCAACGATGCAGCGAACGAAATGCCCGATGATTCATTCGAACAGCGGAAGTACGATTGGAACGAGTGCAAAATCCAGAGCCTCGGCGATTCCAAATTCGAAGTAGCGGCTGGTTTGGTCCAACGATTGACTCTGTCAACCGAGCGTTGTTCGTCTATGCAAGACAATCACGACCGCTATGTCCAGCTGCCCCTGAAAGTAATCGAAGTGTCGCGCAGTACGACCGCAATGATGCAGCAATATCAAGTAAAACTGCGGTCGTTGTCCGTGCAGTGGAACCCTTCTACTGTCATCGCGATCCAGCGCTTCTTGGGCCGCCTTAGAAAGGAGTCGAAATCCAAGATTGTTCAAGTTTTTCACAGCGACATGGACGATCTCATTGCCGGAAGATCGAAGGACTTTGGAGACCATGGAATCGTATCTCCGACCTCGTCAGGTATCCAGCAGTCTATGTCGGTCGAAGCCACGATCGAACTTGATCTATTGGAGATTATGCTCAACAAGGAGCATCAGAATCGACGTTTGCTTGAAATGACTTTATCGAATTGCCGGCTCGAGCTGGATTCTACTGACCGAGGAATGACTTTGAGTGGAAGTGTTGGAACTCTGTCAGCGTGGGATTCGGATAGCTACCCCGATGGAATCCAAACTGAGAATCGGCACGTTGTTAAAGTACTTAAATCGGGGCACGAATCTGACAGCCCGCCTTCGGAGTTTCTCAGGTTAACGTACAAAACGTTTAAAAGTCCACAAGATTCATTGGACATCAACGCGCTCCCTAACTGGGTACAAACTCACATATCCGAAATTGGAGGAATCGACGATTTTTTGAGTGTTCGCGTGGCTGCAACCGAGTTCTGCTACTTGAAGGAACGGACTGAAGAGTTGATTGATTACTTATCGAATGGATTGCCCGGGAAAGGCATGGGAGTGACGTCGCGCGCCGCCAAAGGTTTCATCAGCAAGCGCATCTTGACAAAGAGTTTTCTGGAGTTCCAGAATGATTCGCCTCAAGTCTTCGTTCCTCAGCACGAATCATCGTCCAATGGGGTTGCATTGGAGCTTGGTGAGTACAATAATGGATGCGGTGGGATGTCCCAGGTACTCTACTCCTTCACTCATCACTTTTCCGTGCGACAGGTGATGTAATGGTACGGAGTTATTTCGAAAAAGACACCCCGCCGAGATTGGGTGCAAATGAAAACTGGTGGCGCATTCTTGCTCTCGACCTCTCTGGATTCCAGGTGGGGATCCGCGAGAATGACAGTTTTGCTGCGGTGACCAATTCGATTGACCTAGGGATTTACCTTCGGAAGCCAACTTCAAAAGGAGGAGAACTATCTCTTCGCGGGAAGCTATCGTTTGTCGACTTAGTGCTAAGGTATACGGACTACAGTCTCATTCGGTGTGTGGCAGACGACAACGTTGGTAGAAAGATTGACACCGATAAATGGGACAACATAGAGAAAGCATACTGGTCGGAGGAAGTCGATGGTGAAAATGCAACAGTCACCGGTTCTGAGGAAGGGCAAATTAAATTGATTGAAAATCGAGTTGAATATTCATCTAACGCCAGGTTCGTCCGCTATGGCAAGGCTGGAAAGAGGAAGTTAAAGACCGAGAAGAAGGGGAGCATCGACTCCAAAGAGGAGGATTTGTCTCCTTCTAAGTCATCGGAGGGAGGTGGCAGCAGCATCGACCTCAAGTTCGTGCTTGACGGTTTATCATTGAAGCTGACTCGTGATGACACGCCAGACGGAATCGGGGAAGAAGATTTGGCATCTGCATTTTGCTATGACATTATCCTGCTGCGAGTTCAAATCGTCGAAATCTCCATGACGACGAGCGAAACTGGCGAAGTCTCGTTCCACTTATCATTGTTCCGATTGGGGCTTTTCGATCTGGGTGATGGTGGCCGTCTGGTGAGGGAACGGTACTACGCGGCACTTTTGAGAGGAAGCCCAAATTCAACCAGAAGCACGCGGAAAGGCCCACGGCGACCATGCCCGTTTCAAGTTATCGCGGAAGGCTACATTCCAGGCGAAGACGAAAATGGCATAGACGTTGTCAATGGGAAGCAAGACGGGCCTCAGCTCGTTGTTACCGTTGATAGAGGCTCGACGACGTCCGCAGGGAAGATTGGGACCTTTGAAACCCTTGAGCTACCCGCTGACGCCAAATTCACAACTGCCCGGGTGGTGGTAAATTACCTCAGTGTCAATGTCCTGATTCGTCCTCTCAAAGAAGCCCTTGCTTTCTTCGGATGCGATTGGCCCATTCATGGACGTCAGCTGCGGGCTGCGATTCAAGAATCGACGGAGACAGGAAAATTGAAACCGATTCTTTCGAGCCACCCGCCTCCGAAGCTCGCCAGAAGCGAGGGCTTCCAGCTAAAACTTGTCGCTCACTACCCAAGGGTATTTTTCCTGGCCGATGAAAGCGACGATCACACTCGAGCTCTTGTGCTCCGCGGGTACGTGCCATTCTTTACAGTTTTCTCCGGTATTACATGCAATTACTCAACCATTGGTCGACTTTCTCAACAGCTTGGCCGTTGTCAACATGAGCAAAACTACAAAAGTCGAAGACGAGGATGTGCAACGGGTGCTGTCGGCAGATGCTCAGTTACAGAGTATGGAAAGTTATATTAACGCAGATGTGCATCAGGCTCTTTGCTTTAAGGCGAGTCACCTTGCAATGGTCGGCGAAGTGAATGCCCATAGCTTCCCCGAGCCGGAGGATGACGACGTTGCGGAAACAGGGAACTCGCTGGGAGTTGCCTTGATCCAGCCAGTCACTGCGGGGCTCGAATTTTCAGAAACGAATCGTGTTCTCTTTCCGACCAAGCGTTCTGTCTTCGTGAACATCGAGCCAGTTTCTACCATGCTAAGTTTCGAGGATCTCAATCTCATTGAAACTGTGCTCAAGCGGTTTTCTTCGACAAACTCCGGCCAGAACACACACGAGCAAAATGGCGACAAAAGTCTGTCCATTCCCAGCGACGTGTCCATTTTCCCGGCGTCATCGCTGTCACCAATGGGGCAGCGGAATCAGACTGGTGTTGACGAATTCGAGGTGACATTTAGGACGCAGCGACTAGGACTTGGCCTTAAAACTACCGGTGGTAAAACGGTTCTCAACAGTATCCAGAATACGGACCATGACGAGATTGAAGTTGGGGACGTTTTGGTGTCAATTGAAGGCGACAGTTGCTTCGGCTTGTCCTTGGATATTGTTGTCGACCGTCTGTCAACGTCGAAAAGGCCAATCACCCTTAGATTTGCTCGACAGAAGCAGACCTTTCATCCTTCTTGGAAGCCCGATGTCCAACGAAAACCGTCAACGCACAGCAAGGGTTCTAAGAAAAACGAATCGATGGGCGTAAGTTCCTTCTCTGTTTCCCCGTTCACAGTCAATTTCAAGAAAGGAGCTCCTTCCGGAATAGTCTTGGAACGTAGTATTTGCGGTCGCTTCCCCGTCGTTATGAAAGTCTTGCCGACACTTGCTGTCGCGGTGCCTGAGCACTGCGTCGACGAGAGCAATGCGGAACAGATCGAAGCTTTGCTAGAAAAGCCAACTATCCGCGTTCCAAGACCAGGAGCAGTGGTGGTGGCTGTAAACGAACAGTCCATTCAAGAGGTTGGTGTGGAGGAAATTTGGACCCAAATATCAAAGATGTCAGCCACCGGAGATTTGGCTTCCGACGAGATATATTCCATGTCTTTCCTTGAGATCGATTCTGATCTTTGGGGTAAGGTGGAGAGTGTTGATGTGTCCTCGTCCGGATTTGCTCTGTCATTTATCGATGACCTTCATGGCAGAGATATGCCTTTATTCCGAGGGAAGCTGAATGCCTTAGAAATACATGGCGAGCGTGGGATAGGGGGTCGTGCGCAAATCATTGAGGTTGAACTGTCGTCCGTTCTCAAATTGGAGCCAAACTCTTCTGACGCCAACGGTCCCTGCTTGACGCTGACTCGGGCAGAAGTTGACAATTTGAAGTCTGAGACAGTTATTACTCTTTCGGCGATTGCCATTTGCTCCGTCGACTACTTTCACCCTCGCATTGCATTCTGGGAGCCGCTTATTGAGCCGTCACAGCTATTTGTGCTTGTAGAAAAGCAGGCAGGGAGCCAAACTTCCAACAGGCCGGGTCAAGTGGCTGTGGAACTATCGGACCGGCTACTGCGCGAGCAAAGCTTTCGTGAAAATATGGTACCGTCTATGGGTGCCAGCCCGCAGATGGTCATTTTCAACCTGACAGATTCTTCGGCGCAGGTAGCAGTGAAAGCAATTAGTCAGTTCAAGGAGTGGCGCAAAACGAAGGCTTCTACGATGGACGACAATGACGAACATGATGAATTCCAGTTCGGTGATAATGAAATCGAACTCCGAGAATCCAACCCGCTTCCCGACGATGCCGCTGTCACTACTCCAGCGAATGTTGTGCAGGTTGAGGCCGGTGACCTTTTCCTCGGATCCCCAAGATTCGAATCGGTAGACGAACGCATGACCTCACCGCGAGATGCAAAACGTGATGCCGCCCAAAGGGCAGCTCAAGCCGCCCTTGTTTTCGCCCAGAAACGTGGTGCCGAAAGTAGTAAGACAAGCGACTCTGCGAAACCCTTCGTTCTGCGGAATCGAACTGGAGTATCTATTGCATTCGTACCCAGCGACTCTTGTTCCCGAGCTTCATCTAACGATTTGGCAAATGAAAGCTACCTCTCCGTTGTAGGCGAATATGCTGGGCTGGGAGACTTTGACCCCTTGTCCATCAAAGAACTCGCTGACAAGGAGGACGCCAAGTTCAGTTTGGAAATCATATCGGAGACGTCCCGTGGGAACGCTGACGCACCGGCTCAATCACATGCAGCCTTCAACAAGGTGCGAAACTATGAGGGACGGTTCCCCAGTTTAACGATTGCCATTCAGGCAGTTTCTGGCGTCTTCATCGAACCGTTGACTGGTCTCCAAGTTTTCAAAGTCGGAAGCACAGTGCGGCACCTTTTGGTACGAAAAGAAGTCGAACGGGCCTCAGACAAATCCGACTTAACTGAGTATTCGATACCGGTTGTTTGGAAGGTCGAAATAGAAGATAATCGGAGAGTGTTGACACTCAGCACGGCCGTTCGTGTGGTTACCACGGCTTTTGCCACTCCCGTGGAAATCGGAGTACAGAAAATGATTTATGACAAGCCCGTAGTGCAAATGATGACCTCGTCGCAGGCAATCAGGTCGATCGGCATTGCCCAGCCGGACTGCCCTTTTTACTTGCCCTTATGGGTTGCGCTCAAGCTGGAGGCAGTCAATATCTTCGTGCGTCCCCGAGCTGAGGGCGGGGCGAGATATGAATGGGGAAGATCGAGCGTTTTGAGATTTGCTCCGCTCTTACCCAGTTACGAGGAGAGTGTGGGGACTTGGGTTTGGGAGGAAACGTTCGAAGAACTAGATTATATACGCTGTGATGCTATCGCGGAAGGGGGGCAGCCGATCTGGTTGGCCGTATTTAGTGGGTCATCCTCCAACAGCAACGAGCAGTTCGTCGGATCCACCAAGAGGAGAGTTTCCACTTTGAAGTACGAAGAAGAGCACCATGAAGTGATATCTGTCACTCTCGATTCAAACGTAACACTGCGAAATATGCTTCCGATGAGCATTGACTGGCAAGTCGCGCATGTCACTCATGGATCGGCTTCACTCTCTATTGTTGATGGATCGCCAATCCGTTCTGTAGCTAATACGGCGAGCGACGATCCTTCTTCGCCGATCAACGCCAGCTTACACAGTGGAGAATGCACAGAAGTTTTCGCGTGTGATTACGATTCAGCGCCACTTCAAGCAAGATTCCGTGAGCCGGGTGGGCTGAATTGGTCCGCATGGGCTCCTTTGGCACTCGAAGAAGTGGAGGATAGTGGAGACCAAGAAATTGAGGAGGAGGACGATAGTAATGTGCCGTCGTTGTTTCCAAGGACCCGGCAGGTCAACGTTCAGGCCACAAATGATAGTTTTGGTGTCCCTTTGACGTTCGGCGTCCGAATCGTCCCGAAAATGACGCTTGGGACTCTTGATGAACCGACAAGGACGCAAATCTATGGCATCGAAATCATAGTTTATGCGGAATTGTGGATAAGAAACATCACTGCACTGCCTCTAAACTTTGGCTGTCCGTCATACCAACTTCATGGTAGCGCAACGACCCCAGCGGAGATATTTGATGATTCGGCAACCCGGTTCAACGCGGAATCGGCCTTGATGGAGATTGCTAGCCTTCTTGAAGTCGGTGACAAGGCTACGGGTCTCGACAAGAAAGCAGCTAGAGAAGTAGCAATGACAGGTGCCATTCAAAGCCTCCCCAACCAAGAATGCGACGAGTTGTGGGAGGAAGTCTTCGAGTACCTTGAGATCGAGTTCTCCACAGTCAAGCGCCGATGGTGGGCGTCGGAGAGCTATGACAGCTTTCGCATGAACATAACACAGTCTCTTGAGAATGGGCGTTGGAACTGGATTGGGGACAACTGGGTAAGTATTTGCTAGAGCGCTGTGTAGTGGGTACTCGTACGCCGGCAATTTCTTACACATTTTCGTTCAGTCCATCGACACGGCAGGTGACGTGAATGCGTCGCTTGGGGGATGGGAGAGCAGCAGGAATCTGCTCGCTGGCGCAGGTTCCTTCAACGGCAGCCGAACTTTCGACTCCTCGCATTCGATTCGGCGTAGAAGATACTTCCGCAACAGGACAGGGTACCGGGCGATGAAAAATTCATACGGCCAACTGGCTTCGCGAAGTGTCATTGCCACTGCGCCGGGGAGCTTGCATGGTGGCCTGCAAGCCTTCCACCAGCCACTCAAGGATTCATTTACGCGTGAACAGAGGAATATGTTACGGAAGAAGAAACGACGGAAGAATGGCGGTGGATCCAGCGGAGAGTCCGACTCAGGAGCAGATGGCGAAGTATTGATGAAAATTGCAGTCAAATGTGCAGATGGGAAGTGGAGTATGCCTGCGACAATCCCGGACAGTGGCACTAGCCACGGTGTCCTGCGTGTCCTTGCATCGAGATGGCCATCATTGACTACTGCCCACAGGGGCTCTGATTCCGACCTCCGCAAATTCGGTAGTGCCGAACGTCGCGGCCTATCTGACATGATTTCCCCATTTGGTTATCGCCCGGCTGACCTTTCACCAGGGCTTCACGAGTTATGCTACACAGTATCGGACGTGGAAGGCGAGTGGGGCGAGTTTTCTAGGGCAATGGTCGTATCTCCTCGCTTCATGGTGAGGAATGACTCAACGCGAATGAGTATCGAAGTGAAACAGGCTGGTACACCAGATGCTACTTCTCTGAAGTTGCCTCCCGGTGCAGTTGAAGCCTTCTACTGGCAGGATTTTCGTTTGCCAGGACTCGTGTGTGTGTCCCCATGCGTTACAAATGACGAAGGTAGAAGCATCTACAAATGGAGTGGAGGATTTGATATTTGTAACCTTGGTATGGTGCCCCTCCGCATTCGCCGGGAAATTACCGAGCAAGATTGCCCCAACGCACCAATCGTGAGATCAATGCGGGCTTTAGTCGAAATTCGACCAGGAACCGGTGGTTTCGGCATCACCGTTTCGTTTCGTGAAGAAGATCCACTCGGAGATGGCTCGCTTTTCAGGATAGAAAACTTATCTCCATTTCCTATTTGGTTGTCTCAAGATGGCATGCTGGCCAATCCCAAAAATTTTCTGGGCCAAAAATCTTTGTCGACCTCTGTCAGTAGTTCGTTTGGAGCCGATACAGAATCGACTTTCGTTGAAGACTACGAAGCAAATGGGGACTTGATTCGACCTGGCGAAAAGTTTGCGTTCGCGCTCGATGTTCCCTATCGACAGGGGAAATATGCTCACCGTAAGGAGGCCACGCTGAAGGAACTGCTCCGTGTCCGCATTGCACTTGCACCCCTTGCCCATCGAGCGGGCATTGAAACTGTGAAGGTTATCGGCTTGACTGATGTGGGTGAGTCGATCAGGATGAACCCCTCAAAACTTTTCGGAATCTTGGATGATCAGATGCGGACGAGAATACAAGGCATGAGACTACTTGCTGTCGTAGTCAGCGATGGGCCGACAAGGGTCCTGAAGGTGATTCTCGTCCGAATTGCGGACGATGACGTTTTTGGAAATACCTTTCGAGAGGTTTCCTACATGGCCTCAAAACAAAATTTGCCTAACGAACAGGGCCTTTTGTCACCTCGACACCAAAGATTCATAGCTGAGATTCGGGAGTCAGCGACAAGCGCTTTCTCCTTGTACGCAAATGGGCAAATCCCGGAAGAGGATAATGCAAGGAAAGATGCACTGTATGCAGAGTTAGAAAAGGTCGCCGAGGCGACCATGGAGAGGCATGCGACAAACGGTGGCTCTGAGATGGACCAAATTTACTCCGTTCGAGCGGAATTTAGTGGCTTCCTATTCAGTCTCGTTGACTCGGCGCCCTCCGAAATCGCCGTGGCGACCCTTCGCAACTTTAATGTTTTGGGTCGGTGGAATGGCCTCAGAACCAAGGAAGCCTCTCTGATTCTTTCTGTTGGCTGGCTACAGGTGGATAATCACGTGCCGAGTGCTCCATTCAAAGTAGCGGTGCGGCCTGATACTGCTCGGCGCACGCCTTTGGACGACGCCGACAGTTCAAAGGGTGATTCCGGGGATGAAGCCGCATCGAGTCCGTTGTTGATGGTAGCGATTGCGTTTGCTCCGAAACACAACTCCGGGATTGTCTGTCTTCGGTCCGTGACTGTTGCCCCTCGCAATCTTGTGGTTGCAGTCGATTTGGCCTTTTTGGTACGGCTTCAACGATTCTTTGTGGGACTGAAAAATCACTTTCAAGGGGGTCCTTCCGATGATGTGTCGGCCAATGCAGGTGCAATGCTCATGTACGCTGAGCAGAAACGGAACATCCCATTCCCGAACTTTCAGAAGGCAGACGAGGCAATGCAACGAGCCGCTGCAATTGGCACAGCAAGCCAGAAGCTATACTTTCAAGGCCTCACGATTCTTCCTGCCGCCATTACTCTTTCTGTCGCCCCAGCTCGGGCGCTCACCCAAACTGAAGCAGGCCTGGAAGGCAAGGAAGTTGCTGCCATCCACCAGGCAGTACGTAAAGGAGACGTTCTCGTTGGTAGCAGCAGCGCTCTGCTGGGTGTACGCGTTGGTCGGAAGAATACAACTCCGTTAGCCGTTGTCCGTGGGGTTTTCAAGAGTATTGTCGTCGATGCCTTGCTGAGACTTGACGGGGCATCCCTAAACTTTTCCGGCGTATTCTTACGGAATCACATTTCGTCCGGGCCGCAGTTGTCCACATACTTGCTTGCTCACTACTTGGCGTCACTTCGACAAAATGTCCCTGCTCTGTTGGGTTCCTTGGCCGCGTTTGGAAACCCGCTCGGTCTCATTCGAGGATTGGGCGATGGAATGAGCGATTTCGTTAGCCAGCCCGTTCGGGGTTTGAAGAAATCTGTACAGGAATTGGACCCCACGTACTTGGTTGATGGGGTGGCTCGAGGAACTGAATCGTTAGCCCGTCATGCTGTGGGTGGATTTGCCGATTCTGCCTCGTTGTTAACGGAAACTTTCTCGAAAAACATGGCTGTGTTGACTCTAGATCGACGATATGCCCAGAATCGGGATCGAAGCAAGCAGCTTCGTCTGAATGCCGGAACTACCGTGACACTGGCAGGTGGTGTGGAGAGTGGCTTTGTGAAGCTTGTTCAAGGCTTCATGGAGGGTGTCATGGGTGTCGTCAAAGCACCCATGCGGGGCGCCGAGAAGAAAGGTATCGAAGGTTTTGCCAAGGGTGTCGGTAAGGGTCTGCTAGGATTGTTGGTCAAGCCAATAATTGGTATCAGTGATGCCGCCACCGATGTCATGATCGGAGTCAAGAATTCCATGGAAGCTACTAACGGGGGCCAGCAGCAGAACCTTACTCTTATTCGCAATCAGTTTCGCCCTCGTCGACCAATGTACGGCCGAGACAAGGTCCTGCGGCCCTACAAGCTTGAAGATGCGGCTGCCGCAGCGCTGATGCTTCGGACTCGTTGTGCCGGCGAGAATTACTTGAGTCATTTAGATTTGGGAGACCGTGTCGCCCTGTTAAGTGTGAAGCGCTTTATTTTGTTGGGTTCGAAGGGTCAAGAGTTGATGGCGCTCAAATACAAGCACGTCGAAAGGGCAGAAGTGCGTCAAATCCCCAATGAAGACAACTCGATTGGATGGGCTATCATCATTGTCTTGAATACTCCCCGCAAGAATGGGAGCGAAGTCGAAGTTTTGTCTTGTGCGAGCCGCGAAGAAGCAGTCGAGCTCTGCAGTCACCTCCAACGAGGAATTGACTTGATTGCGACTGACAGGACAGCCTACTAGTTTGTGGCTAGTCACGAGACTTTCAACTGCAGAGAAAAAGGATTCCAAGGATTCCTTAGCACTTGTCTTTGCGACCGTTGCCAGTGCAACAATTTTCTTATACCTCTAGTTCAGTAGTACTAGAGACGATCGTAGCTTCCTTGTTTAAACATTTGTTTTAGTTCCTGAGTATCTACGGAAAGGCGCAAGCCCCTCCAAAGCGCCGCTCCCACCAGTGGTAGACGGAGCCCCACAATTGGCCGACTGCGCACTGTAGTCTATTCAGTCAATCCATGTAGGAATCCGGAACACCGAAGGAAGGCACAAGGAAAGGGGCTTCCATTAGGAATGCCGGCGCGTGGAATTCGGTATCATATGCCCTCAATTAAGACTCCGTCCCACCAACGGCGTCGGAACGGACAATATCGGATGATTCTCACCAAAAAATCGGCTGGAAATTTCCGTTGTGCCTGTGTGGGTATCGGAATTACACGCCGGCCGTTCCACCCAGAAGTGCCAAAACGTGCCCGTGTGTGTGTACATGGAAAACTGGCGACGATGGTGTGCCGTTCGCCTCGTCCATTGAAAGAACAGAGTCATCAGTTGTCTTTGTACCATTAAGGAGAAAGGGAAAGCTCTACAAGTTGCATTGCTTTCTGTTTATCTTATCTGGCCTTTTGTGGAATCAATGCCTCCCTTTGTGGACAACGTGACAACATCGGCTATGCCAGAGCCTTCTGTTTCCTCGTCCGAGATGTTGGCGCGGAGTAAGAGTGCAGATGACTTGTTGCGGCTGAAAAGTATGGCAGCAACTTTATGTCTACCGGTAGAAGGAGAACGATCACACTCTGCTCAACCTGACATTCGGACAGAGAGGAAAGACCGCCGGAGCAGTTCACCAGCGCCATCCTCTACGGAGTGGGTGGGTTCCTACTTTTTTGAATCGTTTGCTCGTTCCAACCCCGCAAAAGTCAGCAATGATTCCGAGGATGATCTCGTAGTCGTTCATCCGGCTGTGGATGAAGGCGATGATAGCACAGTCGGTGCATATTTTGCCGAGTCTGACTTTGTACCCTCAAACTGGACGAGTGCAGCAGAATATATCCCCCCAGTGGGCTTTGCGGTAGTTGCCGGAGGGCTCTGTATGTTGAATCCTATTGTCTTTATCGGGGGGATTCTGACGGCATGTACGGCGCTGGGGGCTGTGCATGCTGCTCAAACTTCGTATAGTAGTTGTATCGATGGGGACTTGTGTCAAATATTTGATAGCAGCAGGGAGGAGACGAGCAAAGTAGCAAAAGATGAGGCAAGGGATGATACGAATCCAAGGGACGCGTTTCCCTTGAAACGAGATGTGTCGGAGGTTACATTCAATGTGGCGGGCATGGAAGATGCTGTATCCGAAGTGGATCTGTCGTCTCTGAATATTGGGATCTCGGGGGAGGCCCCTCTGCCGCAAGATCCATCGACTCTGGAAACGGCTGAACAGGCGCTGGAATGGGTTAACCTGTATTATCCTCCTCTCGCCTACAAGAATGTCGATAATCTGGAATTCTCAGGTCTCAACGCCTTGGAGATATTTGACGTCTTTCTTGCTGACGATGCTCCGTTTACCTTTTCTGAGTTTCAAAAGAAGCGCCAGGATAAGAATATTCGGTACGGAAAGTGGGAAGACTTAACAGGGGTAACGCAACCCAGTCTAGTTCAAGCTGCAGCCACGATTTCGGCGCCAAGCGAGGGCAATGAGAGTCCGACCACGTATCATGATCATTTGAAGGAGCGTGTCTTGCATTTTCAAGCCAAAACAAATAGCGGTCTTTTTGGGCCGCCGTATGCTACTACCACGAAGGTGCAGCGATGTCTTGTTGCAAACAAGCGGCTGCTAGTGTTGGAGAGCAAGACGACATTGAAGGACATTCCATTCTGTGATCGGTTTTACGTACTGGAGCGGTGGTTGTTCACCTCTCGGAAACAGGAAGATCAATATGTCTCGTCTATGAGTGTGTCCAGTCAAGTCGTTTTTACCCAGGGCTGCCCATTTGAGCAGACGATTTTAACGAAATCTCAGGATACTGTGACAGAAGTTGCCCTCCAATGGAACGAAATGGCGATAAACGCTCTAGAAAAGACGGAACAGGCCCGTCAAGAGCGTTTGAATCAAGACCAGGAGAATGATGACGCCACTCAACCTACCGATGTTCCAAAGACGACGTCGCCATCGTATACTCGCCGGAATGACATGGACTCGAGCATTGAAGTGGAGCGATTGAGCCGGACAGTGTCCCGAATAATTGGACAGGAGAACGATGAGTCCATCTCGGTCACGACAGGGGAAGACGGACGACCGCCCGCCGGTCCCACAGCTGCAGTAAGACGGAAACCATCAGTGCGACGACAATTAAGTCGGTCCCTCTCCAGTATTATGAAACGACGAAAATCGAATCCTCTGTAGCGATGCGCCATTTGCCGGTATGCTCTCTGGCGGGATTATAATCGATCTCATGCTGTACTCTGTATAGAAAATATAGTTTCCTGCCAAATATTCTGAGATATTTTTTGTTTAGATACGCACCATAATTTTGTGGGGCCCGTCTGTATCAGTAGTGGTTAAAGGCCACAGCTGTGCAGATGCGTCAAGTTAGAGCACAATTCAGTTCCTTACCGTCGTGCAAAGGAGGGTAAAATTGAACCCAGCCACTCGATTAAGTAAGACTGCAATTGCAAGAATGCATGATTGCAACCTATGCATGCTAAAGTCATACTCGCAAGAAAATCAGCTACAGAATTTTATATCGAGTTCTCTTTTCGGGCTCTACTAATGTTTACAGGCGGTTCATGATCTAGCGGCAAGTGGCTTATTTGTCGTTCAAGGCGGCAACACCGGGAAGGATCTTTCCTTCCAGGAGTTCGAGGGAGGCACCTCCTCCAGTGGAGATGTGGCTCATGTCTCCGGCGCGTCCAGACAATTCAGTGGCGGCAACGGAGTCTCCTCCTCCGATGATGGTGATGGCACCCTTCTCCTTGGTCAAATCAGCCAAGATGTTGACAATTCCGAAAGTTCCAGCGGCGAACTTCTCGAATTCGAACACACCCATGGGTCCGTTCATGATGATGGTCTTGCACTCAGAAAGAGCCGCCTTTTGCTCTTCAGTGGTCTTGGGACCGTTGTCAAGACCCATCCAGCCATCAGGGATCTCCTGAGCCGAAACGACCTTGGTGTTGGCGTCCTTGTCGAACTTGTCGGCAATGACGATGTCGGAAGGAAGGAGGATCTTCTTTCCAAGCTTTGCGGCCTTGGCCATAACTTCCTTGGCAGTCTCAACGTAGTCGTCCTCAACAAGAGAGGTACCGACGTTGTATCCCTGGGCCTTCAAGAAGGTGAAAACCATACCTCCACCGATGATGATGAGGTCGCACTTGTCAAGAAGGGCCTCAAGGACGGTGATCTTGGTGGAAACCTTGGACCCACCCACGATGGCGGCCCTGGGCTTCTTTCCGTTTTGGATGGCTCCATCAAGGTATTCGAGTTCCTTGGCAAGGAGGAATCCAGAAACAGAGGGCTGGAGGAACTTGGTCACACCCTCGGTGGAGGCATGAGCACGGTGGGCGGTACCGAAGGCGTCGTTGACGTACAAGTCGAAGGGAGCGGCAAGCTTCTCAACGAATCCGGGCTCGTTCTTCTCCTCTTCCTTGTAGAATCGGGTGTTTTCGAGCATGATAACATCACCCTCCTTGGCGGAGTCGACGATCTTCTTGACTTCGTCACCAATGCAGTCAGGGGCGAGGGTCACCTTTTGACCAAGGAGCTCTCCCATGCGCTCGGCGCAAGGAGCAAGGGAGAACTTGTCCTCGGGTCCACTCTTAGGGCGTCCCAAGTGAGAGCAGACAGCGACGATAGCACCCTTGCTCTTCAAGTATTCAATAGTGGGGATAGAGGATCGGATACGGGTATCATCGGTGATCTTCTTTCCGTCAAGGGGAACGTTGACATCGCAACGGATCAAAACCTTCTTTCCCTTCAATTCAGCGTCGGTGAGGTCCTCGATGGACTTCTTGGCCTCAAGTTCGAAAAGAGAGGGGACAGCGGTTCGGACTCCGAAAGTGTCTGCACAGCGAACAAGCAAGTCGTGTAAGGTCATTCCGTCATTTTTCAAACCGTTGCTCACGACGACGATGCAAATCTTCTACTTACGGGCAGGAGCGAAAGCGCTGGTGGTAGCCGAAGTGGCGAGGAGGAAGAAAAGAGCCTTGGCGAACTTCATTTTGTTGTAAAGGTTTGTTTGGTCTTGATCCCTGACGAATTGTGAGTCTGATATGAAGACAACAAAAATAGATTGGCCAGGAGGATACCGACGGAGATGAGAACACGTACTCGTGCGTTTGCCCTCTTTGACCACTGACGTTCGTACCCCCCGAGATCTTTCGTCGAAGAGACGGTGGTCGGTGGTCCTCATTTTGTCAACCCATTTGGTGCAGCACCCACCTGATGATGATTGGCTGAGGAAAGACTTCCCAATGTCGCCTCCATCTGGATCTGAACCGATCCTCTATTTAGAAAGAAGGTCATCATGTCGCTTGCGACAGTGCCACGCAACGTTTTGTCCCTGTGGCGGACAAATATTTTGGCGGGAAAGAACGCTGACGGGAGCGAGGATTTCAAAGGCTGATGTCAGACTTTTTCTTTGAACAAATGAAAGCTAACATTTTCATTAACCAAGCGTGGCGAAAACTTGCCACCGACACCCGTTCGCTCTGTCGAGCATGGCAAAAAGATCGAAAGGCCAACGACCAAGATCGTGCCTACGACGAAAAACGACGGCAAGTCGAGCTGACGACATCCTTTGAATCTCTTGGACGATTTCGTTTGTAATGGAAACCTTACGGCATTGCTGCTTGAAAGATGATGAATCAATGGGCCAAGAAAATCTAAATCACTAGCTACTGTCATTGCGCACGACGACGAATGTCAAATGATGCTAGTTGGTGTTTTAGCGAGGAAGAGACGAGTTTGAGATAAAATTCCATTCTGGATGTTCCACCGGTGCTCGATTTCGGTACTTCGGGTTGAATTTGTTTTGCCCGTACGTATGTGTCGGAACATCCTCGGTGGAAGTGGGCGTTTCTTTAAGAAATTCGACCACATGATCATATTCTTTGGGAACGTCAATGTCGGGCAAATGAATCAAAGCTTTATGGTAGACCTGCTCAGAATCTCGCCTTTGGGCGGAAGGTAGCCAAAAGGTCCAAGACTTGGTTGGATTATCTCGAAATAACCATGTTGGTAGATCTTGAAAGCATGACATTGTGGTGGCATCTGCAGAAACTTCGCAAAAATGTGGTTCTTTTTCATGTTGCATCCGGTCCATCAGCAACGAAAGTGGCATGCTTTGCGTGAACGATGAGTGTCGAGCAGCAATCAAGATATTGCTCTGGCTCAACAAAATCATATCAGAGGTCATTGCCCTCCAGCCCAACAGGCACTTTTCGCCCGCACCGTCCAATGCTGAAAATGTGACCCCCTGATTGTCAGCAACTCGAATTTGCGGCAATATGACCGTCGGAATACCAAATGCTGCAGTTGCATTCGTAAAAGTTGGCACAAGATACATCGTATCAGTTGCCAAGAATATCAGCGGCGGCTTGGACTTTGATCCATTCGCTGCTCTGACTTTTTGGTATTCCTGCACGAAGTTCTGGACTAGATCCGCTAGATTCAGAACAAAACTTGTTTCATTGACAATTTGACGGCCCGCATCTGTAAAATGCCTTTGTTCCCCGTTTCCTGCTCGCAAATGAATGCCGATTACAGTGTGATCGGCGAACCGATGCTGCTCCATAAATTGAGAGACGTCGTCTCGAAATGCATAGCGATCTCGGAGCTGACGGTAGAGTTGGACGTCGGTGGCTATCTTTGATAGGAATGGACCCTTAGGATCCTTATAGGTTTGTTCATCCAAAGGCAAAAAGTGGTCTTGAAACGTCTGGGCGGGTAAATATCCATAAACATCGTTCCGAACTAGGACATTCTTGCCGCTCTGTGGTCGTGTCGACGTAACGTAGTCCGTCATATTCCGAGGAAGAACCCATTCATCACTTCTAAACAGGTATGGAAAAATACTGGTTCCCTTTGTGTGATCTTTTCCACAAGTTTTCCATTGAAATTTGAAAGTTGTCATGCCCAATCGTTGAGCTAGATGCCACGCGGCTGTGGTGCGGATCAGTCGATGACCGAGACCAAATATCGTCCAATGGATCAGTTTGGTAGATGGACCCACATTCAAATTTTCTTTTTGATCATGATCACTGATATTGTTCGAGGAAGTATCGGAAATAGCAAGAGATGGTGGCAGATGACTGGTATGCATAGGCGGCTCAAATACGGCTGCTTCGGGGACAAGCTGGATGTTTCTCCATAGCACTGCAAAGGTAAACAGCCCCAAGATGACCAACACCTGCTTTGTTGAAAGCATTTGTGTTTCTAGCGACGATGCCTCGGCGACATGGTCGTGGTTTCGAGGTATTTTGATGACAATAACTTCGTCATCCTCATTGTCAAAACTTGCCCCTCGAGAGCGCGGCCTGCTTGTCTGGTCTTTGGGCATCTTTTAGTCATACCAGTCGATCACGCGTCTCCGCGCGCCTCACCCGCTTTGCCGGACGCTACGGCGAAACTCATCTCGAGAATGGCCTCCCCCCCCCCAAAAAAAGAAAGACAGCTTGCGCATCGATCATCTCACAAAAGCTGTACCCAAACGACACGACTGTTTCGCCCATTTTACGATTCCATTCCATTCACCCAATTCCTTCTTTTGACCATGTTGTGACTTTTAATTGATCTCGTTGCCTTTCTGGTGAACAGAACGGCAAGAGCGCTTGGCTGCATTAAGAGCAACAAGAACGTGATGAATGGCGGCGGTTGCTCAGGAGGCTCGTGCTCCTTCGACGCTAGGCCTCCGCGTCCACTAAAAGCGGCGGCTCCTCAGAAGGTGTATCAAGATGACCCAGAAATGGCAGTTGCGGAGTAGCTAGGATGGTCATAGTGTTGCTGAGAGTTGACTGAGGAACCCACTACGTCCCATTTGACTGCATCGACCTCAAGGCTCTTTCGCACCCACCAGCGCAATCAGGGTCGAATTCAAGGTTTTGTTTCGTCATGACGGTACAGAATGAATCTATTGGAAACAATAGAGCACACTACCTGATCTGGGAGAAGCTAGTATGGCTTTCCCTGAAACAACTCTTAAAATTCGAAACTAGAATGCGCGGGTGGCATTGGAACGCTTTCTGTCGAGCATAAACTTTAATAGAATAGGCATCATCGATGTTTAATCCAACTAGAATGATTGTAATAGCTCGATTCGGCCCAGTATGCCACGGTATGGAATATCCTGATAGGAGTGCATCTAAGCGGAAGACAAGACAGATTCCCTAAAGGATTCCAGGGCGGGAAACGAGAGAATTCAGTAACGAACAATAATCTGTTTTCCCGTCAACTCTCTAGAGATAGCTCACTTCTTTCATAGATTGGCCAACGCAGCGGTTGTCTTATTAGGTGATAGCGGAGAGGATTAGTGCAAGTTCTGGACCAAATGTAGTATGGCATGGGCGTCCAACCGTAGCATCAGTATGTTGATTCATACCTATCGTAATAGAAACGAATTGCCATAGTACGATGGGGAGGGACAGAAAGATAAACTCAACATAGGCCCAATTCGAGAAGTGCGATGGAGTGTCGCGAACGCCAACAAATAGAGGGCAATAATGGTGGATTCCCGATCCGGCAACTTGACGGGGAAACATGAGTTCCCGTTCGATTTGCATACCGGTAGGATGCCAGCTAGGATAAATAAAAGTCACTCAGAGATTCTCCCTGCTTGCTTTTTTTACTCGGGGATATTGCTGTTGTCGATATTTCGATTTTGACTGTCAAATGACCTATAAGGTGCGAAGTTGATGAGATGAGGTATCTACAGGAACCCTTGGCAGCTGGTTCATTAGAGGAAGGCAAGAAGAAGCGACTATTCCATAGGGATGATTCTCGCAAATCGTTGGCGCATTCAAACCACAGCACCGATGGAATGTCTAAGAAAAGTGGAGCGCATTCGACAACTTCAAGCGACCTGAACAGCGTATCGTCTGCGGAAAGTTTCGGTGACGGCAGGAGCTCATCCTACAGGGAGATAAGTTTTGAATTCAGAGCTTCTATTCGAAGACCGAGTATGCGGAATGTCAGCTCCGACTCCATCCAGACTCTGACAGTCAACAAGCTCCGGTTTTCCTTACTCGGCATTTACGGACGCGATACCGAGAAGGCAATTCTCGAAGAAGTGATCCAAAGAACCAGAGATCCTTTCGACACAAGAAGACGGGAGATGATTTTGATTGGTGGGCACTCGGGTGTCGGGAAATCGGCATTAGCAAAATCTATCAAAGGAAACGTCGCACGGCGAGGTGGGGTCCTTGCTGTTGGTAAATTTGATGCAAAGAACTTGGAAGAGCCATACTATGCTATATTGGCAGCGGCTTCAGATTTGTGCGAGCACATAGATGGGCTGCAGTTCCACCCAAGGGAAGGAAAGAACTTCGGGCGCATGATTCAAACTCTTCTGATTGGTCTCGGTGAAGATCTTCCCGGTTTGCTGGACATTGTACCGGCTTTAGGAGTCCTCGTCGGGAGATCGCCTCGACTCAATGCCGAAGAAACGACTACACCAATTCTACAAGAAGCAAAGAATCGATTCAACTACCTGTTGAGGAAATTGTTTAGGGTTATCGGGTCCATTGTTGATCCGATGGTTATCATGCTCGACGATCTCCAATGGGCGGATCTTGGGTCTATTGATTTACTCGAAGTTCTCCTGTCGGATCCTGAGAATAAAAACCTCGTGGTGGTAGGATGTTATCGATCCAACGAGATAACACCAACGCATATGATGGGCAAGCTGGTTCGAGATCTGAAGCGACGAAGTCCTGAGACCTGCGTCAATGTGACGGAAATTGGAATCGGCAACCTGACCGAAGAAGATATCAAGGCCATGTTGATGGATCTGCTGTCTACAGACGAATCAAAAGCGACTGGTTTGGCCAAGATTTGCCATCGTAAAACTCATGGGAATTCCTTTTTCTTGGTCCAATATCTGAATATGCTCCATAAGTTGTCACTCCTGGAGTACAGCTTTGGGTTGATGGCTTGGATATGGGATGAAGAGCGTATACAAAATGAGACAAGTGCAACGGAGAACGTAGTGGATTTGATGAAGCTCAAGATGATGTCCGACTTTCCCAAGGCCACTACGCAACTTCTTCAGGTGGCGGCTTGTCTAGGGTCGTCGTTTCGGAAGGACACCTTGCAAAGTGTATGGGAATGCCTGACCAACAAGGAGGGATTTCCAATTCAAGACGATGGTTCATTTGAGAATTCGATTACGATGGTGGTCGAAGAAGGAATTATTGAGTTCGAAAATGAATCGTCGTCCAGTCTGCAGTGGGTGCACGACAAGATTCTTGAGGCCGCATGCGCGTTGTCTACTCCAAAGAGTCTGCCGGATCTGCAATTTATGGTGGGCGAGATATTCGTGAACGATCTGGACGACCTTACTTTGCGAGACAATATATTTGTGGCCGTGAACTTGTTGAATGCTGGAATGCCATCATTACTAGAAGAAGAGAAACGCATCGATCTCGCTCAGCTCAACTTACGCGCAGCGAAGTTGTCGGTGAAATTGTCTGCATACGAATCTGCGTCAGGCTACGCGTCCAAGGGAATTGAGCTTCTACCAGCGAACTCGTGGAGAGGTCAATTTCCGTTGTCTCTGGAATTGCACTCACTCGCAGCCGAGGTTGAAGGCTGTCTAGGGCGTGTGGAGAAAATGCAATACCATTGTGATCTTGTACTGCAGCAAAATTGTCCGTTGATCGAGAAGCTTCGAGTGTACCATGTTCTCCTAGACAGTACAGCAGATAGAAACAACGTGCCGGAGGCTACTAGGCTTTGCCTTCGGGTCCTCAAGCAACTCGGTTGCACCTTCCCAAAGAGCAAGCTGATGGTTCACTTGATTACGGTCGTGGGTGTACTCAGCTTTAGAGCGCAAGCAGGAAAAAGGACACCTGAAGAGATCGCAGAGCTTGATTTGACGACGGACCGACGAAGAATCGAGGTCATGAGGCTGCTATCCAAGCTTTCATTTTACAGCTACTTGTCTGGAAACATCCTGTTCGCAGTGACAATTTTACGAAGGCTCAAGTACACTATCCGCCACGGGCTCTGTGATTCTTCCGCCGTGGACTTTGCTTCGATGGGTATGATTCTCACAGGGAAGCTGTTCGACTTTCAAGCTGGGTCGACGTACGCCAGGTATTCGCTCTTACTTCTCGAGAAACTCGAGTCCAAAAGAATCCATGCGAGGACGATATTTGTTTCATATGGCTTTATTTTACCATGGACCCAAGCTACTCAAGGAGTTCTGAAGCATTTGTTGAAGGCCTACGAAGTTGGCATGCAAGCGGGAGACACCGAACTCGCGATGTCTGCGATCATGACGTACATCTACACTTCCTTCCAATCCGGAAAACCGCTGAATATCATCGAAGCCGATTGCTACGTGTACTTGCGTCAGATGGCAGACCTGAAACGAGAACTTGCTTCCAACCATACCAAGACGATATTGCAGACAATTTTGAACATAATGGGTAGATCCGAGGACCCCTGCGTCTTGACTGGGGATGCTATGGACGAAGCAACTAAACTGGAAACAGCGACATCGTCAGGGGACAAGGTGACAGTATCCATGATTCAAGCCTTTCGGTCTCAGCTATATGCTTTGTTTGGACGATGGAAGGAAGGTTCAGAGTACGCAATTGAGGTTGGAGATAGTCTCGCAGAGCAGATTCCGTGTTGTACAATGGTTGCTGTCGATCCCTTCTTCAGAGGGCTGTCATTGTATGCCATGGCTCGAAAGACCAAACAGGCCAAGTATCGCCGCCATGCTCGAAAGACTCACAAGACTATTCGAAGCTTTGTGAACAAAGGGAACCCGAATGTCCGACACTTGGAATCGTTGATGGATGCAGAATTGGCCGCTCTCGAGGGCAAAACGCATGCGGCTGCGAAGCACTACGAGATCTCTGTCGTCATGGCCAGTCGTGGAGGTTATATACACGATGCGGCCTTGGCCAACGAACGATTTGCAGAGTTTTTGTATGAGGATGTCGACGACCACGAAATGGCTGCTTTCCGAGTGCATCAGGCAATCCGGCTCTACTATGAGTGGGGCGCCGCGAAGAAGGCCGAAATGCTCGAAGACAAGTACGAAGAGCTACTCTTTGAGTTTCCTGATCCCAGAATAGATGAATTCAAGAAGGAACGAACCGCTAGCAATGATTTCTTTGAAGACCTTGCCGGTTACGATCAGAAGTCGCTGCCTGGATCGATAAATGCTATCCTTGAATAGGGAAAGCGCCGGGCAAGTAGGAGAAGAATTCGCTGAGCTGTCCTTGGTGTAGCTCGATTTAAGAAAACAAAAGAATTGCGTTCATCAACTTTGGCTGGAGAAGGTAGCCTTCGTTTCGCTGTATGGGAGCGCGCTGGCGACCAGCAGGAAGCAAGCGCGATCTTTTTCATCCCCCAAAACTGAGTAACTAGTAGTACCATAGCCAGCGCCCAGCATAGATTCAATTCAATACGTCGAACTAGCAAGTATACTACTGTTGCCGCCTTCGTACAAGCGCTATCTACTACTAGTACAGTTAAAACAACAATAGATTAGAAACAATCTGCGGTAGAGCTTCTCCTCGAGCGCCGGTCCCCTTAGGGTATCGTACCTCTAGGCATACGTATGTACGATAAGGACATTGCCATCTAAAACGACCGCACGTGACATATGCCATCGCCGCGACAGAAAAACTACATTATGTACCACAGAAAAATATCGAAGGGCCATCACCTTATCCCGTCATCAGAACATCAGTAAAGTGGCCATCACCTCGACGAACAGAGGTTTCCTATCGCCCCGCTCTTAAATTTTAGTGACCTTTTGCCCTTGTTTTGTTCGTCAAGAGTGGATCGTCTTTCTTTGGAGATGGACTACTCTTCGTACGCGTCAGTATCTTCGGCAATCTCGCGACGACGGCCATTGAGTCGGCACCCCAGCAAGTCAACAGAATCCAGTCACTCTTCACACGAGGTACCTTCCAGTACTTCGAATGGAAACGCTTCAAGTAATCTCAAGAGATCTTTGAATTTGGTTGATTTGATCTTTTACGGTGTCGGTTGCAGTGTGGGGGCAGGAATTTATTCGTTGGTAGGGATTGGAGCGGATCTTGCAGGTCCTTCGATTGCTTTGAGTTTTCTTCTGTGTGGGATTGCCTGTTGCTTCACCTCTCTTGCCTATGCCGAGTTTGCAGCGCGAGTTCCGCTGGCTGGAAGTGCCTACACATTCACCTACGTCAGTTTTGGTGAGCTGAGTGGCTGGCTGGTGGGGTGGAACTTAACGCTGGGATATGCCATTTCGGCAGCTGTGGTAGCACGCAGCTGGGCCGAGTATCTATTGCGCTTTGTGGATGGAATAATTCCACAAATGGATGCTCACAAGCTTCAATGGCTCACGCACTTGCCTGTGAATATACCTGGTTTGGCAAGCGACTATGATTGTTGCCCACTGGCCATAGTGATTATCGGGTTGTGCACAGTAGTCTTGGTGACTGGGGCAAAAGAAAGTATGCGCTTTAACACAGCGATGACAGTGTTGAATCTATCCATACTTCTGGGCGTCGTACTGGCAGGTGTCGGGAGCGGAACGGTGCATAAGGACAATCTCATTCCGGTTTTTCCCCATGGCCTGGCTGGAACTGCTCGTGGGGCAGGACTCGTGTTCTTTAGCTATCTTGGATTCGATTGTGTCGCCTGCCTTTCAGAAGAAGTATCCAATCCGGCTCGGAACATGCCAGTTGGCATCGTTGGTAGCCTGCTGGCATCAATGAGCATCTATGTCTCGATATCCATCATCGTGATTGGCATGGCACCAGTGGCATTGCTTGGTGGAGAGGTCCCAATCATCAACGCGTTATTAGCAAATGCTTGTTGTTCTCATGACGAGCAGATAGCACTGGGAGATGAGAGTGCCAATGAATGTCTATCCTACATGTGCACACCGATTCTGCATCCTGTACTATTCACAGGTAGTCGAGTGGTATCTTTTGGCGCCATTTTCGGCCTTACAACTGCTACGTTTGCATGCCTGATGGGGCAGCCACGAATCTTTTATTCCATGGCACAAGATGGCTTGCTTTTCAAGATCTATGCTCGAGTCCATCCTGAAACGGGTATCCCCACCGTCGGAACAATATTGACTGGCATCTTCACTGCTTTGGTGGCATGCTTCATTGACTTGGAGGCACTGGCTAATGCGATTTCTCTTGGAACGTTGCAAGTATTTACCTTCGTAAACGCTGGGGTCATTATTCTCCGTATGAGGCCACCCGACCTTCAAGAGCCTACTAGGATCGATATGACTGAGATGTCGCCGCTGGTCCGCGACGCAGAAGCTGCCGCTTTGGCGCGCTCAATGGGAATTGTCAAGAAGTCTTCGCGTCAAATTCGAAATTCGATACGATCCAGTTCCAATGTCGATGCGGCCTCAGCGAATGATCTAGTTCGACAGAATGGCTCAAAGCCCTACTGGCTAACATTTTTGTTTACAATTTCCTGCATCTTGGCTTCGGCTGGGTTTTCGCATGGCTGGAGTCTAATCTTTGTGGGTGGATTTTTGGTAGTTGGAATAGCCGCTGGGAGCCTGCTATTTACCGTATCGTTGGCGCCTCCTCCAGAAACCTTCAATTGCCCGATGGTCCCATTTGTTCCCCTCATGGGGATACTTTGCAATTCCTACATGATGGGTTCCATGCCAGTAAGTTTCGTCTTCGTGTGTGCTCAATTGGTGCTTGTTTTTCTGCCGACTCAGTTCATTTTCGTTATTTTGCAGCTATCTACATGGATCATAATTTCCATCTGGTTGTCGGTTGGCTTTATCTTCTACTTTAGCTACGGAATTCACAATTCGGAGCTGCGAAGATCAAGCCATTGGCCCGTGTCCGAGCCCGGTGGAGGACGCCATACCGAGTATCCTACTGATGATACCACGGGGCTGCTTTTGCCTCCTAGAAATGACCGAAGTGATCCGAAGCAAGGATATAACACCATCTTTCCGTCAACTAGCACAGAATTCTAAGGGAATGGTTGTCAGGAGAACTTGTGCTGAAAACGTTTCTGCAAAAGTGAGAAGTCTACGCCTCCTTGTTGTGCACCGCGGGTCGGCCTTGTTGTCCGGCGACGAACGGAGCTGTTGCTTGTTCGAGCGTTTGAGTGCCCGACTTGTCGGTATCCAGCATTTCAAAGTTATGCTTCAATGCGTAAATGGCCTCCTTTGTCAGTTTGCCTTGCCGCAGCAATTGCAAGACGATGAAATCGCTAAGATGGACAACCGAGTCGTCGGTAGTCAAACGTGCTGCCAATGCAAAATCGTCGGCAGATATGGGTCGAGCCAAGGCAGCTCGTTCCAGCGCTGCGACGTGGCCCGAGACAAGAACCTTTGCAAAATGACCCAAGGTTAGAGCAAAGAGTGGGACACCCAGCAAACAAAACACGCCGCAAAAGATGCTTGGTTTGGCCGGAAGGATGCCATATTCATTGACGTCGGGTGCGGTGAGACCGCCCGTGGCTAGTGCCGAAACGGCAAAGTGAGTTGCCGTGATGGGGTCCCATCCTTGGTCGACTATTCCCCATAGAATGCCCATGCCTACCCATAGACAAAATGCTGTATAAATTCGATGTTCGATGTGCCAAACGTATTTCCAAACTCGCTGCATGCCTACCACCAATACCCTTTGAATCGGATTTCGAATCTGCTGTTGACGTTGGATTGTCTTGATTAGATTTTCTATTCCTCGAAAACTTCCAACAAACTCTTCAAAATGAATGACTCCATCTTGCAATCGATCAAAACGTTTCCACAGTAGCCGCATATCGTCATCCGAAATAGCCTTATCCTTGAGACTAGAACGTATGAGAGATGAAAACTGGTCAAATGTCAATTCTCCTGTACGATCCAAATCAGCCTGGTCAAAGATTTTCCGTTCCAACAAAACTTGATATTCTTCCGTAGCTGGCGCGGCAAGGCCTTCCATGGCATCCTGCATAAAGAGTGCCAACGCCCCACCCACGACGGATGCTCCCAACAAAATGAAGAGAATTGTAAACGCCTTGCTAATCAGCTTGGTCTCGTGGACCTGTGTGCAAAATCCTATCGACATGCCGGCATCCACTGCATAAAAGAAGGACTGTGGTAGTGGCCAGTTGTTGCAATAGGAATAGAAGAGCGTTCCTGTAGTGATCCAGATCGTGACAATCCCCAAGCAACTCAGGTACATGCGAAATGGATTGTACGGCTGAAATTCTGTAGGGCGGTCATCATTGACAGGTTCACTCCGAGGCAGCGCGAGAAGACCTCGAATCGATAGTCGATTCCTAGTTGGAGCTTGGCCTGCATTTCCACCATGGATACGCAAGGATGGCCGAAGTCGACCGGCGGCAGCAGAACGCGACGACCTTTGAGAGCAATGCGATTCGGCTTGTACGAGGCGCCCATTACACGCTAAGGATATCACCAAAAGCGTCAAAGGGAGTCTCATTACAAGCAGCTGCTACTAGAGATTCTACGGTCGACGAACGTCTTTTGGGGCATCATGGTGAGAATAGGGGAGTATGTTGAAGTTCATCGTGGTGGTAGCAATGAAGATGGATGGATTTTGGTTGGGAGGATCATGGATCTTCGACTAAATGGACCGAAGGTCCAAACACCGTACATGTGGTTATGGGTACTATGCCAGGTACTTTACATACATAAACTGTGACGTCGGTTTGGATGCAGGGTTGAACGCGACACCCAACGCGAGTGTGACGTCGTACAAAGAGAAGTACCAAGTCCTACGTAAAAGTAGAAAATCTATTCGTTGACACGCACGATCTCAAGAATTCCCGCCGCTATCTGTCATCTTTCGATGGTCCGCGATTTTTGCGTGATCCAAGAAAGAACAACCCAGTTCGTATCCAAACACGAACAGAGAGAGAAGAGTAGGCATCACCTCGAAGCACTCATCAGTCCCTCTTATCAACGACAACGAGAAGACTATCGGCTACTGCTGAGCACTCACAACAAGTTGACTTTTTCTTGCCTTGTAGCTAGTAAGAAGTGTTTTTTCTACAAGATTCGTTATAAAAGATCGCGGCACACCACCCACACGGACTAAAAGGATGGAGTGCGCTTCTTCCGCCTCGGCGGCATCCTCTGCCCAGGCATCTTCCATTGTGCAAACCTGGACTGGGTTTCCTACCAAGCGACGACGGACTTTGCCCGAGTTGTTAGCAGTGCGGCAAATGGTGGGGAAACCTTCGGCAAATCGTATTGGGGGCCTCCCACGGCGAGGAGTTCCGTTTGACATGTTAGCATCAAGATCGGCATGGTAAGTAGGTTCGAAGAACAACAACAATATTGTTTGCAAAAGCGCTGGTCAAGGCATGTCTCAAAAGTCAAGCTGTGTGGTGTTTATTTATTCTTGTCTCTGCAGGAATCCAAGAAGAATGCAAAATATGATATTGGTGGTTGGACCGAACACACCTGCTTCGCTGTTGATGGGTCCAGGTGGCGCTGCTCCTTCCTTCTCGGCGAGTTCATCGTCGTCGTCGGCGGCATCAGAGGCCGCAGGGGGTAATGATGATGACTCTGACAATCCAGAGTCGAAGGAGGAGGATGCAGATGAAATGGGCGAGGGATCCCAGCGACGACCTGCTGCGTCAGGGCCTCGTCGATCTCGATGGACTAGAAGTAGGGCAAGTGAGGATAATGATAGTCATGGTGATGGCGCAGAAGACGACCATGATGAAAATCAAGAGGATCAGAGCGATGACGACGACGAAGACGAGGATGGAACCCATCAAATCTTGAACCGTCAAGCCCTGGAGAATGCTCTTTTAGATTATCTTCACCCGGGCTCTGACATGTCGGAAGACGATGATGAAGAATACGAAGACAATAACACTGGGGTCTTGAAACCCGTCCCTTCGATGCGACATGGGGGCTGTATAAATACTGCTGCTTGGATGGATTGTGGGTGGAGCATTTCGGCGGCTGGGATGTCTCGTGAAGCAACTGTGACAGAAGAATGCCCGACGCAACTAGTTACATCAGGCGATGATTTGCTGATCAAAATCTGGGATGTGAGCCATGCCATGGGAAGAACGAGTCCTCTGGCCGGCGGCTACTCGACGATTTGCCCCTTTTCTGCGCCAGAATGTGCCCAGGATGCAGATTCCCTTCGAAGTAAGTGGCGACGTTATTACTCGAAAACTCACTCCGATGAAATTTCAGGGAGTGTCCTTCCCTTGGCAACTATCGCATCTGGGCACTACAACAACGTCTTTCACGTCACACCACTAAAAGGTCGACCGGGAAAGATTGCCACCTGTGCCGCCGATGGCTACCTTCGATTATCAGACCTAGAATCAAAACGCTCGACGGTCATTATCAGTCCGGAGTACGAAGATGAAATCGGATTGTTGTCGGCCGGTTTGATGAGACTGCGGCCTCCAATGTGCTTTTCCCATCATTTCTTGAGTCAGAATACGGGGCTATTGTGCAGCGAACGTGGTCTGCGACGTTTTGATATTCGAATACCGCCCCGAGAGCAGGCTACGCGGAATGTCTTGGGTGGACTCTTCCGTGGATGCAAGGCCTGTGCCATCTGGTCCTCGTCGAAATCGACCACATCCTTGGAAGAAGGAGACTCTGCATACGTATTCGGTAAGCATTTAAATGACCATTCGGGGCGAATTTGCAGTTTGTTGCAAAGGCTGACCAGAATTTCTTTGTTTGTCATCAGCCGGAGGATCATCTCCTGAAGTAGCCCTTTTGGATCTGCGAATGACCGACGGCACTTCGAGCAAGGTAGTCCAGAAATATTGTCCGAGGGGTCTTTCGCTCGCTGACATGGTCTCTGTGAGTGGACTAGACCTATCACGGGATGGTCAGGAATTATTGGTTTCATACGAGAGTGATCAAATCTACACCTTTCCAGTCTTTCCGAGTTCAACGTCCTCGGCGGGCCCCACAGCTGATGAAATCGGCAAGTTGATCGAAGCCGGAGAGCGAAAAGTGTTACCGGAACTGGCCTGTTATGGTGGTCATTTGAATCGATACACATTTTTGAAGGTACGAAGAAAGCCGTGAAATTTAATGGCTGTTGCAGATGATTGCAATAGTCACTGACATTGTCGCTTCATATCGTAGAATGCAAAGTACGCAGGTCCCCGCGATGAGTACGTTTGCACAGGATCGGATTCCGGAAGAGCCTGGATCTATGAAAAATGCAGCGGGGCTGTTGTCTCTTTCCTCAATGCAGACCATTCGACATGCAATGGAGTAATTCCTCACCCTACTCTCCCTTTCTTCATCACTTATGGCATCGATTCCACTGCCAAATTGTGGAGAGCTACCATACCAGTCGACCCGGAAGTCGACGACTCGGCGGTGGTAAGTTGTACAGATTGTATAACATGCCGGTATCACAATTCCGAGACTCACATTTGGAATCCCCAGGGCCGACGAAAATGCGCCCGTGCACTAAAATACGAAATGAGCCCGGTGGTTAGAGATTGGGATGAAATTCAAGCGCATCTCCGAAAACTGGATTGTGATGAGTTGAAGGAAGTGGCCGATCTCCTCCCAGACCAAGTACCTAGTGGCAAGGATATGCACTACCGAGGAAGGTTTGGATGTTCGATGCGGGAGTCAGCTGGTGGGTCTTGCCTTGGGAACGACTTGCACAACTTACCCGCCATTCTGCTCAAGAATTATTTCGACTGTGTACGAGGCATCCTTGTTGATGATGCCCCAGTAGAAAGTGATTTGAAATCTCTCCAGCATCGAATAAGTTTGATCCGACTTCGGCATCAAGCGGACAGGCTCGGGCTTGCTTGGAATCCTTCACTTCCTTGGCAACTAGAGCCACCAAAGACTTCGGATGCCAACGAAGGAATAACGGCCCACCCGGCAGATCTTGTGGTGCACCCGGCAGATCTTGTTCCCGATTGTCCTTCCGACTGGATACCATACGATCCGGAAATGACCAAGAACCCGTGGGACTTCAAAAACTATTTCAACAGAATAGAGTATGAGGGGTTTCACACAGAACGTTATTCACAGTTCATGTGCGATGAGAAAGTAACCGCCCCCCTTTGTTTGCACGAGCCGTCTGGACAGCAGGATAATACTTCAGCTGATCCTGGAGCAGAAGACGATGAAAAATCCGAGAAAAGGATGGTGTCTTCTTCGGATGACGGCGAAGTGCCCGCTACTGATGTGGACCCCGGGAGGAACTGTGCTGAGACTGTGTACAACAATTTGTTTGAGACAATGAAGCTGTTGAAGGATGCTGGAAACCAGGCACTACAAGATGGTAATCTAGACCTGGCTGCACGGCGCTACGACAAGGCGATTCGTTACGGAGCTGTCGCATCCATGAGCTTTCCATCCGGGACTCTGGACTTCGCGGGCGGCCGGAAGGCCCGTCTAAAGGAAAGCGGAGGGTACCATCTGGAATGGAGCAAGCTGATACGACTTTTGATCGTCACTAGGTTAAACCTGGCGCTGTTGTTTCTCAAGCCGCACTTTTCGGAGCGCATGCATGCCATTGAACAAGCGCTAATGGCTTTGCACGATCTGGAACCATTTTGTGCCAAGAAGGGGAAGATCATGAAGGGAAGCAAGCTCGACCAAGTCCATCGTGACGACGAGCCAGAAGACACGTACCTTGATGCTATGGCGCTACAAGCCAAAGCATACTTTCGTCTGGGCTCGGCTCAGTATGAGCTTGGAGAATGGTCCGACGCAGTCGCATCGTATGAGAAAAGTGTGTGCAGCACCCAGAAGGCAAACGCAAAACCCGACAACTTGGTTCTCCGCCGCCTATCCGAGGCTAAACGAGAGAACCGTCGGAAGGGCAAGCGACATCGGAAGAAGTTCAAGTTTGCCTTCTCGGCCAACGAAACAAATAACGAGCCTACTGCTAAGAGCGGAAGTGACGGCTAAAATACCAGAGAGCTAAGGAGGTAACCAGCGCTGTTTATTAGGTTCCCTTCATTCGATCATTAAGTCCCTACGCACATTCTCAGCCCGATCGAATCTTATCCACATTGAAGCCCAATAGAGAGCTGAGATGCGTCTCGTGATCGTAGGAAAAGTTGGAAATAAGTAGCATGTGAATCGGGTTCACAAAACTACTTAAGGAAGGTAGGGGAATCCATTTCCCGTGATGGAGGCACCGGCAACCATACCTCCAATAGCAATCATGGCCAAACGTCCATTCTTAAGCTCCGACAATTGGTAGTCCTTTTGCCTCTTGGGGTCCGTAGGGTAAAGTCCAAGAGGATCGAAGCCGAAGTTGCCAGGAGCACGGTCATAGTTATTCATGTTGGCAAGGGCAGGGAAACTGCAAGCCTCAAGGAACGAGATCCATCCGAAGATTTGGATCATGGATTGGGGAAGAGCATCGTGGGCGTCGATAACCTTGGGGATGGCTTCGAAGGAGAATTGCTCACCAGGGATACGGAAGAATTCGGGAACAACGAATCCAACGGTGGCAAGCATGGCGGCTCGTCCATGTTTCAATTCAGCCTCGCGGAACCAGGGGATCCACTCAGGAGAACGCTAGAGAGAAAAGACAATAGTTAGATAACCTCGAACCGATATTATCCACCAAGTTCGCCATTCAAGAGACCTACCTCAGTGAACCCAACGGGGTCCCAGTTGACCGAGGAGGATTGCGAGCTGAACGGAACTGGCTCAGGTCCCTCTCCTCCGACATAGCCACGAGCGAACTCGTTCAAAGCCGTGGACGACTTCACGGAGGCCGAGGGGGCGAAGGCGCTAGCCGATCCGGCAATAGCCGCAATAGTCAAGAGGAACTTGGTCATGGTCAACAGCTTTGGGCCGAGGGAAGATGTGAAAACTTTCCATTCTCAGCATCGCAGACGGGGCTTCGAGCAGGCAGTACAATTGCCGTAGAAATCTACTTAGAGGTGAGTCTGGTACTCAAGCGAACGAACCCCAAAGGATATGTGTTCAACAAAGAAATGAGCCGGCCTCCCGTAGGATTTCTACGTAAGGGGTCGAGAGGATCGACTTCAAGAGCATCTTGATGAAAAGGTGCGATCGTACACCCCAACACACCATTTTGACCATGAAGACCGCCGCTACCCTTCTTGCTCTTGCCACCGGCGCCAGTGCCTTCACAAGCACTCAGCCCGCTTCTCGCTCGACTGCTGTGCGGGCGGTGATCGATGAATACGATGGTGCCATTGATCTCCGAGCCAAGCCTTTCAAGTTCGACCCCGTACGTAGTAGCGTTGTATCTTGTAAAAGAACGATTTACTCTTTCCCAAACGGAATCTAATAAATTTTTGATTTCTGGTGTTGCAGTTGAAGCTCTCTGAGACTTATGCTCCTTTGATGCCTTGGTTCCGCGAGAGCGAGATTCGCCATGGACGCACCGCCATGTTGGCTGTTGTTGGTTTCATCGCCACGGACTTCGTTCGCATTCCAGGTGAGATGTACTCCTTTGAGGCCATCCCCAAGACGATTGATGCCCACGATGCCCTTTTGAGGAATGGTCCCATGCTCCAGCTTCTTTTGTTCATTAGTCTTTTTGACTTTGTCATCACTTGCCCCGCCTGTGTTGCCACCATGAACGGAGAACGTGCGCCTGGTGGTAAGTACCTTGGGAAATCTTCGAACTTGCATAATCGATAGACATAGTATCTGACTCGTGTGATGCTTCCAGACTTCGGATGGACCAAGTTCGCCCCTTCGGACCCTGCAAAGATGCAGAAGAAGAAGGATTCCGAGATGTTGAACGGCCGACTTGCCATGTGCGCTATTGGAGGAATCGCCACCCAGTCTGTTATCACTGGACACGGATTCCCCTACATCTAAACAATTCACATGCAACTATAGAGGCTTCAGGGATGATCTGTTTTTAGATTGATCATAGCGCTGGTACTTGCTAAGATAGCGATTGAAACAGATCTGCCAATAGAACCAGAGTACATCCGCATGTCTCCCAACATTCAACTTTCGCATCTTCTTTGTACACGAACAACTCGTCAGTAGTATAGCAGTCGCTTGGAATCCAGCTACAGCAACGCCATCAGCTGGATGGCCCGGTGCACGACGTCCCTGCCTGTATTCCACTTTATTGTTGGTGAAAAGTGCAACTACATTCGCTACACTAACCCTCGTCACTAGAGAGCGCATAGTGACAGCAAATTGTTCCATAAGAATATGCAGTAAGATCAGGCGTAGATAGAGCGTTCGTTATTAGCCACGAAGTATTCTATATACTATTTCAGATGCGCATTTGATCTTGGAAAGGCAACGTCGGCGTCGATTTTGGCTCATTGTGACTTCTTGCTGCCCCAAGGTGTCGGCACTTGTGTGTTTGCTTTTCGAATGATACGTAGTTGCACGGAAATTTCAAAGTTACATTGCAAGCTCGTCATACAACGGAATGTCGCCCAGCTCACTGAGATTATCCATGTACTTTCGTAGACCTTCTGGCCACACAACTCCTCTAATGATCGTTATTGATCGAAGTCGGGCCCAAAGATCAATATCATCCAGCGACAATCCACCTTCCGTGCAATAGTTCTCACTGTAGATGATATCATCAAGTTGAACTAGCTTGGCATTCAACTCTTCAATCATTGGAACGGGGTCGCTGGACATCACTTCAGCGTAAATCCTCTGCTTCTCTCCCATATCCATCTCCTTCCACTCGGCCTTATCGTAAGGAGGTAGCTGATGGTTTTTCATAAATGCATGCCTCGCGTCCAGTTGTTGGAATTCCGGCAACAGCCCAGTCGCAACATAACGTGGTCGCTGAAGGGTTCGAAGAAGACTTTGTACAGACTTTTGCCATTCTTTCAAGTCCGTTCTACCGCTTCCAGGTCTAATGGTACCAGGGGTGCCGAATCTTTCATCAGAGTCAATCAATTCGATGATATCCATGGATTCTGCCATGACTACACCATCTTCGGGGAATTCCTTTCGAGACAAATGTGGAAAGAAAAGAGTGAGCCAATCAAGCAAGACAAGCTCTACCAGCTTTCTCTGGATGAACTTACAAAGATCGGCGCAATCTTCTTTCCAACGAGGCTGGTCGGTGTTGAGACATCGTCGTTGGCCATAAAGTTAATCTTATGCTTCACATTTTTTATTCCAAGAGCAAGGCGTACCCGGACGCAAAATGGACAATGGTCGTATACGTAGACTGTTGGAAGATCGTCCATAATAACTCTTTCAGGCTTCACATACGAGTCGGAAGATACTGCGGTCGAAAGTTGCAACGAAAGTGACCGATGCGTCCGTTTCGTCGAAGGGAGCCACGCCTGAACATTGCCAGCGGCAATCACAAGAAAAAGAGTTACCAGTCTCATGGTGTTCTCTGTCTTAGTTCAATCCTCAACAAAATTCAGCAACTAAAAGATCCGATTTCAAAAAAGAAAACCCTTCAAGCAAGCAAGCAAGCTTTCGCCTCGTCGTCGACTAGTAGGTTGATGAGGAATCCGCTTCACCGTTGCACTTTCAAGGTTGCCTCCAATGAACGCCCCACAAGTCACCTCTGGGGTGCTTTCCTTGTCTGTCGCGTTGGAACCTTGGAACGAAGTAATGAGGTGAGCCCGGCTTATCGTTCCTGTGACGAGTGGAATGAGAGGGTATGGCGAGGGTGGAAGCTGAAGCCGACGCCAAAAAAGAATCATCCTCACAAACGTACGTCACCCGACGCCACGCCTGCTGCTTGGCGCGCCTGCCATTTTCGCGCGTGCCCACATTTCATATGCCCACAATGTCCTTGAGTCAGTTTAGTCGAAGGATCTTTTCGGAAGCCATTTTTTGGCGGGAAAGATTTTGTCCGTCTATCTTGGGGATCCCACCTTCCGTCGTCACCATTACCCGCTGAATTACTTCTACTACTAGCCCCCCATCATTACGTTCAATACACGACAAGTCCGCTGGCCTGGATCATCTTTGTATAGAACCATGCAGCAGAAACTAGGCGCACTTTTTCTTTGCTTTCTTCCTTTGGTTTCGGCGTATGAAGCAACGTGGGAATCGCTAGATTCTCGTCCTTTGCCAAAGTGGTATCCGGTCAGTACGACATACAAGGAGAAATGGATGCACCGCTTCTTGCGTTGTGGTTGACTCACATAGTTTCGTCCATCAGGATGCCAAAGTTGGAATTTTCATTCATTGGGGTGAGTACCATTGTGTTGTTCGAAACAATCACGGAGACCAACCGCTACGTCGCTCACGATCTTTGGTTCCACTCCTACGACTTTTCTACCCAGGCGTCTTTAGTGTCCCGTCCTTTGGGTCGGAATGGTTTTGGAATAATTGGGCCTCGAAAAAGGATAAAAGTTATGAAGCCTTTGTGAACGCTACGGAAGGCACCCGCTTTGCCTATGCCGACTATGCGCACCGGTTTGGTAAGTGTGTTTGCTGCGTTGGTAGTACCTGGCATTGTTCGCAAGACACCGGAACTAACAAGAGACCTGGAAAGACGCTACGCTTTACGACCCAAACTTTTGGGCGGATATCTTTGCTTCGGCAGGAGCGCAATATGTGGTCCTAACAAGCAAACACCATGAAGGTCCGATCTCTATCTTCATTCCCCCCTTGACTTGCTCTGAGTTGGGAGTGTTCCTCACTTTTTGCGTGCCGTCCTAGGATTTTGCATGTGGGACAGTCGCAAGATAAGCAGTACGTGGAATTGGAATGCTGTCGATGTCGGACCCAGGAGAGACTTGTTCGGGGATCTGGCCAAAGCGGTCCGAAATGTAGTATCGGAGCAAACGAAGCAACCTCTCAAATTTGGAGCGTACCACTCCCTCTATGAATGGTGAGAGCAGCCGTTTGATTACTTTGACATATTGCATGCATCGCGAAAGTTTTCTCAACAGTCTCTTGCCTCCCCATTGCTTTAGGTTCAATCCGGCATATTTGCACGACAAGCGCAACAATTTTTCTTCTAGCCTTTTCGTGGACACGAAAACTATGCCGGAATTGTATGAGTTAGTCGAGAAATACCAAGTCGAGGTTCTATGGAGCGATGGCGACTGGGATGCTTCCGCTGAATACTGGAAGAGTAAGGAGTTTTTGGCATGGGTGGCAACGAATTCATCTGTTAAGGACACGATAGTATGGAACGATCGTTGGGGGAAAGAGACACGTTGTACACACGGCTCCTATTGGAACTGCAAGGATCGATACATGCCAAATTCGACAATGGGTCACTACTTTGAGTCATGCATGACGCTAGATAAGCACAGCTGGGGGGCAAATCGCAGATCGTCAGCAAAGGACTACTTAACAACTCAGGAGTTGCTAAACACGCTGGTGCAATCAATTTCTCGCAATGGAAACTTGTTAATCAACGTCGGGCCTTCCGCTGATGGCACTATCAATCCTATCATGGTGGATAGGTTGCTTGAGATGGGCAAATGGCTTAATGTCAATGGAGAAGCGGTATACGGTTCCAGATCGTGGTCGGTATGTTCGGAAGATGACGACGATATTCATTATACTCGTTCGGTGGACCGAGACGGTGGGGACGTGTTGTACGCGTTTTTGACTCAATGGAAACCGATAGTTACCCTGCACTGTCCCAAAGCAACTGCATCCACCACCGTACGCATGCTGGGGCTCAAGACGAAACTTCAGCCTTCAATTGTTGTGGACTCTACTCTCAACAATGGAGGATCATCTGAAGCGCAGGGCCTGACAATCAAACTGCCAGCTCTAACACCTGATATTATTCCTTGCAGTCACGTTTGGGTTCTGGCAATTGAAGGAGTGGAAAACCTCGGTCCCGGGTCTCCCGATGAAAATGTAGCGTCGCCGACCGAAGTGAAGCGAAAACTAAAATAACCTAGTGCTACGGTTGATGTATCAAATTTGGCTACACGAAACGTTGAATGAATTGTGCGACATTGCTATGTCAAATGGTCGTAACGGTGGGTCGACAGCTCAACGTAAAGCACGCTCCTTCGTACTACCCGTCTTGAGTCGAAGCCAAGACACTACATAGCCACCTGCAGTAGAATTCTGGGCATTGCATAACTCCTCTTTCTGTTTTCTCTCGTTCAGTCAGTGTCGTACGAGGAGAAATCCAGCACTTCAGATTTACCCAGCCAGACAATGTAGACTGCATGTGCCTAGGCTCTACCCGTATCTGTAGCTCCCTAGCCCAAAATCATACATTGTCTCGAAGTGGAGCAAACCCACCCTCAAGGTTTCACGGATAACTACGATTGTGCGAGTCACCGAGTGTGATTTCGGACACTGAAGCGGTCGACGGGAAGTGCCATCTTAGCGGGCGGTGCCTTTTTGAATTACAACCCAAGAGGCTCCAGATCAAAGACAAGAGGTCGTGGTGGTGCGAGTTCTCTGAACTCTTGCTCCAAATCTAGCAACACTTCTAGCTGGTCTTTTGGTAAAGACTTTCGATCGATTCGGTCGTCGCCGACTCCCAAAAGGGACTGGAGTTTCCCCTTTGTGACTTTTCGCGCTGCCGCTCTTTCAAGCAACACGTGAATGGAAATTTCTTCGTTCAAGACGCGTTCCACAAGTGCAGGTGTCGAGAATTGTCTCGGATCCCGTCGTGCTAGCTCCTCGAGTACCGCCGATGCCACCCACGCATCCCTTGCCGCATACGCAATCTGTCGCATACTAATCCTCGGGGCCCGAGCCCAATTGCTCCGCGCCAACTTCTTGTCCTTGACCAAATCCACTCCACAAAAGATTTCACCCAATGTTTTGAGCGACTGAGTCGTCCCAGGCCGTCCCCCAATACCACCAAGATCCAATCGACCCACCATGTCTTGCCATAGTACACTTCCATTGTTATGATTCTCGGCGGGCCACTTCATCAATTCCATCATATCCTGATCAATTCCGACTCCAGTTTTGAGAATGGATGGATCAGACAAAATATCACTCAGGAATGGAACTAAATCTAGACAGGGTCCCGTATCTTCCTGGGCAATCTGTAACACGAGCGCCGCGTCGACCACGGAAATTTGAACTGTCGCAGGTCCCTCGTACAGCGTTTCCCGCCAAGGCACATTGGGCGACGACTGGAAAGAGACAGACAATCCACAAGAACAACGACACGACTGAGAAACAATATTGTCATACTCCAGAATAACTTTGTCGTAGCTAACCCACCTCCATGTCCCATCCAATCACCGTTGGTCGATTGTCGACAAAGTGTTGTTTTGCCCATTGACGGGCAGCAGCCGGATCGTTGGTGTACAGTACCGGAAGCGCGTCTTCATAGTTGTTCATTAGTGCTGACGATTTCGTTATTTCGAGTGGTGGTAGCGACAGTTCCTTACGAAAAATCCGTCCTCGCGATCCCGATTTGTACCCCAACGTCATCGGGGCGACGGGCAGCATCCACAGAAGAATCTTTGCCATTTTTCTTCTACCGGTAGTAGTACGCCTCCCTAGCACTTCTCAAGCAACGAACAAAGTCTTTGATTCATATATCCACCCTACTGGAAGGGTCTAGTCAAGGTTAGATTCATGATCAATGGTCTCCACTGTGATGGATATCTTTGTGCGTTTGGAGAAGGCTCGGGATGCTGGTTCGGTCATCGTGCGTCATCATGGTCGGCATCATTTTTGAGGCGGACTCTGATGGAGTCTTGATACGACTCGCAACAGGATTCGACTTCTTTGATCTTTATTTTGGACTCCATCGATTGTGGTGATCGCGCCGGGCGCTCTGCAGACGACCGGTTGCCGGCGCGCGTTGAATACTACGGCATCGAGGCAAGAATAAAACGGAACAAGAACAAACGCGAGCGAAACGAAAAGAGCCCTTTCCACTTTTTGCCTCGACTTGTCGGTATTTGCCGACAAAGGAAAACCTACTACTACTGTGACATTATAATCAAAATGTTCAATAACTTGTTTGGAAGCAAGAAAGCCACTACGTCGACAGTGTCGGCAACGTCGACGATCCAACCGGCGGATCCTCAGAATACCATTGTCAAGCTCCGGGAGTCGATTGCCAATCAAGAAAAACGGTGGGTTAGCAATTTTCGTATTCCAGCGGCGAAATTCTCGTATTCGTTCCTGAGTCCCGCGGGTCGACGACGACTCGCCATTGGCACCATGACGAGATGAGGATGGATGAATGACCCAAGGTTTCTACTGTCTGTATACACCCACCATGACTTCCATGTATGTCTCATATACCTCTCTTCCTGCTGCGTCTGTTGCACTTGTGTGTATAGGGAGGAACACATTGAAAAGAAAATTGAAGGCATGGTCAAAGAGGCCAAGGCGAAAATGGCCAAGGGGGACAAGAAAGGTAATTCATTTAATTGCGGTCTTGACATGACGGTGTGACCGCCCTCTCTCTCACCCATCCTATCATGATTCATTCATACCCACTCCACTCCACTTGTTAATTTGAAAGGCGCTCTCTTTGCAATGAAACGAAAAAAGCTTTATGAACAAGAGCAGGAAAAAATTCAAAATGTCAAGTTTACACTTGAGACACAAGTAATGAACCTCGAATCGGCGGCACAAAACGCACAAACATTTAAGGCTCTGCAGCAAGGTAGTAAGACTATGCAAAAGATTCGAACGGAAGTGGGTCTGGAACAGGTGGATGATGTCATGGACCAGATCAAGGAGGAAATGGAGTTGGCGCAGGAAATCAACGAAGCTATTTCGCAACCAGTGGATACTCTCATGACGGACGAAGACGAGTTACTGGAAGAATTGAATGCATTGGAGACGGCAGATTTGGAGGCGGAATTACTCAAACCACCTGCGACGAGCGAAGCTCCGTTGAGAATGCCGTCGGTGCCAGAATCCAAACTTCCAGCGCTGGCGCAAAAGGAACAGGACGATCTCAAAGCATTGGAGGCGGAGCTAGCTGGATTGTAATCTACGCTATCAGTGGCGGCAAGGTGGGAGGATCTGATCTCCGACTTGGATCCAATGTGGGATCTGCGAGGAGGAGACCGGTGCCGTCAAGCAGGATTAGAATGTCGAGGGCAGGCTTTGCAAGGCTTCATACTTAGCCGATAAACTATAAACTGGTGTAACAATATCATCAATGCCGTTATGCCGCTCCTGTGTCGAATCTCAAGTTGTTAGTATCTCGGTTTGGCTCTGTGCCCTCTCGTCGCAAAAGCAAAGAACACTCCGTCAGCTCCTCCTGTGTCAGTTCTATCCCTCCCCTGCAACAACATGTCGATTGATTGGTGCAAGAATCCTCTAGGAAGCATCGCATTCATGCATTGCTGTTCGAGAAAGTATTAGTAGCTCTCTGTGAGTATTCAATTCTAGTTCTAATTCGAAAAGCCGATCCGTTCGAGTATTCTCATCAAAGATCCGGACAAGGGGCATCCTCGAATGCTACCGGTAGACTCCTTATACTACACTATAATACCATGACTACTAGCTACTAGTAGAAGAGATCTTGTCTTTGCTCTTTTGGTTAATTATGTACAAGTGAAAAACTACTATCGATAGGAAAAAAGGATTCCATCATGAGCAGGTCGGATATTAGAGTAGCCACGCTACCGTAAAGCAACTCTGTTGTTAGCAGTCCCACCTCTTTTTCAAACTAGTAGACGTCAACTGCCACTCTCCTCTACCTAGTCCGACTCTTCAAAATAACGATCATCGATAAATTCTTCATCCCCCGTCTTGGACGACGATGGTGAGTTCATCGTCTTGGGAGTCTCCGCAATACCCAAAAATGGTTTCCACGTGGGGTGGACTCGACGTGGAACCATACGAGCCGCTTTGGCTGCCAATTCCATTTGCGTCGGACAACGGGGTTCACGCATTAATCGCATTCCAATGGAACGAAGTTCCGTGACGGGGATGGATCCTTTTCGGCCATTACACTTGAGACACGAAGTGACCGCATTTTCCCTGTTCCAATAACAAGCAAGCAATCAGGCTCTCATAATAAGATTTGTTCTGTTCCGCACAGCCACCAAACGATTCATTCACCAAACTTTTTACTTACCATGATAATGTTCCTCCCATACATCTTGGTACGACATGATCCAAAGACAAATCGGCTGTATGGAATCGATCATTGCAATACTGACACTTGTATTCATCTCGTAGAAAGACATTGCGTCGTGTAAAGGCCGGACGTTGATTTTTGTGTGCCACATAATCCGTCAAGGCAATGACACTCGGCAAGGGAACTTCCAAATTGGCGGCTCGGACCGACACGTCGGGATACACGTCCACTACAGTCACTTTGCCACTAAAAATAGCCTTGACCGCATCTTGCCATGACCAGAGGCTGAGTGGCAAATAGCAAAGTGGTTGGAAATCAGCATTTAATACCAATGCGGGTCGTCGATTCAATTCTTTGAGAAATTCGGCTTGTTCTGCCGTTTCTGGAATAGAAGACGAAGATTCACCATCGTCATCCATACTATCTCCCATGTCAAAGTCATCCATGGTCAGGGTTCCTCTCCGATCAAATTGATGAGTCTGCACATGATCCGTCAATTCTTCCTGTGACAAGCTACGACCAGGGCCAGGTTTTCGTCTCGAGTTGTCTTTTTCTGTAGTCTTGGCATTGCTGTTGTTTTTGGCTTTGCTTTTGCTCTTTTTCTTTTTCGATGAAGAGGAAAGACTGGAGGCAAACAGTGGTGGTTGCTGCCGAGACCTTTGTGGATACCGAAGGAATGACGGGGATATGAAAGAAGCTGATGTGGGTTGCGTTCGAGAATGGAAGAAATCAAACGTGAGAATGAATGGGACGTTCGAGGTCAATGGTCCATTGTTGTTTAGTGGCAAGGAAAATTCGTAAAAGCATTGGTGTTTCTTACTACTCACTGGAGGATGTGACATGGAGACCAGAAGCTGGTCGCCTTGATAGCAGGGCGTCCGAGACGGAAGCAAAGATCAAAATAGAGCATAGTGCTGCCAATGACAGGCGGGATTGTTTCGCTTCGAAAGTCATTCTCACGGGCAAATTCTGTACTGTAGATTCGATTCAATGACAATGACAGGATGCACCATACAATCTGGGGGGCGATCGGAAGAGACGTCGATACCTGTCCTGATAGGATGCGACTTTATCAAAAGCGTTTTTACTACTTTGAGAAAAGCCCTTCCACCGTCGCTCCTTGTGTGTGATTGAAGCTCTTGTCCAAAGTGAATCTTCTTCTTCCTTGCTGTTCAAAAATCCGAAAAAAGCCTTGGAAGCACTCGAGATGACGGCGTGTCTTTTCCTTTCGCGATTTTGTTCTGCAAAGCAAGAATTTGTCCCAGCAGGTGCCGAGTGTCGCGAGTGATGTCACCAGCTGTTGGCCGGTGCACGAATGAATGAATTTGACCCATTCGACCTCAATCAACCAATCAAACTGCTTCGGGAGGTGCACGTCAGCCCCTTTTGGAATTCTGCTCTGCGAGAGAGGGGAGGGGGGATTTTTGTTTACGGGGGTCACCAAAAGATAGATACCCAACCCTGCATTTTGTCTGTACTGCGTCCGCAAATCGTCATCGATCAGGGCCATCAAAAAAAGGAAACGAACGAATTTCTTTGGATGTGATGGCGAGGAGCGACGACGATGATGGCCATACTTTTCCTTCAGCTAGCACTTGGGCTGTCACTTAGGATATCGTTGCTATTCTTCCGTTAGACCATGCACTCCTCTATCTCAAGATTGACACCAAGTAGCAGAAGAAGAATGGCTCCTCACTCCAACAACGACCGACCACGATGCCAGGGAAAATCTTCTGCGTTGACGATGCCATTGGCGGTGGCTGCGCTGTTGTGCCTGCTGTTGGGGGTCTCCGAAGGATTTCAATCTCCGTTTTCTGCATTCCGTGTGAAGCAACAACGGGAAAGTTCCCTTCGAATTGCTCAGTCACCCCCTCCTTCCAGCTCGTCAACGTTGGACGACGACGACACCTCCAACAATATCGAGGACAACGACGAGTCTTCCAAACCAACATTTTCCGCCATGATTCAAGAACTCGAAAGCACTTTTGATTATGAAGGGCGATTACCGATGAAACAACAAGATTTTCGCTGTGGCTTTGTCAGTATTCTAGGTGCCCCCAACATGGGCAAAAGCACTTTGCTGAACGCTTTGCTCCAGCACGACTTATGCATTGCGACGCGCCGTCCACAAACGACACGGCATGCTATTTTGGGAGTCTTGACGACACCTACAACACAGCTTTGCTTGATTGATACTCCGGGGATCATAGAAGATCCTGCCTATAAATTACAAGAGGGAATGATGGAAGCTGTCATGGTGGCCTTTCGAGATTCCGATGCCCTAATGGTAGTGACGGATTTGTTTAGTACGCCCATTCCAGACGATGCTATTTTTGAAAAGGTTAAGAAATGTGAATCGCCAGTCATTGTGGTAATTAACAAGATTGATCTTGTGGGCAAGGCAACGAAACAAGACAATGACGAAGAAGAACAAACGGACAAGACGTTTACGGTTCCTGAGGCTGTCGCGAAATGGAGGACGCTGTTACCCAATGCCTTGGCGATTATCCCCGTAGCTGCGTCGGAAGGACCAGAAAATGAGGGCGTGGTCTTGTTGCGAAAGCTATTGTTAGGGGGCGACAACGTTCCAGGGGCCATTCGTGCCTTGGGTCGACCCATTCCGGGTATGTTTCGGGACGGAGTCAAGTTCTTGACGGACGAGGACGCCAAGACAATCTTACCATACGGCCCACCATTGTACGATGAAGAGATTCTCACGGATCGACCAGAACGATTCTTTGCCAGCGAATTGATTCGGGAAGCCCTCTTTGAAACCCTGAAGAAAGAACTGCCCTATTGTTGCGAGGTTCGGATTGAGGAATTCAAAGAGCCCAAGCCCAACGACCCCAAACCTATCAATCGCATCAAAGCTACCGTGTATGTGGAACGAGAGAGTCAAAAGCTCATTGTTGTCGGAAAGGGAGGATTGCAAATCAAACAAGTGGGGACCATGGCACGCCAGAAAATTGAACGATTCTTGCAGGAAAAGGTATTTTTGGAGTTGAAGGTCAAGGTTAACAAGGACTGGAGAAAGAATGAAGATCAGCTCAAGGAATTCGGATACTTGAATCGATAGAACGGTCGTCCTGCCAACGAGTTATAGAAGGGGGCTGTCGAGATACTACTCGTCAGAGTGCTTCTGCACCTCTCTGGTTGCTACCTCGTCGCTCGACAGACGCAAACTGTAGCTGCAAGCACGGCTACGCTGTAGGGAAATAGTATACCCGGACAAGACAAACACGTTGAGCTCGGTTGATACTACTGATAAAACGAACCTCACGGCAAAATTGTCGTCCTCATGGGGTTCTATGCTACTAAGAGGAACCCTGGCACCCACCCAATAGTACGTCGGACCACCACTTCTAGCATAGCTATCAGTAGAAATATTAGCTATTATGATCCCATGGGTGTGTACAGGAATGCATTGTTGGTAGCTACTAGAAAATGTAGACCCCCTCGACCAACACGATTTAGGAAGCAGCAGATGTCTCCTTCGGGTTTCTACTGTCGTTCCTGCGGCGGCGGGAAAGGCGACCGCCCCGGGTAGTAAGCTAAGTTTGGCCTCCAAATGCCCCACCACCGGACTATCTTGCTATGACCCGTAGTAGGTCCACGACTACTGGGGCTAGTCGAGGGATGAAATTTCCCCTTCGATCTTGCGAGAAACAAGAAGCCCTCTCCGATTTCTTCTGTAGTTAGAGACCCTCGTCCGCGGCACATGAAGTTTCAACGGATGCAAGGTGCGGCTGATCTTAGCCTCTCTGTCACCAAAGGTGACATGCGGAGTCTCGAACGGCGCACAGCGAGGGAAAGTTACGAGTTACGGTCCTAGTAGAGAGCGATTGAAGGAGAACCCCAAACGACACGTGCCCGGAGAGATTCAACAATTTTAGCGTCTATTCCCTGCCCTTTGGTGTTGGATTCATGTTCCGAATAGCTAGTTAAAGTGAAAGGGTGGGTGTAAAGCTTCTTCTAATTCCCGTCTACCGGTCTGTTATTCTTCTCATTCGACGTCATCAAGAACCCAAATCGTGACCCACAAGATTCCCTGTCGAATCGTTCGTCGGAGTAGATTCATTTGCAACAAATGTATGGTTAAAAAAATCGTATGACGCCAGCACGGGCGTAAATGTCCTCCGTCATACACACAATTTTGGGCGATAGCACCTCTTCGCGGCTACTTTTCGCCAGTGGGATTCATCGGAGGGCCCATCAGATTCTTGTTTCCAAAACAAAGACCAGAACCACAACTGATTGCCATTCCTTACAACCATCTTGGTTACAAGAATACGCCTTACCTTTACAAGATCCCTCTTTCTATAAAATCGACAATGGCCACTCCCCGGAAGCTTTTGTTCTTACTCGCCCTCGGTGGTGTTCCATCAGCCGAGGGCTTCATGCCCAAAGTGAAAAAGTCGAAGACGTTGAGACCTGATCACTTGAGTTATATCGCTGGTGGACATGAAGCCTCAGTGGTTCTTCCAATATCACAAGCAAGCCACAAGAGGCAAGGCAAATGGCAGCCTTTTACTGTCAACAAACCCAAGCAGAGTTCCAGTGAGAAACTGCGAAAAGCTCCCTCAGAGGAGGGACGTTCAGTAAACAATCGCCACTCATCTTCTGACTGGCTATATAACTTGAAGACTCTACCAAACTCTTCGGTTTTGAGAGAAGTTAAGGGTCCAGTTCTTACGCTAACTGCGTGGGCTACCATTGTCAGTGTTGTCCATCGGCTTCTGCTGTGGAAGGGGAAGACACAACTTGCAGCAAACATGGCACTACCGCTTGTGGCTCATTCCCTTTTGGTTAGCTCGTTGGGTCTATTGCTCGTCTTTCGAACAAACAGCTCTTATCAACGCTTTTTGGTACGTTTCGTTATCCGCGAGCATTTTTCTTTTTGTTGGTCCCACAAGTACGCTAACGTTGATTGCAATGCCGCTTTTGTAGGAGGGACGCAAGATATGGGAGCGCATTCTCACTACCTCCCGGAATCTATCCCGGCTAGCTACGCTATATCGTGATGATATTGGAACGGAGGGTCTCGCTAGAATAAAGAATCTCATTGCTAGCTTCCCCTACCTCCTGAGACATCACATTCGATCAGGGTGCCTGTGCAGTACGGATCCAGATTCGTTAGATGACCGCCACAAGCTACATTTACAAGACCCCCAAGCTAGATGCATCGACACACGCTATGAAGGGGACAACTTTTCTCAACAGGGTCAACGCACGTCCGAGCCCAAGAAGTGCTTGGTGGATCGCCGAGACATGCCCTGGTGCTTGCTCGATGACCCGAAGCGCGATACTCTTGAGAAAATCGCTCGCTCGACGAACCGCCCGCTTTGGATCTGCGATCGTCTCGGTCTAGAGATCACCAAGATCCCCTATAACAAGAGTTTCAGCAGCAGAGAACGTCTCACTTTGCTAAAAAGCGTTGATGAGCTCGCTGCCACCATTGGCCAGTGTGAACGTATCCGCACCACGGCTGTGCCCTTGAACTACGCTAGACATGCCTTGAGAAGCTTGACGCTCTGGCTATTCACCTTGCCCTTTTGCATGGTCAACGATCTTGGACTCTTGACGGGTCCAGCTACTGCGGTCATGGCGTGGGTGCTATTTGGAGTCTACCAGATCGGTTACTCAATCGAAGACCCCTTTCAAAAGTCGCTCCGTCTTTCCATCCTGTGTGATGCTATTCGTCGAGATGTCCTTGGCAACGACGATGACCTTGGCTCACGTGACTCAGCGTTCTACATTGAGGAGGACGACGAGGATGATTTCGTGGAGCTACGCGAACCGCACTCGTTGAAGGGACTGAACGGCAAGGAGGGTGATTTCTTGGCGGAGGCAGACATTGGCATTTTCCTCAATTCTCCTAGCATTGGCCAGCCGCTAGTGATCGACAGAGCCATTTTTGATCGCCAACGGACAGGTCGAAGCACACTGGCCAATGTTGCCGACTCCTTGAAGCCATGAGCGACGCTATTTGCAATTACAATCAATAAACAGCTTTAGACATCATAGATATAGAGTCAACCAGCATACTTCATTTCAACTCTAGCCTGGTACTGACAGTAGTAAGACAACCTCTGAAAACAGTTGAGTGGTTGTGGCGCAGCTATTCGACAGTTCCTCTAGTATCAGTAGGCAGCATTGAACGAATTGTGACGTTGCCGAGCGACCATTGCTACGGATAGCTCAATGACAGTGTTAACACCTCTATAGGATTGTTGATGTCTATGATGTTGGCGTAGCAGTTGCATTCGACTGATAAAGGTTGTCAATCAAAGATTCTTTCCCTATGTCCCGGCAAACTTCGCGAGATACCCGCATCACCTTTTGTGATTCAACTGGCAGCAGGAGAGTCGCAATGTCCCTTCCCTTAACTTCGACGTTGTCGCTTACTTTCGTGATCGTGATGCGATTCCCCGGTTCCCTCTGGAGATGATGGAGTACCGTAATCGGTGCTCATCCCTCCAGGTGCCGGGCTTCCGTCATCAGGCGAAGGACCATGTGGTCTTGGAGGATAGTGTTGTTGATGGCCTGGCGGAGGCAGTTGTGCTTGGTACATTTGTTGGTAGAGCATCCATTGCTGGGCCCCAGGTGGTGGCGGTTGTCCAGGATGCAACGGTGGGGGCGGTGGATGTCCCATTGTATGCGGTGGTGGCATCGGAGGAGGTGTGGAAGTAGGTACAGGTTCACCTTCGGCCATCTGCCGGTTGCGTTTTAGCTGCTGAGCGGCAGCCTCGCCAGCAGTAACAGGTACTGGAGATGCGGATCCCTCAGAAGGTGCTCCAGGTGGTCCCGCATGTGGCGAGTGCTGTCCATGCATGTGCGGCGGCGGCGGACCGTAATGGGCGTGCCATGCAGCATATTGTGCTGCATGATGGTGTTGATGTCGCTGTTGCATGTGAAAGAAGTATTGTTGATGACTTTTCAACGTATTCTGGTGTTGCTGGGCATTGTATCCCATCCCATGGTGATAATAATGAGCCTGATTGGGATCACCCGGTGGCATCATGGCATAACCACTTTCGTGTCCGTGTGGGGACACTCCAGCTGGCTCGCCCTCATAGTCAGAAAGTTCAAGCCAATGAATTGTAGTTCCCTGACAATTCACTTTCGCCAGGAAGGTTCGGCTTTCTGCGATGTCGTTAATATCATCACTGGCTTCGCCGCCTCCCTTCTTACCACCGTCGTTCGGTTTGATATTTTCTCCGTCGACGCTATCACTAGCTTTGGATTCAGCGGCCGAAGCTTCGTCTGCTGCAGTGCTCGGAGAACTGGCGTCCACTGCCTTGGGTCCGTCTTCCGGTGTCGGTGTGTCCGTTTTCGCCCCGTCCTCTACTGGCTTGCTAGGATCTGCAACGACAGTCGCGGGGTCGGCACTTTCCAGGGCACTCAGCAGTACGTAAACAGTGCACCAAGGAAGGTGTTTGTGCTTGTGTCGCTCTCGGCAGAAGGACCTGGTTCTGTTCGTTTTCTTACACGCGGAGCATACGGGTGTCTTGGGATCAAAGGACTCCTTGACCTGATAGGGTTGCCACTGAACCATGCGTACTGTCAAGGGCTTGTCGATGTACTTCCCATCTGCATCCGTACACGAATCGTCCAAGGTCAAACATATGTAGGCTGTTGTCCAGGGAGCTGTTGTATGCGTGTTGCGAACCCGACACATATCCCGAGTCTTGAAATTCTTCTTACACCTCTCGCACACGGCAAGCCGGGAGTCTGGGAATTTGACATTCAGCGATTGCTTGAACCCGGGCGGAGTGAAAGTCAGGATGTTCTGGATGTGCAGGGTTGAAGAATCGTAAGATACAGCTTCCAGACAGCTCGGATTGAACCGACGAAGACTTACCCCATGTGAGATTGCTTGGGGGAACATCATTTGCTGTTACAACAAGAAGAGCGAAGGGAAGCGTTAGACAAACTATTCTTAGGAAGAAAGAGACGTTCACAAGGGAGGTTCAAACAAAAGGTTGCCGATAGGAATTGAATTCGATTGGCAAATGCGGCGGGGGGCTGTCGGAAGCCAATTCCGGTGCCGCGTTGTGATTGGCGCAATTTCGATATAAGACTCCTTGGGTCACGAGTGATGCGTAAAAAACCTCGAAAGATTTTCGCCAGGTCATGTGATGATGCCGTCGTTTCAGGTTCCCGAGGACGACGATGGCAACTTCCGGTGCTTGAAAGTATGTGTTGTATGCTGAAAATAACACCCCTTTCAACACGAATTATTCTGGTTGCTGCATCGATGGAAAGGGAGTCGCTCGGCATCATAGCGTGAAATTTTCCAAGAGATTCTCATTCCCAAATTCCTATTGCAAAGCCGGATCCACGGCAAAAAAGCTTCACACCACCCTTCTGAACGGTTCCTCACCTTGCTGTCTGTCCGATACGTTGAATAAGGTGGGAGACTAGTCATGGTCGCCGTCTAAATTAATGAAACCCAACCTTTGTGCTCCCAAGTCATTCACAAACCCCAATATCCCTTTTGACAAATGTGACAAAACTGTGAAGGACGAGTTGCGGTAATAGATGAGAGGCGGCGAGAGCGTGTGGCAGGGCTTCAATTACTTTTTATGTGAAGCCAAATACTTCGCTGTTGAAAAATTTTGGTTGACAATTGGTGATAGTGGACGGGGAGAACTATTACCCTCCTCCGTAAAATTCCACGGAGTCCTCCATATGGCCTGCTATGTTTGGTTGGTAAGTGCGTGTCACTACGACAGTCGCAAGCAGGGCGGAGCATGTGATTACGTCGCACTTTCGAGAGCCAAAAGGGCGCAAACAAAGCATTGTTTCAGCATGTCCAAAAAGGCTGGTTCGATAAGCCAGCAGGCATTAGTAGTGGCCAGCTGCTCCAGCCAGCGATTTTATGGAATTCACATTGGGAACAGCATTTCGCTTTGTCTAAGGCTATTTCTATAGGGCATGGAAATCGCGCGGGGAAAGTGGAATTTCTTAGGTTTATGCGAGAACCCCGAAAATACGTTCTCTATGACCGTGAAAACTGCCCGAAATGGAAATATCAGATTTTCACACGGCAAATTTTGAGTTTCCCATCACATATTTTGATCAACATTTTCGGCCGGATACCCGTGGAGCGGGACCACCGAATAGTTTTGTAGACCAATGAGATCGCTCCATTTTTCGTGACGCCATCAGCGACGACCACGTCCATCATCAATGAAAATAAACAACATTAGCTTACCTTTACGGGACAACAATCCGTGATCCACACGAGAGATGCAGGACAAAATGTCCCGGAAAAGTTTGTCTGATCAAATTTCCCCCTATGTAAAATAGCGCTAATTTGATCATTCGAACGATCATTAGAACTTCACAGGACAAATGTCCTCCATTCGATTTTGGACTCCAATGACTCACTTTTTCAATGACTGGGGCACGACGCTATTTGGCCCTCGATGATGGAGGCGGTGGCCTCCAATCAATCCCGATTGGCGACCGTTTTCGGATCAACGTCGTTTCAACCCAAATGTCATTGTCAGAAGCATGACACAATAGCTACCCTATTCAAACCAGCATTGATTATCGGGTCCTGCCTTGGAAAACGGCAACTTCACAGGCGAGGACGTCTTTTTTGCATTGATTGAGCCAGCTAATTGCAAAATCTGAGGTCAGCGAACAGAACTAGTTGCAATGAGTAGTAGCACCAGTGCAGTACACTGCTTTGCACGTCGACTCCTTCGAATGATTGTAGTCCAAAATTATTAGTCTACTTAGTCATGTGCGACATCATGTGTGATGACGTAGCATGACGAAAGCGTTGCGCGCGGACGCGGACGCTAGGCCGGTCTCGGACATCCTCGGACAGGCCCATAACCTATTGACGTCACCGACGACGTGACGTTGCACGACACAGGCATCGCGCATGACTCCTGCTGGTCGAATGCCGATGAGATCCTAGTGTCAATGCCACCTAAGATCTGGCACCTCGATGACATTGCGGTGACTATACTTTATTCCAGAGTAGCTGACGACGTCCAAAGAACCCTAGTACAACGTCGTAGCTAATCTACTACAAGATGCATCAACCTCCTGTTCGGATTGTTGTCGATGCATGTCAAAGGTCTCGACTCTACTAGAACTACGAGAGCCTACGAGACAACTTGCATGAGAAATACATCTAGTTTTTAACTTAGCCATAATTTTTTCACAACTATTTCGATCCTACAAACGACGTAGTGCATAGTGTTAACACTCCACGACAATCGTCGTGATCAAGACTAACTTACCATCAAGATGAAGCTTTCTAACGCAACCGTCGCGGCCGTCGCCGCTATCCCTCGGAACGACATGATGAAAAGGGGTTTTCAAGGCGCTCCAATCCCTATCCAACGTGAACCGGAAGTGATTGTGAACAAAGAGAAGCTTGTGACCTTCAAGTGCCGCAACATTCCCGACGATCCAAACTCGACTCAGTTTGAACTCTCGATTCTGCCTTTCAATGGCGACGAGTCGGCCGAGACCTGGTTTCGCTTGCAAGACAAGGCGGAAAAAGTGATCAAGGGGCAGAACTTGACCACTGGTCCGCAGAGGTACGAGTTCTATCGCCGTATCCTCATCGGAAAGGCTCTCGCCAGGTTCGAAGAGTCGGCAGCAGCCGCTGGAAACGAAACGATTGCAAATCTCAAGGCGACCCTACAAGGAGTAACCAATTACGTTCTCCCGGCTCGTGCACTTCAAACTCAGAAACGCTACATGCGCCGTTTGTGTCGCAAGCCTCCCGAGATGACCATGAAGGAGTATATCAGTCGCTTCCAGCAGCTCAACCATTATTTGGCGTTGTTTGATACTACGCGTGGCGACAGGAACAAGCTACCCAAGGACGAGATTATCGAGCATGCAGAGTTTGCTATCCCCGCTAGTTGGCGTCAGCAGATGATCCTACAAGGTTTTGAGCCGATTGATCACACTTTGGATGAGTTCACCCAGTTCTGTGAGCGCCTCGAATTCACTGAAAAGTTACATGAAGCTAATCACGTCCGTAAGCCAAAGCCAGATGGCGCCCATCCTCCGAAGGGGAAGCGAGACCCGAGAATGGATCACTCGAAGCCCGCTGCTAAGCGCGGCGCCAATGACAAGACTCCTCCCTTTAAATGTGCCTACCATGGCCCCAACTGGTCCCACAACACTGGGGACTGCAAGATGGTGGTGGCGCAGGCCCAGAAGATGGCTGCCGCCCACGGAAATTTCATCAAGAACGGCGAAAAGAAGCCTCGTTACGGCAACCGTACTTGGGTACGTGACGATGGCGGCGCCAACAAGAAAGAAGAACTGCATGCCATGATCCAGAACATGGTCAAGGACGCGGTCAAGGACGAACGCAAGCGCAAGGCGATTGATCCACCCGACGAGGAAAACTTCAATGTGGACGAACTCTTGGCTAACCTTGTCGCTAGCGACGATGAAAACTGAAGGTGTGAGCGAGTTGTACACGAAAAATCTAGTTTAATGCATAATCATAAGGACGAGTTATCCTATTACAAAGTCTCTGAAAGAGTAGGTGGGAAACGCAAAAATTGCGGATGTGACGAAGTTTTCGTTTTCCACGAGCAACGCGATGGGGCACGACATGCGCGCCCATCCGTCTATATACCGTCCGAGCCGGGCGAGGTCTTCGCCTCATTGGACCAATGCATTAATTACCGTATCGCGGCGGAATCGCACGCGATAACACGACTGTACAACCGGAGCTCACCAAAACGCCAGAAAACCGCGCCAGACGAAATTCCGTACTGTTTCGCGCAAATTAACACGCGCCTAGGCAAGGCCAAGGCGGCAGCGTTGACGACGCTACTAGACACCGGAGCATCACGAGGACTGATCTCCGAGAAACATGTCAAGAAACTACGTGTCAGGACGACACCATCGAGAACCACCTTCACGACAGCTGGAGGTGTCGTCGAGACACACCGCGAAGTAAAAATCCAGTTTAAACTTCCGGAATTTCATGCCAATAGGGTGATTGAATGGGTCTTCCAGGTGACATCCGACCTTGGCAACTACGACATGATCATTGGCAGAGATCTTCTGCGAGAACTAGGTGTCAAGTTCGACTTCAAGACAAGGGAAGTCGAATGGGACTCAGCTGCTATAGCAATGAAGATATATGGCGAGACGCCCGACGAAGACGCCTGGCAGGCCGACGCAGATGGTGGTGCCAAGTCTATTAAACAAATCTTAGACGCTAAATATGCCCCAGCGGACATTCCGCAGAAAATCTCCGAGATGGACCATCTGTCGGAAGAAGATAAATCCGCCCTCAAGACGCTTCTTCAGAAACATGAGACGCTCTTTGACGGCACGCTCGGCACTTGGAAAGGCGAGCCCTATGATATCGAGCTAAAGCCTAATGTCACGCCATATCATGCGAGGCCATATCCAGTGCCGAAGGCATATGAACAGACGCTACGCGACGAGGTCGATCGCCTCTGCGCAGTCGGCGTACTAAAGAAAGTTAACCGCTCTGAATGGGCGGCACCGTCGTTCATCATACCAAAGAAGGACAAGACGGTACGATTCATAAACGACTTTCGCGAGCTCAACAAGCGAATCAAGCGGAAGCCATTCCCGCTACCAAAGATACAAGAGCTACTGTTAAAACTAGAAGGTTTTCAGTACGCTACTAGTTTAGACCTAAACATGGGCTACTACCATGTGGAACTTAGTCCGAACGCAAAGAAACTTTGCACTCTCGTCTTCCCATGGGGAAAATATGAGATGCAGCGACTACCTATGGGACTCAGCAATAGCCCCGATATCTTCCAGGAAAAGATGTCGTCGCTGTTCGCAGACCTAGAGTACATACGTACGTACATAGACGATCTTCTAGTACTTACTAAGGGTAGTTACCTAGACCACCTAGAGAAACTCGACGTGGTACTACAACGTCTGAAAGACACGGGACTCAAGGTGAACATCAAGAAGTCCTTCTTCGCGAAAGCGGAGCTCGAATACCTTGGCTACTGGATTACCCGCGACGGCATCCAACCAGTAGCAACCAAAGTGCAAGCAATCCAAGCCATGCTCGCACCGCGCAATAAAAAGGAACTACGCGCTTTCATCGGTATCGTGAATTATTATCGCGACATGTGGGTGCGCCGTTCGCACATCCTCGCCCCGCTCGCATCACTTACGTCGAAAACAGCTAAGTGGGAGTGGACCGGCGCGCACCAAGAGGCATTTGACACGATGAAGAAAATAATAAGTAAGGAGGTTCTCCTAACTTACCCGAACTTTCATCTACCGTTTGATATACATACTGACGCGAGCGACACGCAGCTTGGCGCGGTCATCTCGCAGAACGGTAAGCCTATCGCGTTCTATAGTCGCAAACTCAATCCCGCGCAGACACGGTATACTACTACCGAGCGGGAACTACTAGCTATTGTAGAGACACTCAAGGAGTTCCGTACGATTCTCCTAGGTCAACAGATTCGCGTCTACACCGACCACAAGAATCTAACCTATAAAAACTTCAATACCGAACGCGTTATGCGCTGGCGACTCATCCTCGAAGAGTATGGTCCCGAACTCGTCTACGTTCGAGGTGAGACGAATGTAGTAGCGGACGCTCTTAGTCGACTTGGTAAGGACGAAAAGCCCTTTACCGAGGCCAATTTCGCAGAGTACTTTGGGGGCGACGAACTACCTGAAAGCGTCTTCCCCCTTACCTACAAGTACATTATGCGACATCAGCGAAAAGATACCGCGCTGCTCCAAAAGGCAGCGTTGGACAGTAGATATAGTGTAAAGGTTTTTCGTGGGGGCGGTAAGAAACGTCCTCTAGTAGTTAGAGATGGTAAGATAGTTATTCCGCAGTCACTCCAACGCCGATGCGTTGAGTGGTACCACGAGACACTGTGTCATCCGGGCGAGACCCGAACAGAGCACACGATTCGGCAGCACTTCTACTGGAAAGGACTGCGAGCCGATGTCGTCGATATCTGCAAAAAATGCAGGTTGTGCCAATTAACAAAACGCAAGACCCTTAAGTACGGGCACCTACCAATTAAGGAACCCGAGAGCGAACCTTGGGAAATCCTATGTGTCGATCTCATAGGCCCCTACTCGATTAACCAGGGTAAACGAAATAAGGGTAAACAGAAACAACTCGAGCTTTGGTGCCTTACCATGATTGATCCGGCAACTGGCTGGTTTGAGATGGTTCGCGTACCCAATAAAGAGGCTTTTAGTATCGCCGAATTAGCCGAAAAGACGTGGTTCACGAGATACCCGTGGCCGCAACAGGTTATTTATGACCGCGGTACGGAGTTCATGGGCGAATTCCGGCGAATGGTCAAGGAAGACTACGGCGTGCTTGCGCGCCCAATCACTGCGAGGAATCCGCAGGCGAACGCAATACTCGAACGAGTACACCAAACTATCGGGAACATGATTCGTACGTTTGAACTGCAGCACTCAGACGATACAGTCGGACTCGATGGAATCCTGGCAGCCGTGATGTTCGCCGTTCGCGCGACATACCACACTACGCTACAGGCTACGCCGATGCAACTAGTATTCGGTAGAGATGCTATTCTCAACACCCGCTTCGAAGCTAATTGGAAGCTCATCCGTGAGCGCAAGGTGCAACGCATTGCGAAGAACAATGCGGCAGAAAACAAAACGCGATTGCCGTATGAGTATCGCGCAGGCCAACAGATCATGATCAAGCAGGACCAACAACGTAAGTTCGGTGCTAACCCCTACGATGGTCCGTATCCAATCGTCGCCGTGAATGACAACGGTACAGTACGTATCCAGAAGGGTGCCGTTACTCAGACTTGGAACATTCGTAACATACATCCGTATCATAGTTAAGTCCTGTCCCTCCGTCATGGGGGCGGGTGCAGTACACTGCTTTGCACGTCGACTCCTTCGAATGATTGTAGTCCAAAATTATTAGTCTACTTAGTCATGTGCGACATCATGTGTGATGACGTAGCATGACGAAAGCGTTGCGCGCGGACGCGGACGCTAGGCCGGTCTCGGACATCCTCGGACAGGCCCATAACCTATTGACGTCACCGACGACGTGACGTTGCACGACACAGGCATCGCGCATGACTCCTGCTGGTCGAATGCCGATGAGATCCTAGTGTCAATGCCACCTAAGATCTGGCACCTCGATGACATTGCGGTGACTATACTTTATTCCAGAGTAGCTGACGACGTCCAAAGAACCCTAGTACAACGTCGTAGCTAATCTACTACAAGATGCATCAACCTCCTGTTCGGATTGTTGTCGATGCATGTCAAAGGTCTCGACTCTACTAGAACTACGAGAGCCTACGAGACAACTTGCATGAGAAATACATCTAGTTTTTAACTTAGCCATAATTTTTTCACAACTATTTCGATCCTACAAACGACGTAGTGCACCAGTAATGAGTATCTATAATACCTAATAATATCATTGGCGTTGTCTCGTCATCGTCAACGTAGTAGTAGTAGTAACATCCGAAAATCGACATGGCGCGAGGTGAAAGCGTTTGTGACTCAATTGACTGTTGCCCAAAGTGCTCGAGTCAGTCTATTGGATGTTCAAACTTATCGAGTCACGGGCATATGTCTGCTGGACATTTGTCCTGCAAAATTCATACTATAGACATCAATAACAGCAACAACACAACCCTCTTTCACCAACAGACAACACTCTATCCACAGGCATTGCAGCAGACGAGATGAGATTAAAGTGACGAATGATGTCATGATGATGATGGACCAGCTGCTGCCTAATCGCCAAGTGTTCAAGGAATGACTTTTAAAAGGTCGCCTTGTTTGTTGTTGCAAGGATTCCGTGGCAGTCAAGAAGAAGCAGTGCTGCTGCTGCATTTCATCGGCAGCAGTCGACTAAATACCCCGGAGCATTCCCAGCAATCAACAACAGGAACTACATCATCATACGGTACACAGAGTTGTTTCAGACGATTTTCATTATTCTTCAGATGAAAATGCTATCTTATCATTCATTTCTTCAGCGGCGTACCTACACTCTCGGAGTTGTTGTTACGAGGAGCAGCGATGAGAGAGACTCCACCATCGGAGTTTACGGTCCTTTCATCAAACCATGTCCGTCGTCTAAAGACATCATAATCTTCACGCTTACAAGACACAAGAGAAGCATTCGTCCCAACCCAATAACGCATTAACATGATGGAGGCAGACATTGAAATGGAAGGCAGCAATAGTTCTGATCCTTCGTCCCAACAACGCATCAACATGGAGGCAGACATTGAAATGGAAGGCAGCACTAGTTCTGATGCTTCGATCTCTACAGCAGACAGTGATGCTTCTACAGTAGACAGTGATGCTTCAAGCACTACAGACAGTCACGGTTCCAGGCAAGGCAACAGCGAGTCTAGTAGCACCACGGTTGGCTTTTCCTCGGCTATTGCCAGCTGGTACATGATTGAAGATTATGATAGTTCAGTCAATCCAATCGATAAGGTCGTTTCTTTTCGACCATCTTCTTCTCTGCTTTCGACAAAGAAGGAGGCAAACGGGGCTGCAACGGGGGCTGTTGGACGGAGGACATCGTGGAGCTGGTGGCGATCGATTGGATGACCGACAAAGAAAGTGGATGGCATCAGCATGCATCCCTTGTCGATCGGTGTTGGAGGGAGACGCACGAAAGATGGGCGCGGTACAAGTGAAATCCGGCGCGGGAATCTTTAACTCTATAAACACAATTTTTGGCACCCTGGAAAGGTAAATATAGTTTCCGGGGACGGCCCGGCGCGCGGTAAATGCAGAATTATCCAGGATTCCCACCGCGATTTCCATACCCTATAGAAATGGCCTAATGCAAGATACCATATGTGAGATGCGCGTCATCCATCGGCTGCGGAAGTTTTATCTGGTACTTTCAGCTTTAGTTGGACATCGTCATCGATTTTCTTTCGTTTCTCCGAGACATGGGAAGCTTATTTATATTAGTAGTCGCAACCACCGCGAATCGAAAGTTATCGTAGAAAAGGTCCTCGAGACACCAGCGGCGGTTTGCTTGGACTATGCAACGCGACTACTCGGAGTACTATCGACCGTGGTCACTAGCTAGCAAATGGGAACGAGAGGCTTGTGTAAACCTAAGTTAGCGGGGTAGTCCACCCCGATAACTTCGTGGGTGATCTAACCCAACTTGTGATAATGCTGTTTTGGTTTGGTATTAAAACGGTTGTTCTAATAGAAAGGGATGGAACAGGATCTTCTAACTATCCAGTGACAAGTCCCAAAGTCTTGATTCCAACGACGCAGAAGGAGCAAGTCATGCAGATACGATTGTTCATGCTTTCGTCGGCGTACTGTGATCCACAGTAAGAGCACTGAGTCGAGGGCTGCCCAGCGTAGATGGGCACAAAGTCACGGCAGTCGATCGCAAAGGACTTGCTTTCGTCGTAGTTCAATTGATGCTCGTTACGGGCCATTTGCTCACTCTTTTGGCGCACCTTGGTCGCCTTGAGCTTGAGATCAGCATTCTTCTCGCTGCTCATATCGGGCAGTTCCAGAAGGCGGCGAGCAAAACTGGCGGCAACAATGTAGTTCTTGTGCTTGAAGGCAGTACCCATGGCCGAACGAAGGGCCAATAGCAAATGCACAGGCTGCAAGTTACAGTGAGTGAAGTACGCAGCCAGTTCCGTACCACGAACGGGATCGGCTCCGGCCGTCGTCATGGCGGCCTTGAGTCGAATAGCCGTGATGTATTCACGGCAGATAGTCATCATTTCCTTCATTTCGCTCTCTTCTTGGCGATTGACCGTCACAACCATGGGAATCTTGGTAAGGACATCGGCAAACGCGGCCTGGGACTCGGTGAATTTGCCCCCTTGGAACAGGCGGTATCCATTTCGAACTCCAGCCACAAGGTCCTTCATGTACAAGTATGTTCGAGGCAGCGACTCGGTACCAGGATGTCCTGATGCGTCGTTTCGTAGAAGCGGCATGGGCATCCTGCCGCTTCCTGGTACTCCTGGAACGCTCATCATGGCACCCAAGTAGCAACCCATCATTGAATCCTTCAGTACGTTGAAATCAGAGGCGGCGATTTGACGATTCAACAATTGAAGCGCGGAGGACATTCCACCAGCAGCAACGTGATCGGATGCATGAGAACTGTTGGCAACCCAACAGCCAGCCGGGGGTCTTCCTGAAGGAGGCATTTGGAATCCAGAATCGTCAGCGATCATATCCATACCATCGTCATCAGCGGCAGCCGGTCCCCCAAGGTCGAGGTCATCCCCAAGATCACCGAGTTCGTCGTCCCAATCGTCAGCTCCAAAGTCAAGGTCATCCCCAGCTGCCAAATTGGTGCTTGGTCCGGCATCCACATCATCGCCAAAACCAGCATCGCCGTCATCCCAGGCGTCTCCGCCAGCGTCCGGCATCGGTGCAGCCGCAGCAGCGGCGTATTCTTCTTCCGGCGCGTCGGGTGTAGCAGCCGAAAGGTCCGCCAGCGTCGACTTTTGTACTTCTAGAGTCGGCCAATTCGCTTCACGGAAGATTGGGGTAGGCGGTTGAAGTAGACGGCCTCCACTACAATCGGTGGCAGCAACAGCCGCGTCAGTCTTGGCAGCAATGCCTGCCACGTCACCATTGTTGGTCTCAATAGCAATCTTGATACGCTCCGCATCATCGGCAAGTCCATGGATACGAGCACACATGTAGGCTAGAGGCAGGTTACCACTGGCTTCCAAGACTGAAACTCGTTCCGATGCATCACCCAACAAGAGTGCGTTGTGATAGCGTCCCATGATATCGTTTCGCATCTGCGAAATCTTGAGCATCTTTCGGAGTTTCTCCGTGTCTCCGGAAATGAGATACAAAAAGGATAGTCGGTCGAAATCTTTGGTGCGTTGATAGGACATTTCCACGACTTGGTGGTTACCCTGACGCAACGCCTCACTACCGAGTTCACCCCAAATATCGCGGCCCGACTCGGATTGCTGTTCGAGGGCAAAGGCAGATTCCATGGCGGCTTCAATATCACCGCAGGCTAGGGCCAATCGGAAGCGCGTCTTGGGCTCACGCACAAAATGAAGGGCAACCTCGGGAAAGCCCTTGGACTGCAAGTATGCGACAATAGAGCGTCCACAAAGACGGCTGTGTTTGACCATGTGCATGACTTGTCCATACTAACGTGAGGAAAAGGGAAGTTCGGTGAGACATTTCATTCTTCTTCTAGGCAATCCAAGCTTTGTGGCGCTTACCTTCTTGTTGGCCAAAGCCAACTTGAAACGAGCTTCTGTTGTATCAATAGAAATGACACGAGCCCGAGCTTCGCGATCCAAGCAAAAGAGTTGATCTTTGACAGCACGCATAGCGTACAAAGGAGCATCCAAGGTACGAATGGTTCCTGTATCTCCGGACGGCATGCAGTACTTGACATGATGCAAAGTCGTGTACAAGAAGAGATTGGAAGCAGTTCCACCAGTGGGGCTGACATCCCAGCATCCACTCTTAATACGAACATTGTCCGAAATGCTGCACAATTGCTCCAATTGACGGTCGGCAATGACAACACCATACTTGCAGACAATCGCCACCTTGGATCCATCGGGACTCCATACCACCGTCTTGATTTTGGGGGCGGTGATCTCGCCCAAGACACGTCGCGATTGGACTTCAAACAAAATAGCGCGATCTTCGGCTCGCAACAAGATGCGACCGCTAGCACCTCCTTCCAACAAGGCATCGACATTGGCGACGGGTGGTTGCACGCGCTTGGTAGTTTCATTGTTCAAGTTCTTGATGACAATTTGGCGTTGATGACGGTCCAAGACGGCAAAGCGGTTGCGTCCCAAAAAGACAGCAGGTCCCAAACAGGATCCGCGCTTGCCGTCTGTGACGCTGCCACTGGCATTTGTCAACGAGAAGGTAATCAACTCGTAGCTGCCACCGTCCACGTCACTGCAAACCAAAATGTTACCCTCGGTGGGGTTGTGCTGGTTGTACGCCAAGTAGCGAGGAGCACTTCCAATGCCGTCTGTCTGGGCTTGTTGTCCTACACGACGCAACGAAGCAATAGGGACATCGACGCCACCAGAAGCTCGACCATAATCATGCAAGAACAATTCTCGTCCTCGGACATAATATAGCTGGTTGGCAGTGCCTGGGGCAGAGGCGGGTCGCTCGCGTTCCAACTTGAAGACGATCATACCGGAATCGTGGCCGGCCGCCAGCAAGTTTTGGGCTCGATGGGCTGCCAAGATCCAGAAGCGGTCGCCTTCTCGACGGAAGGTTTGGACTCCGACACGCTTGGAAACATCCCAAACTCGAATACTGCGATCTTCCGAGTTGGAGACAACAAGATCATGTTTGGGGTGGAACAAACAACACGAAACATTGTTGGCGTGTCCCCGAAGTGTATCTACTTCCCACGCCTTGGTTTCGCTCATACGCCAGAGCTTAACTTGACGATCATCGGCAGCCGACGCCAATAGAGGCAGAGTGGGGTGGAAACATGCCCAGTTGACACCACGGTCGTGTCCTTCCAAGACATACTTGACCACAACATCGTTGGTACCAAAGAGTTCGGCTTGGACATTGAGGGCCGTCGAGGTGGTCGCACTGCGGCTGGCCATGGGATCCATCATGGCATCGCCCATTTGCTTTTTGCGCAAACCAGTCGTGTCCCAGACGCGGACCGTCTGATCCAAACTCGCCGAGACAATCAAATCCTCGGAAGGATGAAAGGACGCGCACATAACGTAGTGATTGTGGCCCGTCAAGACGCTCAAACAGGAACGCTTGTGGAAGTCCCACAGCCGCAAGGTTTGATCATCAGAGGCACTCAAAATCCAGGGAAATTGAGAAGGATTCGGATGAAATTGGACGGTACGAATGTAATCCAAGTGTCCTAGAAGAGTAAATAGACATCTTCGCAGCTTGTAGTCCCACACTTTGATCTTGTAGTCGTCACCACCCGAGACAATCATCGGCTCGTTGAGGTGAAAATCAACGCCACGCACCGGGCCTTCGTGCTCTTCAAAACGATCAATAACAGTTCCAACGCGATAGTCCCATCTGCCATCATACAAGGAAAGCAAGAGATGAGTCACCAAATCAGTAAGCATGGACCATTGACAAGGACGGAGACGATACTGATGGATATCGTGCATCGACCCCGCCGACCTCTCCAATACTTCACTTGTTCGACTTACAATTGAATCACGCCATTGTGAAGAGACGCACACACCCACGGCCGCACTGGGTGAAATGCTAATCCCTTCACACGGGCTGACTTGCTTTCAAACTTGGTCAACATGGTAAAATGTTGGATTATGACCGAGAGGCATTGGCGGTTCAACGCTGTGCCGCTCATCTCGCGCCGCCCGCCGCCATCGCCGCTTCCATGCGATTGAGGGGATGCCAAATATATTTGGGGGAAACGCGGTCATTGTTGCGAGAAGGGGGATACCCCCGAAACTATTCCCCCAAAATACATTACCCGGAGGTACGGGGCTTTCAATCCAATGAATCATACATTTTCGTGTTCATAGGCGTTTTCCAATGTTTTTACTACCATGGTGTATTTTCGTAAAGGTTACTAGCATTCAAAAGCATGAACGACAGTTGTCGATGACTTGTTAGGTTACAAAAATCAGTGGTAGTAACTCCCGAGATCGGCACAGAATCCGAGAATGATGGCTCCTGCTGGGCGGCAGCAATGCCGAGGAGGAAGAAGCAAGCGAGGAGGACTAGATGGATGATGTCGTTCGACGCCTTCCCCGACGACGACAGGAGAGACTTGCAGGGGCATGTGATTGGACAGGTTGAATGCTCTTAGAAACTTTTGTTATAGAGTGCTCTTGCGTCGAACAGCCATGATCCAATAACACCTAACTACTGCCGCTAGTGAGATAGTGCTGCTGGACCCCATAGAAGCATCAGCAGCAGACCGAAGAACGTCCCGAAGAAGATTCTTCTCCATGTTCGCAATTCTTGGCCTGTAGGATTTTCTTGGGTCTAGCTGGGTGATTCCCTAGAGCACGACAAACGCAGCAAGCTGGCCTACTACAGCCGCAGCTAGTAGTACTCGTCGGCCGATGATCACCATGACAAGGGCGCTGGTGCGATGGGTCAACAAGAACAACCACAAATAAATGAAATAGATTGTTATTTACTGGTCTAACTGATTCTTCTCTCCTCGCTGGTCTTGAAACAAAATCGCAGTAAATAGACAATGAATTCGTTGGATTCACTACCGACACGATCCTCCACAAGGTTTGAGAGTACACGTTCTTAATGTGAACCCGTGAAAATCGTGGCCGATAATGATCCGTCGTCAGAGACTCCTGAGCTGAAAGCTCCTTATGAGTCTCGTCATTCATGAATGAAATGTTGCTACCTTCTGCTCTTCGAATCAATCCTTCAGCTACGAAAACTCCTGAAGACGGAAGACGATCATACTATTCGTTGGAAAACTCCCGGAAGTGTCCGCCCTTTATCGCCCACGGTTCTTGTTTCGCTCTTCCAGCAGCTGCTCAATTGTCTCCTTCATGTTCATGGCTGGCTCCTTGGAGCCGAATCGCTTTCGGGGATTTCCATCAGCGTCAACCACGAATTTGCAGAAGTTCCAAAGCACATTCGTAGTGCCATCTTCGTACGGCAGGCGTTCCTTCAAGAATGCAAAGACTTCACGACCCTCGGCTCCATTGACATCGGCCTTTTCAAAAAAGACAATCTTGTCGGGGGTAGCTCCAAAGCTGGACGCTGTCGCCATGATTTCATCGGGGGTGCCAGGCTCCTGCCCTCCGAACTGATTGCAGGGGAAGGCCAAGATCTTGAGTCCCTTGTGTCCGAATTCGTCGGCAAGTTCGCCCAATTGTGTGTACTCTCTCTTTGTCAAACCTCATTTCGAGGCAACGTTAACCACCACCAGGACGTCGCCCTTGTATTGGTCCATGCTGACCATCGTCCCGTCAATGAGGCGATCGTGCAGAGAGTAAAAGTTGGTCTTCAGAGACCTTCGGTTGGGTCCAAAGACCAAACGCGTGTAAGCGGATTGAACAGTTGACAGCATGGTGTTGAGATGACTCCCCAAACTCTTTCAGTTTGTGTGAGATGTGAAGATACGACAGTGGTAAATTACGTTTGCGAAAATTAAACGTGGAGAATATGATGAGTCAGCGCAATCGTCAGTTTGTAGATAGTGCCTGTTGTGAAGCACAAACGTCGATATGTTCTTCGAAATCCACGAATGCGAGGGGGCTTTCATCGAAGCGATAAGAAGCCAAGCTCGCCTAACGCTCCGAAATCCCGTAGTTTCTCTTTGAAATAACAATTAACAGTTCGCGTTCAGTAGCGCCTAAGCAAAAAGTTGGGACTGGAAAACACAGGACAAACGTCACACTTCCTAATGATCTCTCTACTACCAGTAGAGAGTAAGCGAGCGACGAGATCGATCCGTTTGTAGTCGTCAAGGTATATGGATAGTTCTAATGGATAGTGCACACTAGGCTGCTTTATCTATGAAGACCACCATTTAACATGAATGATGGTGAGAGCTTCCGAACTGGTTACCGTCTTACAAGCAGCGGCAGTACTAGCAACTATTACTATTGGTACCACCACCGGCACATCATGATCGCTACTGTAGTATTCGTCGTAGTAGAACAACTGGAGCCCGTTTCTCCGCCGCACGATATCCAGTTCTCCGAGCGTATGGTACCTAGTGGACGCAGAACGATGAATGGTGGTGGTTCTTGTTGGTGGGGTATACTAAAAGAGTAGACATTATTAGAGGACGAACACGAGTTTTGATTTCGTCGTCGTCGACTAATACTTCCTGTAAGTGGTAGCGCACTATTTCCCCGTTGGGGACCAGCATTTCGGCAGGTATGTTTGAAATAGCGGCCGTACCAAGCGGGAATAGCTTATTTTCATTCTAGTTGTAGTCGGTTGTTTCGTGGTGATATGTTGAACTGCAATGGCACGGTGGTTGAAAGCAGTAGACGACAAGGAGAATCGGCCGCGGTGGTTGCTTGGGATGCATTGTACAGTTTCTGTATAAAAGTCTAAGCTACATACATGCACACGATTTGCTTCCAAGCAAGTAGCACTGGGAAGAAACGAGTCGCTTCGTCGTGAGCGGCAAGATGGCGGCTTAAACTCCATGTTGACTCATGCCGGCCCCGCGCCCTGAGAAGGTGGCCTCTCGCAACCTGGTGAAACTTGGTGCTGGCCAAAGCCGATGTACGATGCGAGAAAAGCGATCATAATTGTTTGCCGAAAGTTAGATTTTCTATCATATTGTCGGCGCCTTGATGGGATCGACTTCATGGATCCGGACAGCACCCATCATCTCCTCTGGAAGCTCAGCGGTGGTCTTTCCTTCAATAACAAATCCAATATCCACAGACAATGCACTCATGTATCGCCGACAAACCGAGACAATCCGACGAGCCGTGGCGGACGAGCTTCCGATATCCAAATTGCACTCTAAAAAGTCCATCTTGGATCCGTCCCGGGGGGTGTATTTGTACTTGACTGGAAGCTTTTTTCCAATGATTGCTGGTTTACCAGTGACCATGTTTCGTACAACCCATGGACCCTCTGGCACATAAGATATCAGTTTCAAACGTTCATTCCGGTAGTCATTGTCACCCGCCAACCACATTGCCAAAACTTTCTCTCCCTTTGACAAACCCTCCATTGACGGATTCTCTCCGGGTTTCATGAATCGCGCGAGGTGCCGTGGAATTTCGTAGTACTGAATCAAAAGACCCCATGGGAATGTCAGCCTGATTAACAATGATGGCCGCTGCCTCAATGAACCTCCCAGCGCTCCGACCAAACTATACAAAAGCATGAATGAATCTGACTGTGAGATCTTGCATGGTCCACTTAATCGTGCCCACCCACCACCAACTGATTGAGCACGGTTTCAGCTAGTCGCCACACAATGACTCACCTTCCTATATCGCAATTGTTTGGCTTGTCGGCCAAGAACAAATCGCAGCCTCGTGCACGAAGAAGATATTTCTTAGCCGTGACCTTCTTTTTGTCGGTCAAGTAATCGGCACCGCGAACTTGGAAAATGTCAACTGGGGGTTCGGACCAGCAATTATGATTATTCGTCTCGGCAAATGGATATCTTTGCAACGTTGGTAGCGCAAACTGCTTCTCATCATCAAATGAATGCTCATCAATATGCCCGTCTTCGCCAACACCATCCATACCAGCCACATCAAATGGGTCACTGTTGGCACGTCGATGACTTCTCACCAGCTTGCTAATACTCGACTCGGAGGAAAGTCTTTCGCGATTTGGGTAAATCATCTCCTCCTCCATATGACCGGCATGACTGCCATTTTGATAAGGCTTGTCAAATTGAAATTGGATTGCTTCTCCCTCTTGCCTCATGCTACGTTCTGCTGATCGAGATCGCTTAGGTTCGGGTGAGCCGATATTGACGGAAGTTCGTCGAGCAACACTTCTCATCCCCGACATTGTGAGAAGCAAAAAGAAAGGCTGCACGAATTACTTCTCCCGGGAACGAGAGGAAGTTGGATAGCGCAAAGGGCCTCTCTGCTCTCAGAGTTCCCTTTGTCGGCTAATGACTGAGAAATCGTGGTTCAATTCTCCGGCCCAACAAAATGAGAGATGGTCATCAATGCGATCGGTGTTGTTGTTGTTGTTGTTATTTGGCAAGAGGTCGCAGCGGTTTTCTGAACCGCAAAAATGTCACGTTCGCAAGAATCGATCATAAAGCCCATACGATGTTTCCGTGTCACATGCGAGTCCACGCTTAAATAACCATATACTGCCTCGCTCGTTTACTACGAGCCTGAAGAAAGATCATTCAGGAACGGCAACTGTTTAGTACGCACTGTTCGTGAATCAAGCAATCAGTGACTAAAGTGGTGAGTCATCACCGCAAACCAAAATCCCTTCAACCTTGAACGATTTCGGCGTCTGCCTCTCCGCCAAAAGATGATGATGGACGTTTGGAATTTGATCGTCGGCAAAAGACAAAAGAAAGAGAGTTCAGTTGAGATACATCGGGGTTTCAGCTCTTACCACACTTTCACGAATCCAGGCCGACGCTAAGAATTCTATCAAGATGAAAATACCCGGTGCCGTAGTACTTTTGGGTTTGTCCGCGCCGACGGCTGTCCTTTCCTTTTCGCCCGTTCCTGCCGGTGTGACTGGGCTAAAGAGTCAGATGCCTTCTTCTACATTTGATACATCAATGACAAGATCTACTAGACGCTGGTCCAAAACTGAGGAGAAGAGTGGAGTTTTTTCAGACGAGATTCAGCAAGAGGCCCGGGAAGTTCTGGAAAAGGTTGGATGGGCACGTCCAATGGACGGCGACGGTGAATTGACGTCTGAAGACCCATTTGTGCAACAAATCAATGCCGGTATTCAGAGGGACTTTGGCGTTGACTTGGATGATTTGCTGAATCCTGCCAAGGTAGGGAAACTAGTTGGCTTGCAACAGAAAGACATTTCGACAAAACTTGGAATCTCACAATCGACGAATGTAGGTGGTCAATCTGGAGCGGGATCTCTACAACTTGAGAGCCGAATTGGCTAGTGCTACTGGCTTGACAGATTTGGAGGTAGCAGGGCTTTCAACAGAGGAATGTGATGGTGGTGGCGGCGGGGAAGATGCCGAGGCGATTCGACAGAAGATTTCCAAAAAGGAAACGGATTTGGCAATAGAACGCCGTTCGGTATTTCGAGATTGGCTGAAAAATGTTTTCGTGGGTCAGGCCGTTATTAGTTTGGGAGTCAGCTATATTATGGCAACCAATCCAGGCTCCCTCTTTGGTGGATTTGATTGGTACTATTCGTACAACATGTAAGTTGAAAATTTGGACTGCGAATTGAGGGGACGTCAGTTGTGCTAATCATGGACTGTTACAACATTGGCTCTCGTTAGGGACATCTCCATTCAAGTCTTGGGATACTGGTTTTGGTGGTTGTTCATCGTTCCTTCCCTTCGCTCGCGAAGGCCCAAAGGCCCGGAGAAGAAGGCTTTGGATATCGCTTTCTTGGGAACTCCACTGATTTCGATTTTGGCGCCAGTGGCAACCAAGGACACTGGTCTGATCTGGATGGGTAAGTGTTGTTCTTCGCCTGGTATCACGTGTTTAGTTTAGTTTGACAGCGTTAACAATCCTATGAACGAACAACGAGCGCAGCCAACTTTGTCATCGTAGCAGGAAGTTATGCCTATGCATTTCTCTTGGATAATGACGATGGCAGTGACGAATCAGAGAAGAACCAGCCTGCTTGGCTCAAATTTGTTTACAAGTCCTTAGACTTTGGAAGTGGTCGAGAGAGAGGAGCGCGAAAATAGGTCAACTTTGGGACGCAGAGGTGCACCCCATCAAAACGGACGTAGGTTTGCAGTAGCAATTCGCCACATGCACAATATACATAGAGCCACGTTACTGCTGCAAAGGAGAGACCTCATTAGTTTTGATATAATGGTGCATCTTCTTGAAGCAAATCACATGACCTTTGATGATCGGTCGCCACGTTGGTTTACTAGTAGTAGTAGCGTCTCTTTTCATAGTAGTTGTTATGGAGGGAAAGCGAAAAATTTCCGACTGCGTCGACTACCGACTTCGTCACTCATGATTCTCACTTTTTGATGCCAACGCGCGAGAAAGAGCGACGACAACAAGAGAAAGATCCAATCGCATCCGGTCAAGTCCTTGATCCTATTCCATAAAGTTACTACAATACAACACATCGCATCCCTGCTGATTGCATTATAACACGTGGTGGTGAAACCCGTTATAGCATTGTCCGGTCAACAAAGGAGGTATCAACGATGATAAGGTTGGCATTACTGTTGGGAGTTATGGGGTTTGGCCTATGTCCTGTTGTCGGCGCCTTTCAAGCACGCCTCGCGTCGATTTCGTATTACCGTCACTCTGAAGCGGTCAGTTCTTTAGATCATCCTCAAAGAGGATTGAGAGTGCTATTTTCCTCACCTTCGGACGACGAGGAAACTACTGACTACGATAACGAGGAAACAATTTTGAAGTTGCACTTCGCCGTGAACGAGAATGTGGACAGGGACTTTGCCATCCAAAAGATGTCCAGATTCTGCCAGTCCTTTCCCTTTGCTGCGGTCTTGCCTGTGCAGCCGCTGCAATACCTTCCTACCACCGACGGTGGTGTCGACGTTAGATTCCTACGTAAAAAGACGAAAGAAAAGGGCAGTTTGGACGGTGGTATCCGATTCTTTATAACCAAGGAGCGAGATGGCATTGATGTTGTGGCAAAGCGAAACTCGTTTGGCCAAACGGTTTCCAAAATGTTTTCGGAGAAGCTAGTTGTCCAAGCTTTCCTCAAGCGAGTCACAGGAGAAGAAGTCGACAAAACGAGTCCCGCACCCACAGACGTCGTGACGCTGTCGAGCGTATTTCACAAGTGGATGGAGTAAACACGTATAATGGATCTGAGACGGTGGTGTACATGGCTGCCGTTCGCCCGAAAAGACGCGGACATTGGTTGTTGTTGTCGGGATCTCGTTCATCATTTGGAGGATATCGTCCTTCCTGAATGTACTCACTTCTTCTTGTGGGTTACTAGGAAACTTTGTACGGGATCTTTCTTATAGTCCCTACTACGGACAGTGACAACTTCAGCTAGCTAGTATACCGACATGGTTCACGGTGCATGGTATAGGCATCCTATGCAATTCGAGTGTTTCTAGTCTCCTTTTATACAGCAATATCGCCTCATCAGAAAAGTGTCTTTAGAAATAGCGATAGGATCCCAAACCCCCTCGTTTCTCTGAAGAATATTGTCGCTTAGTTACAAGTGATAAAGGTTTGGTCACCTCGAAGCCTTCGACCCAATCGGCCAAGTACTGTCGTTATCCTTCCGTCTGAATAGTACTTTCCAAAGACAGAAACTTGGCCACATCGTCTCTCAGCTCCTGCAGATACTTGTTTGCTTCATCCACGTTTTCTTGTCCCTTCCGACTATTTCGATTGATTCCAATCAGATCAAAGGTTACCGCATTGGCATAGGAAGTTGCTTGCTCCTTCAGTTCTTTGGATTGCAACAATTTCTTGGCCTTTCCCATTCGCAATTTGCGCAATTCTAGATCGTACGTCTTGGTGAACTCCATCAAACCAGGGAAATCTTGATTGTCGATTCGGCCTTGCATGTAGCTCACGCCACCCTCGGGACTTTGTAGTTCGTATCGGATTGTATCAAAGGCCGCCGTGACTGTTCCTTTGGTCGGGAGAACAATTTCTTCTTCGGCGGCGAAGGCAGGGGATGGTAGACCAGGCCCAGCGATGAGTCCAAAGGAAAGAAATGCTGCTTTCCCTAAGAAATTTCGTCTATTCGAGACATCTTCTCTGTGACGTGAAGGAGGATGATGACTGTCGGGGACCGAAAAAGATGTCCCGGGCGCCAACATCATGGAAAGCAAGACCACAGCACACAGGAAGATCCTTGGACAGTTCGTCATCTTAGAAAGCAAAGTCGTGTAACGCAAAGGAAATAGGTCGCTGTATGCAAGCCTTTTCAGACCCCTAGTCTGTTTGATATACGCTGATAACAACTGGCGCCGGAGTTATTGTGATAGCTCCATTGTCGTCGTGTTGATCGTTGCGTTTAGCATTTTTGATGGCGTCTTTCTGCGTCATCGGATCTTTGGATATGGCCTCAACTGGCCAGTTTGTTCATCGACCGGATTCCGGATTCCTTAACGTTGGTGTCGCCGGTGCGCGCCGGGGCATCCTTCATCGACCGGTGACCCGTCCGTGTGACAAACAGACTTTGGTAAACCGACGATGATGGGGCCGCTCACATACAGCGGCACGCTGTTGCAACCATCATTGCATCCCAGCGGTAAACAAACGCGACCCTTTGGTGGTGTAGATAGCCGTGCCTTCTTTGACTGAACTCTTCTCAGGAGAAAGATTACAGCGAAAGAAGAGGAGTGAAGTGTAATTGAGAAAAAGTAGCAATGGTAAGATCCTAGTGCCGTTGATGCCGATCCAGAACCACAAGCCAGTCCCGATATCCGAAAGTCTCACCCTGTATCGATCTATGTTTAGTTGCCTTTATCATTGTTGAATGTTGCGACAGGCTCGCCATTGCTTGTGGAGCTCAAAGGGGGTGACACCTACAACGGTCGGCTGGTATCTTGTGACTCATGGATGAACATGAACCTTCGGGATGTGATTTGCACGTCCAAAGATGGCGATCGGTTCTGGAAACTACCCAGTTGTTATATCCGAGGATCCGCAATCAAATATCTACGTCTTCCTCCTGATCTTCTGGAAAAAGCTAGAGCTGAAGGTGCTGATGATGAAAGAAGAGCTGGTCCAGGACGCGGCGGCGGGGGGCGAGGATATCAAGGGGGTCGTGGTGGCGGACGAGGGCGAGGAGGGCCTGGTGGAGGTCGTGGAGGTGATGGCCGGGGTCGTGGACGAGGTGGCGGCAGAGGTACTGGAGGACGAGGAGGAGGTCGCAGCGGAGGACGAGGTGGTGGAAGAGGCAGAGGTAGAGAGGGGCAAGGTAGCTAGTATCTTTACCACTGCATTTAATGGCAATTTCTCTTTAGTTGTGCTATCGACCAGCTGCGCTAGCTAGGTTCAATCGCCAGTTAGATTGGAGAAATAACTCACGAATCAGCACTTCTTCTTCTTCTATTCTCACTAGTATTGCTCGTGATCCCTACCTAACTATGATTTCATCGGCTAGTAAAAGTTGTTTCTTACAGCTTTCGGGTCGTCACTGTTGCACGTGATGTATGCCCGACTAACCATGTCTGTAGCTTTTTGCCGCACAGTCAGTGGTCAAGCTAAACAAGATATGCTGCTCTACGCTATCGATATACCAGAGCTCTAGTGGGGTAGACAACGACTAAGAATTAGCATGTTGTTGAGTTTCTAAATGTGGCAAAATAATTTTTACACCAAACTGCATGTAGATATCGAAATGAATAAGCTGCAGGTTTCCGGGAGAAGCAGTATCTTCCGCTGTACCTGGCTGGATAGACCTGTTGCCCATAATTAAAAGTCATCCTTTCGCCCTCGGCTGCTACTACGCCTGCTGCTGCGTCGCGGCGGCTCGTATTCATCGTCTCGTTCTGTCCCTCGACTTCGGCTTCGTGTTTTTACGCTCTTGGATCGGCTCTTGGAGCGAGACGACTTGCGGCTGCCTGTTCTAAACAGACCATCCCCTTCGTCGTCCCGGCCCTTGCTCTTGGATCGGCTCGAACGCTTTGAGCGCGGCGAGCGGTCGTCATCTTCGTCCAAGAGTCTTCGCGATTTTGAGCTTCGGCTCTCGCGGTATCTTGAGCGACGGGCCACGGCAAAGGCCAAGAAGGTCGCCACAAAAACAATGAATGCGAACGTAACAAACACGTTAGCCAAGAGTCGGCTGAACTTCGATTCTGATACGGACGCCGCCGAAGCCTTTGACGCCGCAATCTGACTGGAATCGTCATAAAAGTCGGACTTGGGTGTACCATACATCCTGCCATTAACAACGACTGACAAGATCGTGCCTTGCGCATGCGCAAGAGCTATGCAGTCCGACTCGCACGGATAGGAGTCATGCGAGTAAAACTTCCAGCACTGGTTGATCAAGTCGTCTTCATCGGTACCAGTGTCACCAATGTAGTATCCATCCTGATACGTCGGATAGTCGATACACGAGGTGCAATAACGGAAAGTGTCGTAGACATCATTGAGCTGAGTAAAAGTGTACTCTTGAGTGTCTTGCCACCACTGGCTGGCATAGTTATTACCATTACCGAGACGCCGCCCTTGATCGTCATTGTTCCCGTAATCACTAGTCATGCCAAAGTCATCATAGGTGTAGCCCGTTTTCTCGCTTGGTGTAATGCAGTATCCATCGGAGTACAAACCCATTTCGAACTTGCCGTACTCCTTGGGGGCTACACCGGCATAAATCGCATCTCCACTGCTAGATTTTCCGACATAGAAGCAGTCTTCATCCGTCATGTACGCAAGACCAGCCACCGCTACAATATACTCGTACTCATCGATTGCCCAAAGGTGCTTTGAGATTTGTTCAATAAATTGATAGAACTCTTGTCGGTAGATTCCGAGAAGTTGCCACTGTGTGTTCGGGTTGTGGCAGTCCAAGGTGCCTACAGGATTGTCTCCAAAGTATTCATCGTATCCGTTTCCTTGATAGTTCGGATCGATATACTACACACAAGACACGCACATGCAATCGTTAGAAACTCGGCTGTAGGCTGCAAAGGACACTACTGTACGATACTTACCGCCGCCCAGAGCATCCAACGCGAGCATCCTTTCTCATCTCCATCTTGGTTGCCTCCTTCATCGTGCGAGTGGCCACCCTGTTCCTTCTGGTGATCGCAATCAATGAAACCACCCAACATTCGATACGCTTGTTGCCACATATCATAATCCTCTCCGGGATCGGCGTATTGAATTGCATTGCCGCTTCCTCCGAACCCACTCCAGGCTAGTCTTCGTAACGAAGGGTCCTTCTGTGCCAGCTGCTCTAGAACTTCCTCAGACACTCGTTCCACTGTATCGGGTCTATAATATTTCATCGTCTCCTTAATACGTTCATTCCGCTCTCGCATACGTTCCCGACGAGCCGCCCGTTCTGCCTCTCGTTGTTCCAAAGTCGGGGCATGCGGATCGCGCACCGATTGAGTACTGTTTGCTCGAGAGGCAGCACCGGGAACATAGCCGCCACTGAAGAGAGACTCAATAGGATTAAATTGAATCATCCCTCCCTCTACTGTCTCTAGCAGCAATAGCGCTGATAGACAGGAGGAAAGAACCCTCATCGTCGTCATTGTCGAGTAAATGCTATTCAAGAGGACGTAGGGCACCCCAGACTGCTCAAGCATACAACAGCACAAATTTCAGGGAAACACAATGAGCTTGGCGATGCACAGTCAAGATGTGACTTGCTACTACATGATGATATATTTTTATACGTATATAAATATAAGTATAAGTCGGAAGGCGTCGGCTCGCGCCCATTCTACCGACCGGTCAGAGTCAAGCGATCGAAATTCTGTCGGTTGTATCGATAAAATAGCGACTGAAGTCTACAATTCTTTCCGTTCACTATCTAAGTAAACTAAATTACAACCAAAGCCATTGGATGCTGACTCTTGTCATACTTGTTAAGTATTGGACAAAGGCACATATTTGGAATGCAGGCCAACAGCAAAATCAAACCGATGATTATTCAACATATTAGTCGAGGTATAAACTTTTACACGAATGAGCCCGCCAAAGCCCAGCCAGCATTGGGGGTGCCGACCTTTCAAATGACGATCATCCGAGGGATTGAGAAGAGGCGAGGCAGGCTTGGCAGCAGGACGGAGCAACCCCAACCTTTTTTGACTTCGCCATGGCTATGATGGTGTGACACAACTTATGATAGAAGTATCCGTGCTTGTAATAATCCTTTGTTCTTGCTATTTCTAACATAGCAACAAGATAGATTATGAACTGGTCGTTGCTTGCTTGTTCTTTGATCGGTTTTGACCCGGCACGACCGCGGCCAGCACGTTGCTTCTAACAATGAACATGATGCTTACCAGGTACATTATTTGCTACCTGATCTGGGGCGAAGATAACCGTGACCAATTGCAGGTATCATCCCTGCACTCAAAAGAAAACATAGTGACACAATACTACTTTAATAGTAGTAACAAGCTGGTAGTATTGCGCACCGTTACCAGGTTGGAGTTGGTCGAAGAAGTCGTCCTGAATGGATCCATTCGATTAAAACATTCCTCTGTCGCTGTTTCGACGAGTGAGTGTACCTGGTACAGTGTACTGTACCTAAGGACAGACATCACCCTGGTGAATGCCAGACGTTTACAGCTTATCGCTCTACTTTGGAAATCGGCACGCGGTCCCAGTAGGAAACTCACGTACCAGGTAAAGAGCTGTTGACCCAACAACATCCGCCGACATCGTCTCCACCAAGTGGGCTTGTTACAGCAGAAGCAACACGAGGCCATCGCTTGGTGAACTATCATCGTTCTACATTTTGATCGTATCTGTGAGTTATCAACTTCGGCGTCGACGTAATCGAGTGGAAAAGTTTGTAGAGGAGATAGTCTTGTTTTGTCGCGGTGGCAGTTATTTCTTTGTCCATTTCGCGGTGTACGAAAAAGTTGGAAACTGCGTCCTTGGGTGAACATCAGCGGGTCGATGGGATTTCATTAGATTATTCTGTTTTATTGTGGCTTGTTCTGACAATCTCTTTCTCTGTTATTATTGTTCAGGTTTGAAAGTCAAATAAAATGGGAAAGCGCACCAAGAAGGCCGGAATCGTCGGAAAGTACGGAACGCGATATGGTTCCACTCTTCGTAAGATTGTAAAGAAGATGGAAGTCTCGCAACACTCCACATACCGTTGCGTTTTCTGCGGGAAGGACACTGTCAAGCGCACTTGCGCCGGAATCTGGACTTGCCGTTCATGCCGAAAGACTGTTGCGGGAGGAGCCTACACGTTTTCTACTGCCTCGGGAGTTACTGTTCGAAGTACTATTGGACGTCTGCGAAGATTGGCAGATGAATCCGCTTAAATTAGAAGTTGGGTTGTAGATGCTGTTATTTACGTGGCGTGTGGGTATGTCGGCATTGATGATGTAAGGATTACAATGGCGTCGAAGTTGGTGGCCAGCCATATCGCTTGGATGCTCTTTGCAATTCCAGGGCGGGAATCATTTGGTCTAGAGTGCTACTTTTAGTCAAGTAGAGGCCTCTGCTACGATGGGGAGAGTACCTGTAGCATCAAAATGCACACCAGATGCTGCGCCGCGGCTACTACGTACTAGGAAGTATGACCTCTAGCCTTCCTGGTCGTTAGCGTACTAGAACGTCAAATGCATTCGTCATCATAGAGGCCTCAGCTACTAAGGGGCGAGTATCCGTAGCATCAAACTGCAAGCACAGCAGATGCTCAGTAACGGGGCTACTACGGATTAGTCTACCGGCTTGCCCCGGGTAGTATGACCTATGATACCTGGTCGTTCGTAGCGTACGTCAAATGCATCCGTCATCATAGCCTTGTCTCTTTGCATACCTATGAATCGTCTCCTACAAGTAGGATGCTCCTTTTTCACTCGATAAGATATCATAATAGTAGAGGAACTCAGATGTCACAGCAGCAGACTGTCAAATCCGAAATTATCCTTGATCCGACCCTGACTTTGACAAGGACAACTCATTTGCAATCCATACGATGGCAAAATGCTATCGAAAGCTGTGCCGAAGCGCGCGGCAACAAATGCTATCGAAAGCTGTGCCGAAGCGCGCGGCAACAAGAACTACTATTTCGACGCAAACATGCGACACCCCAGTCAAAATTTTCGCATCCAGCAAAGTGTTGCTAGAGAGCAACATATTGTAACGCCTTGCTGGTACGTCGAATGCGTAGTACTTGTGGGAGTACCATCCGACGCCCAGAAGCCCGACGACGAACAAAGACAGCAACAACAACTACTACGACTTCTTGTAGTACCACGGACGCTTTCCTTCCTACTATTAGTAGTAGCACGAAAGAAAGCCCCCCAAGTGCAATGATTGGAATTCAAGTATTATTTCCCATTTACCCCGCTATCCGTGTTATTCATCAAAGATACCCGACTGCGGTGCCAGTTGGGCTTGCAAGGAGCTGTAGTAGTACCAGAGTGGATTACTAGTATGCTGCGGCGGATAGGGGAAGAAGGCGGTCCCTCAAAAGACTTCTACCACTGTCCCCAAACTCGTGCCGATCATGATCGTTCTCGAAGCTTCGTTTCTCTCCTTCTTCTTCTCATGGTGCACCTCCTCGAAACGGAGGCCGTCTTCTTGAGATAACTTTTTCGCAAGTAATCAATGCATAGAGTAATCGGTGGTAGTCGTATGAAATACTACTAGAGCACCTCGCCCGGGGCAGGGAGGAGTCTTGCATTGAGGACTTTCTCAGCTCGCCGTCCAGCTTTTTGATTGGTCCTCCCGTTCGTACTAATGTAGATATTGTGAGTCGAACAAGTCAAAAAATGATTTCCCAACTCCATGCAACGCGTGCGGAAGGCGTGCCCAAATATACAGTAGATCTCACCGTAGAAATCCTACGGGAGATCATGAGGAAGGCCGCGCGCCGGTCCATCTGCCCAACGGATGGATTTTCCAAAATACCGCAGGTGCACCGTGGTTCCCATCAGTCACACGAATAGGGCGCTCATCGAGAGAAAGCAACAGTGACAAAAGCGCTGCGGCATCATTGTCATTCGTCGCTTCAACAGCTTAACAGCACCATTTTCGTAAACAACGCATTGTACAACTTTGATACCGTATAGTGGAAGGGAAAGGAGTAGACAATGGCGGCTGCTCTACCGGTCACCTTCGCGGAGGCCCTCAACGTAAGTCTCCCTCCGATATTGCTGAAACGGGCAAAGCGTTGCGCCTACGTACCGCGCAGTACGAATTCTACCAAAGATCCGAAAACTCTGCGCGCTTCGTTGGCCATCGGCAATGACCCCAGCTTCTATCACGACGATGGCGGGCTATGGGAGCGGGTGAACGGCTCTTGTTGCAATCTACATTTTGTGAATAGAGTGCCACCCCTGGAGCTACCTGAATCGTGTCAAATTATGAATCTGTGGTTTTTATTTCGTTGACACTATGACGACTAACTTTTTGTGCCTGCACCGACACTCTTGTTCTCATGATGTAGCTCCAACAACTCGGGGTTCCCGAGGCGTCGATTAAGCATGGGATGACCACTATGGAGTCTGACAAGTGGATTGTCTGTGTAGAGCCGAGCCAGCTGACTATGATTGATCTGCGTAACGGTGGCCAGGTCACTCGTCGTCCGATGCAAGCAGAGGCTGCCATTATGAACCCCGATCATAGCATTTTGGCACTCCGAGCGGGAACCACGCTGCAGATTTTCAATCTCGACACCAAGCAAAAGCTCAAGTCCCACGCGATGCCGGAACCTTTGTTGTTTTGGAAGTGGACGAGTCCGACTAATCTGGGCCTAGTGACTGCCACTTCGGTCTGGCACTGGGCGTTGGACGGGCAAGGAGCACCGATCAAGCTCTTTGACCGCCACCAGACGCTGGGGCCGAACACTCAAATCATCAACTACAGAGTGTCTCCCGATGGAAAGTGGTGTGTTCTGGGTGGAATCTCGGCCGGAGCCGGTGGCCAGGTCAACGGAAACATGCAGCTCTACAACGTCGAAAGGAAGCTGTCTCAACCGCTACAGGGACATGCGGCGGCTTTCTGTACAATTAAAATCACAGGGCGAGATGATCCGGCGCAGTTGCTCATTTTCCACGAAAAGAAGGCGGAAGCCCCGGCAGAGCCACCCAAGTTTTACATCAAGGAAGTGGGTCGAGACCCCAGCAAGGGACCACCCTTCCAAGTGGGACCTGTCACCATCCCAGTGCCTGCCGATGCAGCCGCTGACTTCCCTGTCAGCCTTGCCGTCGATCAAAAGGACGAGGTGGCTTTCTTGTTAACCAAGATGGGATACGCTTACATGTTTGATTGTCACACCGGCACTTGCATGTACCGCAACAAGGTCACTAACGACACGGTCTTTGTCACCTGTCCTCAAGACGCGACGGGAGCTATTTTCGGCATCACCGTTCGCAAGGGGTCGGTCTTCCGTTTGCAACTCAATGGGCAAACCTTGGTTCCATACATCTTGAACACTCTGCGCAACACTCAGCTCGCTTTGTCAATTGCTGGCCGATTGAACTTGCCTGGGGCCGAGAACCTCTTTGCTGCCGAGTTTGAGCGTCTCATGAGTCAGGGTAACGCTCAGGAGGCAGCTCGAGTTGTGGCGCAGAGTGGTAATGCGCTACGAACTCCTGCTACTATTGCTCGATTCCAGCAATTGCCTCCTCAGCCGAACCAGGTGCCTCCTGTTTTGATGTACTTCTCGACCCTGTTGGAGAGCGGCCGCCTGAACGAGCAGGAAAGTATTGAGGTTGCCAAGCCCGTCTTGCAACAGCAGCGTTTGCCTCTTATGGAGAAATGGTTGAAGGATGACAAGCTTCAAAGCTCTGAAGCCCTTGGAGATCTCATTATGCCCCATGATGTCGGTATGGCCTTGAGTGTCTACCTTCGAGCTGAGGTTCATGGAAAGGCCATTCAGTGCTTTGTCCAACGCGGAGAATACGACAAGATCGTCCCCTACTCCACCAGCGTTGGCTTCAAGATGGACTACAGCAACATGTTGAGCCAGTTGTTATTCAATAACCCCCAAGGTGCCCTCGACCTTGCCAAGGGGCTTGTCAACGCGGATGGCGGTCCCTTGATCGACATTCAGCAGACGGCAGAAGCATTCTTGAGCAGCAACCGCATTCAAGAGACCACTGCTTTCTTGCTGGAGGCTTTGAAGGACAACAAGCCTGAGCATGCTTACCTTCAGACCAAGTTGCTTGAGATCAACTTGATTGGTGGTGCCCCTCAGGTTGCCGACGCTATCATGCAACAAGCTACCCTGACGCATTATGACCGCCCCCACATTGCTAAGCTCTGCGAACGGGCCGGTATGTGGCAGCGGGCCGCGGAACATTACACTGAGATCGCCGATATCAAGCGTGTGTTCAAAAACAGCCACCAAATGAGCTCAGAATTTGTGGTCGCCTTCTTCGGAAAGCTCAACCGCGAGCAGAGCATTGCCCTGTTGAAGGACATGATGGGGCGTGGACCGCAGAACATGCAGGTCTGTGTCGAAGTGGCCAAGAAGTATCACGAGGAGCTAGGATCAGAGTCTCTTGTGGAAGTCTTTGAGCAAAACCGAGCGACGGAAGGACTCTACTACTACCTCGGAGCCATCGTCAACTTCTCGGAGGATCCTTTTGTACACTTCAAGTACATTCAATCTTCTTGTATGCTTGGACAATTCAAGGAGGCTGAGCGTGTGTGTCGTGACTCAAATATCTACAACGCCGATGAAGTCAAGGAGTATTTGAAGGGCGCGAAGCTTCCCGATCCTCGCCCCCTGATTCACGTGTGCGACCGATACGACTTTATCGATGAGCTGACCGAATACCTCTACCTCAACAGTCTGTTGCAGTACATCGAGGTCTACGTTACCAAGGTTTCGCCTACTAAGACACCTCAAGTGGTTGGAAAGCTTTTTGATTTGGGATCCAACGAAGACTTTATTAAGCGCATCCTGATGGCCGTCGGTACTGCCTGCCCCGTCGAGGAATTGGTTGAAATCGCCGAGACGAGAAATCGTCTTCGTCTGCTCCAACCTTGGCTTGAAGCTCGTGTTGCTACGGGAAGCACTGAACCAGGAACGCACAACGCTCTCGGAAAGATTTACATCACACTCAACCGAGACCCCAAGTCATTCTTGATCAACAACATGTTCTACGACCCCAAAGTCTTGGGACCTTACTGCGAATCTTTGGATCCCCAATTGGCTTTCATTGCTTACAAGAAGGCTGCTGGAGCATGCGACGATGACTTGATCAGGATCAGTCATACCCATGGCTTGTACCGCGACCTTGCCAAGTACCTCGTCGAGCGTCAAGACCTGGAATTGTGGGCCAAGGTCCTCAACAAGGAGGAAGGCGAAGATAGCGAAAAGGAAGACCCGCAACGCCGTCAACTCATCGACCAAATCGTTGAGTGGGCCCTTCCCGAGAGCACTTCTGCGGACGAAGTCTCGTGCACGGTTAAGGCTTTCATGGCCGCCGATCTTCCCGGAGAGCTTATTGTTCTTCTTGAACGCATTGTGCTGCAAGGATCTGACTTCTCAGACAACAAGAACTTGCAGAATCTCCTCATTCTCACTGCTATCCGCGCCGATGCTTCTCGTGTTGCTGGATACATTGATCAATTGGACAACTTTGATGCCAAGGACATTGCTCTTATTTGCGTGTCCGAAAGTCACAATTTGTTCGAGGAAGGTTTCAGCATCTACACCAAGTTTTCCAAGCCTGAATTCACGCAAGATAAGGATGAGCAGGTGGAGATGCAAGTCCTTGCCATTGGCGTCCTTGTGGACTACATGAAGGATCTCGATCGCGCCAAGACGTACGCTACCACTTGCGACGAGAAGCCTGTCTGGTCCAAACTTGGTAAGGCTCAACTCGATGGCAAGTTCCCTGCCGACGCTATTGAGTCCTTTATCAACGCTGAGGACGCTAGTGAATACGTTCAAGTGTGCGCTGAGGCGAACGAGGCTGAGATCTGGACGGAGCTTATTCCCTTCCTCAAGATGGCTCGAAAGACTATGCAAGAGAACATCATCGATACGGAGCTCATTTACGCCTACGCCAAGACCAACAACCTCACCGAGTTGGAACAGTTTGTTAGTGGACCCAATGTCTCCAATATCCAAGCCATTGGAGACAGATGTTTCTCGGAAGGCCTCTACCACGCCGCCAAGATCTTGTTCATTAACATCAACAACAACTCGAAGCTTGCCCTGTGTCACATCCACCTCGAGGAATACCGAGAAGCTGTTGCTGCTGCAACAAAGGCAAACAACGTTTCAACGTGGAAGCATGTGTGTTTTGCCTGTTTGCGAGCCGAAGAATTCCGATTGGCGTCCACTTGTGGTTTGGAGGTCATCAAGTACCCGGACCACGTGGACGAAGTCGTTACTTACTATTCCGACTTGGGACACTTCACTCACCTTGTCTCTTTGTTCGAGCAAGGAATTGGATTGGAGGATGCCCACATTGGAATTTTTACCGAGTTGGGTGTTTTGTACACCAAGCACGTCCCCGAGAAGATCATGGAGCACTGCAAGGTCTTCTTTACCAAGCTCAATGTTTCCAAGGTCGTGCGGGCCTGCGAACGTGCTCGATTGTGGCAGCCGGCGGTCTACCTTTACACGCACGACAAGCAACATGACAGCGCGATCAAGATTATGATGGAACGCTCCAATGCCTGGGAGAACGATATTTTCCTAGACGCCGTCACAAAGGTTCGAAACTCCGAGCTCATGTACAAGGCGGTTGGCCACTATTTGACTTTCCATCCTGGACTCTTCACAAGGCTCATGGAAGTCATGGAAGAAAACATTGACCACTCTCGTGTTGTCAGTCAACTTCGACGAACTGGCGACTGGGCGTTGCAAATCGGGCAACAATATATGAAGGCAGTGCAAAAGTACAACTTGAGCGCGGTCAACGAGGCCCTCAACGAGTTGTTCATTGAAGACGAGGATTATGAATCTCTGAGAAAGTCTATCGACAGTTTCAACAACTTCAACATGATCGCGCTTGCCTCTAAATTGGCTACGCACGAGCTGCTCGAGTTCCGTCGTATCTCGGCTTATGTCTACCGACAGAACAAGAAGTGGGGCGCGTCCATTGACCTGTCGAAGAACGACAAGATGTGGAAGGACTGCATCGACACGGCCAACGAGTCTGCCGATTCTGAGATCATTGAGGATTTGTTGCGATTCTTCTGCGACTCGTCGGAGAAGGAATGCTTCAGTGCGGCGTTGTACACTTGTTTTACACACGTCAGCCCAGATGTTGCCTTGGAGCTGGGATGGCTCAATGGATACCACAACTACATTATGCCATTCTTTATTCAGACTTTCCGCCGCACTCACAAGCGCCTGGCTGTATTGGAGAAGCGCACGGCACCGCCAAAGGAAGAGCAAGCCATGCAAGATGCTGTCGCCGGCACGTACGGAAACCTCGCTGGTTTCGGTGGCATGTTGATGCTCGAGAACGGTGGTCCTACCATGGGAATGCCCGGAGGAATTGACATGAGTGGTTTTGGCGGTGCCATGCCACCACAGGGTATGCCAGGCATGGGCGGTATGATGCCCAATGGAGGTATGGGCATGAATGGAATGGTCCCGCAATATGGAATGGGAATGTAAGGAGACAGAAAAAGCATATGAATCACACGGTCACGTCATCATTACTACTAGAATTCATCAAACTTTTATGAATTGTAACAAGTTCTTGTTAGGACCTAGCTTCATGTGAAATCCGATGAATAGATGCCCCCAGTTCTTCGTAAACTATCGTCCAGTTAGTCCATAGTTGCTGCCGGCGCCAAGGAACACACAGACGATAGCACTCTAGCATAGCCTTGCTTTCTCTACTTACTCTCTAGAGTACAAGTCAAATTGGGCATTCGTTGCTTGACATGGAAGTGGATAGAGATACGATGCCGTTCGCTACCATGCTGTTCGGTTTCTAGTATGGCATCATACCATACTACTGTGGACTGGTGCGTACATTGGGGATTGCATTTCTCTTCTCTAATCCTAATTGGCTAGAATCTTGTGCCGCGTTCGTGTGTCAGACGCCTGCTGCTTCTTCGGCATGCCTTGGTTGCACCCATCACTTCCTCGAAGGCGAAACGTGGATATATGCCTCGATGGCAACAATCGTCCAATCGTTATGCTCGAAATCTCAGCGATTGACGTACGTGGTGCAAGTGCCCCCAAGAAAAGGGGATGAAATTTTGCGTGGTCGCCACGCACCGACTTGCTTTGCGCATGTACCCTTTGCAATTCTCATGCCTCACCGTCACCACGCACTTACATCAGTCGTTGAGACCACTTCGCAGATACGTTTCTGTTACCTAGCTAGGGTAGACTTATTGCCATTCAGCGTATTTGCTTTCAGTGTTTGTTCTTGTTACTTCGGTCTACAATATCATCAAAAGGTTAGCCCACTAGCCCTTTGCCCATTGTATACTTTGATTATTGGCGATGACGCACGAAAAGAAGTTAACAATGAAGCGATCCAGACGAGTATTCACCACTGCGTTGGTGGTGATTGCAACCGTCATGGTCGATCTGGATGGATCTTTTGCGTTTTCTCCTGCTTCGGATGTTCGTTCAACTAATAGTGCAGACCGAAGACGGAACAGTAGAGCTAGCAATTCTGGTGCTCGCGAGGACGAGCAAAGCAATCATCGAACCGGTGTCACCGGCACGGATCTTAACGTAGCCATGACACCCAGCTTGCTGAATATCGCTCCAGCTTCTAATATTGGAAAGATAAAGAAAACCGTGTCTGTAACCAGAGTGCGAGAGCCAGTCCAGTTTAAAGTTCACGCTGAGTTGGTCAGTTTGCCGGCAAGTAGCCGCGCGGTTTCGTTGGGGAAACGAAATCGCAACTCTCGAATGGTTCGTCCATCGAGCCTTAACAGTAGCCCTCGGCTCGACACAAAAGCGGTCACTTCTGACCGCGAAGGCTTCTTGGATAAGGCACAGGAGAGTAAATTGACGATCAGCATTCGAAGTTTGCGTCGGGCCATTCGAATTCGAGATGCACTTGTGGAAGCCAGCGACAGGATTCCGTCCGAGGCTGAATGGGCCAAAGCATGTAAGCTTTCGGTGCTCGGTCTTCGTAGAGTCATGTATGAAGGACAGCAAGCTCGAACTGTCTTGGTCTCGATGAACGTAGGTCTCGTCACGGCAATCGCCAAGCGCCACTTTGCGGCCCTGAAGCAAGCAACTGAAGCTGGTGGTGGTGTTGGAACAATCCTAACTATCCAGGATCTTATCCAAGAAGGTAACCTTGGTCTCATGCAAGCAGCCGAACGGTTTGAAGCTGATCGGGGGCACCGCTTCAGTACCTATGCAACCTACTGGATCAAGCAACGGATTTTGCGATCCATCTCGGATTCGTCGAGAATCATTCGACTACCAGCCCACGGTAAGTTTTTCCCATGGCTACGTTGTGGGGTCAGTTTCGATTTATCATCCTTTTCTAACTTCGAGAATTCTCTTTTGTTTCAGTCCATTCTATGCTGCAGAAAATTAACAGAGCTAGAAAAGAAGTGGCGGACGAGATTGGACGAAAACCATCTGCTCAGGAAGTGGCCCAGTATCTGGAGGTGTCAGTCGATGAGCTCGAAAAATACACTTCTAGATCCCGCAATGTGATTTCCTTGGAGTCTCCGCTCCGAAAGGGTGGCAGTCTGAAAGAGGACAGTCGAACGATTGGTGATCTGATTGCCTCCGACGCCCCGACGCCCGAGGAGGATGCTCAACGGGCTTACCTAAAGGACGATATCCGAGCGGTCATCAATGAGTTGGCGGACCGAGAGCGAGATGTTCTGATCCTTCGATTTGGACTTGACAATGGAGAACCAATGAGCGTGAGCCAGACGGCCAAGCATCTGCATATTTCCATTGATCGAGTGAGAATACTTGAGGCAAAAGCTCTGAATAAACTTCGGAGCCCACAGCGAAATTATCGGCTGAAAGAATATGTTGGTGGTCACACAGAGGAGGAACAAGTGCTGGAGGAAATACAAACAACTCCAGAAAAGATTTGGTTCTTTTGATGTGCTGGTGGACTAGTCCAGCCAGATGTGCTATACTGCTGCAAAACAAACGATGAATATTCATACGGCATGGCATGTACTCATAACAATTCTAGCAAAGGATCTGATATTTTTCTTCAGTAATTTTCAATGTACTCAACTGGGCATTACAAAGATGGCTGCAGGACCTGCTCGGGTGCATCAGAGCCGCAAAGTAGTCGGTTGTGGCATGAACGCATCGACTATTAGACACTAATAGCATCATATTCCCCTACTGCATGTATAGCATTTCGTTTCCGGCTGGCGACGGAACAATCTTGTTACGCCAGTCACCAGCAGCGACTTCGTCGGGACTGACATCAGAAATCTTGTCAGGAGGGATGTACACCAGATTATCAGTCGCATGTACCATCCAAGGTTCTTGGCGATAATCATTGCCAAACGGTTTGGGCAGCAGCCAATGCAATCCAATCGTAACTCCTTTGCGAGGAATCGGCCGGAACTGACCTCCCGCTCGAGCTGCCAATAGCCGGTCGGAGCAAAACTCTGTCAGCTGTGCCTTGAAGGCGGCCTTTGCATCCGGCGTGCTCCCAGGGATCTTTTTGGCTCGTTTCGCAAAGTCTGCCACCGACTTGGTAGCAACATCATTCATGTCGTTGGCAAGATTGGGAGTGATTCGAAGTTTGGATAGATTTTGCTTGAACTCTGTAAAGCAAGCCTCTTTCAACAAGTCGAGTTGAACATCAGCTAAAACTTCCAGTTCCGCCGCGATTTCGTCCATCATATTCTCCCGGATCTGTTTTCCGACCGACGTGGAAGCCAAATTTGCAGAGGACGATTCAATTAACTCTTCCATAGCTCGCTTCATTGCCGCGGAGCATAGGTCTCCAAAGTTGGACACCAACTGATCGTTCACGAGGGCCTTGACGGTGGCTAGAGCTGCCTCTGCTGCCTTTCGAGCAGCTGGTCCGAGCTGTCGCGCAGCGGCCAAGTCTTTTGCCGACATGGGTGCCGAAAGGGCAATGGGAGTGGTCTGCCAAAAGTCGGAAGCCACAGTTGCAGCGATAATGGCCTGAGCTTGAGCGGGCTCTTCATCGGCAGCCACCGTCGCCATGGCTTCTTGGGGCGATGTAACATAGTCTACCTTGGCAAAGACATCCTCCAGAGTCGAAACCTTCTTTGGAGAAACCAGACTACCCAGAACAGCTGCCGCTGCCTCTTCTAGCTGGGATTTGGTGGTGGATGGGTCGCTAGATACTACAACAAGCTGCGATGACGCAGTCATGCCTTCGTTCAAGATTCGCTCCATAGCAGGGCCAAGGCTATCGAAGAGACCTTCTCCCCGAGAAAGATCATCTTCATCCGCATAGTAAACAATGTGCCCTCCGCATGCCACGGCTGTCGAGGCCACTTCTCCCACTGACAGAGGGGTCAACGCCATGCAAATACCCGCATCCGTAGCAAAGGCAGTCGTCGACCCATCTTCGATTCCAAAGAACTCCGCCTTTTTGCTAGTAGTGACACCACGACTCGTGAGAAAGCATGCCGTTCCAAGTTGGTTTACGCCTTCCGCCTCCAAATCGGAGATTACCGTGGAAAGGCTCATGGGAAGCTTCGAGTTGCACTCGGAAATGATGCCGCTTCCAAGCGCGAGCTGCACGGTGAGCGCAAACGCCAAGAATCGTTGTCTAGCCATCGTCTAGTAGTGGGTGGAACGAAATCACAAAGCTTTCTATGAATCGAAAGAGTCAGAATCGATAGTTTGCAGTTGTTGTTGATGTTGTCAGAGCTCACATCAAACCACCATGGTCCACGAGATATGTGGTGCGTGTGGTTGACGGATGTCGAAGTTGGCATCGGACAAAAGATCGGCAGCAAATCAACGCGTGGAACTATTTTGTCAGCATGATTCATTCGACTAATTTCTCATTTGACCCCTCCGACCATGTGGTGGTCCTTCCGTTGCTGCGCCTACAGTGGCTGGTAAAAGGGATGGCATGATAGCTTTTTTCTAAATTTATCTTTCTACTATTGAAGATTAGATTGCGACATGCGACTTAGTCGATGGTAAATCAGGGGGAAGGATTGACTTAGGGCTTGCGGATGCTGTGCAAAGCTAACATAGACTGCCTTGATGGACGCCCGGAGAGGTTCCATGACGGTAAAGATGAGAGTATAGCAAAAGATAAAGGCCAAGAGCATGTCAAGAAAGACAGCCGAGTCGTGTACTTCTGGATGATTCTTGTTCCATTGATGCACCAGCACCGCCCCCGTAAACACCACAATGATGCCCGAAATGGCGCCACCGACGCACGAACTCATGTGGGTGGAAATGTCTTCGTGAATCATGCGTTCGACGCCTGAAAACACACGAGAAATCAAAACCAACAAGTGAGCAAGTACTCCACGAAATCATCGTGCCCCAAACTCATTCGCGCTCAAGTTTTTACTCACCCGATTCATCAATCAAAATCGCTACATCTTGTGCCGCCCGTTGATAGGGTTTCGCAAAGGCTGCCACATGACACATGGCCATATCCGAATTGTTCCGGACAAAGTCTCTTGCCAGCACATTCGCGTGTAACAAGATCTTGTTCCACAGTGAAGATTCGTCGGAGGATTCTCGTCCAATAGACATGCTCCGAAAAGTAGCACGAGCGGTGTCAATCTTTCGCAATTGACTCCACACAAATTGAGCCACACCGCCCAACAGTCCACACCGTGCAACCGAACCAAACGATTGCGTAAGTCCCATGAGCAAGAAATGCTTGACACTGGAGACATCTTCTGGAGTGGTTCGCGCCGAAAAGAATCGTAATCGAGATCGCGGATGAACGCCCAAATCCTCTGGTTCGACATTCATTTCGTCTTCAAAATCATCGTCCATTCCCTCATCGGGCACCAAGTTGGACTTGTAGATAGATGCATCTACCGTCCTGTAGGCTTCTGGAATTTCATCGGGATCTTCATCTTGTTGTACATTGGAATAATTCCCACCATTCGTATCCCCCAATGGTGAAAATTCAATCATTCCTTCACCCTCTAATTCTTCCACATCGAGTTCATTGTCATCACGTGGAATTTTCCCTTCCATTTCCTGCACTAGTAATTCTTGTTCGGCAAACCAGCTTTGTATACCTCCCGCCGCAATCAGCGTCAAAAGACGAGCCACTGTCCCGGTCGCCCATTTACCTCCCAAAATGGCCATGGCAATCCACAACCAACTTTGCGATCGTAAAGCAGCCAGCAAGGCAAATCTCCACCATCCAATCACAATAAGTTGGACGACCAACAACAAGGATACAATCCGATAAAAGCTAGAGCGTCGAAGAGACCGACTCAATATGTCCAATGTCATGCAGGTAAGTGCTTGAAAAAAGGCTTGTCGTCCCCCCGGTGTGGTGGCGGTCATTTTCCACGATCGAAACAAGAATAAATCTCGTGCCAAATACCATGTGGGAATCAACAAATACACAAGTGGCAATAAAAAGTACATGACCACCACCAGCAAGACATAGACACTGACCGAGATGGGTGCGGATACTAGCAACACTTGGGATGCTAAATGTCGAGCATCGTCTCCGTCTCCACCTCCCATGGTTCTATACAAGAGTCGACTGAGAAGGAGTGATGCACCGTATCCCCACAATAATGTATGCAAGGTAGCCAAACGTGGTGCGGGTGCTGTGGCTATCCAAATTCCCATGTTGTTGGCAATTCCGCCCTCATTTTTGGCTTGTACGGGTGGCGCCAACAACATGGGCAACAATAGACACAATGGCACTACAATACAAAATGCCACGGCCCATTGAACATCTCGTGGCCATCGTCGAGTGGAGGGTAGTACCAGACGAGAAGATGATCGTCTTTGATCATAAGCAACCGCCACTCGTCCAGCACTAGTAGTCTCGGATAATATTGGACGATTGTTGTTGTTGTTGTTGCTGCTGCTAGAAATCGATGCCAGTTGTTTGCCATTCATGTCGATTACCGAATCTTCCGTGTCGATTGACGTTTCCTGTGGAGACATGGCCGCCGAGGGTGTTGTCCCTATTACGGCCAGTGGAAATCCTGGATCGACTACGCCATCATTTCCTCCATAGGGTAAATTGTCCGGAATGGAGGGCATGCGAGGCATTTCCCTGAGCAAGTCGGTATTCAACGGTTGTTTTCTCGTCGGTTCTGGGGTTTCCGCAATGTCATGAGCTTCTGCTAAATCCAAAGTAATATCCGCAAAAAAGGGAGATTCATCATCATGGTGACTAAAGCTTCCGCTGTTGCCGAGGGCATGATGTCCTGCTCCTGACATGTCCATGATGGCGCTTGATTAAGTTCTAGTAGAAGAACGAATCCTTTTCGATTCTGCGTGCAACAACTAGGCAGAACCGGGCTAGTGGGCTCTTGCAGTAAGATCAGAGAGAGAGAGAGAGAGATGTCGACTTTCGGCAACACGCGATAGCCTCGGCACCGCACTACTGTACCCTTCGAGATCCTTCACTCTTCAAGACAAGCCGAGTTCATCCCACCGCCATTGTGACCCCGCGCGATAGCGAGGTCTTTTGGGGTATCGCAAGGAGACTCACCAATATTGGGGGATTTGACCCCTTTTTTGTCGTCTCGAAAGTACCACGATCTATCGTTAGATTTTAACAGTCGGACTGATCGAAGGACCTTTTTTCGTTCGTCTGTCTGTCCTTTTCCCTCAAATCTTTTCGATGTTGGCTTCCCCCACCGAACGAAAAATCCGACCAGGCCCCTTCCCAATGATGATGGTGATGATCATGATGTTACAATCGATGTTCCTACTCTACAGGTAGGTATTCTGTATTTCTTACTGAATAATTGTCTCTACAGTGGTGAGATCAATGAAAGCACACCCATGCCAAAGACGTGGTGCTATCAAATCGGATGACAATGTCTTGGTGCTAGCTAGCTCGCTGCGAAGCTCGAGGTTCTACCACTTTGTGCAATTCTTGCGATAGATGAGCCAAGGTAGGTGTCTTTGAAACATCACCCGGCAAAAGGCATGATGCAGGAGGCTGCTTGATCCGAGCGAGTCGATACCGACGATGGTTGTCACACACATATCGAGTTTGAAGCTTTGAGACTTTTATGTGAAGCAATTGGAGATGAACGACCAAACAATCACCCGTTTGTGTTTGAGATTTTGAAGCAAATCGCCATGGCTGGCTTGCCTACCTAGGAGATGGTCGCTCTCATTGTCTTGATCCAAAGAGCCGTTAGTATTGCATGGTATCATCAACTGTCTGTCATGTGGGTCAAGATTTTCTTGTGGGGTCCTTAGCGTCCACTTTTCTTTGGAAACGCACCACTATCCACCAAAATGACACAAGACCGCCAAGTCTTTTCGGTACGCTTTGACATTCATGGTGTCTTGGATGATGAATATTATGAACCACCCGAAACGTTGTCCTGTCGTCCCAAGGTAGAAGATGCAGAATTGGCGCAGTCGGTCCGTCAAGTCTCGTTTGATTCCATGGATCTTCCGACGCCAACGACAGCAACACCCAGCAGTAAAGAGGTTGTGACTGACAAGGATTCCCATCAAAAAAGCATTTTCAAGAAGGAACTAGTCTCTCCATCTAGTCTGGTCACTATTGAACTGACCTCGTTTTGGCTCTCCCACAATGCCGAAAAACTCTTCTCTCCAAAACACGACGAAACCCCCGATGATGCAGTGCAGGACATGATCCAGCGCTTGGATAAGGCTCTCAAAGACAAGAACGATTTTGGAGACATTCTTCAAGGGGGCAAGGATGCTCTTTTGTTCCTCTCTCGAGCGGATTTGGCCACGATTGCGGTCAAGGCACGACACATACTCTGGGCTCTCAGATATTCCAAGGAAACCATTGACCAGTGTCAACGTTTTTCCTTTCGCGAGTGCTGTGATCGCGCCGCGGCGCATTTGGCGACTATGGTGCCGCGGAATCAACAAGCTAGAGGAATCACAGTGACCCGTTGGTTTCGTCTCTTTCGACGTAATCGCACCTTTGAACTTCCCCCCGAAAAGAAGGTCTTGGTACTCACTCGGGAGGCATTGGCGGCCTATTTTCGTGCCAACCCAGAAATGCACAATGTCTTTTTGCATCACATGACTCGCTACTTGCGGACTGGTATTTCTGATAATTTAGCCTGTGCCACGGCATTCAATTATTTCATGGGTACCTTGTTGCCTATTGGAGCTAAAGAAGAGGGATACAGCGAGGACAACTTTCAGTGGTATCTTGGCATTCACCATTTGACTTTTCTCAATCAAACAACGTTTGAAGCATGGTTCCGCGACATTTTGGTGGAGCACAGGCCTAAAGGGTAACAAAGAATCGAGTTGTTACTCGCAGTGCAACTGCAGGGCTCATGCGTTCAACAATGGATCTATGACATTAGTAATAATGGCAACAACATTTACCCCAATTTATTCTACTCTAGCTAGTATCTTAAAAGTACATCGTTCCTCCAGCCCGTCGCGCAGATTTCGACCGCTTTCGAGGTTGTTTCTCCACTTTTTCGGCAATGTCGCCGTCCACCAAGGCGGCACTCGAGGATGAAAAGGAGCGCCGTCTCATCTTTAACAATCGCTGCATTGCGGTGTGGTCCCCTATTCGCCGGCGGGGCAGCCGACTACTCTTTCGGTCGGACGATAAAGTGTCCAAAAAATTTTCTTTCAGAGGCGCCGGAGGTCTTAGTAATCCCAGTACAGAGCCCGATTTCGTTTCTCTAGACAGGTTCACCGATTCTGTCTCGGGGGCGGTAGAAGCTTCGGTCGCTTGATATTGAATTTGATGCAAAGCATCTTCAAGTGCTATCACTTGCTGACGTAACATATCGCATTCAATCTTGACATTTTCCGCTTCGCTGCATTTGGCCTCTAGCTTGTGAACCTTGATGATACCCTTTTCCAGGCGTTCTCCAAGCTTCTTGTTTTCTTCCTTGAGCTCGTTATTGCGCATCTTGAGTTGATCAAGGCGTTCCATAACCATCAACATACGCTGATCGTTCTCAATACTTGCCATCGCTTGGGCCTTGGGAACTTCCCTTTCGCATTCGGCGATGACTTGTTTCAGCCGCATGACTTCCGAAGCGTGCTCAAGCTGCTCTTCCTTGAGTTGCATCTGGAGTCTGATCACTGCCTTTTCCTGCATTGACATTTCTGCTCGAACCTTCATCACTTCTTGCTGCAAATCTTCCGCCTCGCTGCGGCGACTGTTGGCAGTATCTCGCATGCTGTTTTGCAATTGTTCCATTTCATCACGCATGTTATCCATGGTCTGTTCTTGCGCATGCAGTGTGTGCTCCAACGCGTAGATATGCTGATGCTTTTGTTTCAGTTGATCATCATAGTTTTGATGAATCTCGTCGAGTTCCTTGCGCAGTTTTGACACTTCGCGGTTCAGCTCTGACACTTCGTCGGTACGTTTGGATCGTAATGCTGACAAATCTTTTCGCAAATCATCAATGATGGCATCCTTCTCCGCACTTAACTCAGACATCTTGCGCTCGTATGTATTCACGATGGACTTTTCCGAGGCCTCACGCGACTTTTGAGCTTGGTCAAGAGCTCCCTGAAAGTCCTTGGAACCAAAGGCGCTGCAACTTTCATTCCTTGCTTCTTCTAGCTCGGCCTCTAGTCGCCGGGTTTTGGATTCCGCCTCTTCTATCGATGCCGCGCTTGATTCCAGTTTGGCAATGAGGGTTTCGATTTGATCCTCCAACTCCTTCACGTCGCGCTCGTAGCGCAGATTATTCTCATTAGATGTTTTGTCGATTGCTCCATGTAACTTCTCGATCCGAGCTTGGGATGTTGCAAGCTCGGACTTTGTTGCTTCGAGCTCGGCTTCGAGAGTTGCAATACGAGCTTCATTTTGATTTTTATGCGATTGCCACATATCTTTTTCCGTGGAATTGCGGGCTGCAAGGACAGGGTCACTTTCTTCCAGAGCCGCTGCCAGCTCCAGTGATTTGGCTTCGAGCTGGGCCTCCAATTCGTTTGATCTAGATTGAGCGGCATGGTATTTCGCTTCTAGCTCTTCCATCTGCTTTGTTTGACCCGGAAGTTGCGACGATGTTTGCTCACTAAGAGTCTTGATATTCGCTTCGGCTTGTGTTAGGGCCCGCTGGAGTTCCTTGACTTGGTCCTCGGCCGCTTGAAGCTGTCGAGTCTTGCTCTTAAGGTCATACGCTTGATCTTGAATGCGTGATTCTTCAACTTTGCTGCTGTCTGTTTCCATTTCCAGTCGGATTTCCAAGTCCTCTACCTTTCGTTGCCAATTTTTTATCTCTACATTTTTGGCCTCCAACGCCTTGGTCAATTCTTGAACACGCTTCTCCAACCGTGCGGCTTGTTCACGATGCAGTATAGCGTCCGAAAGAGTACTCCGAAGAGACGATTTCGGAAAGGAATTTGATACGGGAGGTACTTTTTGTTGCATGCCTTCCAGTTGCAAGAGGCGTTCTTCCAGAAATCGGTGCGTCTCTTCGGCGGCCTTTAGTTCCAATCGGTCCTCTTCTTCCACCTGTCTTCGAGCCTGTAACATGGCCGAATTCTTTTCGTCCTCTAAGATTCGCATACGAGCCTTTGTTTCCGACAATTCCTGCTTCAAATCCCTAACTACTCCCGACGAATCCTTGGCCTTCCAAAGCTGCCGCTTTACTTCGCGTAGCTGCTCTAACAGGGACTCGTTTTCGCCCTGAAGCCTCTCTATCGTGGTCTGACGTTCTTTGCAATCAAGACTTTCCAGACGTTTAACCCCTTCCTTGGCTTTCAAATATTCCTGCTCGGTTGTATGTAATGCCGTTTTTAATCGCCGTACTTCTGATAGTAAATTACTGACTTGGCTTGTCTGGGCGGTCTCGTGTTGCTTGTTATAAGCATTGAGACGCTTAACTTCTTGATACAAGCTTTTAATAATATCGTCCCTGCTTTTGAGATCTGTCTTGTACTGCTCAATCGTTCTTTCCTTTTCTTTCTCTTTCTCTTTCTTTTTCTCTTTCTCTTTCTTCTTTTGCTTTTTGGTGAATGTCTCATTGGCCTTGCCTTGCAGCACTTCCCACGCCGAAGCGCTGTCGTCGTCACCATCCTCCTGTTTTTGCATATGCTTGTCTAGGTTTTGCTGCACGAGCCGTTCAATTGCTCTTTCACGTTCCTCTGCCAACTGCTCTTGTTCCAGAACGCGACGTTTCCAAATTTGTGTATTGTGGTAGGCATTGTTTCGTTCTGCCTCCAGCTCTTCGGCTCGATGTTTCAGCAACTGAACTTGTTGTTGAAGGATCAAGATTTCCTGTCGAAGTTTTGGTTGCCGAATATTATTGGACAAACGCTGAGGAACGGCAATGGCGCCTTCCGTGGAACTACCACTACTGTCGCTAATGGGATTTCCCGTGGCGGGTTGACCAAGGTTGGTGTATGGCGGATTCCTTTGGATACCAGGGACCATGGCTCGATCAGAAATTCGTTCCAGTAAAGGTGTGAAACACCAATCGACAAAGTAGAGTTCTTATCGGGTAATCAGGGTGATGATGGTGATGATGATGCTGTCGATGGTGGCGGTGTCTAGTTCACTTCGCGTCGTTTTCCGCAAGCAAAGAAGGCCAGTCGCCCCAAAGAAACGATTCTTCTTTCTTGATGCCGAAAAGGAGACGTTGCGTGACGGGACGCGGATCTCATTCTTGTGGAGGGAATCCTTCTTCTGAATTGCCCGCCGAACTCTTGTTTATGGTGTACTGGTATCATACCTGCCGTTGGGTCCCTTCGACCGACCGTCCAACCGCAAATTTAGTTCATGTGCAAATAAAATAAATAGTGTTACTTAGATGTTTCAAGCGCCGGCGCTACTTGTCGGGCGCCGGGCGGAATACTGGGTTTGGATGGATTCGTCCGACCACCGCCGATTTCGTCGACTGCGAAAAGCACCTTTCGGGATTGACGAACGCATGTCGCGCTTGTTGCATGTTGTGTGTGTGTGGCGGCGCGCCAGTCATTTTTGGTGAGCGTGACAGAATTCTTCGTGAGTAGTAGCCAATGCACGTGGTGTAGGCAACGCGCACCGCCGGCGGATTCCCAAAAACGTCGATGACACTTTATTCAGTTATGTAGATAATTTTTGATGGTACGACGGACCTCTGCCTCTACTTACACTTTACTCCCGTAAAAGTGGCCAACGAGCCTCCCTCCAAGACTGATTAAACGCCTGTATCCTACCAAAGGCACCATGAGCTTGGAGTTTGGGAATCGGCAACCTTGAGGAATAACTGAAGCAAACGTAGTAGTCGACGCGGCGACAAAGCACGCGCTCCAAAGAGAACGAACACCCATAGCTTGTTTCGTCCAAGAGACTTGTGATTGTCTCTGCCAGTGTTACTGATAGCTGTATTTTATTGTTCTTTTGGAAGGAGGAATAACACTCAGCTGCTGCGGTGGTGGTTGTGTAGTGCCCTAATTTGTTCATGTCGCAACAACAGCAACAATCACACCACGGAAGATCGTCTTCCTATGGCAGTGGGGGGTGGTTTCAGGGCACCATGGAGGTAATTTCCGGCATGGCCCCTCGCCCGTCCACTCCGCAGGGACTTCCCCATGCGCCGAACATGGTTCGAAGTTTATCGGCTCCAAACTCTCCCGCTCGACCGGGCATCTTTCCGGGCATCAACCGGTTGCCCAGTCAGGATTCTTTGGATCGATCCATCCACAACGAATCGGGGCACGGGAAATCCACTGCGCAAATCATTCGAGATCTCAAACACTCGAACGCACAGCTGTCCGCAAAACAGGCATCGCAAGAAGCTCAATTTATGAATCAGCTGTCCGAAGTGACCAAGTCGTTTGAAGATCAGCGCTTCAAAATGGACGCGGATTTGCGTAACATGAAGAAGCAGCTGGCGCACTTGGAGGCCTATAAAGCGGCTGCAGATGCGAAACTGAAAGAAAAGGATGCTGCGCTTTCCAAAGTCAAGGAAGAATCGGCCTTTCAGCGCCATTCCATTAGCGATTTGAAGAATCAGCTCTATCAACTGCAATCCGAATTAGATGACGCCCAGCAGCAGGAGGGCCGAATCATCATGTCTCGTGAATCGCAGGAAGAAATGCAGCAACTCTTAACGGACAACCAAGAAATGGCACGAGAACTAGCTAAGTTGCAAGCAGAGCTTCGGGATAGTGAACGAGCCCGGCATGAAATGGAACGAAGTCTAGGGTTTGGCAAGCCACCGGCGCCGCCAAGTAGTTCGGGCGAATCGCCGGGTGGTGGCTACTTTCAAAAGTATCAAGAAACGCATCATGAGCTGGAACGGCATCGCAAGCGCCTGTCCATGACGCAATCCCGAATGGAGGGACTCGAAGCTGAAAAGCAATCGCTCGAAAAGGCACACGCCAAGACAGTGGAAGAACTCCAGGAAGAATTGGTCAAGCAGTCCGAGCTCTTTCAGAGACGCGAGCAAGATTTGTTGGCTCAAATTGAATCGTTGGAATTTACCGATTCCCAAGTCACAATGGATCTCAAACAAGTATTGGAACAACGCGATGATACAATTGCCGAATTGCAAGAGGAACTGGAGCAGTATGCCGAAAAGGCCGCCGACTTGGCGGCACAACTAGCTCAAGCTCAGCAGGCAGCAGCCAGTCAAGAGAACTATCGACGGGATGAGGCGGAAGACTTGAGAATTCTACACGATGCTCAAGAAGAAGAAATCGCCAAGTTGCGCAAACAATTGGAAGAAGCTCAAAAGGAACTGGAGCTTCGAGACGAAGAGCTGGAAGAGTCGAATGCACGACTCGAAAAGGCAGCCGACTTCACATCGGAGCTTGCGGCAACAGACGACAAGGAATTCACCAAGCTACGCCAGGACTTGACCGAGGCGCAATCCAAGCTTAAGAAGACAGAGGCGCAAGTTGCCGAACTTCGTCGAAATAACGACAGTCACAAAGAATCCGCCAAGTCACTGGAGCAGGAGCTGGAAGCAAGCAGAAAGAGCCTGGCCAAGATAAAGGACGACCTTGCCAAGGCGCTCGCCGATGGTGACCGGCAGACCAAGGAACTGAAAGCTTCGGTCGAAGCCTTGAACAAGGAGAAGCAAGAAGAGTCCAACAAGGTCAAGGCTTTGGAGAAGGAGAAGAACGAAGCTATTGCCAAGTTTGAACGAACGCACAGCGAATTTTCCACGCTACGCAATCACTGGGAAAACAAGGCTGGTACCGTCAATGAGGCTGAATCCCTCAAGAAAGAGATCGAAATCCACAAGCAGCGCGTCCTGGACGCCAGCGAAAATGAGCGGGTCGCAAATGAAAAGATTCAAGAACTGGAGAAGAAGGTGGAAGATCTTGAGAAACAGCTGGAGGCTCAGACCATGGCAGCTTCCGAGGCTAAGAGAACGCTCGAGGAGCATCTGTCCAAGCAGGCTCAAGACCAAAATCAAGACGAAATCATGTCAAAGGCTTTGCAGCAAGCAGAAGCGGAAGTCGAAAAACTGCGGTCGCTTGTTGCCCAGTACGAATCTGGTGGTAACAAGACGGAGAAGCAATTGCGTGAAGCACAGATTGCTCTGGTAGCATTAGACGACGAGAAGAAAGCCATGTCTCAAAAGCACCGTGAGCTGTTGATGGCGGTCGAGAAGAAGAAGGAAGAAATCGAACGCGACAGCCAGCAAAAGTTGGCAGCACGAGAGGAGGAAATCGAGATTCTCGAGGAGCGATTGCGAAAGGCTGAAGCTCTAGAGTCAGACGAATTGGCAAAGATGCGGGAACGCTTGTCCACCGCCGACTCGCAGGCAACGGAAGAAATCAAGAAGCTCCGTGATCAATTGGCGAAAGCACGAGCCGTTGAAGCGGAAAAGGATTCTCTCGAAGAAAAGGTCCAGAGCCTCGAGGCCACTCGAGCGGTCCCCGTCACTCCTGACCATGGCACCACATCGTCGAGCCTAGAGAGCGCTACCATATCCAAGTTGGAGGCTACGATCAGCTCTTTGACGGAGGAGAGTGACGCGCTACGAACTAAACTCAAGGACCGCGACACCACAATTGCTGCGCTAGTAAGGTCTTCCGTATCAATGGAGACCAAGATCGCAACAATGGAAAGCGACTTACATGACGTGCGATCTGTGCAGTCAGAAGAAAAGAAGGTGACCGAAGAGGAGTTGCATGAGTTGCGCAAGACGCTATCAGCTATGAGGGATCGCGAGCCGAAGATTTCTGAGGAGGTTGTAGCCCTCAAGAAGGAATTAAAACAGGCAAAGCAAGATATCAGACGCTGGAAGCGAGCACTCCAAGAGGATCCCGCAGACAGCCACCAATACCGCTATAAAATTTCCATCCTTCACAAGGAGCTCGAAGAGAGCGTTGAAACGATCAAGGAGCGTGATCAAGCTATCGAAAACCTTGTCAACCAGTCGATATCTCAGGATGCTCACGTAAAAGATCTCAAGACGAGACTGTCATCTCTCATGAAAGAGATGGAAAGAAATCGGTCACATGGCTACAATGACAGCATGCTTGAAGCAGAGGTGGATCGGCTACAACAAGAGACAGAAATGTTTGCCGGTCAAATCATTGAACAAGATGAAGAAATCCAAAACCTCAAGCGACGACTGCAGCAGAGAGACGAGCAATTGCTATTACTAAGGCGCGAATTATCGGACCTTAAAGGACGGGCTGGCACCTTGAGTTCATCTGCCGTGGCCTCCGAAGACGTGGAGAAGCTCAAGAAGGAGATTGGGCGCATTACAACCGACTTGAAGGCTCGAGATGAAGAGATTTCGTATCTACAGAGGAAACTGGAAGAGAGCAAAAAGAGTGCAGAAACTTCGGACCCAGCCCTGGTGTCAAGTCTACAGGCTGAGCTGGACGAAATGAAAGAAGCCCACGAAGATAACCGTAAAGAGCTTCGTGACCTTCGAAAGCAATTGTGGGAGGCCAAGGAGGCTGCCGGTGAGGCCAACGATCTTAAACTCGAATTGGCACAAGCCAAGTATGCGCTCGACGAATACAAACGAAAGCAAGAGACTGCAGCTGCAGGCACCAGCGAGGAGGACAAGAAGACTATTCGAAAGCTTGAAGCCGACCTCAAAGCCCGCACTGCCAAGATTGCCGAGCTCGAAGAGGCCGCTGCCGCATCAAACGAAGAACAGGTCGCTTTGTTCCAAAAGGAAATTAACAGCCTCACTCGGGATCTGGATGCCAAGCTCCAAGACATTGATCAATTGAATGAAAGCATCCGATCCAAGGATGCTGCATTGCATAAGGCTGAAAACATCAAACTCAAGCTGCTAGGCGAACTGTCTGACACGAAGGATGCCCTGAAGAAGCTGCAAGGAGAGGTAACTGCGACCCAGAGATCCATCGAGTCATCAGATGGCGAAAAGGAAGCTCTCATTAACTTGAAGAACCGGCTTTCCCAAGAGAGAGAGGCTCTGTTGTCCGAACGGGATGATCTGTCCAAGGCCAAGGATGAGCTTCTGGACGAGGTTTCGGCTCTCAAGCAGAAGATTGAGTCTCTAGAAGAGATGCAGGGCGACCAAAACAGTCTCAAGGCAGAATTGGAGAAGGCCAAACAAGCTCAAGAAGCCTCGGAGAAATCTATTGTTGACGCTTACGAGAAGCAAATCTCTGCCCTCATCGATGAACAAAGCAGTCTCAAGACAGCCCTGAAGAAGCTGCAAGGAGAAGTAACTGCGACCCAGAGATCCATCGAGTCATCAGATGGCGAAAAGGAAGCTCTCATTAACTTGAAGAACCAGCTTTCCCAAGAGAGAGAGGCTCTGTTGTCCGAACGGGATGATCTGTCCAAGGCCAAGGATGAGCTTCTGGACGAGGTTTCTGCTCTCAAGCAGAAGATTGAGTCTCTAGAAGAGATGCAGGGCGACCAAAACAGTCTCAAGGCAGAATTGGAGAAGGCCAAACAAGCTCAAGAAGCCTCGAAGAAATCTATTGTTGACGCTTACGAGAAGCAAATCTCTGCCCTCAGCGATGAACAAAGCAGTCTCAAGACAGACTTGGAGAAAGCCAAACAAGCTCGAGAAGCCTCGGAGAAATCCATTGTTGACGCTTACGAGAAGCGAATCTCTGCCCTCAGCAATGAACAAAGCAGTCTCAAGACAGAATTGGAGAAAGCCAAACAAGCTCGAGAAGCCTCGGAGAAATCCATTTTTGACGCTTACGAGAAGCGAATCTCTGCCCTCAGCAATGAACAAAGCAGTCTCAAGACAGAATTGGAGAAAGCCAAACAAGCTCGAGAAGCCTCGGAGAAATCCATTGTTGACGCTTACGAGAAGCGAATCTCTGCCCTCAGCTATGATAAGGATGTAACCATCGACCAACTTCGCAAAGACCTTGCCGAATCGCGCGGTAAGTTGTCTGAAGAATCGGACGAAATGTTACGCAAACTCAAAGCACTCGAGTCCGAGAACGAAAGCCTCAGAGAGCAATTCGATGTCGAGTTGCATGCCAAGAACCAACAAATCTATGCTCTTGAGCACACTTTGCATGCTCAAGAACAGATTGTGGAGAGTATGAGGGCTGAAATGGACCAGCTCCAATCTGGTATGGAACGAGCCACCGAGAAGCGACGTGGCGAAGTGGAGGATCTTCAGCAAGAGCTTGTGCAGCTTGAAGGAAGATCCTTGAAGCAAGACCGAGAAATCACCGCCCTGAAGATGCAATTGGAAGAAAGCAAACTGGAGCACAAGGCAGAAGTCGTCCGGCTCAAGGAAGCTCTGGCGACAATGGAAAAGGAAAGCCCCCTCGCCAAGACGGTCGCGGCACTGCAGAACGACGACCGCATGCTTGAAGTTAGGGAGAGACTCGAACAGCTCAAGGCCAGAAATACCGCACTGCAAGAAGAGAACCTAAAGTTGGGTGGTCGCCTGGAACGAAAGGTCATCGAGATCAAATCGCTTGAATACGAGAAGACTCGTGCTGCCGAGTTGGATCATGAGAACGCCGCACTCCGCCGACAGGTGCAGGAACTCGGAGCAATACTGGAGGGTGGACGCCCAAGGCAGTCACGGTCGTCGTCTAGCAAATCGTCTCCACCGAAAGAAGCGTTGGCGCCACCTGCCACTTCTACAGCAACAATAGACAAGGAAAATGAGGCCAGGACCAAAGAGAAATCCACCGCCAAGAACAAGAAGGGTATCAAAGGAATGTTCAAGCGAAGAGGATTCTCATCGGACGACGTGATCCAAGAATAGAATTGAACCGTTAGTGTATAAATAGTCTATTAATTCTTCTGACTACCTTCTAGAGTGCCCATGCTCACTACTTGTGCTGGGAGGATGCCAAGCTCCTGCTGGACATGAAATTGCTGTGGCTATGGCACGACTCCTAAAATGGATGATTTCGAAAACTATAGCTCCTCGAGAGTCACGATGAGATGCTTGCATTGTTGGGCGGGCTATGCCGAGAGAGAGAACGGAACGACGCAAGTCCAAGTCGATTGAGTCGTTGCTCCAGAGCTTCATCATGGATATTTACCAAACATAAAGTCATACATACCAGAAACAAATTCGCCACATAGGTGTAATACCTACGTACAGTCAGCATGCTAGTAGTCAAGTAGGGTATGGACATTCCGGGATCCTTCAAGTCATGCATCGATCACGCCTTTTCCGCGTTGCCCGAAATCCGAAGCAGAGCAAAGTTGAAAGTGAAGCAGTTGGAATGCGTTTGTTTTCTTTGTAAGGAAAACTGTCTCCTTCTGACTCCATCACATTCACCGTAGAGTCTCGGTCTTTGAAGGTTTCCAATGCGGCCGCCCCCGGTAGCTTCTGGCAGTAACGTTAACGAGTCCAAGGCTCGAAAAATCAATATCCTGGTATGTTCTGCGAATATGGGAAATCAAGAACCTGATCAAGAGTCGTTGGAGGCATGGATTCCAAAGGATGGGCTGATGAAGGAAGTGGTGGAGAACCCCAAATATCCTTTGCCAGAGGGCACCAACCCCATTCCAAGACGAATGAAAGCAGTTGCTGCTGAGATGCTGCGAAAAAAGTTTGGCAAGCTTTCCACCTTGTCAACGAGCTCGCCGCCTCCGTTGCTTGCCGACGACGCGAAGTTTGATATTGTGGTTATTGGGATGCAGGAAGCTACCTTTGACGTTGATGACACGGTCGAAGGTATGGCCAAGATTCAAAAAAAATTAGGAGACTTGACAAGGGCAAAGGACCATCTTGCCCCGCCCAAGCGAACCTTTTCCAACAGCATTGAAAACAATCCTCGCCGGCCCTTTGGATCTGTGTCGCAGTCGATGACCAACAGTCCGAAAGCGATTCGTCAGACCCTTGGATCAATGGGGCAGTCGATGACCAATAGCCCAAAAGCGATTCGTCAGACCCTTGGATCAATGGGGCAGTCGATGACCAACAGCCCAAAAGCGATTCGTCAGACCCTTGGATCCATGGGGCGCTCGAGGAGCACAAGTCCGAAAAATAGTCCCAAAACGACGCGTCAGACTCTAGGAGAATCACTGGGCCAATCGATGACCAACAGTCCGAAAGCGATTCGTCAGACCATCGGATCGATGGGGCGATCGAGGAGTACCAGTCCGAAGAATAGTCCTAAAACGACTTATCAGCCTCTAGAAGAGTCACAGGGGCAATCTACGTTACCACCCCGATTGCCGATGTTACCACCCCGAGTAACGACGGCAACAACTCCATTGCCACCTCCTTTTTTCGAAGATTCGTCGAGAGCGTCCAGTGTCATGCTCGATACCTCGGTGCGCGATACGATACAAAGCAGTGGGATCAGTATGAGCGAACGACTTGCGGCGGACGCAGATCAGCGAAAGGGATCAAACACGGATACAGAGGTCCTCCACACCAAGTTGAAGGCTCATCTTCCTAGCTACTCACATGCCGTTTCTTACCAACGCGGTCAGATGCGTCTTCTGATTTTCTTTAACCAAGATGAAATATCAATGGAGGTGCTAAGCATCAAAGCACAGAATACAGGCAAGGGTGGGCTTGCGAATAAGGGAGGAATAGTATCAGAAGTGATGGTTGACGGAACGACGAGACTGGCCTTTTTCACGGCACATCTAGAAGCACACGAAGGTATTTCGAAATATGAAACACGTTGCTCCACAGTCGCTGATATTTTCCGAGGGACTACTTCGAGCGTCACACAGATTCGTTGCGACGCACCACTCGCGAGCCACTTTACCTTTGCAATGGGAGATTTGAACTTTCGAACAAGATTACCAGAGCACGAACCCGGTTCCGAAGCCCATATAATATCGACTCACACGATGGCTGAAAGGAAGGACTGGCCGGGTCTGTACAAGCACGACGAGCTCGTCAAAGCCATACAGAACAACCATTGCTTTTCTGGATTTGAAACACCAGTTTGTAACTTTCCTCCCACGTTCAAGGTTCAACGAATGAAAGGATACATCTACAACGAAAAACGTTCTCCTTCTTACACAGACCGTATTTTGTACACAACTGGGCATCGTCTGCGGGACAACCTCAGGGTGCTGGCCTACGAACCTATCGATGATTTCGCTTCCTCCGACCACAAGCCTATCCGGGGCGCTTTTGAAATCGTCCTGAATCCAAAGCTGAAGTGGCGGCCTACGTTGTCCAAAAAGTAAGTGGGTCTATATTTGGAAAAGTAGGAAGTAGCAGAGGAACTAAATTCATTTTCTTCGTTTGCGCAGAGCAACGAAACGAATGCGTGGCCAAACCACTAAAAGTATTGGGAAGCCAAAGACGGATGACCAGCGGGAGTATCTACATCTTTTTATCTCGTCCCTGCAGGTAAAAATCTTCAAAGAAGCCTACAATAAGAATTCGGAGGCGAGTAGTCCCAGCCCCTTTGTTTGTTTTGTGTCGACGCCGGCCGAAGCATTGAAGAAGGATACCAACACGTGGGATAAATTCAAACGCACCGTTGTTGTCAGCACCGGTGGGAAGAAGACTCTCACCAACGCTGATGGCATCGAAGCATGGCCCAAGACGAGGCGCAAGCGGAATACGTTTGAGGCATCGTGGGACAACGAGGATGTGCATTTCAAAGTTCGGACACACTTGAAAGATGGTCTTCCTATTGATTTGAGTGGTGCTATGATGCATGTTGCTGTATTTGATGGAAAAACAAGTGGGAGGCTCCTTGGCAGTTTCTCGTTGAATTTGGCTCACTTGATAGCTCAATCTCGGGAGCAGGCGGAGCTAGAAAAGACCAAGAACGAGGCCCCAAAGGGAAGCTTCTCCCAATCCCCATCTATGCGGGCGTGGGGTATGGGTCCTAGCAGCCGATGGGGTACGGGTCCAAGCAGCCGATCTGGATTTTTCCCGATCTTTCAAAAGATGGACAGGCACTCAGTAGAATTACCCCAGCCAGACTCTCCCAAGACACTGAGAAAAGGGAGACGACCCTCAAAAGATTTAGGCAAAAACGAAACGAGTAGAGACTCGACTGCAGTTGTTTTGGACGAAGTCGCGGAGGGAACGGAGGAAGAACCGCGAAAGATACGCGACCAGAACGACAGCTTCTCATGGCATCCCGAGTCGCCAACTGGAAAACGAATGCAAGACAAAAAGCCCAAGTCTCCTCTCGAGAGCCCCAAGAGGCAGCTAAAAGATAACGGATGGAATCCGGAGTCACCAACGGGAAAACAGCAGATGCGGAATAAAGAGCCCGGGTCTCCTGCCTGTAGGCAGCTTGAAGATACCGAAGAGAACAAGGACCAAGATGCTGGCTCGCTAAAGAAGAACTACGAGGGCGACGAAACGGAAGAACTCGGTGTGCTGACAAGCGGACCGTCCGCAGTGCTCTTGCGTCGTGCCGCCAAAAGCTGGCTTGGAAGCATGGTACACCATGACAACCGAAGATCCTCGATTCAATCAATGAATATTCGATCCATGAAACTGAATCGTCCATTGCGAAAGTTTGGGGTGGATGTTGGCACTATCCAGTTCACAATAGACTCCTGGTGGCTCAGCGATAAAGATGCCGACGAAAAGAAGAAAGAGCGTGAAGACACGGCCAGTAGCACCCCTGCGCCATCCAAGTAGGTGCTACCTAGGTAGCTATGGCACGGCAAAAAAACGGCCGGAACGTCAAGCAGGTAATCTATTTGCCTACCGGTAGTATTATTATTCAAACGTATTCACTGCAAATACCATAGACTGATCCGCCTCACGGTACATCAAGAGTCGTCTCCAATGACATAGACTCATCAGGACGCTTTTACTCTTTTGCTCCGACTCGAGAATATCTGCTAGAGCTCGATAGCCTTCCTGTGCCGTGAATTCTAAAGTTTGATCTTTGGAGACCAGAAAGGCTTCCAGGGCATCAATCGCATTGTTGGCTTCCTCACGAGTGACTTGCATCTGTACGACGCGAGGAGCCACCTTGTACTCTGCCATGGTAATCTTCTCAATGAGTGTTTCGGTGCTCCAAGTATTTGCTTCGGCTTCTTTGAAACCAGCCATCTTGGCCGATGGAGTTTTGGGCAAGGTGGCAGATACTGTGGGAAGGGACTGTGCTCGAGCAGACGCAGCCACTGGCGATTTGGCCATGGTTTTCGTCGTCGCTGGACCCATGGAACGGGGCCGCAAAGGTGGAACGGAAAAGGACGATTCCGGATTCGAGGTATCAAATGATTTAGACGACGCCGGAGAAAACACGGGAGTCATGCTGTTGGGATGATTCTCATCGTCAAAACTTTGTTCCAAGTGCTTCTTGGGATATGGTGTCTTGCGATATTGCTTTGGTTTGCGGGCAGAGACAGAACCAGGGAGACCTTTCGGCGACAGGAAGCCATCATCGTCCGCAAAGTATTGTACGGGTCTCGAGTCACTGCCAGATGGAGCGGTTGCCCCATGGTGCTCCTTCTGCCCGTGCTTTCCGCGCCTGTTCGGTACCACTTTGATACCGATCGAGTTGTCATCGGGATCCAACCGATATCGATCTAGCACAGGAGTCACGGTCGAATCATTGTCATCATCACCATTGTGAAAGACGTTGGCAGAAACCATGGATTCATCGTTGAGCATCATCATGGTGGCATCCATTGTTATGTTGGTGTGGGCAGGCGACGAGATTCCAGTAGTTTCCACCACCATGTCGGTAATAGGCCTACGAAAGACAGGAACTGGTCGCATAATGTCTTTTTCCATGGGTCCCGGCTTTTCGGCAACCAGGGTAGCAACCATATTGGTAGTGGACTCATCATCGTCACTTGAACTTTCCTCGTCTTCCACCAGTTCCTCTAGAAATTTACTATTAGAAGGTCGCTCCAGTTTTTGTCCACTGCTCTTGCGAGAGACATTGCTCGTCTCGTCCGAGGGCCGATTGTTCGTATGTTCTTGATGAATCAACTCTTCTTCTACTCGCTCCAACATGGACTCCATCCTTGCCAGAAATTGCGACCGTTCCTCCTTTAATTTCAGCAGCATGGGGCTGCTGCTGATATTACTCGGAACTGACACTGACGATGACGATGGGGGGTTCTTTTTTGCCGACTGGACTTCTAGCGTCGTATTCAGCGAAATCATGTCATCATCGTCCTTGAAACCTTCAAAATTGAGTTGCCGATCCGAGCGACCACTACAAGGGGATGGGGTAGTAGCCTTACTTCCCGTAGTAGCTTGCTGCTGCTGTTTCGAATGACTACCAGGTGGCACCAATGGTTGCTGCTGATTCATCTTTTCCAGGATCCAGGCCGTACTAGAACTGCATAATAGGACAAGGTTGCGGGAAGATAGAGTGAGCATACTACCGGTAGTAGCATTCACGACGACGTTAACTAGATCACCGACGTACCTCAAGTTCATAGTATTCATTGTGGGAGTCGTGGGCGTCATGGAACCTTTTCGTGATTGTTTGGTAGCACTGTAAAAGGGTGAAGGCTGTAGCATCGAACCTGGCGTCGTCGCTCCTTCGGTTTCCACATCGGCTTCTACGACGCAATCCAAGGGACCTCCTAGCGCGGACCATTGAATCCCTGGACCTGCCGCCCCCTCACCATTGTGGGCAGCAGCACCACTCGACACGCCAGCAGCTATAGGAGATGTAATGGAATCACTCCACGCCACTTTTACACCCAGTAACTCCAATCGAGTTCGCAACAAACTCATTTTTTGACGAGTCGCTTCCTGAACAATCCGAGTCAGTTCGGCAAGTTCGGTCACCGTCTTGGCCTCGCGAGAGACGGGCAAAATATGTTCCGTCGCTTGAAACAAAGCCTCATCCACTATTTCGACACGACGATTTTGTATACTGAAAAACTCGAGGGCATTCTCTTGTTCTTCCACTGCAACCATACACATGAAGCGTGAGAGTATGAGTATCAGACTCGTTCCATAGGGTGCAGAACAGGAGTCCGTGCCATCCAATCGATGCCGTACCTTTTGTCAAACTACAAGTAGCATTTTCAGAAACATCCAATACTGTAGAAAAGGATGACAACGCCGAACTCAGAGCACTAAGGTTGGAGGATTGATTGGCAAAGGTCGCCATGGTTGTTGCGATTTTATGGTATGTTGCTCCTTCATTCTGTGTGCGCCATTTTTGCGACGGACAGAGAGACATGCCGGGAGCATGGCCGGCGTCCTACGAGAGCTTAGTACCAAAGTGTACGTAGGGCCATTTGAAATTTCCACGACGAAAAGACTGCGAGAGATGCGTATGTAGCTTATGTACGAGAAAGTGCGTGAAGGGTTTGATCGAATGAATCCATGATCACGACTGGTTTGACCGAACTAGAATACCGACGAAACCAACCGTACGATACTACTGTGTACAACCTATCCTAAAATGAAACGAATATCGCCAAGGATATGTCATAGCTTGTCGGCGGGTTACTGCTTTAACCCGCTCTTATAGTACCTCTCGAACATTTTGGGGGGTTCCGTCGCCGACAGCTCTTCCAAGCACATTTGTAACAATAGAACTCGTTGCGACAGTGCTTGCTTCGCCATTGTGGTGCCTTCGAGATTGTCGTTTGTAGATTCGTTCCAGTCCGTATTCTCCTGAAAGGAACTGCTGTGGACAACTTGTGGAAAATAGTCCAGGATGGTATCGATTGCGGCATTTTTCAGCGAACGAATGGCTTGATGACGACGGGACCAAGTAGAAGAAGTGTCATTTTGTTCCCACAACTTGGCAGGAGGCATGCAATTGATCAACGAGAGATCTTTTGCGACTTGATAGGTCTCGTAGGGAAGGTCTAGTATCTCCAAATCTTGAAGCACCGCGAGAACATCCAGCACAGTATTCCCATTCAATAGCTGACTGGGACCGTGGGTAAGATAGAGACATTCAGCAAACATGTCTTCTTCTGGCAATAACGCAGGAGCCGCATTCCATCGGACAGCTCTGGCACAAGACCAACAGAAGCAATCGTCGGGTCTGGCATGGAGCAGTCTCATTTCGCACTCTTGAAGTAGTGAAAAGCATAGAAATTCTTCTGCCACCAGCATGAGCTCTAGTATTTCATGGCAATGTTCTTTCCTGTCGTCCGACCAACCACAGACAATGGAACCGTGGTAAATATGCTGCAACATCCAGGCACAATGCTGGGAGGGAACATCCAAGTGTAGAACTCGCTTCTTCTTCTTGTCGTCGTCCGATTCAGTATCGGCGTTCGTTTCTTCTTTCATGGACACAAATCGTAACGCGGAGGCCAATTTGGCACTCGCGGCCGAGACAATCGCATCGTGGACCACAAACTGCGCGCCGTCATTCGATATCAAAGTGACTAAATCGTCCTTCCACTGCTTTAATACATTTTCGTGGATCGATCGATGACCAGACGATTCGTCCGAAATCCAAGCACAACAGCACGAATTCTTTGGAAGACACTCTTGAAACCAGCCCATCTGAAGCAATAGCCGACTAGGAATGGACAAGGGCGAACGATCCAATTCAATGTTGACTTTGGAACGCTTCTTTGATGGTATCCTGGCTTGCCTCGTAAAGGATGTAACGTAGCAATGTGAACTGGGCTCGTCCGAAAATAAAGCAGCCGGTTTCAAGTACTTTTCATGAATGCTAACGTGCAACCGAGCCTTGTCCTTTCCTTTCAGACATGCCCCCGACATAAACAAGGTAGCGGCAGCCGCCAAATGACGCCAAAGTTCTTCTTCGCCTCCAGAGGACGACTCGCTTGATTCCCATCCTCGGTAGAGAGACTCTACCAACGCATCGGCAAGTGCTCGTTCCTTTTCAAAATCTTCTTTACATTCGATTCCTTTGAAAAAGGATTCAGGTTGCTGTCGTAGTTTAGGGTCCTTGCGACGATTCTGCTGCCGTTCGTGTAACTGCTGGAGACCATTCGACACCAAACTATGCAGTACCACACTCTCGCACATCTTGGCGGCGACACTGACTGCAGTGCTAGCGAAAGATGGTGCGCCAGCCTGAGACCCGACATTGGCAAAAGGATTACCACCATCCTGAATCAAAATTTCACAACCCTCTACTTTGACGTCAGAGCTAGCGTTGGAAAGAAGTAGAGCGGAAATGCAGCGCGTAACCTGATATTCCTTCCCAGACGGATTACTGAATTGTAGGAGAAGGTGGATCATGTCAAGATTCCCATGCGTAGCCGCGCAAAGTAATGGGCAAGGTGGAAGCTGGGCCTCAAAACGCCCTAGAAATAGATTTTGATTGCCCCTCCACATGATCAAGCACATGACAACATCCGAAGCATTTGCTCCTACTGCGGCAAGGAGCGGAGTCTGCGAGCGATCGTCCTCCATTACCAATAGCTTTGTCAAAAGTGCTGTCGAGCATTCCGAAAGAAAGACTTCCACCAAATCGACGCGCGCACCCTCGCAAGCTAGGTGCAGAGCAGATTGATGTGAATTGTTTTTTGCGAGAAGCACTTTCGAAAACTGTTGTCGTTTGGCTTTTGCACCACCAGAGATGTGGCGAATGAGCATTTGGAGAAGCTGTGTGCTACCTTGACCCTGGCAGCAATGATGAAGGACACTATTCCCATCGTCGTCTTGAAAGGTAAAAAGACCGCTGGTTTTGCCCCACCTAGTCAAGATCAACGAAACGCAATCTTCGTGACCCAATCGTGCCGCCAACATCAGAGCATTGGCAACTTCTGCGGATCCATTATCTAGCCAAGATGATTGATTCTCGCTCAGTTGTTTCAAGACAACGTGCAAAAGCCGCGACAAGTCTAGCTGGATTATGCGCCGAAGAGCATAGCGGACCCTCTGCAAAAAGGTAGCCAAGGGTAGTTCTGCCGCATCGCTCGATCCTTGCCATATATTCAAAAGTTTTTCAAATGCAGCAGCATCATTCGCTCGAAGAATTTGTTCGAGAATGTCAACCCCAGACGAGATGGGGTCGTTACCGTGGTCTTCCAACAGCGACTGCAGAGGAGATGTCTCCGGCAGACTTGGATCTTCCGCATTTTCTCCGAAAACTGGCATTCCAACTTTAACTTCGTCCATAGTAGAAGACGATTCTAAGGGCACACCATAGTCCTCTGGCTCAACAAATCGTCCCTTCAAAACTTGCTGCAACTCCGTCATCATATTTTTCTTCATTCTTAGGTGATCCAACGCATCCCACCATTTGTCTCTGAGTCTGTTCATGTTCCATTGTGGGCGCCGTGTTCGAACCGGTAGTTTCTGCAGTTGGTCTGGCATGATGCCGCTACTATTCGAGTCAACCCCCACCAAAGCGACATCGGTCGGCTCTGATTCCTCCGTCTGCTGCTCTACGTCAAAGGACAAGAACTCGGCCGATGGCAATTTCTTTGGTGCCGTGGTGGTTCGTTTCGACGAGAGTTTCTGCAAGCCCAATGCAGCAAAGCCATCATCCTCAGTTTCATCAGAAGAAGCTTTTGAGGACACTAAGGAGGGTGGAGCGTGGAGCACGCTGCGCTTGTTCTCCACATTTAGCCAGTTCGTTGCTGGCACGGTTTTTGCACCCGGCTTGGAAGAAACAGGGAAAGATCCTCCCAACGAAGGAAAAACAGATTCTTCGTGCAGTGGCAATGTGCTTGAGATCTCATCGGCTGTATCATTAGTGTCCACCTCTGAGATCGTCTCATGAACAGATTGGATATTCTGTGCCTGGCGTCCTCCCTTTTTTCCACGGCTGCGTCGTCCAGCATTGGGTGCTCTCTTAAGTTTGGATTGTGAATCTCCTACGCCGCCCCACCCCCTTCGAGGTCGTCCCTCCCCCGGTAAACAACCAGCGCAGTTCTCATTTGGAATTTGATGCTGGGGCTGCTTATTCTTGTTATTGGGGCGACGACGATTTCGTTTGGACTTGGACGCTTGTTCTTGGGTAGACTCTAGATTTTGAGTGCCTAACTTTGCTGACGGCAAACTTCCTGACGTTGGAACAAAAACCGGCGCTTCCGCACGAAGCCCAAATGCCTCATTGTTCGACATCGAAGGGAGTGTGTCGTAACGATGATCTTTTACCGTGATTTCGACATGTCCTTTCACTCTCTAGTAGCAGATCACAAGAAAGAGAGATGGAAATTGAGAAAGCGGTTGATTTTTTTTGGGAAAAGGTCGCCCGTCGGCGGCAGACGGGCAGCGGATGGACGCCGAGCTGATGAGCGGAGCGGATATTGTGAATTGAATATCGTCCGTGTCACGTGGTGGTGTGTCATGCGTGCGTCGAACAAAGTAACTGAATAGTCCGAGCAGGAGTTCTCTACCTAGAGTAGTAGCATCATGCAAGGTATAGACTTCTTCCAAGAGTGTGTGATGCATCACCACCATTATCATCCTACCAGGACAAAGGACAAACGCTTACAACAGTGGCAACGAATAACATAACAGGATGCTAACTTCTTCGCCAGTCGCTAGCCTACTGGTGCTGGTACCACCATTTTCAAAGAGGACACGAAGGATCAAGATCAGGAAAGAAGCAGCCATTTGACTAGAAAAAACAGCTGTTGAAAGCGGTAGATAGAATCGAGACAATTTCAAGATGTCCATACGAAGGTGTTATACGATGATTGGGGCAAGAAGGAAGCGCAGATAGACTACCGGTAGCATCGCAGCGCAAGATAGCAACCGCTCTAAACGGTAGCGCAGGTTTCCAGTCCGTATCATGGTGGGGTTTGGAGAATCACAGTTACCGGGATCGATGTTCTTCCTCCGCGTCAGAAGTGAGATCTCTTATTATTGGATACGAAGAGCGGCAAAGCTCCGTCAGAGAATGAGGAACATCAAATCCACTCAATAGAAACATGGTTGGACAAGGCAAACCACGAAAATGCAAAACAAGATTCGAGAGAGACAAAGCGAAACTCAAAGTGTCAGTTCGATCTTTTTATATGCCCTCAGCTTGCCTGACCAATAGCCCGGACCGATACATAAGTACTTTTTGACGCCATTGGTGTGTATTAGAGCACAATCGACATATGCTGGCATCAACTGCAAAACGCACGTGGAGCACTCCGCCCGACGAGCAGCATCCAGCACTTCCGTTTGGGTGTCGAGAAGTCAGAAATGACTTCTTCTCACATAAAACACTCAGAAACCAACAAAGTCTTCGGCAGGTGAGTATTGAAAGCTAGGAGAAACAAAGTGGGGCAGCACCACAATGTTTGCTAACTTTGCTTGAACCCAACATTGTTGTGTGGCGGTAGTTGTAGTTTATCATTTTCCGACTCAAGCCCTGGAAAATGTGAGGCAAGCTGAGAAGCCGATATTGCGGAAGCGAAGTAGTCGACGGGGCATACAACTGTGACCATATCGTGCTCTGTAAGCTTAGATGTCTCAGTGACTAAAGGTTCCTCGAGCGAGCAGCAAGATGAGGACGATGATGCTCGTATGGCTGCTTCTTGTTTCCCGTCCCAGCACTTGTTCCCGCCGTGCTGGCTGCCGCGGTAAAGGCTGTGGCGAGCCCTGCTCTCGTTCTCGCCTCGGGGGAGGAACAGCGGTATCATAATATCCTACCTTCTGCCTTGCTGGTATTTGGTTCTCGTACAACACGACCCGGGCGGGCGGGGCACTAGCAAGAGGAGACGAGACAAGCAGGCAGCAGGAGGAGCAACACATCAAGAACAACCACAAATACGGCTGTTTGTACCGATCGGTTGCCCCAGGCCCCCACACAATGTTCCTGTATAAGAAGGGGAGCACGACGCGTCCGAGTTCTTGATACTATGGCCGCGCAAGCACAGGAGCGGTCAAAGAATCAGAGCACCGCACTCCTCCTCCTGAGGACACCGCTGCCGGCGCCGCTGGTGGCTGCTCCTGTGGTGAAACTATTCCTTGTTGGCTGGGGAATCATGGGGTGTTGTCGTCGCACCATTTGCGTTCCGGGGAGATGTTTTCTCGGCTGACCTTTGAATGCCCTATCTTTGCATGATGGTTTTCTTCCCACCAGGTTGATTTCTTCATGCTTTCATGCCGCTATTCTGTTGCATCATGATCATCATCATTCTTGTTTCTCTGGTCGTTGTCGACTCGTCATGATGGTAGCCAGCAGCATGACCATTGTTGAAGTATGCGCCTGCAAAGAGAGCGGAGCGCGTTAGTCCGCTTTGAACATCCTCCATTTGTGCTGACATCATTCAGACTGGTGCCTTCAATCCTGTTTCTTGATGCTGGTGCTGGGCGCCGTGAAATTCGCTTGAGATTCGTTTTGAAATTTCCGCTCGTTGTTTGCTCCCAATGCATCCTCTGTTCGGTCCTCGTCCTCCTCATCAGCCTCGTTTGGTTGTGGATCCTTTTGCAAGAAGTTGGCATCATCCGCCACTCCTGCTCCCGTTTGACTACCTCAATAAATTTCATAATAATGATCGCGGCGGTGGTGGTGGTGTTGCTGGCGTTTTCTGCTGCTGCGAATGTCCTCCTTGCGTCTTCCTAAAAAGGCGGGAAGGAGAACTACTAGTAGCTTCTGGTTGTGGACAGGAGGTTGTATTCTTGACACTACTAGGGGAGAGGGCAGTTGCTGAATAATGGGTTGTGGTGGCTGCAGACGTGGTGGTGGTGCTGGTCTGTTGAGCGGAAGTGACCAGTGAAAGTCGCGTTTGGTGGCCCTGCTGCATATTCTAGCAATTGTTCTTCGACCGTAGAGGAAGACCATGGAAGAAAATTAGAACATGACGATCGTCTGGTGAAGAAACGCTCAACTTATGATCTATGGGCTCCTGTATGCGGTAATGGTGACCGCTTCCTCCTCGTCATGATGTTGCTAACAAGAAAGATCCGTTGTCTTGCTGCTGCTGCCATGCGGTCCCAGTAGCAGCATCTGCCGCAAAATACCTGTCTTCCATGTCCTCAAGAAGCGTCCTTTCGTGGTTCAAATGCTATTGGACTTCACAATGGCGTCTGCGCGACGGAAGGCCGCTTCTTGAGCACAAGGACGGCAACAAGAATGATATGTTCAGCAGGAGCGAGAAGTACTACCAGCACTACTAGTACCACCGTGGTACTACCACCAGAAGCCTACTACTAGCTACTACCCACCAGCCGCTGCCCCCAGCACATACAAAGCGGCTAGTACTACCCTGACTACCTGTTGTCTTGCGACTTTTGTTCAGGATGGCCTCAATCGGCTGTCTACCTCCTGTTGGCACCCGTCTCTCACCACCGCTCACGTTGTTGGTGCTGCTGGTGCTGCTGGTCATGCGGGAGGTGGTGCTGGTGCTGCTGGGACCACGAAAGGAGGAGGGGGGTAATGCTGATGGCAAGGTCGTCATCTGACAGCAGGACCTGGGGCCATACTGCCAAATAGTAACAATTTTTTCAGGGTCGTCCTTCTGGTGGTGCTGGTACTAAGCAAATGGTGTGCCGCAGTGCTGCTGCGGAGATGATGCTGCTGCGAGGAGTGCCGATGGACGACGAGGACCACCACATTCTGCCTACTACCAATACTATTGAAAACAAAAAAGGACGACTGTCTAACGCAGAGAGAGAGGACAACGAAGCAGCGACAGCGCGACGAAGAGCCGCTGATGGGATGGGCAGCAGCAGCAACAACAAGAACAACGAGGAGGACTGCACTCCTTCAAGAAGGCACCAGAGAGAATAACAACCAGCAGCACTACTTCTTCAACGTATAATGTAATAGACAAGCGGCAAAAACGTGGCAAGTAGCCACTCTCAGCTAGTAGAGAGAGTGGATCGTAGATAATACCGGTAGTACGCCGTCTGATTTGGTCAAGTTGATCGAACATATCAAAGTGGTCGACCAGCTTGCGCGCTCGCGCAGCGCATGGGTCCATCACGACTTCTGTTCGCCGTCCGTGTCGTCGAGCCGTCACTCGCCACACAGCACAAAACAACGACGACGATGACAAGAGAGATGTTAGGAAGATCTAGTCTAAGCTCTGTTGTTTACCAAGGACTGTATTTGGAGACTCGTATCATCTCCTACGCTGTCGTTTGGACTGTCGATTTCACTTTGCATTCTAAAATCTTGATTTCTTGGAGCCATGTCCGCTGCAAGAGCTCGGCTGGCAAAGCTAGCCAAGAATCTGGGTCGAGTCAACAAGCCCAAGCCCCAGATTCGAGAAGCAGAAAAAAAGACGCAATGGAATATTTTGAGGGGCGATAAAGTTCAAGTGATTGGAAATCATCCGGAACGAGGGAAGCAAGGCGTTGTAAAGAAAGTCCTCCGAGATTCCGACCGCGTGATTGTGGAAGGCGTCAATCTCGGTACTCGCAACATCAAGGGCGACAAAGACAGGGGGATCCAGGGCAAAAGCATCCAGCTGGAGCGATCGATTCATGCTTCCAATGTGAACCTGGTGGATCCAGTTACTGAGAAACCGACCAGAATCCGATATAAAGTCCTGCCATCGGGCGAGAAAGTTAGAATCTCGAAGAAAAGCGACGCCATTATTCCTCGACCGGACATCCTGACCATCCGGAAGAAGCCTGTCAATTCGGTCGTTACGGAGAGCTGCACTTCTGAGGACGATGCTTGGGAAATCACGTATTCCGAGTATGAGCCACCCACGGCTGCTTGACACTATCATAAAGTCGAAAACCTACTCTATATCTTCCGTCTTTTGTTCTATACTAGCTCGTCAGCATCCTTGGCAAACTTCTCGGACGAAATTGGGACCATTGAGTCGCCAACAGTAGTAGCTACGTCGTCGTCGACAGGATCCAAGAGACCAAACACCTTGATTTCATCCTTCTTCCATTCAATCGCGCTCGCCGTCACAACACAGACTATAGTCTCCCAAACGTAGGGAACAAAGAAGATCTCTGGGTCTGCTTCCTCTTCGTAGGTGAACGTAATGTCATCTCGTTCCTTCTTTCGTTTTTTGTCGCCAACCTGCTGAAGGCGCTCAATTTGTTCTTCCAAAACCTTTAATGCTTTCGTAGCCGTTCTGGCCCCCTCTTCCTGTATAATGGCAGAGGCTTCTTGCACGACGGATTGGATACGCTCCAACAATTTGGCGGGATATAAGGACTTTTCGTTCAAGACTCGATTGAAATCTGCTTGATGGTAGATAAGAGCATATACGAGGTGAAGATTGCGGTCTACTGTCTTTGGTGACAGGCAATGATGAATGATTCCCAACAATGTACGTGTCACTTCTTCATACATGCTTAACGGAGTCGTCATATAGCCCTCGGCTTCCGCATCAGGAGGCTTTTGCTCTTTGGTCGATTCACCCGTCGAACTGGCATGAAGTTTCAGGTGCATCTTCAGGACGCTGACGGTTACTGAAGCCAACCGCATGGCGGCGTATTCGTGCAGGTCCACAATCGGCGGAGACATATTTTGGAGAATGGCGCAGCAGTTACTCAAGAGGAAGGCGTCTTGGAGACGCTGAAGATTGAACATGAGCGATCGCAATAACGTCAAAAGGACAACAGAGCCCAAATTGATGTTGCGAAGATTTCTTTCCTTGTACCATGGTACGTGCAGCACATTGATTCTTCGAAAGGCATCCCGGCCAAAGGAAGAATCCTGGGAAAAGAGCAAAAGCAGGATAATGATTACATACAGCTGAGACTGCGACCTGAAGGGGCAGCTCCTGATGTCCAGCTTGACGGTCGATGATGATGAGTCCGTCTTCTTCTTTCGTGAGGCGAAGTCCGTGGCGACATATGTCTTCGTGTTCGACGAAAAGTACAGAGTCCGCAGTAGCGGAAGAACCAACGTGTCTAGATCTGATCGGACCACGAGACTCTGAGCAAAAGTTGGTGATGTTTGGTAGAGCGTATAGAGCATCAAAGTCCCAACTTCGGTGTGCAACGTTCGACCAAACGCTTCAAACAGGCTCTCAAAATTCAAAGTTAATGGTCCGTCGCCCCCTATTGCATCCATCGCCATTATACGCTTCGTTTCATCGTTTTCGTCAGCAATTTCGTCCATCGACAAGGAATCATCTTCGCCTTCCACCGATGCAATGTCTGGCAAATCAGGAAGTCCTTCTATTTGATTCGTGTCGTTCTCCCATCGATTGTCAACCAGCCGCTTCAACTGGCTTCGAAAAGCATTGGTTCCATTGCGACGATTGTTCACCAACAGGAGAACAAAACAGCTAGCAAGATCTGCCAAAACGGAATCTGACAGCCAAAGAACGTCCCGTGTTCGACTCGAAGACCATGATTTGATTTTTCGCGCCAGCAGCTGAGCGTCTTCTCCTCGATGTTTTTGCCCGGAAGTGATAACACCAAAAACTAAACTCATCAACCGGAACGGTAACATAATGATCGAACTTCCGAGAAACAAGACTCCCTTGGTTGCATCGATAATTACATTGTGGCCGCCACGCCGATGATGAAGCCCATGAGTAGCACCCCCGCTACTCGTCAAAGTCAAATTTGTTTCCGAGCCCCCACCGCCACTGCCACCTTTCTGCGGAGCAGTGGCATGGACAATCATGTAGGATTCGTACATACCATCGGGGGCCAACGTTTCTTCCCCGCGGGCGGCAACTGCTGCTTGCGACATGGTAAAATAGTAGTGGCAAATACTCCGTTCAGGAGCCATGGGTCTTCGCATTTGCCACTCCATGCAAGTGGCTAGTACCGAATGAGGGGTCCATACATGTTGCCTTCGCCTCTTTTGTGAAGTGCTATCGCGGTGGTGGTTTGAAGTCGAGAGTGAACTCCGCGAGGAGGCGTAAAACAATGCAAAGTTCTTGGCCGCAACCGTTTCCCCACCCCAGGATGCTTCATCGTTTAGGAGCTCATCTAGAATATAATTTTCGTAGCTGTCGTCAGTTTGCATTTGAAATGACGACACAAATGGCTGATAGAGCTGAGTCCCGCACAATACCAATAGGAGTTGGACGCCGATGACAGTGGCATCATAGATCTCCGGTGTCGCCAGAGCATCGCTTGCTTCTCCGCCCGTCACAGTAATCAGATCCAATATTGACCATACCAATGGCCGGCCGGACGGCTGGTCACAGGGTATATCCCCTCGGGTACGATATAAAAGTGCGTCTTCCAGCCGACTGCTCCTAGCCCCTTTACTTGGAGAATTTCCACAACTCTGTACGACAGGATGACAGAGCAAACGTAGTAGCTGCAACGCCCCGGCGGTAGCCCTTGCTTTCCCGACTCTTGAAATTCGTTTGGAGAATTCCGCTGTCGCCGTTGCTCCATCAGAATTCCCGCTCTTATTGCTGCTAGCAGGATCCTTCCTGATATCTCGAACTAGCTGCCGAAGCATTCGAGTGACATGCAGACTCAATGCTGCAAGGTTGCTCGAATGAGCGGCGTGCTTCACCATACTCTGGCAAGCCTTGTTCAAGATAGCCGCCGAGTCGGTTTCGCCTGTATCTTCCATGTGCACCCAAACATCGTATCCATGCAGAAGCTCTTGCCACCGAGGATCTCCCCAGGGAATGTGCGCAGGACTGGAAATTTGAAAGAGCAAAGTAGCTAGCGGATCGTTGCCCTGCAATGAAGCGGCCCTCTACAAATACCCCAAACAAGCCAGTTAGCCGTAGTCGTTTGGACGCAAAGCATGAAGCAATTTTATCAAGTCGTACCTCTGGGTCTCCCCACATAACAGCAATTTGATATTATTTCCAGTAGATCAACTCTGATATCCTTCTCGAGTGTCCTCTAGAAGGGAATTCAATAAAGATGGTCAGTGCCGCCGTTGCAATCCAGCCTTCACCACGTGGAGTCATTGGAGAATGGAAAAGACCCTGTTTGTCACGACGGAGACCGCGCCATCATCGTCAAAATCAAGAACCGCCGACGAGATATTATGGAACCACGTCCTGTCCGTCGGTCCAGCGCGCAAGCCCAGATTCACGGTAGTCGACTGACATCCTTTGTGGTCGCATGAGTCGCCCAACACCGGCCTGTCTGTGACCGACCGTCTACGACGGACGGTGACCATCCAAAAATCTCACGATGAACCTCAATATGTCTTTTATGCCTGGGGCATTTGTATTTCAATGACGATTGGATATGCCAGATAAATTCCTACACAAACCGAGTGGGAAAAATGTACGATACGTCAGTGGCCCTCGACGATGGCGACCAACTTTGGGTGGACGACACCAAAACTCTTGATGTCATGCCGGAAGTTGCGGCGACGATTCTCTAAATTTAGCGAAAATACAAGACTCGGCTAAGTGTAAAATCGCGCGCAAGAGAATTTCAATCCCAATGAAATGTTCTAGCTCAATGACTATTCTGCACATAAAGGCCGTGTGTAAATGGGATATGCCCATGGAACCTTATTCTCAGCGTTCCTTGTCATTCTGCCTGGCCATTGTCTGAACATTGTTCAAGGAGAGTGCACCACCAACGACTCCACAAACGTCGACAGCAACACGGACGGTCATCGAGGGTCGGCACACTGCATGAAATCCGGTTCTGGCTGCTGTTGAAGCGTCCGGTGTTTAGTTGCATTTTCTAATCGGCTTTGTTTTGTTCTTCGTCACTCAATTTGACGAGACTGGCTCAGCTTTGCCAAGATTGAAGGATAGAATCAAAGATACTCTCATATTCCAGAGTTCAGTCCTTCTGTATCACATATCTGCAATCGTTTAATAATCAATCCCCTATCTCACAACGATGACATACCGATCCATCGAAGATGTTTCTGCTTCTAGCGAACGCAACGTTTCCTTTTCCACCATTGAGTTCCACGAGCACATGATGATTTTGGGCTGCTCTCCTTCCACAACGGAGGGTCCGCCGCTGGAGATCGCCTGGGACAAGGTCAACACTTGCACCTTTTCTTTGGACGACTACGAGGAACTTCGGCCTCCTCGCCGAGTCAGGAATGAATTGATCATGCCTGGAATTGTTCGAGAAGAAGTGTAAGTTGATGAACAGTTCGAATTGTATCTAGCGTATTCCTTCCATAATGCATGATTACTCACACCACTTTTGAATTGCTGTAGTCTCATGGAAAATGGATACACACGAAATCAGATTACTACCCACCTCCAGCGTTTGAAGGATGAGAGACGGATGAAAAGATCGTCAATGCCCGTTCGAATCTTGGGCAAAGCCAAACGTTCCTTGCTGGGGGCGCTCACGTCCGGCAAGGCCTAAAGACCATGTCTCTCTCTGAATGCGACAAGAGGTTAAATCTGTCTGCAAAAAGTTTTGCTATCCTACGCCACACCACACTGAATATTTCCCATTGGCACCCGAATTCCACAATTTTGGTTTATTATATTGCTTTCCCTCCTCTCTTGTCTGCTGCAACGATTGAGCAATGTTCACATTTGAACATTGAGTGGCGCGCGCAAGTAGTCTGGAGAGGATAAAGTCTGCATTCAACTAGTAAAATGTACTGTTTCACTACGTATTTCTCTATTAGTAGTAGAGATGCGCTCTGCATCGCAATTACTATCTACCGGTAGTGAAATGACAGTACCTTCCCGCAGGATTACGCATACTCGTTGCCTGGTATAGATATTAGTTCTGTGACACTAAGATCTAGCCTTGCCTCCAATATCGAACTACTAGCATGCGGTCTACTTCCAACAATTCATCCGTTCGGTCCAAGACGAAGGATGCATTTCACTTAGGTCGGATGTCGTGATCATCCTCCCCTTTGCCCCAACACAACATCAAGAACCAACCATGTAACGATAATGGTCGCCTCCAACAACAATCTGTTGCCGATTGCTTCGCACTAACTAGTAATATCCTCATTTTGGTAGGACGGTGATGATGCTCGACGAAAATTCCAGAGTGCTTTGGGACACGTGGATTTTTTAATCGCCATCCGAGTCACGCCGATGGAGTCCGTCATTCGCCGTGCGCCGGGGCGGAAAACTCCCTCCAGCCAATCAACGAGGATCACGAGCGAGAGACCCCAACGAGCGTCACAGATGGTGTTCTCGACATCTCGCAAACGACGATCCTTTCGGTTCGGGGCTTCTCATTGCATATGTTCTTTCACAAAACCCCAACACATCCTCTTGACAAAGAGTCATTCTCGCATCATCTTGGCAAAACAATCAAACGACGACATCATGAGTATTCAACAAGCCAAGCCTCGTACTCATCTAGAGCTTGGAAAGCTCGGTGCTGGCCTCATGCAATGGGGCACCACGGATATTGACAACAAGGTGGTCAATCCCAAGGGCAACTTGACGGAAGATGAGGTTCGCGCAATTTGGAAAACGTGTCGAGATCGCAAAGTGGTTTTTTTCGACACGGCCGAAGGTCCGTCTGCAACGACTATATGGTCGCATCTTTTGTGTGTCAAGACGATGCAAACACTCTCTCCTCACCCTGCTGCTGCATTTCTGCTCTCGCGTCGTTTTCCAGGCTATGGCGGTGGCACGAGTGAAATACGCGCCCGATCCGTCAAGAAATGGTACGAAGATACCACTTTGGACGGCAAGTCGGAAGACTCGGTGATCATTGCCACCAAGTTTTTACCGACGCTATGGCGATGGACCAAGGGTGCCTTTTACAAATCCTTGAGAGGGTCCTTGGATCGTTTAGGTGTGGATTGCATTGATTTGTACTTTATTCATACTCCGATTCATCCTTTGCCACTCGAGTATTTTATTCAATGGGCATGTGATGCTGTCGATGATGGATTGATCAAGTATATTGGTATTTCGAATTGCAACGCCGATTTGGTACGCCGCGCGGCAGCCGTGGCGGAACGAAACGGCAAACATATTGAATGCAATCAAATCATGTTGAACATGCTCGTGTGGAATAGCGCCAAGCATCAAGAGACGGTCCGAACCTGCCACGAGCTGGGCATTCAAATTGTAGCCTATAGTCCCATTGGACAAGGATTGTTGACAGATGCCTTGACGGAATCGAAATTTGCAGGAATTCGAGCAGTCAAAATGACAGGAGTCAAATTTCCCGACATTCAGCCTTTGAGGGCACAAATTGAAGCCATTAGTCAAGAACGCAAGTGTACCATGGCACAAGTCGCTATCAATTGGGTCCGGGGACATGGGGCGGTTCCCTTGGTGGGATGTAGAAGTGTCAAACAGGTGGAAGATGCTGCCGGGAGTATGGACTGGGATTTGAACAAGGCAGAAATGGAGAGTTTGGATAAGCTTTGTTTGGGATTGTCTCTGTTCGAGAGACCACTTCTTCGACGAAGTCTCTTTGTGATTTTTATTTCCTTGTTGCAGCTTGCCTACTACACAGAAGCAAGATACAAACGACTCAAAAAGATCTTTTATCCGACCAAGTCGGAAAGTCACGAAGAATAAGAATGCGGTCATGGGGGATTGAATAGATAGAAACAAGCATATCGAAATATTTGAAATAGCCTTGCGCGCAAGATATATTTTTATTTGGTTATTGTTCTATGGGTAGTGCTTAGTAGCCCGAAGGTGCAGGAGGCTGCTGATACTGATATTGTGAATTCGGTTGGTATTGTGGTGGTGGTCCTGGTGGCGGAGGGCGATTGAATGTCGGTGGAGGTGGTCGAGATGGTGGTGGAGGCCTTGCGTATCCGGCAGGCGGTGGTGGCATGCCCGGTGGAGGGGGTTGTCCCCACGTCCCACCAGCAGAAGCGGATGCAGCAGCAGCGCCGCCCCAGCCAGTAACCGGTGGTGGAGGGGCAGGAGGTTGGCCCCAGGCAGCAGCAGCAGCTGGTGGAGGCGGAGGCTTGGTACCCCATCGCGATGTTTTGGGAGCGCCTGCGTCCATGGGCTTGGGTGGTTGTTGGGGTGGCGCCGCGGGGCGTTTCGTTACTGAAACGCCACGTGGATTCTTTTTGAATTCGTTCAACAGCAAGTCGAGACTACTGAAACACTTGGCCCCCCAAACAAAACCATTGGGTGAAATCCCAATCGGATGACATCTTGGTGTAGCACTAAGAATGAAATGCAATGAAGCATATCCGGGGTGCATTTCCATCCAGCAGATATTGTAGAAAACGCTGTCTGGACTCTTAGACTTCTCACTGCGGAGTTTCTCGTCGAGCTCGTCCTCGGGAAGATCGACAAACTTTCTGTGATTGATGAGTTCCTCGACATAGTCATTCATGGGAGCAATGTAACGGCCTAGAAGTTCGTCGATGCTTCCATATGTCTCGTCCTTGACCTTGAGGATATTTCCAATACTTGCGTCCGTGTCCTTGTCCTCTTCGGTGACTTCGATCACCTTGATGCTTCCTTCTTGGACGACCCAATGGATAGCTAGGGAGTCAGCCGATTTGCTGCTTGGTCGAACCAATGCCTCGCCAACCATGGCGGGGCCCCCATCATTGAGCTCTCGATTAACTTCGTCGTTACGCGCATTACGAAAGGCCGGATGTGCGCAAGCTCTCCTAGCCACACGACCCATGCGTTTCTTGGGACCTTCGTCGGCATCATCGCCCAGCCTTGTCGCACTCAACGTTAGGCGCATGGCCTCCAACCTGGCCTCCCTCTCCTTCGTTTTCTTCTCCTCGATTTGGGAACTCGAGGCCATGTCAAAGTGGTCGTCAATGGCGGGCAAGCTCTGCGGGCGTTCCCACTTGCTAGGCGGACGTCGGAAGTCCTCCATCTTTAGACTCATGTCAACGCACATGTGATCTTTCTTCACTTCGGTGATCACCGCGGTGACAACCGTCCCAACAGTAACAATGTCTTCCGCTGTTTCTACGTGTTCATCGGACAAGTTGCGGAGTGGGATAAACGCAGGAATGTCACCTTCCAATTTAATGCGCGAGCCAAAATCTCCGTTTCGGACGACTTTTCCAGTGACTTCCTTGCCTGGGCGAAGCGACTGATCTGTTTCACCAGTGATGAGCTTGAATAATCGGTCTCCAGTCAATGCCTCCATCGGCTTTCTCGGATCAGCAAAAGGCAATCGGAATTCCCACTTAATCATTTGCAAGTGGGAATGCCAACGTCCCATGCCATTTTGCTCGATCATTTCGGCAAATGTTTCCAAATCAAGTTCTTCCACTTTGTCACGCCAGGCGTCTTGCGGCACGTTGATTTTGGGATCCCAGTCAGCAACGTTGAATGTTGGACCATAACGACTGACCCACTCCTCCTTGGTGGCATTGTAAATGCGTTCAACTTCCTGGGCAGAGTTGTCCATCGCGTCGCGAAGGGCCTTAATGCCCGCCGACTCCTTGCGAGTCCCTTCGACTTCGGCTCGTTCAAGAGCATCCATAGCAATCTTAGCGGCCCAGTTGTTTCGGTGGTAGACATCCGGGTGCAAGCGTGTGTCATCGAGAGGATGTACCTGCTCATGCATATTCTCCATTTCGCGGATTCTCAGGAATGCGACCGAGTTGTTGTACACAACGGGACCCATCAATCTCTTTTCCAGCAACATGCGGCGCGACCCAACCAACTCACCCATCTGCATGGTATTTTGCTTTAAGTTTGCTGCTTTACGTGGACCCAGCCCAGGGACAAACGTCAACAGACCAAGCAAATGATCGTACTTGCAAGACAAGTTGATGTCCACTCCAACTTCGGAAACGACTTCGCATAGGGATCTCTCGTACTCGCGCAGCAACATATAGCTCGGCAAGAGCTGCTGCATAGGATGGATATTGATGTACAGCAACTCGGCACCAAAATTTCCAGTGTCGCTCGCTACACTCCAAGCATAAGCAAGTTCAGCAAGCGGATCCTGGGCATATCGAGCAATGGAGGTGGCAATCTTCAGGTTGGTCGGGTTGTCTGGGAACTCCTTTTTGCCGCGGATGCTGCGACCGAATAGCTGGGAGACGCTGTCATCCATTAGGTCCACATTGCATGTCCATTTTTGATCGAAATCATCGTCGTGATATTGGGAACGAGGCATCATTTGGCGGAAGGCTTCCTGCCGAGCCTCAAACTCGTCGTCGTCCTCGTCTTCGCCTTGGATACCTCGATTCTCCCACCGCTGGACGGCCATGTTGATGAGATCATTCATCTTACGCGACAGGAGGCGGCTATCAAAACCCCCAGAAGTACCAATAAGAACAGCCGCTGGTCTGGCTTGCATGAGAAAGGTGATAACCTTCTCCCGATACTTCTCCGAATCGATGCGAGCCCCACCGGGAATTGCAAGATGATCCAGCATTTCTCCTTGCTCGCTAACGGATGCCATATAAGTGGCTTCTTTGGTATCCGTTGAGCAGCAGATTCCCACAATCGGAAGCTCGTCAGTAGGATGCAAGAACCGATTTTCTGTGTGCATCAGAGCATGGGGACGGTAAGGCCCTTCCATGGCCATCTTGTGCAAGCTTTCTCCGGCGGCTACGACTCCAACCTTGACCGCCGCTTCTCGGAGCTCGCGACGAGTCTCACTTTCGAAAACTGGAAGCAAGAAGTTTACAAGAGCCTGCGTCAAAACCTTCCTTCGCTCTTCGTTCCATTCTTCAGTGTCACCGTCCATGGGAAAGTAGACCTTTTCAAGCTCATCCATGAGAACCTTCAAGTCCTGCTTGTCACGGCTATTGTAGATATCCCCTTGATCAAACCATTCATCATAGATTTGAGCCAAGGGCAAGTGTATATGGACATGAATATGCCCAGTTTTCTCGGCCTTCAAAATGTTCAAGTATTGTAGGCAACTGTCGCGCTCACGGCGTTTCATCTCGACGTCAAGTTCGTTACACTCTTCCGGTCCGAGGCCCTCGCGGCGTTCGATTGATTCTTTTTCGTCCATAGGAAAGTGTTCCTTGATGGGCTTGTCCTTGATCAAGTGGAGACCATAGTAGTCATGAAATGCATCAATAACTTCCATGCCACGCTTGGTCGGGCGGGTGGTCAATACAGCGTGTCGTCGGTAGATACTTCGCAAAAGGCTCCGAACGCGAGGCTCGTGTGCCAGCTCCATGGCGGCTACATAGCGGCAACCACGGAGAGGATCCTTGGCTTCAGAGTCATCGGGATCCATGCCACTCGTCGACGACAAGAGAACTAAATCACCACTTCCAATCAAGTCGCTTGCGAACTCATCGGGAGATTGATTAGGAATGGTCGGAGCGACCCATTTCTGTGGGTGCGGTGCATCTTCGCCCGGCATCATTTTGGCGTAATCAAACTTGCTGTGTTTCGCAATGTCTTCCAGTTTGACCCCCACGCGATTCGGGGATAGCAAGAAGCGGTAGCAAATATCACGGTGTCCTTCCGAGACACTTGTCCGATAAAAGTCCCGATCAAAACGACGACTGCGCTTATCTTTCTTCTTCTCCGATTCCGAAGCGGAGGCTGGCATTTCCTTTCTTCGAATGGCATCATTCCCCTCTTTGATGAGATTCAGGAAGTTGTGTACATCCCTGATATGACGTACATCCGAGGAGCCAGCAAGGCTTTCGACCAAATCATCTTCGTTCCACAACTGCTCACGACACACCTTCTTGGCGACGCGAAGGGCCGGACCACGGTCAGCAGACCCTTCTTCGGCCCGGGCTTGGGCCGTTTCCAGCTGATTTCGCAACTCGGACACTTTTTCCGACCGGTCTTGAAGAAGAGCTTGAATAGTCGACAAGTGCTTTTCCAAGTTTTGCTTCTTTTCCCTTTTCGCATTCTGTTCCAGATCAAATATTGTAAGATGCGTTCACTTGGAGAAAAGTTGCACAAGGGATGAGCAGTACACAAAAACTTACTTCCTCGTCGTCGTCATCATCATCCGCAAACAGCTCGTCCTCGTCGTCTTTTTCTTCGATAGGACCCAAAGCTTCCAGCTCTGCCTTGACTTCCGTCTCTTGCTTCGCTGTTTCGTCCAACTTCTTTTCTGCGACATCCAAGCTTTCTTGGAGCTTCTGGACCGATTCCACTTGGGCTCCAGCCGCATCGACATTTTGCATATCTCGCGCAATACTCTGCAGCAACGTATCGACCTTATCCTTGGCACTGAGCATGATTTCCCATTCGGCATCCTCGTCCATAATGGCGTACATATTTTCTCGGACAGCGGGAGAGGTGATCACGTCCTTGCGGTACCGCTTGATAAAGGCAGGTTCCAACTTTTCTTCGTGCATAAAGCGTAGCGCGTGTGCAATGGACTGAGTGACGGAATGTTCTTGGGCCTCGATTGCCTCAATTGAGTCTCTGGGGGCCGTGTACTCTGACCGAATATCCGGGATGCGATTCATGATCCAAATAGCCTCCTCCTCTTCTTCTGGAGTCAACTCTCCTTCTGCCTTGCCATGAAAGGGGATACTCCAGTCAAAGAAACGTTCGGGGACATCCTTTTGACGGATTTCATCATCGCGGTCGGTGCAAAAGTTCTCCACTAATTGTACGGGTTCAAACGCCTTGCGAAGCTGTGCCTTGCGCTTGTCATTCTTGAGTTTGAGCCTTTGCTGTTTACGCTCCTTGCGAGCGAGTATTTTCTTTTCGCGACGAAGTTTCAAGGCTTCCGCCTTTTGATCTTCGTCGTCATCGCCAAAGAGATCATCCTCGTCGTCTTCGTCGTCCATGTCATCCTCATAGTCTTCAGACTCATCGGAATCTACCCCCAAGTCAACACCAACGCCACGTTCGCGATATCTCCTTTTACCAAACAAGTCGTCGTCATCATCATCTTCCCGAACTTCTTCTTGCATAAACTCGAGATAATCAGTACCAAAGATCTCACTGGCCTCATTAAGTTGCGCCTCACTGACACCCCCACCCCCATCAGCACCTTCATAAGCGGCACGGCGTTCACTTGCTAGAATCTCTCCTTGATCACCAATGTCATCATCGATAAAGTCATCCATGCCATCTTCGTCGTATCGTTCGACCACGCGGCGTTGCTCTTTGGGACCTCTGGAGGTTTCTTCTTCACCCCCGCTGTCGTCATAAAAGAGTCCCTTGCGGAGTTCTGCTTCATTTTGCGCCACAACTTTACGGCGGGCTGCTTCCTGCCGCTCACGTTCGAGCCGTTCTCGTTCCGTCTCTCCGCGTGCTTCCCGAATCAAGTCCAAATCCTCTTCCGCTAGACGATCCACTTCACGAAGCTTGCGGAATTTCTTGGCCTTTTTCTTTTTGATTTTGGTATCCTCGTCGTCGTCTTCGTCGTCATCATCATCTCCTTCGTCATCCGAGTCTTCGAGTTCGCCCGACGATTTCTTCTTTTTACGTACTTCTTCCTCCTCATCTTCATCAACAACGAATCCATCCTTGACGTAATCATTATTATCGTCATCATCATCCTCGTCTTCGTCGTCGTCATCATCACCTCCGCCGTCTTCTTCGCCCGACTCTTCGGCCGCGTCATCAATCAAACTGAATTTGGGCTTCTTTTTCTTTTTGATGCTGCCCTTGTTGGTATCATCGCCGCCGGCTTTGCGCTTTTTCGTGAGAGTCTTCTTCTTAGCGGGAACAATGTCTTCTTCGTCACTATCATCGTCATTCTCATCAAAAAGACCGTCTTCATCTTCGTCATCGATGGTGCGTCTGTTGGACATGATGAAAGTGCGTTAACGGAAGGGAGTGGGGGGATCCACAAGAAATGGGCAAGGTGTAGATTGTAAAAAGTTGAAAGTGGGAGCCAAGAGCTCAACGAACAAGGGGATCTGTGCTCCAGACGTGCGTCAAGGTGAGGATTAACGTCCGCGGCGTGACAATGGTAGGCCGTGTGCTATTGGCGCCAGTCACAAGTTATTGGTAATCCCAATTTCAGGAGTTTTCAGAGAGAAAGAGTCCAGCTAAGCTTGCTTTGTTTGCTTTCCAGAAACGAACTGAGCTACTGGGGATGAACGATAACCTCCTATACAAGGCAATGAAAAGTGATGGGCCGTGTTGAAAGGTCAGCACTTGACGGGTATGACACTATCCGACCTTGTTTCTCCCTCTCGATGCCATGGCGATTGATGCCTTTTTCCCACGCGGGGCTCCGTCACATACGTTGTGGCCGTAGGGAGCAAAGCGGAACACAAACGAAGTCTGACGACGGACGGACAAAGATCGGATCGACCACCACCAAAAAACTTTGATCGAACTGATCAAAAGCCATGCATGCGCGCGAGCCCGTCCTCTCTTTCCCTCAAGTCGGGCGAGCGAGGCTGTCATACCAGTACCACCGCAAGGGCGACGACATTCGCTGCCGCCACAGAATCTCTTTCTACAAGAGACAGACAGTAGCAGCAAAATGCCGTTGTAAGCTTTTCTAGTCTAATAAAAATGCGCTAGTAGTAGCTAGCCAATTAGGCCCATGTCCCAGTCTTCCTGGGGTTAACTTTCATAGGAAGAGTTGCAGTTAGCAAGGTAGAGTTCCGCCGGAAGATCTAGGTGTACTAGCACGGAGTAGACTCATCATGAAATGGGAGCTTGATCGGCATCAAATTTGCTGCAAAAGTGCAAGGTTTCAGCATTCATGGCAATGGACTGTATTTTGCTTGTAACGCAACGCGAGCAACAACATCAGAGCAGCAGCACCGAAGCAACAAACCATACCGAAATCGAGTCTTGTTCACCCGCAGAGAAATGATTCACAATCAATGTGGTGTTTCATGCCCGCTGTGATCAATAATTGTAGCATTGCTGGAGTAACAATCTTGCATGATCATCATGCTGGTTCAGGGGACTTCCGCCTTTTTTTCTCTCCATCACAATTAACAACAGCAGCTGCCGCAGAGCTAGATAGCCAGCTCGTAGTACCCTTACTTTGTCGTCTTCGATTTTGGTACAAACGTCGTCACCAAATGACTCTTGGGATACATGGCTTGTAATTCCTCCCAGTGTACCACAAACAAATCGACAATCGGATACAAGAGTTTGCCTGTCAATGAAAGACTGCATAAAATGACGAGTGGTGAGACTTTTGTGTGCTACTTCTAGATGCACTCTATTTTTTCGCAAAATAGTCGTACCTTTTGACACGACAAAAGGTTTCACAAAAGACAATCTTTCCCTCCCACAAGCCCAAGAGTCGTCCTACAAAGGTCCACACAGCCACTGGCAAACAGGTCCCTGGTCCATTACACAAGAGCAAACCCGGTCGAAGTTGTATCACCAACCCTAATGTATACAGTAAACTATAAAGCGTGGTAACAATGCTGGTGGCATAGGATTGTCCCACTTCTCGAGAACGTGGAATTTCATACACAGCATTGGCCTGACGCATTCCACTGGCTTGAACACGTTTTAAACTGGTCGTATCGGATTGTGCCACAATAAAAGTAAGAGGTGTATATTGTTGTGGATTGAGTGCATTTAAGAGTTGCAGCATTTCCGTCGTATGTCCTCCGGATCCCAGAACTACCACAGTAGAAATGGGCGTGGATCGTTTCTGCGACCTTTGTGGACGTTGCAGGACCGTCACGACTCGAATGCACAAAATGCTGACAAGCAAGGCGACCAATACGGAAATCAACAAGATCATGATGATAGTGAAGAAGAATGTAGTCGAATGTCGAGTCGGCGATGAGACAAAAAGACAAAAGGGAGACGAGTGGATGAGGGTGATGATGAAAATGCCAGCATGCAACGTCGGGATTTTTGAAACGTTAAATGTGGTCGACGAAGTCGTAGATGTCATTTGGGTCTGTCCTTCTACCGACTCCCTCCAATATCATACAGTACAGACTGTCGGAATTGTATACACGACTTCATTAGTCATACAAGTCCATTATACAGAAAGTGTATATTTTTCCGCACTACCCGGCAGTAGTATGCCCCGTTATTTGCACGGTGGGATGCCGCTACCGTGGGTACTTCGGAAATTTATACATCAATTTGTCCGAGCTGTATAATTTTCTGCCGCCACACGAGTAGCAATCGATCGTACGAGTAGCAGTCGATTGTAACTGTCGACTTGTTTGACCAATGCAGTCGTTCAGGGAGCATCAACTCTATTGTAAGTCTACACTTGGACGGCGACAATGGAACCGAGCTCTGTGCTTGCACCCATTGTGAATTTTGTGTCAGGTTGCCGCCAAGGCACCTGAAAAAGAGCAAATAGGACAGTGCTGGGTGTCTCTCATAGTAGGAGTCCTAGACAATATCATAGTTGGTGCCCCCGTATGCTAAAGTAGGGCTACCTGTATTGAATTTAAACTAACTTTGTCTGCTACTAGGGATCATAATACTACCTTACCAATGAGTTCAATGAAAGAGTGGTGGGGGGCGACGGCTTTGTAGAGGTAGCAACCAACTATGAAGTGTAGTTGTTGTTCAGCGCCGGCGGCTTTATAAAAGAAGTGACAGTGATTCAAAGTTGATTGTCGCATTCTTTGCATCCTCTCAAAAGAACAAACAAATCAGTGGTGGGGCGGCAGCGGCTTCGTAGAGGTAGTGACCAATAATGAAGTGTAGTGTAGTGTAGTGTTGTTGTTATGTGGCAGCAGTGGCGGCTTTATAAAAGAAGTCACACCAATTTGAAGTTGATTGTGGCGTTCGTTGAAAGGAAACAAAATGACGCATGAGTTGAGTAGCAGCGGCGGCGATGGCAGCATCATTGTAGGAGTATATCAGTAGCAAAGGCCACAACATGCAATTCGTAGTGATGCTGGCTGGTGAGCAGGTTGTCAAGTTTAAATGAGGATGTTAGTAAAGTGCATAAATTAAAATACTTGCTCCACAATCAAATGCGTTTACCTTGGTAACATTGAAGTAGTAATTGAATAATAACTAGCAATCGAATAATAATGCTACTGCAACCACTGTATAGCGTGAATTAAGGACTTTATACCCATACAGCAGTGGTAGGAGTGCAGCATCAGTACTCCAGGATTACTTGCAAATGAAGGTTTAAAGGTGAATGGCTTTTTTGTGTTGCGCCATTGTCATCTCCCGATGCTCGATGTACAGTCGCATTGGTCACATCCTTCAGTCATGAGTATTGAGTCTTGTTATACACAGTTTGCACCATGTGTATAATTTTCCGACTCACTTTACAGTATCGTTTGCGCGACCAGCAGCAACGCGCGCGCGCAACGGATGCGGTCCGGCTCGCCACGACGCTTTCTTGCCCGTTGAGCGAACTCGTCCGTTCGCACTTTCGGCTGTCTCTCTCGCTCGCGGCTGGACACCGAGAAACGCGAAAGCACCTCTCGCCGCACATTGCAAAAGAGGGACCAGTCCTTTGATCCTACTAGCTACCGTAGTAATAACCAAACTCCAAAGCTCGTTCTTTGCAAGTGTTATTGGATTGAGCGTTGTTTTTGTGGTGGTGGTTGAATAAGAAGATCCGGGTCGTGGTGGATCCTCCTGCAGTTGTTACTGCTGTATCAAACCGAGCCACTTACACATTGTTACCATGAGTCTGAAGACGCAGTTATCCGGTTTACTCCCGGTCGCCAAGGCCGTTTCCGACCTTGGAGAAGACCGGATCACACGCATGGTGGCAGCCTTGTTAAAGATGCAATTGAGTGGAAACAATAACAACAAACGCAATGTTGCAGATTCCAATGCCTCGGCAGCTCTGGACGAACGCTATCAGGAAGACGCCTCCAATCTGGTACAAGCCATGTTGTACACCACCAATACTGGCAGTCAAGGCGGCACTAGCACTAGCAGCGGTAGTCCCACGGCTCTCTCCTCACCACTTCATCATCATGCGGCTGTGATTCCACCCCCGATTCGAGAGGCTTGGAAGAAATTGCAAACGCGTCCTCTGGTATTGGACAAGATGACCTTGATTCAGTTTTTAGTACCCGCTTGTGCTCAACCCCACGTCGGTCCGGGAGGACACATGGGGCTCTTTGATTGTCTTGTCTATGCCCTGCAGGCCAAGCCTACTACGGCTACTGCAAGTCCCACCACATCGCCAGGAGGGGGTTTACAGGGCCCAGCAGCAGTCGCGATTCCCGATGTGATTATTTTCTTGGCCATTTGTCACAATTATTGGCAACTGCAAAACGATCTGGAGCAAGAAGATGCGATTGTCAGCATCTCCAGTGATCACCCGACTATCAACGCCATGAGTCAATGGATGTTTTTAGTGTACGATGCCTACCAAAAAAAAGGTCTGGTGGTCAGAGATACCGTCCATCGATTCTTATCGGACATTCATGGAGAAGAATCCTATAAAACACCTCCTCTCCGAGACTTATTGGACCAGATTTTTGCCAAGGCGACGCAATTGACCAGTCGAGAATTTACACAAGCCATTCGAGATACCTTGGTGTATTCTCCACAACCATCCCATGTACTATTGGATTGGATGGCCAGCCTAGCGCAAGCGTTGCAGCCCTTGTTAGTCAGCTCGGAGTCTACTCAAGTCTTTTTACAAACGATTCATCAACAATCGAGGTGGTTGCCACAAATTTGTGATCAATATGCACTGGCAGAACAACGTCTCTATGAAATCAAACGACGCTTTCATTCCTTGGTGGAAACAACCACTACGGTCATTCAAGGCGATCCCATGAATAGTTGTGATGATGGCATCCTAGAGGCTGACAGTGTTGCGCCCAACAGTGCCCCTGTGGTTCCCAAGCATGTCATTACTCCAGCAGTCTTTTATCAAGCTATTTGTCAACCCTCATCGGAACAGGGACATGGTGGCTATCTTCCACAAACATTGGCTCAACGTGTGTTTGAAGGTGTCGTGCACATGACAACACCAACGACAACATTATCGCCAGATAGTAAGAATGGAGAAGAGCCTCCCAAACTGTTTTGGGACTTGACACATGTCTTGCAATTCGGTGGCATGTGTGTCCGAGCGCAAGATGAAGAAGAATCCTTGATCAAATGGATGGTACAGCAACTCTTGCCCACGCCACCGGGTGGGACTCGAACACACCCGGAACTCACCAAAGCACACGTGGCTGAACTACTTCAACTACTGTGTGAGCACACGACGTTTCGATTACAAGCCGACAGGCCCTTGTTGTCCTTGTTGGATGATACCGATGATACCGAGAGTGACGACATACCATCGTCCAATGGCACGCCACAAGTCAAGGTGGAAGCGGCGGCCATGTTGGGACTATTGCCCGAATCCATGATGATGACAATTACATCCGCCAAGGCTGTGGTTTCACTACAGGTTTTGACGGATGAGTTTTATCGACAATGCCAAATCTCGTCTGATCAAGCTGTTTCGTTCGATGCTTTGTTGGCGTGGCACCGCTCCTCTCCCAATACCCAACAACATTTGGGGTCTCTTACGACGGAATTGCGTTTGATTGCAAGTGTCGTCTTTGGCGTTCCACCCAAGCTCGCTAGTTTGGAATTTGGCTTGATTACCGAAATTCAACGCCGTCACAAGCTCCGCTACCCCCAAACCGCAGTCAGTCGACGTGGCCCCCGTGGCACTGTCTGGTACATGATTGATGATGCTTGGTTTCGTTCTTGGAATACTGTAGTGGAAAAAGTGAGCCAGACTCCCGAAGACGCCGCCGACTTGAGAGACAAGGAAAGTAGTGACTTGCCATCGAGCAGTCCCCGTCGATTGGGGAAAATCTCCAATCGAGGATTGTTGCGGGATGGAGGAAGTTTGGCCTTGCGAGTCGATATTAAATGGCGCCAGGACTATGAAATAATACCGCCGCTTGCCTGGTCTGCCTTGCAAGCATGGTACGATGGAGGTCCTCCGATTCATCGGTCGGTGGTCCCATATACTACGTCGGCTGCCTCGAACGCTCCGCACAATCGGTCCAAACCGGCCATGCGAACGGAAAACGAAATTGAATTGTATCCTTTTTTCGTCACCATGTTCTTGTGTGACGCAGCGTCCCGAGGAGAAGCTCGACCCTTTCAACAGGCCGTGCCGGTGAGCCGTGTCAGTCCGGTCCGCGTCTTGTTAGTGCAACTGTGCAAAGGATTGGATGTCGATCCCGATTTGGGCCGATTATGGGTCATGGAATCGACATTACCTGAAGAAAAGGGGCAAAGTGACTGGTTGTTGGATTTGGATGTCAATATTGTCGAGCAGCGCAAGAATCGAGTGGGTAACAGCGATCCGAGTGGATCCTCTAGTATTCAGTTGTTGTTGGAACTAAAAGATCCCGAGTCGGGACGTTGGCCCCGGGGAGACGATGGCAAGACATGGACGTTTAGCAAGACGGATACCAATGCTGTTGACATGGGCGACGGTGTGGTGGGTCTCTACAATATGGGCAATACGTGCTACATGAATTCATCCATTCAATGCCTGAGTCATACGCCCATCTTTCGAGACTATTTCACTTCCAAGTGTTATTTGAAGGATATCAATACTACGAATCCCTTGGGACATCAAGGCCGACTGGCCCAAGTCAGTGCAGTATTGATCAATTCCCTGTGGAAACGGTTTAATCAACAAGTCCCCCATCAACCCAAACGAGTCACCGCCCCTGGATCGTATGCTCCAGTGAGTGCGCCCGCTTTGACGCCCAAAACGTTCAAGGAGTCGATTGGAAAAATGAATGAGTTATTTTTGGGAAATGAACAACATGATGCCCAAGAGTTGTTGGCATTCTTGCTGGGAGGACTTTCCGAAGACTTGAACCGAATTGTTGAAAAACCCTACATTCCAGCACCTGATTCGGATGGACGTCCTGACAGCGAATTGGCAGATATCTGGTGGTCGATCCATTTAAAGCGGGAAATGTCTATTATTGTGGCTTTGTTCACGGGACAATACAAGAGTTTATTAAAGTGCAAAACGTGTGGCTACGAGAGTGCTCGCTTTGAGCCTTTTACCTTTTTGCAAGTCCCGCTCCCTGAAGACGATACAATTCCCGTCAATTTGATTTTGTATCCGGTACGACCTGGAGTTGAAATAATGAAGTACTCGGTGCGCGTACACAACAATGGAACGTTGTATGATGTTTTGCTCTCCTTATCGAAAGTCATGTACGCCGACGAGCTGCAAGCCGACAATGGCGAGGACGCGCCGTCGAATAAGGAACCAGAAACGGAGGCAGAGAAGGAACGCCTCTTGGATATCTACGCCAAAAATGCCAAGAATCTGGCTGTTGTCGATATGAGGGATGGGTATATTTTCAAAATCGCGCCGGTAAGTGAATCGAAAAGTTTGACATGTTGAAGAATTGACATTTATCTCACGTTTGATTCGCCATCCAGAATGCTTGGCGACTTCCCGATTTGCAAAACAAGGATACCGGCGAGTTGCCCTTGTTGCACGTCTACGAATTGGATGTTATGCCCGAGGTGGAAATGGACACTGACGACGGCAATGAAGCGACGGAGCGCAAGGAAGAGCCTCGAACGGTTTGCTCATTCTTGGCTTTGGCCCAGCGCAAGACTGAGCTACTTGCACAAGATGCTCTGCATCCTTTGACACACCGCGTATTTGGCACTCCGCTACTCCTACGGATTTCTGAAATGGAAGAATTGACCGGTCGACAAATCTACGACGTGGTGGCGAAGCATCTCAAAAACTTTGTCCCAGCGTCGGCACTCAAATTCTTGGAGTCCGACGGCGGTAATGATGACGATGAACTCCCAACTGATGCCAAGGTCGAAGGAAAGGATGAACGAACCAAGTACGAAATCCGGCAGCGACTGCGAAAGACCATGACCGACATGGAGGAGGTTGCCGCTGGACCTGTCCCACGGTACGGATTCCGTCTTCGATTGGCATCAAGAGATGGGCGGCGTTGTGCATTGTGCCCATGGTACGAATGCTGCATTGGTTGTCTGATCCCCGATGACAATGCACCGACGGTGGTCATGAATGGTGATAGTATTGTAATCGACTGGCATTTTGCCGTCGATGTAGCGACCAATGGGTTTGGTATGCGAGGAAATAGTCAGAGTGACACTGCTCCGGGGCCGCAGGGTGGACCGGCCAAGGTCCGGCCGCCAGTCGTGTCCATCAAGAACCACAGCTCTTGCGGTATTGGGAAGAAACAGGGACAATCCGGCACTGTCACGTTAGAGGACTGTCTTGATGCATTTGCCAAGGAGGAAAAGATCCCAGAGGTATGTACGAGGTGATGAAATCGTCGCTGTACAAATTCATTTTGGTGTTTCTAACATGTTGTCTCTCATCGAATTTTCCGCTAGGCGTATTGCTCCAAATGTAAAGATTTCGTCCCAGTTCAAACCAAACGCATGAGTCTCTGGCGTCTGCCTCCCATTGTAATCATTCATCTCAAGCGCTTTCAATTCACCCAGCACATGCGACGCAAGCTTCGAGACTTTGTTCACTTCCCAGTCGAGGGACTCGACTTGTCCCGCATCATGGCCGCTGATACCAAGCAGTCAGAAGACGGCAAAAAGGAAGCCACCGCCGAGAAGCCCGCGGCGAAAATGAATGGGGGCGCTACGAAGGACTCCCCGGAACAGAAGGAAAATGCGACCGAGTCCGAACCAACATCGTCTAACGAAAATGGCTTTGAAGACTCGTCGTCGTCTAGGCTGAACGACGATGACGGAAGGAGTGAAATGCTTTACGACCTCTACGGTGTCGTTCACCATCAAGGAGCCTTGTCCGGTGGTCACTATGTTGCTTCTCTAAAATCTGACGATGGTCAGTGGCGTCTCTTCAACGACGCACAGATTTACGAGATTCACAGTCGAGATGTCGTCGACTCCTCGGCCTATATTTTATTTTACATTCGTCGTGACGTCAAACACCTGAAGCTGGAAGACTTTTGGAATACCAGCCCAGCCCAGCAAGGCGAGGGCTTGACGGAAGAAGAAATGGAGAAACTCATACGGGGGCGCTCGGATCGATGCGTCATCAGCTAAAAGATGCAACCTAAAACACAAGAAGAACGAGGCAAAGGTGCATTGCGGTTGTCGGTAGTAATAGTAGATTACTGTACTATAGCTTGCTCCTCTCTCGAAGTCCTTGAATTACGCTTCTATGCACCATTGATTGCATGTCCTTGCTTCGTAGAGTAGCTAGAAGCTCATGACATTAAATCCGTCATCTGTCTGTCTGTCTGTCTGTCTGTCTGAAAAAATATAATGTGTACATTCTCAAAAATGGATCCAGCATCCGTCTATTCTGATGATCATGTTCGGGACGCTAAAAAGTTAGCAGTTAGCGTTGCCTGTACTTCATGCTACCCATTCATTTACAAGATGGGCAGGTAAGTCGATTCCTCTTAGTATTACTACTAGCAGAGCTATGAGCTGCTAGCTAATCCGGCAGCAAGAACAAGAGTGCCCCCCACGATACCACAGCATCATTCGCAAGCATAAAGCACTGCCCTATGATCAATGAAGCAATAAGATCGAACTACTCCATACTAATGGTCTTAATTTTCCAAAACTTGCCTCTGAATTTGCAAAAGCAAAACATTTTCAAGGGCTTTCCCCCGTTTAGTTCATATCTACTATATCTAGCACCAGTCGTCACTCATAGATGAAAGCTGCGTAGATATTGTGAAAGTCAGGGTTGATAAACCATGCACTTCTTTGTTCGTCTCCGAGGTAAATATATCCATGCGATTCCAATTTCGTTCGAATCGCAAAATTTCGACGTAGATCATGTCCGTCGGCTTCAATGAAGATGATGCCAAAACCAATCTTGTCAAAATCGATACTATTCAAGACGCTCAATTCTCCCCCTTCCACATCCAAGGAGTAAAAATCAAAGTAACTTGTTCCTGGTAGGTGCTCTCGTACCAACTCGACCATGGGAACGCAAGTTATCTCCGGGTCATTTTCCATGATTGCCCCCTTCCACCAATAATTGCGAAAAGCCGGCTTGGAAAATTCCCAAATCCCGCCAATGGCCCCATTTGTTGAACCTTCATGCCAGTGGAGGGTTCTAGCCTCTTCGCAAACGGCTGCGTGGACATTGATATTACCAGGACGATTGATCATCAGCTTTTGATAATTTATTGGGCTTGGTTCGATCAAAAGGCCCTTCCAGTTCATAGCCTTTTCATAGAAATAAGAATTGCTGAAGGTCAATCCGTTGAGAGCTCCCATTTCCAAATAACGTCCATTGCAAATATTCTGAAACCACCGCAACAAAATCCGGTCTTCTTGGCTCTGGGATTTGTACCACTCCTTCATATCCAAATTGACCGGTTCGGTACATCTTGTGGCATCGGTCGCAAAAGTTCTTCTAGAATTACTGCTGGATTCTTCTTGAGAAGACACAGGAGCAGGAACAACGGGATAAGGATCTTTGAAAGCAGCGAATAGAAACACCACGAACAAAATAGATCCCCCAATAGCGGTGAGAGGCTTCTTTATATTCATCATTGTCGAGGAGAATATATCTGGTGACAGAGAGATAAGGTTATTGTGCACTACTACCGGTAGAGTGATATGGCTTCTGGTGCTTTGTTGATAGAGGTCACTGTGGTTTATTCTGGCAGACCAATGCTGATACATACCATACAAGCACGATGCTTTGGATGCGATGGGCGGCATCGGAATGAATCGAAGGAATCGTCGTCGGCGGAAAGGCAGGCAGGGGTGCTGCGCTGAAATTTGAAAAACGCGCGGCCTTTAACACGACTACAAGGGGTAGCTGCCTCGCCCTGCATGCGTCAGACGGACGGACGATAGCGCCATCTGCGCGAAATCTCATCATCATCGACTCACTCTTCCGACTGACTCGACTCTTTTTACCAGTATGGTTTTGACTTGTGACGTGGCTTTGATATCCGCAAGCGAGAACGAATGAATGAATGAGAATGGCTGGCCGGCCGGCCGAATGCGTAAATTCGTGTACCAAGAAGTAATGTCAAAGTCACGCGCGCGCCTAGCCGGACCTCCCTCCAACCAGCCGCCAGCACGTCTCCCTCCTCTTTTGAAAAAGACCATGGCGCTGGATCGCCGCCGGTCACATACAGACGAGCTTCAAGCTGTGTGGTGTTTGTTTCATTCATCACAGCCAGTGGCAGCACTGTAGACATTGAGGAGTTGCTCTTGACTACGCACATTGGAGCCACTCACTGACTGCTCATTCGATCATCGTCGGAGAAGAGCAAGGAGGAAGGAAGTACTGCATCGTTCGAGTAGACTCGAGTTTTGCTGTTTGTGAACCACCACATCCTCCCAGCCATTACGTACACACTGCCGCTACAAAATGAGCGCCGCCATGGTGAAGAATCCCGCTGATACGGCCGCAGTAATGCCCGATCATAATAGCAATACCACGGCCGTGAATGGGGCTCCGGCGTTGCCACCCCTTACCACCAACATGACTGCCTCGTCTCTTACGAGTGGAGGAAACTCGTGTTTGGACGAGCAGATTGAACGCCTCAAACGATGTGAATACTTGCGAGAAGGAGAAGTCAAGGCTTTGTGTTTGAGAGCACGAGAGATTCTTGTGGATGAAAGTAATGTGCAGCGAGTGGATGCGCCAGTGACGGTGAGTGTCCATAATTCATGTGAAAGTCAGTGGGAAACAACCCATAACCTCATTCTTCTCTATTTCTATGCAGATATGCGGTGACATTCATGGGCAGTTCTATGACCTGGTAGAACTCTTCAAAGTAGGCGGTGAATGTCCCGATAAGAATTACTTGTTTCTGGGCGACTTTGTGGACCGAGGCTATTACAGCGTGGAAACCTTTTTGCTGTTGCTCGCCCTGAAAGTCCGCTATCCCGACCGCATTACTCTTATCCGTGGCAATCATGAATCCCGTCAAATCACTCAAGTGTACGGATTCTACGATGAATGCCTTCGAAAATACGGCAGTGTCAATGTCTGGAGATATTGTACAGAGATTTTTGATTATTTGAGTTTGAGTGCGATTATTGAAGACAAGATTTTTACTGTTCATGGAGGATTGAGTCCTTCGATTAACACGTTGGATCAAATTCGTGTCATTGACCGCAAACAGGAAGTCCCGCACGATGGTGCCATGTGTGATCTCATGTGGAGTGATCCCGAAGAGATTGATGGATGGGGATTGTCACCACGTGGTGCCGGGTATTTGTTCGGGGGAGATATTGTGGCCATGTTTAATGAACGAAATGACTTGGATCTTATTGCGCGGGCGCATCAACTGGTTATGGAAGGACATCGTTCCATGTTTAATGATGCCTTGGTGACTGTTTGGAGTGCTCCGAATTACTGTTACAGATGTGGCAATGTGGCGGCAATTTTAGAACTGGACGAGAACTTGGAACGATCCTTCAAGATTTTTGATGCGGCGCCACAGGAAGCACGAGGCGTGCCCATAAAGAATCCGCCTCCTGATTACTTTCTATAGGAGAGACAACAAAGGAGAAGAAGGAGAAGCAGTTGCCAGTGTGAAACAGAGAAATGGGGCAGAACGCAACAAAGCAAACTGCACAGTATCGGTGAAGGTACTGTAGTTCATAACGAAATAACTAGAGGACCTGCGGAATCAATAGCGTGGCTTACTTTCGGCTTACTTGAGGAATAATAGTCCTCTATTTTGGAGTTCGTCTTTCCTTCCGTAGCTTCCAAGGGAAGATGGCCAAGAAATGATTCCCCGATGCCAATTGTCGGCCCGGGGTCAAATCAGGAAAGCGAGAGTCGGCACTCAAAATGTGCAAGGCGGGACGTTTGTCAAACTTGGGCGATCCAAAACAGGCCATGCGTCTCAATACAAATCGATTTCGTTCATTGGCAAGTTCATACAGATGAATAGGCAATTGCAAAACGTTGCAAAGCGCTACAATTTCCGGACCCCCACCCCAATACGAGTCTTGACGTATCAAACGACAATACTCCTCACCTGATATTCCATACTGTGAACCAGCAGCTTGGACTAAATCTTGGGCCTTCAAATATTCGCGGCCTTGCAAAAACAACAGTTTGCGATGTTGTTCCAAACAGTCTACGGCTTGTTCACGGAGTCTAGCAGAACTCTGATTGAGCCAGTGCAAATTGGACGGGTGGCGCAAATCCAAATGCGCTCCGCTCACAGCTTTCGCCATGCAAGTACTGATTGTGTGAAAGAGGCAGTTTCCACCGGCTGGGACTTGACGAATGGTAGCGGGTGTTTGGACATGATTGCGAAGTTTGCGTTTGCGGAATCGGAATTTGTTTTCCCATTCTCCAGGAACACGGCGATAATGCTTTAACAGAAAACCATGCTCGTCAATACTCGGAGAAGGATTCCAAGGGGGGTATTGAATTGATGGATGGGGGTTGTCACCGCTTGCTTTCGGGTATTTGTTCGGGTGAGATATTGTGGCCAAGTTTAATGAGCGAACTGATTTGGATCTTATTGCGCGGGCGCACAAACGTGTTATGGAAGGACATCGACCCATCTTTAAAGATTCATTGGTGACTGTGTGGTGTGCTCGGGATTACTGTGGCAGATGTGGCAAGTTCGTGGGAGCTGTACTAGTAACATTCGATTCCTTTCGTGGCGTGCTTCGGTATGAAAAACATTTTGTGGCATGCTGATTCGATCGAACGTTCGACCAATCGTTCCGTCGCGTCGCATCAATAAAAAATGAAATTCGATCGCGTCGGCATCAAGCAAAAATTCCAACTCGATTGATCATTTGGTCCCGTCACTATTCGATCTATTGTTATTGCTATTATAACATTCAGCGCTATTGTAACTACTTAGTTGTCAGACATTGCATCAAGCATTTTCACGATTTTGTCTAATTCTGTCTGTGCCTGTTTTATAGCAATGTTGTCCTCGTCGATGAATGACTGGTAGTGACTCCGCTCTTCTGGATCCTGGGATCGAAGCCTGTCCATCATGTACGTTCTCACAGTTGACTTCAAATCCTTGATGTTTCGTTCAAGGAGGTCTCTTCTAGAACACAATTCCTTTCTTCGACTGAGCGTCTCAGTACTATTTCGGGCAAGACGGTTCTCCCTTTCAGTACTAAGGCGGGTAAGACGGCTCTCAACTGCCAGGCGATTGACGGCAACGGCAATTTTCTTTTGGGTATGATCTTTCTTTCGGGTCTCTTCCAAGTCGCCTTCGTTGCTGGAAGAGGTCATGCTGTCAGATCGTTTACGGCACTTTCGACCGCTGCCCCCAGCAGTGACAGACGTTTCCAAATTTCGACCACCGCCTCCAGCAGTGACAGAAGCTTCCAAATTCTGACCACTGCTCCCAGCAGCGACAGAAGCTTCCAAATTCTGACCACTGCTCCCAGCAGTGACAGAAGTTTCCAAATTTCCACCGCTCCTAGCAGCGACAGAAGCCTCCAACTCGGAAGACAGGGTGCGGGATAAACTCGTAACCACCCCGTGAATATAAACAATATCATCCATGCTAGAAATAGGATGGGCTACTAGCCACTCCAGCATTTTTTCCCGCGCCCATTGAGCTGGTCGTGGAAACCTTGCACGATCCCGGTAGTACAAACGCCAGCGACGAACGATTTCCTCGCACAAATCAGTACTCCTCGGTTTGAATTGCTTCTTGGGTTGTTCCTTAAAAGGGCTTTGCTCAAGATCCATCAAGGGTGAAGATTTATCATCATCCGTAAATAAACAGATTGTCATACTTGCTAACTTCCTTTTGTCGAACCCCGCTTCGCAATAATGCGTCTCTTCTGCCGTTCTTGCTGAACTTTCATCAGTAACTACAGCACCAGAATCTTATGGGATAACACTCTAGAGCCGTCTTCGTTCTCTTTGCCATCCATGGTCGTATTGTTCGTTGGTGGTGTGATGCTTGTGGTTCTGGTCACCGTCGATGATCCAAAGTCCGAGCTTACCAAATTGCAAGTACGACTATTTTTTGGTAGATGGGACACGTGAATTTTCGGTGTCGGGCAAAAAGGAATTTCGTAGTTTTGGACTCATTGGATTTAAAATGTAGGCTCCGCGAAAGTACGAAATTGATGAAGTGCAAAGCTACAGGCTTTGATGGCTTGGTGACTCTTCAAACTACTATCGACCGATGTCAAACGTCGCGGCAATTTTAGAGTTGGAATGGATAGCACCGGCTTTCCTTGGTAATGTCGTAGGTAGCTCTATAGAGCATACATCAAGGATTGCGTTGGTGCTTACGCTGAATGGAAGCAGCGCCACATGCAACGTTGTCTAGCAAAACTCTCTGGGGGTTAGTCTTCCCTATGATGCTAGCATAGCGTGGTTTACTTTAGTGGTACTTGAGGAGCAATATTCCTCTATTATGGTGTCTTTCTCTCTATCCGTAGCTTCCATTCATCATCATCATCATCTTAATCATCTATCCATATCAGGCAATAGCAGACTCGCAATCCGATGCCACAAACGAACCAGGTGCGGCGAATCCTCCTCCGTTCGTTCCTCACTATTTGGATCCCCACCACCCCGCAATTTGCTCCGTCGTCTCTTTTTGCTTTCATCTACAGCCGAAGGAAAGAGGGCCAAGAAATGATTCCCGGATGCCAATTGTCGGCCCGGGGTCAAATCAGGAAAGCGAGAGTCAGCACTCAAAATGTGCAAGGCGGGACGTTTGTCAAACTTGGGCGATCCAAAACAGGCCATGCGTCTCAATACAAATCGATTTCGTTCATTGGTAAGTTCATAGACATGAATGGGCCGTTGTAGAACGTTGCACAGGGCTACAATTTCCGGACCACCGCCCCAGTACGAGTCTTGACGCATCAATCGACAATACTCCTCACCCGATATTCCATACTGCGAAGCCGCTGCTTGGACTAAATCTTGGGCCTTTAAATATTCGTGGCCTTGCAAAAACAAGAGTTTGCGATGTTGTTCCAAACAATCCACCGCTTGTTCACGGAGTCTAGCAGAACTCTGATAGAGCCAGTGCAAATTGGATGGATCGCGCAAATCCAAGTGCGTTCCATTTACAGCTTGCGCCATGCAAGTACTGATGGAATGGAAGAGGCAATTTCCATCGCCTGGTACTTGGCGAATGGTAGCAGGTGTGTGAACATGATTATGTTTGCGTTTGCGGAATCGAAATTCCTTTTCCCATTCTCCAGGGACACGTCGGTATTGCTTTAACAGAAACCCATGCTCATCAATATTAGGAGAAGGATTCCAAGGGGGATAACGGATCGCTTCCGGGCTGGTGACGCGGTGGCTGCTTCTGGGAATGGACGGAGCATCGGAAGACGAAACGGTGGCGCCTGAAGCCTCGCCGCGAGCTCCCCCCAGAGGAGCTGTCAACGACAGAAGCAGCACCAGAGCAAAGAAATTCATCGGCTGCTTCATGGTGAAATGAAATAGTTCATCCAAAGGGAAGAGTCGCGACGAACTATTCTGGAAGGGGAGAGGAGTGAGGTAGGGCAGGAATGTGTTGATCGCAGCGGCTGCAGATTTTCCAAGGAGAAACCCAAGCGACGAGATATCGCTGATGGCGAGAGGTGCGCCTTTTGGCACCCGATTTGGCGCCGAAAAGCGCGCCACGTTGAAGGATCCGGAACGATTCTGTGTGGTTGACGTCATCCCTACATTCATTCGAAGCGGTCAAATTCCCCGTCTTGCCGTCGCTCCAAATATTTCTCATTGGATTGAGAAGATGATGACATCAGCATTTTCTGTTCCACTTCTTTTCGTCACACAAAGAAGGCATTCCTCGGCCAACTCGCAATCTGGCTTTCTCTCGTGGCGGTGGCGAAAGGATTTGTTTGCATTCGTCGGCACTCTCGGATGCCGACGAGACGCGATCGGAATCGCATGGTAACCGTCGATTTTCGCTATGCATAGGAACTGCAATCAAACACTTCCATTAACCTAAAGCACAAGTAGTAGTGGGAGTTTCCCTCTCTGTTGGTGTGTTGCAAAAGTCACCATGGCTCCCGATGCCGACAAGTTGCGCCAACGCGTCAAGGCCTACAATAACAACAACAATGACGAAACGGAAGAATCCGTATCTTGCTTGAAAGCTCTACGATCGAACGAAGTTCTCATAGAAGGAGTCATTTACGACATTACTTCGTTTGATCATCCAGGTGGCGATTCCATTCACATTTTTGGTGGCAACGATGCGACCGTAACCTACAAAATGATTCATCCACACCACACGGCCAAGAATCTGCAAAAGATGAAACGAGTCGGAGTGGTTCCGAATTACTTTTGCGAGTAAGTGCGGATAGTTGCATTGCAAACTTGCGGGAATGATAGATGTGACCCCAATGTCATCTCTCCTCTAACTTATATTCCCTGAACCTTCTTTTGCTTTAGGTACAAGTTTGATACGCCGTTTGAACGAGAACTTAAGAAGGAAGTCTTTCAGATTGTTCGACGAGGCCAAGAATTTGGAACACTCGGGTATTTCGTTCGCGCTATTTGCTATATCGCTCTCTTTTTCTATTTGCAGTTTTGTTGGATGCAGCAGACTAGTTACACTTTGGCCATTGTCTATGGTGTATCCATGGCCTTGATTGGATTGAATGTGCAGCATGATGCCAACCATGGAGCTGCCTCCCGAAAGGTTTGGATCAATAACTTGTTTGGACTCGGAGCAGACTTTATTGGAGGAAGCAAGTGGTTGTGGATGGAAAAGCATTGGTGGCACCATACCTACACAAATCACAACGAAAAAGATCCGGATGGCTTGGCGGCCGAGCCTATGCTCTTGTTTAACAATTATCCTCCCAACAGTCCCAAACGTGCTCTCTACCATTCCTATCAAGCATTTTATACAATCTTTGTACTTTCGGGATATTGGTTGTCGGCAGTATTTGACTTTCCACAAGTGTGGACGCTACAAGATGCGGGTGCTGCCAAAGTGGGCATGAACTTGCAAAATAATGAATGGATTCAAAGTCGGACCAAGTATGCCCTCGCTTTGCGCATATTGTACCACATTTGCAACTTGATCATTCCATTGTACAACAACTTTTCCTGGACGACAGTTGGTCATATCAATGTCATGGGTATCTCGGGTAGTCTTGCGCTTGGACTCTTGTTTACGCTCTCCCACAATTTTGAAAACGCCGATCGTGATCCAACGGCTAATGTCCGAAAGACGGGAGAACCTGTATGTTGGTTCAAGGCCCAAGTCGAAACCTCTAGCACGTATGGAGGAATGATCGCCGGTTGGCTCACTGGTGGACTCAATTTTCAAGTCGAACATCACCTGTTTCCTCGCATGAGTTCGGCTTGGTATCCCTACATTGCCCCGACGGTCCGAAAGGTGTGCGAGAAGCATGGCGTCCGGTACGCCTATTATCCATGGATCTGGCAAAACATGTGGTCTACCATTCAATACATACATCATGTCGGAACGGCATCGCTTTGGAAACAAAATCCATTCAAAGGTGAAACGTAGATACTTGACACTACAAAACTCATGACATATTTAGTAATACCCCACGCGATAGAAGAAAATTCTACAACTCGTGAGGTGACAGGTTGTTTGCTCTTTATTAGTCTCGTAGCTTTACTGCAATTTACGTGGCTCCCCGTCCATGTTGGATATCCATTTCCGAGCATTGACTTCGGGCCGGAGAATGACCAGTTCCGTGGGGCTTTCCCATTTCCAGGCGAAAATGGCAATGAGCCACAAGATGGCCAAGATAACCAATGAAAGGCACAACATAATCGACGAGAATCCGCTGCGCTTTTGCTTGATGCCTTCCATGATGGACACACGACCAAAGAGGTAGCCCCAAAATGCAGTTACAGCCAAACAAAAGAACGTCCCCCAAGATTCCATCGCGCTTGCCGAAATGGTTCCCGCGCCGCCCAAGACCAAACTAATGGAAGTGACGACAAATTCCGCCAAGAACAGCACACCACCCGAACTGCCGACGAGCTGACCAACCAAAAAGCCGAGAATGACAATCGTCACGAGACTAAGCGTCTCTACAATGGAACCGGTGGCACTCACGGTGACACCAGCTCGCCCCGTTTCCATACTCTGCAAGGACATGCTGAGGCCCAGGCTGATACTACTCGAAAAGACCGTCAGCACATTCAGAAAGAAATGCGGTGAGCTGGCGGAGAAGCTGGCCAGGGAGACAAGAATGGATAAAAAGACCTTGGTAGACCACGAGACCTCTCCCAAATGGATTTGACCATCACGGTTGTCAAAAAAGACAAAACCTCCACCGGAAACCGCCCGAAAGGCCGATCCATACGAAGCGTTTGAATCTTGATTGCTCCTCCAAAAGGCGATGTGCTTCATGAGATCTTCACTGCTGCGACGATTCCATTTCGGAACAAAGACCATGCGTTGCAAAAAGAGAGGGCACACAGAATCCCATTTTCGCTGGCACCACAATCGGATACAGTCACCCAGTCGTTTCCATATTCCTTTGCGGATCGACGGGTCATCGGATGGCAAGTGCTCCAACATTGCGCGGAAAAAGTCGCGGCTTGTGTAGCGTTCGATCCATCGTCCTAGACATAGCCACGAAAAGAAGAGGACAAAGGATACATATCCACACTCCCGCTCCGATAGAAACCTTAGTTCCGTTTCCACATGAAATGGCAAGGCTTGCAAGGGGTAGTCTACCGGAGTAGCTGGTATCCAGCGGCAGTAGCGCGCCACCAGCGTCCAAAACAAAGGTGCCGCCATGAGTGAAATGCTCAACCACTGTGCTCCAATCAAGATGCGACGATCGACGTAGACCGACGCAGCACCTTGATTGTCATCGACCGTCCATCCCAAATGAGAAGACAGTACCCATAGCAGATTCAAAATCCGAGGACCCGGTCGACCATTCAAAGCAGGCATGTGAAAATCGAGAAAGTCCTGGCCGGCCACGTTGCTGCGATTCGATGCCGGTGTGGATGATTCTGGTGCTGCATCCCCGTCGGGCGAAGAAAATTCATCCAGGTCATGGATCTCAAGCGGCTGGATTTGAACTGGTCCATCCTCTTGTTTGGCGGCGAAACATAGAGGAAGCCGACCAGCACCCGGCGGAGGAACATTTTGGAGGTAGTTGCGCAAAGAGATTGGATACAAGGAATCATCGGAAGGTTCTGGGCGCTTGGTGGATGAAGCAGAGCACCAAGAAGCGACCAACCACAGAGTTTCCATGTCCAAAGTATTCTGTAGTTCATAGTATAATACTTCGTTGCTAGACGAAAAGAACTGCGCCAACTCCACGTCTGGCCTCGACGCAATACTATTTTCTTGCAGACGCGGCAGTAGCAATAGCTTGGGCCTACGAATCAAGTTTCCTGGATATGGCACTCGATCCCAGATTCCGTGGACCATGAGGGAGCGTGGATCCGACACGACGCATAGCGCTGCTTGTAATCCACATACGGGATCATCGAAAAACATGTCACTGACACAGCCCCGCTGTCGTCGTCCATAACGTGAATGCGGCTGTGAACGCAAATGATTTGGATCTTCTTGAGGTCCCAGGCAGAATCGACCTGGGCTGTGGGCCAAATGTGCAAAAGCTTCGAGATATTTGGGTTCGTCTTTCCAAAGAGTTGTCCAATCACTATTTTCGCTCGATAATGACAGCACAGACCCACCAAAGACCGAGTCTGTGCACAAGACGTGACGATACACTCCGGCGTGACGCCACGGCACCATAAAGTAGTCCGTCCTTTTGGCTTCTTGTTCTTCTTCGGTCGGTCTGTAGCGTAAACAAAGGAGATCTGTAATGGATTCCCACTGACAAAGCACTTGTCGTTGCATATTGTTCAGCCAAGGAACAGCCCGCGCATCTACAAATCGTTGTTGCAACTCCACACAAACTTGATGATGCCGTTCTGTCCAAGAATTGTCCTGCAAATGTTGTATCAGCGCAGCCAAGACATGCCCGAGTTGTTGAAATTCTTTGTGGCGATATTGCCACTTGCGAGCACACTCTAGTTGACACACCACCAAAGCCTGCCCCAACTCTTCCAGTCGGACTCCCCAGGACGTTCCACACGCGTCGCATGGTCCTTCCGTCCGATACGCATGGGCCTGAACCGATTCTTCATTCTGAGATTCCAAATGCCATCGTTCCAAAATGCGTGCGACATAAGGATGAAATTCTTGCACTTGAGGAGCACAATAGGCCAGAGTCCGATGATCCTTGGGCGAAAATGGCACCAACGTCGATCTTCGAAATTCGGACAAGGTATAGTTAACGTTCACGTGCGCCGACAAGTACATGATACGCACGGGTTGTTCGGGTTTGCCCGATCGTTGCCATGGAGTATTATTGTGAGAATGGCTGGTAGTATTCCTATGGAGGATATCCCTGGGTGGCTGCTGTTGTAGTTGCTGCAAGGGATCGGCAGGCTCAGTCGATGACTGTCTTGTAGGAGTAGGAGTGTTCCGGGCGGTGGCAAAATGGTAGTGAATCAAAAAGGGCGCCGGTGGTAAATGAGCTTCTTCGGTATACACATTGGCCCAAAATGCATCCACACCTTCACGATGCGCATTCAATTGTTGTGTCGAATGCGCCAAGAGCGACGCCAGCGGTTGGACGCCAAATACCACCACTTGCGACTGTCCCGGTTCCAAATACCCCTCCGAGGGATAAACAGTAAAGCAATCCTTGCGCATAATGGATATCCGCCATACCAAGGGGCGGTGATGATCGGGGTTTGTGAAATGAACCAAGTGCCAGGAATGCAAAGCCGTGGCCGATGCTTCGTGTGGATGATGATAAAAGTGATTGCTGTTGTCGTCGGGATCAAATAGGTGTTTCATATCCTGTAGTTCAATAGGATCTTCATGAACCTGAAAGAATAGTAAATCCGATAAAAAGTGCAACGAATCCGATTGATACTGCGCGGTCGATAGCTGCCGATGCAGCGTTGCAGCGTGGGCAAAGGCTCGTTCGGCTTGATCGACCGAGTAGGGGGCTGCCGGAGGATAGTCGTTTGGAAACATTTGCTGTTGCTGCAATCGAACACACGTGGCGGCAGCAAGTGCCTGCACCTGAGTCGATATCGTTTCTGCAAGCTGCAATGCCGAGGGATGAAGGCGCGGGTGATAACGACATGTTGGACAGAGCGTATTCGCATCCAGTGGAGGCCTACGTATTGTTCGTTGGATGCAACATCGCCCAGGAGCTAGTCCATCCATGGGGTCTACACAGTTCCAATGCATAATCCACAAATCATCCGTATTCCAGTATGCTTGTTGATAGGCTCGAAACCAGTTTAGCGAAGAGGAAGTGTCGTCCAAATTCCATCGTTTCTGAAATTTGCGTTTCCACAATTGCTGGTTGTGTGCCGCCTGGTACATTGCCTTGGACAATGTGCCCATCTGTGCTATTTCCTGTACCGACAAGTGTTCCAGGATGCTAGCACTTAGATCGGGCCCCAGACGCTCCAAGTGTGACAATGATCGTGGCGAGGGAGGAATGTATCGAGTCTCTTCGGAATCCTCCGTAAAAGACCCGTCCGTACTATCGCGCTCATTCTCCAATAACTCATCAATGGTAGCGGAAATCCATTCTGGAACTTCTATAGACTTTAGGTCGAAATCCCTCGCGTCCTGAACTGGATTACGAGCTGGTTTGAAACGTCGTCTTCGCAGCTTGATGGGAATCGTATTCGTTGGGCGCCGATCGCCCTGTTCGTCGCCTCTCACACCGAGCTTCATGCTTGTCCTCACCAGCCTCGCGCAAAACCTCTCTCAACACTTTCGACACACCAAACAACTAAAGGAGAATAACAATGCTTCAGTAGTGCATCGAAAGGAAGCAGTAGGAAAGGTTGTTCGCAACAGACATGAGACATGAGAACGTTGCAAAGACGACGACGAGAGTGTGGGGTGGGACATGTTAATAGGTATGTCTCATCCATATGTCAGCATATGATTTTATGTTGACTACTTCGAGCCGGTTCAACTCGTCTCTCATCAATCACGCACGACGCACGTACCGTAGGTTTCGACCACCTCGAGCTCTCCCGACCACTCAACACCTCCACATGTGCATCGACGACGGGCTGGGCGGAGGCCAAACTCTCTCGTCAACACTATGTTCATGAACTTTCCAGCATAGCAGTAGTAATCATGACGCTGCTCACGAAGAACAACCTCGTCCTCCCGCCCGGTTGGGAATGAGCTGAGGATCGTCGTCCTCCGCCTATAGTACGACGGAGGAGCCAATCCGACGAACCAAAGAAAGCCGAACACCTTTAATCTATCATTAATTGGAACGGTAATAGGACCATCGACGAGGAGATACTAGTAATAGTAACTATTGGTGCCTTTTTGCATTCTCATTTTTTGAAAATTTTCCCTTTAGATAGTTCGGCGGCGGGTAAGAACATCTAGCATGTTCTTCGCTGGGGTTGGACGAGCTACGTTTGGATTACTCTATTGTGCAATGCACAAGATAGTAGTGCTGTGCTCTCTCTAGTCTAGTAGAGCAACGATTTGCAATGGCGATGAGCCTTATCGTATGATACCTCTGAATCTATCCTTAATTGCAAGGGCACTACTGTAGGACCAACGACGAGGAAATTATCCCCTGACCCGTTTTTCGATTCTTCTCATATTTTGAAAAATAGCGCGTGTCAATGACTTTGTGCCTTCGGAACAGGGAGAATGCATGTCAAACTGATGCCACACGCACCTCCTTTCCGCCCTCGCCCCCTTCCGCATCGCAAAATTCCTCCTACTTCGGGTGGTTTGTGTTTGAAAGGCGATAGTAAACATGTCACAAGGTAACGACACAATTTCAAATTTTACCTCTTCGTTCGGTATTTGTGTTATCTCCTGTTAAAACACAGAGCACCAACACGCTACCTGGTATTACAGAACCATTTGTATACCATGCCATCCTTCTCTCTTGACGATTTGGAGTGGGACAATGTCTGTCCTTGTCGTCGTGGTCGTTCCATGCGGTTCCTGGAGGACGCGAACGACGACGAGGAAACTGTTTTGTGGCAGGTTATTTACACAGCAGTCGTCTTGATCCTCATGTTCGCTGTACTTCTCATGGATAAATTGGGCCCCGATTCCGTAATGATTGTGGCCCTGACGGCCTTCATGGCTTCAGGCATCATCAGTATCAACGAAGGCCTAGCAGGCTTCAGCAATGAAGGACTCTTGACCGTCCTAACTCTTTTTATTGTGGCAGAGGGTATCTCAAAAACGGGGGCCTTGGATTGGTACATGGGCAAGTTGTTGGGTCGCCCTTCGAATCCCGCGAGTGCTCAAGCCCGGTTGATGTTGCCCGTTGCCTTTCTGAGTGCCTTTTTGAACAACACCCCTATTGTCGCAGTCATGATTCCCATTGTTCAAAAGTGGGCGCGCAACTGCAAAATATCGGTGCAGCAGTTGTTGATTCCTCTTTCCTTCGCCACCATTTTGGGAGGTACTTGTTCCCTAATTGGTACTTCAACCAACCTGGTGGTCGTTGGATTGTTGAACGAGCGATATCCTAACGACCCCGAGATGGAGATTGGTTTGTTCAGTCTGGGTTTATATGGTGTTCCAATCGCTCTTGCGGGTATCGGATACTTGCTTGTTGCATCCCCATGGCTCTTGCCGGGTGGAAGCCGCCGTCATCGCGATGGTGATGCTGAAATTCCCACCGAAAGTCAGGAAGGCATCCTCATGGGCGCTCGACTAGCCCCATGGTCCCCTGCGGCAGGAAGATCTGTCAAGCGTTCGGGTTTGCGTGATACGGGGGGTATCTTCCTAGTAAGCGTGCATAGAGCGGCCACGGGCAATGTGCACCGTGCCGTTGGGCAAGATTTTGTGCTTCAAGTCGGCGACGTGCTGTACTTTACAGGATTGGTGGAAGGCTTTGGAGACTTTTGCGAAGAGCACGGGCTCGAGATTTTGACGAATGAAATGGAGCAAGACATGCGTCCTGCACTATCGAATGCTACATTTGGTACTGTGCCAGAAGGCGAGTTATCACCAAGGGCTCTTTTAGCTGCTACCGATGGTGACTTGAAAGTAGGAGATGCCGAAGAAGGCATTCCGGTCGAAGTCGGCGTCACAAAGGAGTCCTTGATGAACGCTGATGAAACAGAACGATCACAAGCGGTTACCCGAATGATTGGTGAGTATAATGCCCATTGGGCATACACCAGTGAACTTGACTTTCTTGGGCTAATTTCCCTTGCCCCGACCATGATGTGCAGACTTGATTCGTGGAATGGACCGAGACGAACCCGTTGGTGACGAAGAGCGCGCATTGTCTTTGCCAAGCAGCCCACAGAAGCGTTCACATACGGCACCCCAAAAGGTAGTTGTCACGTCAGAAAACGAACTGGTGGTGGTAGGCATCGAGGCCAGCGACCGCCCTGGACTCCTGTCGGACATTTCTAAGGCTATTTCCAGCCTGAGACTCAACATCCGACACTCAGAAGCATGCGTAGTGGGTGCTCGATCCATTTCCGTCTGGCGTTGCGAGATGGTGGAAGCGGAATCAATTCCAGACCTCGAAAAAATCTGGTCTGTTGTCAATGTAAGTATCGACTGGGGGAAACGGAGGAACCACCACGTGACTTTCATCTTTAGCTCATGCCGTGTTTGAACAATCGTAGGCACTATTGGAATCAAATACAGGAATACAAGCCGTGAAGGCACGAGGGCTGCGGGTCTTGCGCGCCATCGTTACAAAGAAGTCATCCCTGGTAGGAAATTCGCCTTCTGAAGTCAACTTTCGAGAATTGTACCGCGCGGCCATCGTTGCCGTTCAGAAGGGTGGAGCAAATGTTCCATTGGCAAATGTTGTATTCGGCCCGGGTGACGTCCTTGTTTTGCAAGTGAGTGAAGACTCTCCGTTGCTCAAAGTTCCTCCGTCGGACTTCTACAAACATCTTGCTTCACCTAAAGACGCAAGTACGTCCACCAGCGGAGGCGTATTTTCGATCGTCAACCGTCTAAGCGCGGCTGTGAGGAACCTGAGCACTGACAATCTTCCGGTGATGGATGCCGCCACCAGCGAAGAACAAGGAGAGATCGAACTTTCTCTGGCGGCCGCCGATAGCAAGGACGAGACCAAACAACAAATCGCAGAGGAAACGACTGAGTTCTCCACCAACCAGGAAGCAGCCTGGAGGGATTTGCAAGTTATGTTTGTGAATCAAGACTCGGACGCGGCCAAGGAAACAGCAACACGAGAATTCTTGGCGGCCATGCAAATCAAGCCCAAGTCCCAGCTTTCCAAACGAACAGTTGCAGAAGTTGGTCTGGACAAACTTCCAGGAGTGTTCTTGGTCGGCATTGATCGTCCTGTGCCCCCAGCCTCGCGCGAAGATCGTGCAAAACCCATCGCCTTGTTTTCAGGTGCGAGTGACAAAGACGAAATAGATGCTCGAAGTGAACGAACTTCCAAGTTTCCGACGGAACAAGCCTTCAATGCCATCCCGACGGACACCCCACTGCAAGATGGTGACGTTCTTTGGTTTGCTGGTTCGGCCTTGGCCGTAGGGGACTTGCGCAAGATCCCCGGTCTCGTGTCGTATGAAAGTGACGAAGTCGAAAAGATGAATGAAAAGGTCCATGATCGACGCCTCGTCGAGGCCGTTGTTGCCCGCCGTGGTCCCCTGGTTGGCAAGACAGTCAAGGAGGCTCGCTTCCGCACTCGATTTGGTGCGGCTGTTATTGCTGTCCATCGTGATGGAAAGCGCATCCACGACCATCCCGGCAAGATCAAGTTGCAAGCAGGCGATGTTCTGTTGCTGGAAGCTGGACCGACTTTTATCAAGAAGAGCGTCGACCAAGATCGCTCGTTTGCCCTAGTCGCTGAAGTGAAAGATTCGGCGCCTCCTCGAATTCGGCTCTTGATCCCAGCTCTGGTCATTACAATCGCAATGCTGGCCGTCTATACTGCTGGTGTTGCATCGCTTCTGATTTGCGCCTTGGTCGCCTCCTTTCTCATGGTTGCCGTGGGTCTCCTGTCGGAACAAGAAGTCAGAGACGCAATTAATTGGGAAATTTACCTTGCCATTGCTTCCGCCTTTGGTATTGGTACTGCCATGGTAAATTCTGGAGTCGCAGGAGGTATTGCGGGCTTTTTGGTGGATATCGGTGACGGAATCGGCATTGGAGACGCAGGGTTGCTAGGTGCCGTCTACCTCGCAACCTTTTTGATCAGCAATGTCGTAACGAACAATGCCGCCGCGGCGTTGTTGTTCCCTATTGCTCTGGATGCGGCGGAGCAGACCGGAGTCGACCGCGTAATTATGAGTTACTGCGTGATGTTTGGAGCGTCGGCCAGTTTCATGACCCCCTTTGGTTACCAAACAAATCTCATGATCTACGGTCCTGGTGGTTACAAGACCAAAGACTTCGTGATGATTGGTGGCCCCATGCAGCTGGTGTTGTGGGTGTTGTCTGTCTTTTGTCTAGCAGTCCTGAATTCTACCAATTGGTGGGTATTCTGGTTGGCCAGTACTGTGCTCTTGGTGGTCATTATCTGTGGTCGCAACATCAATCCAAGGATGTGGTGCCCGAAGGAACCCAAAAACAAAGATTAAGAATTAAATACATTGCTATCGATAAGCAGACTCTCGTCGGCATCAGTGGGTGTTGATTGATTACCTTGTTTCCGGGGGACTAGTAGGTGCGGTGTGGCAAATAGCAAATCGAGGTCGAAGATATGAGATACATGCAGTGCAATCGAATTGATCAAACTTCTGAGGTAACAACAACATGCGTCCTTCCGTTGCCCGTCGTCTCTCCCCCCTACTGCCTCCGAACCCATAACCTGATCCAAAATGGGGAGATGTTTCGAAGGATTCGTTACCATCGTGACAAGAAAAAGGTGACGATGACGAGAACGATGCGATAGCATAGGCATCAACAGTCTCCTTTTGCCACACTAACTGACTTCACATATACTCCTACGTCAACATGTCTTTACAACAGAAGCAGCGCTTGACGATGCATCAAGCGGATGCCGAAGATCGTCGCCGTCGCATGACCCAGCAACGTCAGGATCTGACTCTACGGATACGCAAACAAAAGAAATCCGAGTATTTGGCCCGCAAACGTCAATATGTGGCTCCTCCTCCTCCAGCAAGCATGTTGACTACGCACGAAGAAGAATCCATTGGACCTTTGATTCATCATTTTTGTAGCAATCTGACTTCTTTGGAGAGTTTAAAGGCTTTGCACGATGCTTTGCAAATGACGACTCTGAACGCCACGGAAGATAACCGGCTGGTCGTGTTGCCAGCGGACGATACCAAGACAGCGTCAAGTTTGATTGAACACTTGCGTGGACCTGCTTCTACCGAAGAAGGTTTACCACTGGCATTGAATATTCTCGTGCGATTGACTGCCATTTCCTATTCGTCACCGTCAGATTCCTTTTCGACGTACTACTATGGCAACGCGCCCCTGACCTGGTCCTCCCTGGTGTCCCATAATGGAGCATGGTTGTCACATTTGGTACAACTCGCACCGCAATCGGAAGCTGCTTGTGTCATACTCGGAAATCTAGTCGGAGAGGCGAATAGTCAAACCTTTGTCAAGTTGCGACAAGCCGGACTCATTCCAGCCTTGCGTTCCGCAATTCACCATCCAGCAGCCGCCTGGGCTTTGACCAATGCCATTCGGCATGACACGGCCGAATATGCCAAAGTGTATTGTAACGATCAAGCCTTATCACCGGGGTTGCTAGAGCAGCTCTTGAAAGAACCGGCCGTGGGGACACAAGCCGCTTGGATGCTTGCGTCCTTGACGAACCGAGAAGAAGACGTGGTACAATACCTGATGCGTCATCCTACTTTTCCAACAACCTTGATTGAATGCATGAGACGTCCCGTGTGTCAAGATCAACTTGCTCCCTTGGTGCAAGCGCTTGGCAACATTGCTACCGCTAGCGTTTCAGAAGGTGGGCCTCCCTTTTCAGGAGAACTGTTGGTCGAGTTGCCTACTTTGACGCCCATGCTAGGGCTACTCTTGCAAATTCCGACCAATCGTGAAGTCGTACAACAAGCAGCATGGCTAGCTGGAAGTTTATTGCACGATGCGGGACCTCCTAATCATCCGGCAACTACTATTGCAGCGCCTGTTTTGGTGCCACTGCTCTATCAAGAGTTGCGAGATAATTCACCCCATTCGTTGAGCAATCAACGAGAATTAGCACATGCCTTGTGGAATGCCTTGACAGATCCAGTACCACAAGAAGACGTGGCGATGATGTTTCGTGGTCCGCCTCTTCCGTTGCCATCCTGGGAGTTGCTACGGCCGGCACTGGCGACATTGGTCAAGTTGGCTGGATCCGTCGATGCCGATGCGGCCATTGCGGCGGTCAGCATTTTGGACTTGTTGTTGCAGCAGCACCCGAAAGATGTAGATCGTTTGAAAGAAGTGTTGCAGGAGCAGAATATTATCAACGTCTTGGAGAAGGTGTGTGATTCGGCCAATGAACGAGTAGCCGAAACGGCAGCCGAATTGTTGGATAACTACTTTTATGTCGATAACGACTACGATCACGTAGTGGAAGATCCCATCATGGCGGGCTTTCACAACAACAACAACAACAACACGGAACCCAATGGTACGTTTGCATTTGGACTGGCCGCAGAACCAGCACCGCGGCCGGGAATGGGACGGGGTCGCGGGGCAACTTTGCCCGCGTGGATGTCGTCGTCGTGAGGGAAATAGCTATGAGAAAACTAATGGCATCCGGAACGTATGCCAGTGAAGATGGTAAACTATAAGCTAGCAAGTTTATCGGATATTTGCTGATCAGACACCGTATGTCTCCCATACTTGCAAGCTTTTCTGTATCGTCGTACGTCCCAGACTGATTCGGACGCGAGAATCATCCTTGGCATGGCCATCGCCATAGTCAAACAGCGAGGAAGGTAGCAGCATGATACCAGCTTCCTTTAAAAGCCGATCACAATACTCTCGAGCCCCACCACCACGACCTTGTAGCAATAATCGAGGAAAGATCATTGATCCAGATCGCGGTTCGACCCATTCCAACTTGTCCGAATGTTTTTGACAAAAGTGATAGACTACGTCTCGCATTTCATGGACAATTCCTTGGCATCGCCGTACCAGGGCAGCGTGGCTACAAAGAGCCATGCGACCCAACACTTGGGAGGGTGTGGAGGGGCAAATAGTAGTATAGTCTTTGATTTGTTGTACTCGCTTTAGAAAAGCGTCGTCACGTGCCGCAATCCACCCCAGTCGCAAACCTGCCAGTCCATAGGCCTTGGACAAGCCTCCCAAGGAAATACCTCGTTCGTATGCTTCAATGGCCGGAGGCAAGCAATCGACTCCAGGCTGTTCGAGACCTCGATACATTTCATCGCAAAACAAATACACCCCATGGCGACGACATAGCTCTACAATCTCGTCCAATTCAGGCAGCGTCGGCAGGGCGCCCGTGGGATTGTGAGGGAAATTGACCACCAGAGCTTTGGTTTGGTATCTTTGGCTTTCTAAAAGCCTTTCGAGTGTGTCAGGGTTGAATCGAAACAAGGAAATGCCGTCAACGACTTCTACTTGTGGGTGCCAGTGTTGAATCTGACAGCCCATGGACCGTGGAACCTCGTTCAAACTCTGATAGCAGGGTGCCGCAACAATCACGGCATCTCCAGGCCCTAACAGCGCCTGAAGTCCACAAAAGATTCCTTCCTGGGGTGCCATGCAATTGATACGATCCCATGATCCATGCACAGGATACAACTGCCGCACAATTTCTTGTCGCAATTCCATGTCTCCTTGCACACGTGGTGGATATCCCAAGGACAGCTCGTCCCATTGTTCTCGACACTCTGGGCTGGCCATGGAAAGTAATTCCTTCATGGTGAGTGGCTGACAATCTGAATCCGAAAGACCAAGTGCCACTGTCGGAACATGCCATCCATCGTATTGCTCAATCTCAAAGGGACGCAGTGGCTGATAATGAGACGAGCTCGAGAACGAGAAGGTTCGAGTCGCAGTACTGTCACTGTTGAACTCTTTCCGCCTGATTGTCCAACGATTTCTTTGCGCCAACGACCGAACACGTTTCATGATGCTTCATCTGTCGCATAACCTCGATTGTTGTTGGACTGCCATGTTTCTCGATGCTATGAGGAGGAGAGACGTGGAGATCACGATGAAAACCGTATCTTTTCGGCAAGAAAGGCCTATTTCAGTCCACAGAAAGATCGCATCGATCGATCTCTACCATCCACCCCCCATTTCTTTCCTTGCTGCGAAAGGGCCCCAGTTCATCGCCGTTGCGACTCTCTCTCTCAAACTGCCAAATGTCTGTTGGTGGTGGAGACCTGGGAAGACAGCAAGCTTGGATGGAGGCTGAGATCTCAAAAAAACTCTTGGAACGATGAAAGGCGACACCGACCCATTGGTCGGATCGGTCGACTGGATGGAGAATCGGCAGATCTTTTTGCCATTGTGACCCCATCCATTGTTTTCCACGGGGTGCATTTTGTATCGTAGCCACCAGCCATTTCCTTCCTTTCCTATTAAGAACGACGCAGACGATTTCGGAAATGGAGGAAAGCTAGAGAATACCCATGACAAAGTCAAGATATTCAAGGGAAGATTCATCGCGGCGCAGACCAAGGCGGCGACGTTCTCGGTCTCGTGCAGTTGAGGACGGCGACAGTGACGAAGGGTCATCAGCAGATATTGTGGTGGTCGCGGACGAAGATGTTTGGTTTGACAATTACCGTCACCCTGGGACCAAAGACTGTCGCCGAGCCATTCGTGTCGTCCTAGAAGATATGGAACAAGAGACTGTCAAATTCACCAAAAGTGTCTATAAAGAGATCCTCAACGAGCTGCGTGGAAGGCGTTTTCTCGTCGGCGACAAAGAAAGGGGGAATCTGGCAGAATGCGACGAGGACGAACTGGTCGACCAACTTCGTGAGATCTTTGAATTGGAACAGTCTCGGCGTCTTGAAAAGATACAATCCAGAAAATCGCTTGGAAGCGAGACCAGCGTTCGGGAAAAGGATTCCAGAAGAAAGAACTCCAGAAGCCGGAGCCACGAACGACGACACAAACGACGACAATCAGATGCCGACGACTCTTCGATGGATCGTAGCAGAGGAAAGCAGCACCAACACCAATCACGCCGACAAATAAGCTCGAGGAATGTGAAGAGGAGTCGTGACGATGGGGAGCCAACTTCGACAACGGGAGATTCTTTGGGCGATCCCTCCCCGTCCTATGTAATTTATTTGGATGACGCAAATCCAAAGGGGCCTGCCCGTAAAATGCATAGATTGTTGCGACATGCTGCAGTTGAGTACGACCATAAATCATTGTCAGACTCGATGTACGACGAATTTCGAGAGCAAATGGGTTTCGAGACGGTGTTCTTCAAGTCCCCGGACTCTGATAAGGCGCTGAAGGGCGACAAACTGTTTCGAGCAATAAGGCGCATATACAGGGAAGAGTCCTACCTCCTTGATGCTCGACCAGACGACGTATATATTGAATGCCCGCATTTTCGTGGCACAAGGAACTGGACAAATGCCATAGAGCAGCAAGTTGAACTCAATGGCGGATCGCCGTTCTGTCGGGAAACTTTTCGCGCATTAAAGAAGGACTTCCGAAAATCGTGCTTCCATTCTGGAAAGCCTCCGGAATGCATTGAGATCGAGAGAGAAGAGCTCTACGAGATTTTTCATGCCGAATACAAAAATCAACGACGGCGCCTGCGAAAGGAACAAGGCAATCGACAACGAAAGAGTCTTCCACGGCGTCAGGCGGTGGCCGTCGATGGGGAACAGGGCCCTAGTGTTATTAGGAAAACAAAATTGCATCAGCGGCCAATTCCAGGAAATCGGTTTTGCGTCTCCATGCGCCGACGCATCTCCGACAGGTTTTCCCGATGGGAGTGGTTTCAAATTCAGAAGGATCGCCTTTTCAAGCTACCTCTAGCGATCAAGTGTCGTGAGATATGTGACCCATGTTTCAAGGCTAGCATCCTGCCATTACGGAACTTCTGCCGAACGGATAAAAAGACGCGAAAAACCTGTTGGGACAAGATCTTCCAAGCTCTGGAAGTACCCCATCTAGGGCCGAGATCTGCGTGGATAGTGTTATTCCTGTTGGCGATTCTCGTTATTTTCTTCATCTTTTCTGCTTGGTTCAAAATCTTGCACAAAATACTCCTTGAAGTCCTCCTTCCTGTGAAAAGAAATGTCACTGAAAGTACCGGCGGAAGTGCGGCTGCGATCGGAGAATAAATTAAGGCATATTAGCCGCACCGCTCCTCTGACTTACATCGTATCCTTTTGAACCGATATAGCACCCTATCGCTAGCCGCTAGCAGGAGACGAGACCAGCTACTAGGTAGCCCGAGCAAGGTACATAGCTCTATGGCGGACAAAAGTTAGAGTTCTTTGGACTCGAGTTTTCGCGCTGTCGAAAACGCGCACGAAATCGACCAATACGACCTTGCCTTTGTGACCGCCCGATCCATATTTGCCCAAAAGGTCGTGGGAAGTCGACAGAAATGTCCCGCCGAAAAAGACGAGAGTGTTTCTTCTCGTTTAGGGAATGAATCTTGGACGACAAAGAAACCTTGCTCAACGAGGTAACCCGAGATTGGTCAAAGACAAAGAACAAGCAGTAGTCCCTATCATCCCAAACATGGCGTTCAACAAAGAAGAATGGAAGATTCCGTAAGTTTGATCCTCCAAAAGAAGGAGTGTCTGCACCGCTATTCATAGCTCACTGTTGCCAATTCTTCGCCCATTCCGACAGAACCCCCTACGGTGCAACAGGGTGGATCAACCTGTTGGTCATGTTCTTTTCTAGCCTCGTCTTCCTACTGGCAGCTTTCAGGTGCTTTTTCGCTGTAAACAAGACGGATGAGTACAAAGGTTAGTAATGAATGTGGACTTGGACTTGCACGAGTTGTTTCAGTCTCGACGACTCATCAGCTGCGAACGAACTGGGTATTTGCAGCATGGGTTGGATATTGGGGAGCAGAAAATTTGGAAATCGCAAAGACCGAAGGTAGGGGTAACGACAATAACTACTGTGTCGCCTGGTCGAAAGAGTCGAAGGACGAGTTTTTTGATGGTGCTTGGAAATTCGGGAAAGCTATGGGTGTTCTCGGGGCCATCATATGCATTCCATTCATTCTCTTGTCATTCTATATTTTGGTTTACAAGGTTCGACCTGTACTATTCACCGCCGCAATTGGTGCTTATATTTCCTTGGCCGTCATCAGTTTGTTACTGCTTGTCGGACTTAGCTCTGACCTGTGCGATGTTATGGGCTGCCAGATGGGACCTGGAGGTTACTTTGCGATTCTAAGCTTTTTCTTGTGGCTCGGTGCTGCATTCATGGCGTTTAGACTTAGAGGCCTAAGCATGGACGATCGTGACGATGGTGACTATGGAGGAGAATCTCCCCACGATGGAAAACCGTACCCAGATGAGAAGCGGCTCGCTTTACCTCCCTCGGAAAACCTTTCCCAAAAGGTGTAGGAAGACAGTTTACATTGAGGGGCAATTTGAATATTCGCCAAGAAATATAGTGTGAGCGGTTACTCCTGTGTATATGGTCGTTACTCCTTTTGCAGCGAGTGTGCTTTCTTCAATAGAAATGTCTGTTGTGGATTCCAAAATCTATGCAATAGTCAAAATCTAATATCTCTCGAAGTGGCGCAAAGTTTTTTGCTTCCTACCCAAAAGAAAGGAAAGGGACCTTGGGCCTGACTTCGAAGAACTTAATGCCTCTTTTGAGGCTCCTTCCATGCTGCAGGTAAAGATGGACATTCTCTCTAAAAAGAAAATTGCTGCTCAGCAAAGGCTCTTCTAGTCGTTTACGGTTGCCGCCACAAAGAAGTCCTATGACTTGCCGAATAGGAAGATGTTGCCAGCTGCGAAAGGCGATCAACATCATAAGGCTGATACGCTCGACGGGTTAGAACTTGAAGGGCCGTGCCTTGGAATTGCTGTAGCAAGGCGCTTGCTGATGCTTCTGCGGCACTTGGGTAGTTGAGCAGTGACGTCTCTATCCGTGATAAACCCAGCTGGCGATCTTGTAGAGCGAGAAGGTATTCGAGGTTGTTCTGCTGCCTCTGCTCCCAGAGCTGTAGCATGCGACCCCCTCCCACACCCATTCTGAAAGAGGTGGGCACCTCATCCGCCCCTTGGGCGGCTGGGCCGACTGTCTCCATGGGTTCCGATGCCATTGCAGCTGCTGCAATAACATGAAGTCCAGCCTTCCCCCCTTTGCTTGGACGCTCATCTTTCTGCTGCGCTTTCCATGCAGCCAGGTCCTTGGTGTACCTTTGCTTCTCTTTCAGCGCCTGATCCTCAAAGACTTTTCGATTTTCTGGATCCAGAGACTTCCACTTTGCACCAATAGCACGAGCCATATCTGCAAAGCCGATTTTTCCATGGGTCTTACAATGCACTCTCTTCTTCAAACTTTCAAGCTCTTTGCTGGGTGCGTCGGACCCCAGCATAAGCGAACGCTGGGATTGGAAAAAGAGATTGTACGCCGACAGCGGTCGTGATGGTTTGCCTTTTGGTTTCTTCCACTTCTTCTTGCGGCCTTGCTTTTTTTCTTTGTTATTTAAACGAGAACACTCAAGTTGCTTATTAACATAAATGTTGCCTTTCTCACCACTGCTACATGTTGAAAAGCCAACGGATGACAGTGGTGGAGTTTCTATAGCGAGCCGATCTCCATCACTACCAGCTTGCGCAATTCTACTAGTAGTAAACTCGGTGTGGATGTCAACGTTTCGGTTCATTTCGATGTCAACTTTGTGGGACGATCAAATGTATTTGCCTCTATCCTAAAGTCACTGTACGAACTTCGTACCAGGTACATGACGGGCCTCTCAAGTTTAGATGTGTGGGATCGAACGTTACTCTACTAGTATTCAGTGAGATATTTTGCAAAGGGAGACGCCACGATTGCATAATGTGGCTCCCCAACACCGCATGACTTAGACACAATGACTTGACTCCTCACTTTGATCTTGGCCCACGAAGAAAATACCTACAAAACGAGTCATTCTGATAAATACTCGGATCACCGAACACACCTTTCCATAAATACTTGCTTGCGGATTGTGCCCAAAAGGATTTCGATCGAGTAGAAATTGATAATTGCGTTATTATTTCCAACACCACCGTCCCGCGTGTAGGTGCGATTTATTGCATTTGATTGAAGTTTGGATTTATCTGCAAGATCAAAAAATCATCGATAAAGTACTGAAGTGTACTTTCTTGGAATTCCATTGGTCTTGGTAGGGTCATGTCAAAACAAACCTATGTGCTGTAAACGAAGGTGGGTTTCATGCAGGCAGAATTGCCGCTGGGCCTGATTAATAATCTGGCCCTTCTTTGGTGCCGCATCAAGATGAGCCGGGCGATGCCAACGTCGAACCCAACATCCCTGCTTGATCTGGATGGACCGGTCGCCAAGGGCCGCAAACGACAAACCCCCACGTTCTCGAAATATGCCAGTCTGCCACTATACTCGTTGAGTTGCTGTCGTCACGAAATCATCCATGAAATAGTACTACTTCTCCTTGCAACCGCATACCGGTAATTTGGGTGGCGGTGGAAAGGAACAAGGCACTGTCGTACCGATCAAGAACCACCAGTAATATCAGTGTAGTACGATCAATGATACCTACCGAAAGCAAGTCCCAACCCTCAGCACAAAAGAAGTGCACCACTTCTACAGGAGTCAGTGTGATCTAGAGGTGGTAGATCCGTCCTTCAGAACCCAGCAGGGATGATGCGCAGAGTTCTTACTACCAGTACCAGGTACGGTACATGTCATGCATGTTCTTATGTCGGAACACCAACACAAGCGGTGGTTCTTAATTCTATTACGAAAATGTTGGCTACAGAGGCTGTGGATGCTTTGCGTATCGCAGGCATTTTACCCAACCATCACGCCGAGCCCTCAATGTGATTGTTCGCCCCCCTTGTTCCTAGAAACATTTGGAACAACAGGTGCAGTTCAAATCGTCCAAGCAGTCACTTTCGAACACCTCAAGGTGGTCGATAAGGCCCTCATCCCGAAGTGCGCAAATTTCATCCGGCACTGTACCGCTGAGAGAGTTGCCTTGGACAGACAACATTGACAATCCCAGAACGGATGCCAACTCAGATGGTATCTGGCCGGTTAGTTCGTTGTCTTGCAGCAGGAGACGCTCCAAACTGATGATACCTCCGAGGTCACTCGGAATCGTTCCTGTGAGATGGTTCGAGTGAAGATAAAGTCTTTGTACACGCTTCAACTTGGCGAGAGTGGTAGGAATGGTCCCGGACAACTCATTGCCGTGCAGGTACAAGTTCACGAGATCGACCAAGTCCCCAAAGCTATCTGGGATGGTGCCAGTGAGGCGATTTCCGAACAGAAAAAGGTCATCGGCGTCCAACAAGCCCGACAGCTCGGAAGGAATGGATCCAGTGAACTGATTATCATTTAGATAAAAGAAATCAACGTCATTGAGCCTTCAGAAGAACCATCACGGTAAAATGAGAAAGGGAACTCAACCAAGAACAAATTTGCTTCTGAATCAGAAGTATACTTACTCTCCGAGCTCACTTGGGAGCGTTCCAGTCAAACTATTTTGGAAGAGGAAAACAAAGTCCAAGCTGCCCATTCTCCCCAACTCTGTCGGCAGAGTACCGGTCAAGTTCTGGATCGCCAAGTCCAAAACCGACACACGACCTTCGTCGTTGCATGTTAATCCATTCCAGTGACAAACCGTGGTAGATTGATTCAACCATCCCGTATTGTCGTGCCAGGTCTCGTAGCCCGTCGAGAAGGCGAAGACTAGGGCGACATAGCGATCAAAGAAATAGTCTTCGGCTTCGTGCTCTTCCTCGCCGTGGCTGTCGAAAGGAAAGGTAATGGTTTCGTCAGTATTTGCCAACCACTCCAGTGCCTTGATTTGCGGGGAAGTAGGATCCGTGGAAGTTAGTGGACCAAGGGACCCTTCGACGACCTCCAGAAGAGCCGAATAGCGCGACGTGGGCGCGACCGTGGGGGCCATGGTGGGAGCTTCAGTTGGAGCCAGGGTCAATGCGTTTCTGCGAATGGTTACCACCACTGCAGCCACAGTAGCAGCCGTCATGGTGACTGCCACTGCCAAATAAATGAGCAACTTCTTTTGCTGACGTTGCCGCTTGAGTCGATCTTCAGCTTCGAGGTCCACAACTTGGACGGCATGTTTTGTTTCCAACTGAAGGGCTTCCTTAATACGCTGCAGCTCATCGCCTTCGTCCACCAATTTCGCAGCAATCTCAGGAGCTTCTTCGTCACCCAATGCAGGCGTCGATTCTGGTTGTTCAGTACCATCTGCCCCACTTGGGTGTACGTCAAACTCGTCGTCGTCGGGGCGCGTGGCCGTCAACCCAGCTACTCGCAAGGCACCAGGCTGGGGTGCTTGGCGGCCCGATCCACGAGCTAAATCTGGCTTGGAAACGTCATCATCATGAACATCGTCACTCGCAGGTCTTTTCACTGGGATTGACACGGCTCCTGGCGCTGCAGCAATCTTGGTTTCTTCGTCGGTTCGCTGCTTGTTTGACGAAGATCTGGCAGCATTCTTGATTTGGACATCGGTCATCGTCTTGACGGATACCTTTTCCTCAATCTCATAGGATGCTCGGGCAGCTTCTTTCTTGATCCGGTCATCGTCAAGTATTTCACCTGCGTTGCTGTTGTCTTCATCGTCCTGGTCGAGGACAAACGAGATTGCCTCGGTCTTGGACTTTTCGATGGCTGCCTTTTTACTGATTGGGGTCAGAAAGGCAACAAGGTTTTCTTCCTCGTCTACTGTGGGAGCCATGTTTCTTCTCTGTATGCTCAGAGGGTGCCAGAAAAGTGCCTGGTGTATGCCCGCTTTCTTGACAAGACAAGAATATGAGAAGAAGTGTTGGTTGGGTTGTTCCCCCTCTTGCAGCTTGTTTCTTTTGGCACAGTCATCGATCTCGACGGCGATATCTTTCCGCCAGAAGCCTCAGCATTTGCGTACAAACATTGGTATTTTGGTTTTCCGAGAAAGTGGTAGAAATCAATCCAATGACTGCATTGTAACAAAGGTCATAATTCCGGCCGAACCTTGCGATGGTTACTGTTATGTGCCCGAATGAACCAGGGATGAGTTTCAATAAATAAACAATTCGTGCTACTTTTCTAACTGCAAGGATGTTTCACACTTCGTCTGACTTCGGGCGCATTCACTCTGCCCAACCCATGATGCTTTGGCCTTCTACTACTGCACAGCAGGCCAGAAAGAAAAAGACGAAAGAAGCCTAAACGTTCCTTTGCCGCCAAACCACTGTCGCTGAAGTGGTAGCAGAGAATCACCATCAGTAGAAAAGTGTAGTTCCAACAAGAAGAAGCCTTGCTTTCGAGACGGAAACAGTTTCGTCCTTCTTCTCCATTTGGATTTTTGGGTGGCGCGAATGGTGGTAGTAGAATCGGCGAAAGAATGGTAGTGGGCTGAGAGGATAGTTCCCCTTGTTGGCGGCACCTATCTCCTAAAAGGCACTGGCGGTGCGGGGTCTGCACTATCCATAGAAGAGATGGAACTCTCTTCATTACGATCCGCGCACTGGCAATTGCTTTCTGCCACCGGGACATCGGCAGCATAGAACACCGGCTAGAGAGTGCTGCTCATGACATCAATATGCCAGTCGTCGAGTGATAGTCTTATGTATATGACGATCTTACTTACAGTTCGGCACATAAGAAGAGGAATCGCACGTATGTCTTGCGATATTCAAAACGTTGACATTGGGGATTTAGCGTGTCATTTTGCTAGTGTTACGAAATGTAGCTGTGGCGCGAAATCGCGTCTTGCGAATCTTGTGTTACGAAATTGAGTCTTGTGAAAACTTGGAAAATTCCATAGCGTCACGAAAGCGCGTGTTGCGAAATCGCGTTGTGGTGCGATATATGGCGTCTTGCGAATCTTGTGTTACGAAATTGCGTGTTGTGAAATCTTTGGAAATCGCATAGTGTAATATTGATGTTAATGTTCTCTTGCTACCGGTAGTAATGGCGTCGTTGACGCCTACGCCACGGCTATGATAGTCGTAAAGTAGCGTAATGTTTTACATGTCGACGACGACGACGCCGTCGTGAGGTCACGTAATGTTCAATATCTCTACTACGGGTACCTGGTAGCTACCACTTTAATACTATTAGCTACACTTGGTGTCGACGCTGATGCTGATGCTGCTGCTGCTGCCGCCGCCGCCATGAAGCAGCGTGTTGGTATACGGCCAATCGTGATCGCGTGATCGGCAATAATGACAGTCGTTCAAATAGTAGAAGGTACAAGTTCAAGAGGTTCTTGAGAGGGAGAGAAGGGAGAAGTTTTTCCGCTTTCTGTGAGAAACCGATAGATGTAATTTTGGTGGGGTTTATTATTGGAAGACGTATGAGCAATTGTCATAATATCGTGTGCTAATAGCGGAGCCGGGGCAATGATGTGGGATCGCCTCTTCATTTCAAGAGTAGGCAAGACACTATTACGAGTACAACAAGAGAGGGGGTTAAGATGGGTTAAATCGTTTGAGATTTATCATCAAGATCGAGGGCAGTAGAAAGTCAATCTTGTGAAACACATGAGCCTAATAAATATTTTCTAGGGAAACCCCTAACATGTGCGTAGAAAACGATTCCATCCGCGATATCGTGCAGTTCCTTTCACAAGAACAGAAGAACAGGCGCATGTCGTTGCACATAAATGTGATGAGGGATTATATTGCCCTACCTGAAGGGATTTCTTCCCTACAAACTGTATTAGTGCCCTGAAAACACGAACTTCAAGGGTGGCATGTCATTTCAGGTTCGTGATTCCCAGTTTGTACCTTAAAATGTACTGGAAGTCAGGTGAGAATCCGTTCGAAGGCGTGGAAAGGCGAAGAGGTTGGCGTACTACAGGTACGAATGAAAACGGAACCAACCCCCGAAGGAACGAGACTCACGCGTCTCGGTTTCGAAACAGCACAAAACACCCTTATTTATTCGCTGTCTACCCATACTTTCCCTAACTATTATACCCGACCTTTGGTGGTGCCACATCAGAAACTCACAGCAGCAACATCACTCATAATACCTTGAAGCGCCATTTGTTCACATCATCGTCACATTACTTGCAAAAAAGAGACCGTCTCATTGAATTGGCTTTCGTAGCTTGACTCGAGTTGAAACCATGAACGTATCTCCAAGTGAATTCGAGCGCTCATCGGCTCCGTTTTCGGCTGGCGGCGACCTGCCGGGCCGAATGATGGGAAACTTTTCACCAAACCGAAGTCCTTTAGAGGATCTGAAGAAGTCTGGCTCCCCTCGCTCTCAAGGAGGAGTTGACCTCAAGAAGTTCTCGGGTGAATTGCAAAAAGCATCACCGAGCGTAAACAAACCATCCACCGATAAAGCAATCGTGGACAAGCCGAGCGTTGCTGCTGCTCCCGCGGATAAGGTCAAGTCTAGCAACCCATCTGGTGACAAGACTGACGCCAAAAAGAGACGTGCCCGCAAAAAGTGGAAGAAGCCCAAGGATAAGCCGAACCGTCCCTTGTCTGCGTACAATCTCTTCTTTCAGTCAGAGCGCGCGTCAATGCTGGGGAATGAAGCCAAGCTTCACGAGCCCGAGAAGGGGAAGAAACGAGTCCATCGTAAGACTCATGGAAAGATCGGCTTTGCTGACATGGCTCGATCCATCGGTCAGAGATGGAAGGACCTTCCAGAAGACAAGAGAGCCCCTTTCCTCGAGGAAGCCGCCAAGGAGAAAAAGCGCTACGCGATTGAACTCAAGGCTTGGAAGGAGGAGCAAAAGAAGAAGCCTCGTTCCGGAAAGAGTTTGATTGCTGCATTGAAGGCCGAGAGTCGGGCTGCTGAAACCGAAGGGTCGTCCTCTGTAGGTGTTTCCAACGAGTCCTCCAAGAAGGAAATTGCAAGCGAGTCCTTGAGACTTCAGATGATGGCAGAAGAGATTAACCAGCGCAACATGGCGCTCCTTCAACAACGAACTGAACACGAGTACCTTCGAGCCTTGCAAGAGCGCCAGCTGGCGCTACTTGCTAGTCGCACACAGCTGGAGTCTGGAATGTTTCAACAATATCCCAGCGCGGCGGAAGCGTCCGCTAATGCCATTCTTCAGCAGTACCAGATGAACATGCCCGTGGGCGGCCGAGGAGGCAGTGCGCTGATGGGAATGAACGCCATGGCGATGAATATGGGGATGGGGATGAACATGGCTTCAAGAAACATGTTGCCCTCCGCCGATTTTCCACAGCTTAGCGTTATGCAGTCTCAGCTAGGCACCGCTAGTCGCTTGCAGCAGCTTCGAGGTGGCCTTGGTGCTGGCATGGGCGATATGGGTATGGGCAGTAGCAGCGGCAACAACGCCAATAATTTCGGAGGTGCCCAAGGAGATTTGGGCCGTCTGGATCAGTTCGGCAGTAGTGATATGGCTGCCGCCATGGCGAGACGGTTCAACAATCGATTCAACATGTAGGCAGGCTAGCAACGACGTGTTGTAAACGTCGGGGGCACCGAACAAGTATACCATAGAACAGGGTGGGCCTAATATGGACCGTGGCTGTGTGGCTTTGCACCATGTATTAATCTAGAATATCCACTTTCTATTGACTAGCCTAAGGGGAACAACTAGTTAGTATCTCGCTTCAGTTGTATCCTGGGCTCCGCGACTAAGATAATTCTAGCTACAGGACTCATGAGTCGAAAGTATGATAGCCTGTTGATTCGTCATAAACGAACCCTACATTATACCTGTACAGTGCTAGCAACAGTTGCCCAAAAGTAGTTCTACACTACTTCTCTACGCGGAAGTTTGTAATCCAATATCCGTTTCCGCAAAAGGGCAATCCTTTCAGCACCTTCCGTGTTCCCCGCCTTTTCCAAAGCATCCTGGACAAGATCAAACGTCACCTTGGTAGGCTTTTGGTCCGCATCTCCCGCCATGTACTGCAAACACATGTTGGTCAAAATGTCCTCGGTTCTCTCCGCTGCCTGTTGAACAAGTTGTGACGATTGAGTATTCGGTGCCGATGCTGCTGCCGCAGACGTCATCCAAGCTTTGATAGTAGCTGTGCAAGCGACTGCATTGGGCTTGACACTTGTATCTCCTTCGAGCAGATACCTCTGGGTCATGCGCTTCAAAATTGCCTCCCCCATGGGCCCTGATTCCGTGGTTTTCGAATTGGCATGCGCATTGATACATGTCGAATAGGAAATGACATCGGGTTTGGAGGACAAGTCACCTTTGGCATATTGTTGTTCCATCATTTCCAAGAGCGAATTGGCTTGATGAGCATTGCCTTCGCTTTTTGCAAACGCATTTAAGCAAGCGTTGTACACAAATGTTGTCGGCTTGACGCCTTTGTATCCTAGTTGATACATGCTGTTCATCTGCTGCAGTATTTGAGCAGCCTTGTCCGTGGATTTTGGATCATTGGCGCTATCATTCGCGTACGCATTGATAATGGCGCCAAATGTCTGTGCCTCTGGTTCCAATTCGTCATCGCCCGCAGTATACAAATCTTCCATTCGTTGTAGCAAGGCCGCAGCTCTGTCTCCACATCGAGGTTCGCGACTCCTGGCGATCGCATTAATAACTAGATTGAAGGTCCGCGCGTTTGGCTTGAGCTCGGGGTCCCGATCTGATGCCAGATAAAGATCCCAGAGCTGATTCATCAATCGCTCGGCTTGATTGTGCGAATCCTTGGCGGGCGATCGGATCCATGCGGTGATGGCAGCATTAAATGCAATAGAGTTCGGTTTGATGAACAGAAAATCAGTCAAATCCGCTTCATCGTTGGCCGTCATTGATTGTGTAGTCACTCGGTCGGTTGTTGTTGGTGGCAATGATGATAGCTGCAGCATCCACTGCAAAATGCTTTCCGCTCGCTCTGCCGCATCAGGCCGTCGGCTTCGCGCCCAAGCGTTGATCACCGCTACAAAGGTCACCACGTTGGGTTGTATTTCCAGTTCCAGGCCCATTTGAATGTTCCGTAGCGTCTCGCGAAGTAAGTCTTCCGCTTTTTGTGCCGAATTCTTGTCGAATTTCTTCGCCATGGCATTGAGTTGGTTGTTGAACTGAATCGTCGCTTGATTTACAAAGGGCTTGACGCCTGAATTCTGCCGTGATCGACGATGATTATCGGATAGTGGGGCATCGTCCCTCGTGACGGAAACTTCGCCATCGTTGGTGGCGGCGGCAATCCTGGAGGAGGAAGCCGGGCACCGCCGCGTCGCCGACGTCCTTCTGTCTTGGAATAACACCAATAATGACGGCGACCACGAATCAACAAGCGAACCGAAAATGGCAAGGCAGCAGGTCACTACAAGTCTTCCCCGTCGGAAATACATCGGTGCCATAGTCGCACCGCCACAACCTAAAGGAATACGACTGCTTTGTATGATAATGATGAGTGATTCCGACGGTAGAAACAGCGATGGCGACGAGATGCAGAGGTTCGATCCGACGTTCTTTTGTGATGGCGATGTCTGACGCGTGGATGCTGGGTGCGCTCATTTTGGCGGGAGATGTAGAATGTGGGTAGGTACTATTATATGTACAATGCATGTTACCAGGGTCGGATACCGGACGCTAACAACAGCTACCATCTTCCAGGTAGTAAGGATCTTCATCGCTTCCCACGTATTGCTTAGACTAGGCACTTATGTTCAAGCGCTATAGTTATTTTTATTCCACCTAGCGACAGCACAACTACCGGTAGTTAGACACTATCTTCCTGGTAGTAAAGATCTTCATCGCTGCCCACGTATTGGTTGGAATAGGCATTGCGCAGCTTTTGAAGTGCTTGCTTTTGCAACTTTCGAACCTTGCTCACGGATATGCCCAGCTCATACGCAACTTCTTTTTGTGTCTTGGGAGGATCCGCATCCAACCCAAAGCGCAGCTGAATGATTTGGGACTCCAAGTCATCTAGTGTAGATCCCAAGAATTCGTCTACATTGTACAGAATCATGTCCCGTAGAGCCAAGTCGTCGAGGGACAAGTCAGAAGGATCATCTCCGGTGAACAAGATGCCTTCTTCGTCTTTTTCCGGTATACTGTCCCGAAGAGGCGCTGCAACTTGTTGCTGGTGGGCCCACATTTGATCATCTCCCTCATATTGCAGTGCCTCATCCAAAAAGTCCTCCACTAATTCGTCAGTTTTGAGCATCAGTCCATTGTCCAGAACTAATCCTTCTCGCACTTCCCACTCGTCCTGATTCGAATAGTGCGTTTCGATTGGATCCGAAATTTCCACAGTAGTTTCCATACTCAACGCACTCTTGTGGCTATTCGTCGACGAAGCTAGTTTGTTTTGCACTTGATAATCTTCCAGTGCCCGTCGAATTCGTTCCTTGGCAAAGTTCTCAAAGGTTTGATTCGGCCGGCCTTCTTGCTCATACGTCGTCATGGCCTGCATCAAGGCCATGACGCCTTCTTGAATCAAATCATCCTTATTGCTAACACGACCTTTAGCGGAAGCCGAAGGATCAACTAGATCCTGGACCCACCGGAGGCCTTCTCGTGTCGAAAAACCAGCTCGAACTTGCAAATTCAAACGTCGATCTCGCTCCCATCGAAAGATTCGCTGGGCAAGTTCGGGGTTGATGTGGCCCTTAGAATCTTGCAAAAAGGCGTTGCTACCCGATGACGAGGATGATGAACGATCATTATCATCATCACCTCCATCCAAAGATCGTTTTGTGCTCGGGGAACTAGTGGCTGTAAACAAAGTCGTTTCACTTGCTGTTCGGCCGTAAAGATGAGAACGACAGAACGCACTTGGAGGACGCCCAGCTTGAAGTGCCTGGACACCCGAAGATTCATTATTTAGTTCCCCTCCAACTATCAGCACCACCAGTGCAATCCATTGGAGCGATCTATTACCACGAGTGGATGAGAAGGAGGACGACATTGTTGTTGTGTGTTTGATTGATGAGGAAAGAAGAGAAGGTGATTCGATCATTTGACAATGTTCTTTTTATTATGATGGTCCGTAGGTAATTTTTGTCGCGGCACATGGCGCCATCGTCACGATCATCAACCAAAAATCTCGCGAAGCCGAACGCCAAACCTTCAGATCCATCTGGTAGAAAATCTACATACTTAGCATTGAATCTAAGTACATAGGTAGAGGAGGGAACTGGGAGCACAGGTAGGTGTGGGTCGGTACCCCCGGCGACCGCACGCGACTGCCATCTTTCGAGATCTTTCATTCGATTTCATGGTCATAGATTCATCGTAGCAAGAGAGGATGCAGAAGTAAAAAGGTGATGGGACCATGAAGTCAACGTAGATTAGGATTGGAGTGATCTGCAGGGAGTACTGAATAATGTAATTTCTTTTCTAGATGCCCTGTCTCCTTGCTAGTAGGCTAATACTAGCAGATGATCGCCGGCCACTTCTTCGCACTAGGAGGGAGCTTGCTATTGTGATTTGACGACATGTAAGCCACATTGATGGTCATATGGGATGGTGAAAGCGTGTGTGTGGAATAACTTTGGAGAATACGCTAGCGCTGACGTGTGCTGGCCTTTGGACGAGCCCGTACAGTTGACGGGTATGAGTCGGCCTCGTTGTACTCGTGCCAATCCACATTAAAGAACCAACGATGGGCTTTTCTTCGGCAACGACTGTGCTGACTGTCGCCCCGCCGAAGTTCAGTCATCCAAATTGACTTTGCTGGCTGTGGTGACAGCAGCATACGTGATGAGCTCCATTGGGGGCAACGATCGAAGCATTTTGAACATTGCATTGTCAAGTCTAAAACGGAGCATACGAGGTAAGGGTATCATCGTGTAGAGGTGCATATGCCCAGTAACTTAATTTCAGATCAAGGGACAGCAGGAGAGCAGTTGGCGGTTCGACCCAGTGGCAGACAACAGCACAAGTTCCAAGATTTTTCAGGGTGGCCTACTAAAAGCAATAACAGTATCCACTCTCTCGTCCTGAAACCCACCGAACACCACCATAACTCTCATAACATACCGACTACTAGGAAGGGTTGGAGTTACGGTTTTGTCTTTCCCATTTTCGCTGCCTCCGACGCTGGGATAATATCGGTTGTCTTTTCGATCTTCCACTTCCAATCTGGCGTCTTGGTCTTCTTAATCGTTGTTCTCACTAAATTTCCGTCTTCATCCCATTCCTCCTTGATCTCAAAACGAGTTTCGTCCCCCTTAGATTTGGTTTCCTTATCCCATTCTTTAGCCGGCGGGGCCCATCCTCTCACAGCCTTGGGGCCTGACGATTGCGAAGTTGGTACTGGGGCCAATTGCGATGGATCCGACACGGGAACTTGTGCTGTTGGTGGCAGAAACGCTTTGGCACCTTTAGCTTCTTTTGGAATATAGGAGGCTTGGCCACTACCACCTCCTGACGACGACATGGGTTCTGAAGATGGAGCTGGTGCTGGTGCAGATGCTGGTGTGGGGGCAGATGCCGGGGCGCTTGAAGCAGGTGCTTGTTTGGCAGCAGATGAAGCTGCGGTTCCGGATGCTTGGTTGGGTGTTGAAGAATCGTTGGCTCCTGGTTGTGCTCCTCCGTCGCTGGATGCGCAACAACTGTCCTCAATCGAGTGGAATGCAATTCAACGAACGAGTGGTCGCAAATCGACAGGAGACAGGAGCGGTTTAGACAACGTCAAACTATGCTCGCCCATCAACTCTCCCCTGCTGCCTACACTTACCCCATGCTTCTTTCACTGCGAAAGAAAACAGTCGATATGACAAGCTGTACGATATGGAAGGGAGATCTGCTGTCATGGCTTTCGGTGCACCTTGCGCGGTCGGTTGGATAGATCTCGGGGGGAAGCCTTTGATGACCGCCGATGACCAATTCGTGTGAGTCTTTGCAAGACTGCACATACAGTCAGAAAAAACGACTCGACGGACTCCCGCGAACACAAACTACTAGGGTCGAATGCGTCGTATTAGCGACGGCGAGCGACATACGATAGTATCACGGAAGGATTGATTGCTATTGCTCGAAACGTTGGCTAATGCCAGCCAGTAGAATGGTAAAATGATTATTGTACAGGGAAGTACCGGGAGACGAAATCTAAATCATAATCTCTGCAATAATAGTAGCGGGCGATGCTTGAAATGAGCGTCTACGTGTTGTCTTGGACTTTACAGAAACAGGACTGGGGAGTGCGGTTTTCATTTAAGTCTACATCAAAACTCATCTCAAAGGACAGTGGAAATTCGGTGAACGAGCAAACGTCTAAATCTCAGGGATATCGTCGGGTCTCGTTGCTGGCTTCTTTTTCTTTTTGGTTCCCGCACTGGTGGGGGCGGTCGCCGATCCTTTCTTGGGGCTTCTACCAGAAGCGGAAGATTGGCGGGGCGTCGATGGTCGTTCTGCGTCCCCACCAGATACACTGGCCCGTGTTGCTTTTCGTGGTGAACCCGATCCCTTTCGTGGCGACTTGAGATTGGAATCGCTGTTTCGTCTGGTTGTAGAAGATGCTGGTCTTGGTGATTCTGGGGCTGGAGCGGAGGTACGATTGGAAGTCGATAGAGATTTCTTCCGGGGGCTCTTTGGTGCATGCTCTCGGGATGTTTCGGAAGGTGGAAGCGCCAGGGGTACTTCACGTGAAGCCGGTGCAGGTTTCTTCTTCCTTTTTTGGTCGTCGCCAGGAGCCGGCAGCGCCAATCGCTTTTCTTCCGGTGCCGGAAGTGCCAGTAGTTCTTCTTCATCGCGCTCAATATCCTTCAAATCTACTCCATTTGGATTGGACGACATGCCAGCTTCCTTTCGTCTCACCAGATACAGCAACAGCGCTGCCAGCAGCCACAAGAAACCTGCAATGATTGCCACATACCCCGCCCGCGCCAAGACGCACTGGATCGCCTCACAAAGCGTGGATCGCAATCCAACCAAAAGCATAAACGACATGAACGCATTGAATACATGAATCGCAATCAAAGGCCAAAACCAGCTAAGATCAAATCGATGCCAGAAGAGCACGCAGTTAAAAAGTGCAGCCGGAATGGTCGTAAAACTTCCAATGACACCGACAGACTTTCCCAGTTTCCAGGCCGCACCAAAAAGTTCCCTAGCCGCCCCTCCTGCATATTTGTAACAAACATTGGAATCGTCCTCGGGACCTAATAAATAATAGATAGAGAAACATGAGAAAGCACCGCCACGGTCTGCGTCGTCGACCGACAGAGTGTTTACGCACCCAGTGCCATGGCATATTCCTGGCTCTCTGCATTCCAGTACCCATACCACATTTCAAAGTCACCTGCAGGGCTTTTCGAAACTGTCAAGGAGCATCGAAACGCTGGAAATAAAAAGAACCATGTGGCAAAGAATGTCACGACAGGGACAATCCAGGAAAGGTGACCATACGGCAAAATGTCGTATCCACTGCAAGTCAATAGTCGCCATCATTCAAGGAGAGAAAATGTGCGCGATTCCATGGAGACGCGCAAATAAGATTTCGGTCGAGGGTGAGCGGATGAAGAGAAAAATCACATGAAACGGGAAAACATTTCGAGTTCAAGCATCAGTTGTGCTTTCAATCCAAACTCACCAACATCTCCGTGTCATTCCTCGTTACTTTTTGAGGCGAGTGAGACTCGTCAAATAGATGATAAGAGGTGGAAAGGCCTGCAGGCGGCGGGTGCGGTGGTATCTTGGCTGGATCGCCTTGTCGATGCTTTTGTTGCGGTCGATGGAAGAAGGGGTCGAGACCGGGGGCGCCATCACGCCACCGCTGGAAAAATAGAACGTCGTTCCGGCAGTTTTTGCAGCCTGGCCGATTTTATCAGCTTCATTCTCTTTGCCCCATAAGTAAGCTACTTATGGTGTCTTCAAATCGTATCTTTGCAAGACTAAATGGAGAAAGATTTATGGCACATTGCGTCGCATTCAATCGACTTATTCGACCCAATTCAATCTAAAATACAGAAAGATACCATGTGACGTGTGTTCGCCGAGCTCCGTTGTTGGGGATGTCCAACGCTCCAGTGACGTAATACCGACCGTGGTTCGTAGAATTCCCTACGGTGAGTCTCAGCATAAACGAGACATAAAACAACAATAGACCCAACAATGCATGTTTGCACCTCGTCTTTTCTCTTTCGTAGAAGTTGGATCTGTTCTTGATTCGGTGCGACCGCGATCGAAGCGGCCATTAATTGACCGCATACATTGTCGTGCCAGATGAACAGCAGGACAACAACAATCACCAGGTTGTAGATATGATCATACAAAGTATTGATATCATCTATGTCGCTATTGCGCAGAGCATCAAATCGATACAAAAAGTTTGTCAGCCTACGCTTCTTCCGCCACCCACCAGCTGTGGGAGGCCTGCGGTCGTCCGCGCCATCGTCATCGTCATCGTCCGCCTCAACGATGTCACTGCCAGCGTCGTCGTCACTAGCAGGATCGTGTTCGTTGTTGTTATTATCCTCCATAGTGTAGAGTAGCTTGTCTTACTGTTGAGAAAGTGTTGTGAGAAATGGTTGTGAGAAGCTCGACTTACTACTTGCGCGTCGGCATCAAGTTTCATTTCATTCGACTGGTTCGAACATCAAGTCGACTGGTTCGAACTTCAATCGACGAACAGAATACTCAAGTCGTTGGCAATGTCCGAGAGAGAGAGAACGTTGGTGGTAGATTTTGCAGCCAAACGAACGCACTGACGTATGCACGGTCCAAGTGGTTCGTAGGTACGATCACAACGATGCCGATCCGATTGAACCGACTGCTGCAATCCACGATAGCGGTCCGTGAATGACGGCCGCCGTACGATAGTGTAAAGTAAAACGGTGTGTGACAAACAAACCCTCCGAAGGAACGTATCCCTTCAAAGAGTGCTAAGCTGATGCTGTTGCTGATGATTCTTTATTTGTGAGTGTTTATTCTGCTGGGATTGTTTCTCGTCGTCGAGTGAGCATCCGAAAGATCTCTTTCTTCCGACGTATACTATCCATCCATCCTTCGTACGTACTTATCCTACGTTCGTACGTTTACTATCCTAAATTCTATCACTCCCCGATGCTTGCGAAGATGGACTTACAATTCCGTCCTCCTTCTTCTTCTTCACATAACGTTCTCCGGCAGCTTGGCATTCGACAGTGTCACCTTCGTGGAACAGTAGTGGCTTCAGTAGGTGCCACACTTGTGCGTGCCCCCAGTGCTTGCTCAATATGTCGGCGAGATTTAGTTCACTATTGATGTGCGTGAACACGACGAAACCGGCTGCGATGCTCTCGCGTACGCGGTGGAATGACAGGGCGGTGTGCCGTTTGTGCAGTTTGGACTGTGGCTTCATGGCGCTGTCCACTACTGACTTGTTGTCTCCAAACATGTAGCTCCTAGATGTAATTCTTACACCTAGATATCGTAGCGTGAGGCGTAGGTCGATGATTTGCTCTACGCATGTTCTCCCGGCCACAAACTCGGCGCCGTAGGTAGCCGTCTCGACGGTGGCTTGCTTCTTGGAAAACCAGTCAATGGGTGTCGTGTTCATGAAGTGTAGGATACCCGTGACGGACCGCCCTGTAACCATACAGTGGTACAGATTTGCATCTACGTAGTGTGTGAGTACTACTGTCTTGCCTAGAGGTCTAGGGGTGTCGTCGGGTATCTGCTCGACGGCTTCTCCATACTGGTAGGTCCAGTCGTATTCAGGAATCGGTAAGTCCGAGTAGTCGGGTTCGTGAGTCCTGAACCGAATCTTCGCCGACTTGTATTTGGCGAGGTAGCCGACGAGCCGACACGCACGCTCGAGGTGTCCTCTTCTTGGCATTGCTCGAAAGCTGGATAGCGTCATTACCGCAGTAGTAATGTCGATTCTGCCGAGGCTGACTGCCCATTGCGCTGATCCAATGAGCGACTGGTATTTGGTGACGTCGTCAGCGAGGAGGAATTCCGACTCATCTGTCTCGGGGTGGTCGTTCTTCTCGATCGGTGACGTCATGACGCTGCTCGGCTTTTTGCCGAACATACGTTCGTACTGTGATACCATACGCTCGATGTACTTGCGCGGCACCATGCACAACGTGCCGTCTTCGTCTCGTTCGAAGTCGCAGCCTAGATGAAACTTGATGGGCTCTGATCCCTTTAGTTTAAAGCCGTATTTCTTCACTAACACGTCCTCTAGGAACTTAGTAGGCGCTGTGAGCGATAAACAGAGGTCGTCGACGTAGACGGCTATGTACTCGTAGTAATCGTCGTTTTCGCCCTTCCTCATCCAGATATCCGGCTCTGCCTTGCAGGGGCTGAATCCTTCGGCTCTGAGACACTCTGCGAGCCTCTGGTGCCACATTTTTCCGCTACTACGGAGGCCGTAGAGAGCCTTATAGATAACAAGGATATGGTTTTCAAGTGGGCCGAACTCGGGGCCACCTATGATGAAGACCTTTTCACCTGTAGTAGCTTCTAGGTATGCGTTACCTATGTCTGTAGCGTATGCCTCTAGTCCATTGAGCTCTGATAGGAATAGCATGATGCGTAGTCCTCGCAACGATACTACCCCGGAGTAGACGCTGTCGACGGGGATGTCGGTGAGGTTGCCGTTGGCGACGAGTCTGGCCTTGCGCCGTCCGTCGTGCTTGCAGGCGAATACAAGCTGAACGCGAATCTTCTTGAATCCTGAGGGAAACGGATTGTCGTTCCTATGACCCTTATCTATGAAGGTACTGTAGTCGAACAGTTGAGCCATCTTGGCGCGAGTCGCATCCTGCCAGTGTGTCGTGCCGTCTCGTTTGTCGAGCAGGACGGCGTGTGCGTAATCGCGGGGGATTTCGACTCCGTACTGGTATTTTGGCGCTGTGCGGAATGATCGCAGCTTGGCTTGATTGGCCATACGGAACAGTAGTTTCTGTCTAGCTGCTATCTTCTTGAAACGTTTCCAACCTGGCGTACTAAGTAGTTTATTGTCTCGCGCGTATATTGCACATACTACTGGGTCGTCCTTGGCTAGTATCGTTAGAGGCACTGTGTAGATTTCTCCACTTTCGTTCTCAACCATGACGTTCCATTCGCATCCGTCGTAGTCGAGGTCGTCTGGTTTCACGTGACTGTGCGATAGTATGCGTTTGTATCGCCAGACGATGTCGTTCTGCATGTCTCGTTCGATGTGGGCTAGGATCTCATTGTACGATAGGATCTCTTCGTATCTATCGTTGTCAACTTTGCATCTAAACTTATATCGTTCGCTGCCACTAGCTAGAGTTTCATCGTGTTTGGCGATGGCCTCGATGACTCTGGCTCGGTGTATCTCCCCATTCTCTAGTGGGTTCATAAGGAACGAGCGTCCTATGAGATCAGCGTAGTCGTTAACAACGAAAGTACGCATTTTCGGAGTTGGCGAGGCGGAAGGTTCCTCCGGATTCTCCGAATTATCCGAAATCGCATCTTGTTTGAGATGTTCGACCCCGTTATCCGATACGAAGTCGGTTCTTGATTTAACGAACTGAATTTTGGAGAGGGGTTCTTTCTCCCCATCGAACATCGCGAGTACACTGCGATTTGGCTTGTTCGGGTCCAACGCTGAACGTACGTGTGAACGACAGATTATTTTATTCGTATCGAGGGTGAGAATCTTGTAGGTCATCGCGTGTCCGACGTTTTCCGCGATACCAACGAAGTGGCCTATGGCCTCGGTGGACTCACTAGGGAATGATGGTTCGTGTACCGCGTAGTAGACGGGTTCCCACCAGTGAAATCTGAGTAGTACACTGGTGTCGACGGTACTGCCAGTAAGCCGTTGCAGGGGTATCTCGTAGTTAATAGCCTTACTAGCTACCCTAGATAACACGAAGCATGTATACTTCATGCATAGTAACCACGTATCGGCGGGAGATCCCGAGAAGTTAAGCAAGTTGTTGGTGACGCGTTTCACATGATTGTAGCGGTTCTCAGCGTAGTTCTGGAACTGCTTGTGAGGCTCACTTTGCCAATCTTGTATATTGAGGGCGCGTAGTATATCGTTGACTTGTTCGCTCGTCTCGAGTTTGGCAGAGTCGCTAATGAGCTTGTCTGGTGCGCCGCGGTCTCGAATGAGATCTTCTAGCGTGTTGACGAATTGTTTTTCGGACTTCATGCCGTAAACGTCGGTAACTAACGTGTTATTACCTACATAGAGCTGTGCGCAATTCGCTCCTGTCTCAATATCGCGTGTGTCGCTGAATACCGTGTCTGTGGCGACGGATTCATTACGGCGTTTCACGTTAAGTGCGGGATAGGGCGACTTGTAGAAGTTCCTGAGATGACTGCTCATCGGGACTCTTGCGTACTGCGTCGTGGCCTCCATCGTCCGCTTGACTACGTCTTCTGGGAGCCACGCGAAGTGTCGGCGTAAAGATGCGTAGTCTGGCGTCTTAGCTTTAACGTGGGGCGAAGCAAACTCATAAGTGCCGTCTACGTTACTTAGAGTCCCAGATCCCGTAGTCAATGCCTCTACGTTATTCGCGTAATTAGGATGCTTCGGATTCGGCACGAGGTCTCGCATGCGCCATACCGTCTTGTCGCTGGGGCCGATCCATTCGTCTATGTCGTCTGGGTCCGACGATTCGACAGCTGAGTCTTCGACTGTCTCGACTACTAACATGTCGTCGGGTAACAGCACGTTCTCGAGCGCTTGGCTGTTGTCGATACGAGCAGAGGCTACGATTGTGGTCTTCCTGTAGTTACCGTGTACGTCAAAATTAGTGCCGTTATCGTAGCTACTTGCGTCTAGTTCTGTCGCATCGACGTCCTTGGGAAATTCCATATCAAGGATCGACGGATCCCATTCGGCGTCAGATGTCATAACGACATGCGGTAGCGAATCCCATTCGTCGTCGGTGTGGGGACGTATGTCCATGAAAGGTAGCCCGTTGCGGATGTGCAGCGGAAACTCGAAACCGTCGCTAGTAGTAATTAGCTGACCGTTCTTGTCTACCTTCCTAGATTTATCGCTAACTAAGTTCTTGTAGTGTTCTAGCTGACCGGATGAGTGAATACTGGGTCCGCGTTGTACACCAGCATACTGGTGGAACACGACGACGACAGGTCCGCGATTGTTGGTCTGCACAAGACCACCGCAAGTAACGATCGGAATGTTCGTTAGTTGGTGCTTGTCGATGCCTTCGACGTTGACGGACCTGTCGGGGGACATATTGATGATCCTGACGTCGTTGCCAGCAAGCCCTCCGTTGGCGCCTCTATCGATGAGAGAGCCCTTCTTTGGACGCTTAAGCTTGGAGATGCGATAGACGTTCGTCGCGGAGATACGGCGGTACACTCCGTCGTCGCCCTCGAATTCCTCCCCAATCTCGATCTCCGTTAAGGATACGCTTGCGGTCCGTTGCGGGTTGTCGGGCTGTCCGTGAGGCTTGTCGGACTTTCTCGCGTATTGCGGGGATAGAAGGCGTCGCGGATCGCCGGGGGGAAGCCGCTTGGCAGCGAGAGCAGTCAGGACGTTGTTGTCGAACTGGTCGTCGATCTGCCCCTGGTCATCGGGGGATTCCTCGTTCGTCGATTCCGGGGAAGCGGAAGCAAAGTTTACCTTGCGTCTGTTGTTCCGTCCGCGGTTGCCGGGGCCACGATTGGTCCTGGTGGTCGAGGCATCTGGCTTCGTCAGGATGGTCGCCTTGCTGTCGTCGTCGAGCGAGTCCCAGATGCGTCGCGCTTCGGGACTGAGGGCGTGCCATTGCGTTGCAGTCATGCGACTACCAGGTTTGGCGTCGACGGCATAGGCGGTGTACTCTGTGAATGCTACGTCGTCGTCCTCATCGTCGGACTGGCTAAAGGGGTCGTAGTAGTTGGATATGTCATGGCTATAGACTGTTCTTCTTCTAGGGTTCGCTATCGCCTTACTACTGTTAGCTAAGCCACGACTGTTCCGGTCGTATAGTTGGGCGGCGGCTCGTAGAAGGTCAAAGTATTTAGGAAAGGTCTGTGTTTTCCCCGAGCTAGCGGTGACGATGTCGCAAGTGTGGGCAACTTGCCTGAGATCGGGTATGGCGGATACGGACTTCTGTAGCATGTACAGCTTCATCTCGCTATCGACGGGCGGATTAGGATGATTCAACTCGTCAAGCTGTCGCACTTTCTCGAGCCAGCTGACTATGAATTCTTCTGTGTTGCGGTGTTTTCCATCCGCGACGTCCATGAGCGTAAGTGACTTGTAGAGTTCTGCACGTCCCATCTTTGCGCTCATGGAGTTCCTGTAATAGTCTAGCAGTTCGGCCGTGAGCGATTGTGCGTCATACGTGTCCTTATATTTAATCCTTAGCTCCATACCGTGAAGCGTTTGGAGGACGTTACAGTAAACGGAGTACACGTATTTCTGCTTCTCTCGGAATAAGTCAGGATCACTGGGCATATGCTTTGTGTCCAGTACTTCGCTTACGTCTTGTGCCGACGCGATTGCCTGGAAAGACATCCACCACGTCTCGAATTTGCGGTCATCGTTCAGTGGCTTAAATGCTGCAGCGTCGCGCTTGATGCCACGTTTGAAGGATTCGACTGGTGTGATTGCATTGCTCTTCGCCACGTGCGCATTGGCAGTCGGGTTCACGTTGGTGCCGATCCAGACGGAGCTGAGTCTATATTCAGTGAACTGGTCAGCGGTGACGTTTAACCATTCTTGACTACTAAGTTTAATATTGTTGTCTCGATCCATCATGATCGAGAATCCCTTAAGTAGCTTCAGCATCCCTCGATGATGCGTGGGCAGGCTCAGCTTGATCAACTGGTTGTTGCTGTCTTTCTTCTTGTCGACGCCTTGATCATCTCGTTCAAAGTACGTCAAGTTGTCTATATCGTCGTCGGACATAAACGAGGTCACGTGCGTGATGTCGGAGATAAGGTTGTCCAACAACACATAGTGGACGGGGTTCATTTCGGCTTGTGGGAAGCCGAGTAGTGCCGAAAGGACGTGCTCCATCGCCTTCTTTGCCGGGGACTGTTGTCCGGATCGCGTTCCGCTTGCCATCCTGCTGGTTATCCGGGATAAGCGTCTCGAAAACGCTAGTTATCCCGAATAGGGTTCTTCTAAGTGAGCGAGACCGGTCCACAATAACCAGTAACCTCACGGTTCTTCTCTCTGTTAATTCTTGTGCGCCGAGCAGATTTACCCTCCTTCGAAGCTCAATAGCCAGGAGTCGTCGAGCTCGTTCAACGCAGTTTCTGTCTCTTTCGAGACTTAACAACTAGCCGTATGCCCCGGAATGCTATTCCGATCGTAGTTATTGGCAGGCAACGGAATCCTCGTAGTGTGCGATCTGGTGCAAACAATTAAGCACGCACTGTGGGGACGGATTAGATCCCACGAAAGTTGTTCTCCGAATGACCTTTCACGCGTATGACGTCCCCCTAGTAGACGACTGTGCGATTTAGAGAGTTGTTGGGGGGATTGGACAGGTGACGCGGGCCGGACAAGGTGCCAACAATGAAGATGTCCTCGTTGATACGGAGACGCCGTCGTCGATCCGCGGGATATTTCTGCCGAGTAGGTCGACTCGTTCCCTTAAACTCTTTTCGTAGAATCGTACGTAGATACGACCAGATCGTGGAGTTTCCACGCGAACTGTTCCGACTGATATTTCTCCGAAGTAGGCAGGTAAGAGGCAACCTTCGCCTCTGGTAGGGAATCCACGTAGGATCCACGTAAGCACGTGTTAACGCGGAGTAAATTCTCCCCACGCGAGGATCGCTTCCGAGCTTTCCCTTTTGCCCTTGCTTTCGTCGACGTTTTCGACGATGGTGTTCGTTCTCCTGCGGCGTTTCGGCAGGGATAAACACTCCCAAATAACACTGTACTTCAACTCCAGTACTCGGTGAGTACAGTGCGACTGTTAATCTGGTAGATTTTGCAGCCAAACGAACGCACTGACGTATGCACGGTCCAAGTGGTTCGTAGGTACGATCACAACGATGCCGATCCGATTGAACCGACTGCTGCAATCCACGATAGCGGTCCGTGAATGACGGCCGCCGTACGATAGTGTAAAGTAAAACGGTGTGTGACAAACAAACCCTCCGAAGGAACGTATCCCTTCAAAGAGTGCTAAGCTGATGCTGTTGCTGATGATTCTTTATTTGTGAGTGTTTATTCTGCTGGGATTGTTTCTCGTCGTCGAGTGAGCATCCGAAAGATCTCTTTCTTCCGACGTATACTATCCATCCATCCTTCGTACGTACTTATCCTACGTTCGTACGTTTACTATCCTAAATTCTATCATTGGCGGAAATTTGGAATATGAATCTGGGACTCCGCCATGACTAACTCGTCAAATTCTCGTCATCAAAGAGGCGGAAAAACGGTAGCGGGGGACGGCAAATTGAAACGGAAATATCATTGCTGGGACTCCCTAATAAAAAAGTTTTTCCGTTTCCGGTAAGATTGGAACCATGATATCTATGAATTGATAATCTTGTCTATGAATGGAAACCTTGCCGAGGTTCGGTTTTGAAAACGTGGGGTTTTTCGTGCCGACAAGGACAGAACAAGATTGTTGGATGGCCGTGGTCTGTTTCTTGAATTGTCGGCATTAAATCTTGGGAGCAAAGGACATGACACGATCTTTCTTCTCGGTGCTGCTCTTTCGACGACGGGCAATAGCCGCCTGTGCTCGTGCCAAACGAGCCACGGGAACACGGAATGGTGAGCACGAGACGTAGTCGAGACCGACTTGGTCAAAGAATTTGATGGAATCTGGGTCTCCTCCATGTTCACCGCAGACCGATAGTGAAAGATTTGGGTTGGCAGTGCGTCCTTTAGCAGCAGAAAGACGCACCAGCCAGCCGACACCTTCTTCGTCGATGGTCTTGAAGGGCTCGACTTCCAAAATTCCCTTTTCGAGATATTGAGGGAGGAATACGCCGGCATCATCCCGAGAAATTCCCATTGTCATTTGAGTCAAGTCGTTGGTTCCGTACGAGAAGAATTGACAGAGCCTCTTGCCGTCCGCTGGATCCACCAGACCTGCGATCTTATCCGAGACAAGTGCAGCCCGTGGAACTTCAATCATTGTGCCGATCTCGTAGACGACTTCGGCGTTGCGTTCCTTCTTGACACGATCAGCCGTCTTTTTGATGATCAGCGCTTGCTGTTCAAACTCAGCGACAGTGGCCACCAACGGAACCATAATGCGGGGGCAAGGTTTAGCATTGGCGTCTTTCTCGATTCTATCAGCAGCCGCATGAACAATTGCCTCGACTTGCATCTCGGTCAGACCTTGGCGAACAATTCCCAGACGACAACCACGAAGACCAAGCATTGGATTTTCTTCATGCAACTCCTCGATGGCAGCAACCAGCTCATCGGGTTCGGTGAAACCGAGTTGAGCTGCTAGCTCCTTGTTGACTTGCTCCGGCTTTGGCAAGAATTCATGCAGAGGAGGATCCAAAAGACGAACCGTCACTGGTTTGCCATCCATAGCTTCGAAAATCTCGCGGAAGTCGTCGCGTTGAAATTCTTGGACCTTGTCAAGTCCTTCGCCTCTCAAAATCCAACGACGGACAACTGGAAGTCGTGCGGGGTTGAAAAACATGTGTTCCGTGCGGACAAGTCCAATTCCCATGGCTCCAAGTTCGGCAGCCTTGGCAGCGTCGGGTCCAGAGTCAGCGTTGGTCAACACTTTGAGAGTATCGGGGATCTCGTCACACCAACTCAGAACTTCGCCAAATGACCCCTTGATGGCATTTCGGCTAGTAGGGATCTCAGCCCCAATAACTTCACCGGTGCTTCCGTTAATGGAAATGACGTCGTTCTTCTTGAAAACCTTGCCCGTACTCTTGATGGTCATGGTCTCGGCATTTTCGTCGATGATAAGTTCGTCGCAACCGCAGACACATGGTTTGCCCCATCCACGCGCAACAACGGCGGCGTCTGGAAATGAAAAGACGGCTGTTAGCAAACATTCGCGACTGTGACGCCCCAATGCGTATATGATTAGTACTTACGAGATGTGATTCCTCCTCTCGCCGTGAGAATACCCTGCGATGCCCACATGCCGCCGACATCTTCGGGGGAAGTGACTTCACGAACCAGAATAACTTGTTCCGTGCTGCGCGCTTCTGCTTCGCTGGTCTTGAAGACAAGCTTTCCGACGGCGGCGCCTGGACCTCCAGCAAGACCGATCGCAACGACATTGTCTTTATAAAGTGGCGATTCCAAGGCTTCTTTGGAAAATGACGGGTGAAGAACTTGCTTGACATGATCGGCCTCGATGCGCAAAAGTGCATCTTCCTTTGAGCAGAGACCCTCCTTGACCATATCCGCGGCAATATTAAAGGCGGCAGGACCAGTGCGCTTTCCACTGCGGCATTGCAACATCCAGAGCTTGCCACGTTCCACCGTGAATTCGACATCTTGCATGTCTCCAAAGTGCTTCTCAAGCAAATTAATGTTCTTGATAAATTGCGCGTACGCTTCAGGGAGAACTTCTTGCATCTTGGCAATTGGTTGTGGTGTGCGGATTCCAGCAACAACATCCTCGCCTTGTGCGTTAATCAAATATTCTCCCATCATGACATTTTTTCCAGTACCAGGGTCGCGAGAAAATGCTACACCCGTACCGCTAGTGTCACCAAGGTTACCAAAGACCATGGTCTGGATATTGCAGGCTGTGCCAATAAGTCCAGTGATATTCTTGATTTCACGGTACTTGATGGCACGTTCCGAATTCCAGGATCCAAAGACAGCCTTGATGCAGCATCGAAGTTGCTCGTAGGGATCAAGTGGGAAGGTCTCGTTGTGCTCCTGGTAGACCTGCTTGTATAGACCGACGAGTTCCTTAAGCTGGTCGGCGGTAAAGTCGGTGTCGACTTTGACACCGTATTTGGTCTTTAGACTGTCCATTTTAGCCTCGAAGGCTTCATGGGGGATACCTAGAACGACATCTCCAAGCATGTCCAAGAGACGACGGTAGGCGTCGTACGCAAATCGAGGGCTGTCGGTGGCCCTTGCCAATGCTTCGACGGTAGTGTCATTGAGACCCTATAATCAGTGATAAAATAATATGATTGAGAACGCGGATCATTTTCTGCCCGAAATAGCCAAGTTTACTTACAATGTTAAGGACTGTGTCCATCATGCCCGGCATCGAGATTGCGGCTCCACTTCGACACGAAAATAGTAGAGGGTTCTCTTCTGAGCCAAATTTCTTTCCAGTGTCCTTCTCAACACGTTCAATGGCGGCCCTGACCATGTCCCACATTTCTTTTGGCAAGTCATCAGCCTTTTGGTACACCTGGCAAAGCTTGGTTACTAGGGTAAATCCAGGAGGCACGTCAACCCCAATGCGGCCCATTTCCTGAAGCCCAAGGCCTTTACCGCCAAGAATGGCTTTGTCGGGAGCATCGACGGGGGGCGCCGATCCACCAAAGTTGACAAGGGCCTCTGCCAAATTCAAGTCAAGTTGCGTCATGTTGTTGTTTTCCAACTCCCAAAGAGATTGGAAAGTATATTATTTCAATAAAACTTGTGGTTGTTATTTTATGTGGGTTTCGTTCTTCTTGTACGTGTGGCAAAAAGAATGAAGAAATCCAAACCTCCCTCTTCGCAATAGATTGCGAAGGCTAAAAAGATACATCATCCGGCCCATGAAATGCGAACACAGTACCAGGTACAGTCTCGGTGGTCGACGGAGGGTTGTCGAGTTGACATGATGCGGAACCCCGAGTCAAAAACGGAACCTTGACACCAGAAGCCTCGAGCGATGCGAACTGCAGAACCTCTTCCAGAGGTCACCCGGCTCTCAAGAGCTCCGCCGCCCGCCGACTTCGTAAATTCGACTCCGCGGCGACGAGCCCTGCCGCCCTATGTATGCGTTGCCGCTTGGTATCATAGTACGAACAAACATACTGCACATCTCCATACGGCATGCTGGTTTGCTACGATAGGAGATTTCATCTACAGGTAGTGAGGCATCAGAGTAAATAATCCCGGAACAACTCACTACGTCGGCAGCACAGAAGAGGAGTCGAGTTTCCTTTTTTATTTATGCATATACTACTCACATTGGCGACGAGCGCAGCTTAGCTGGCTGAGTTTGTAGTTCTTGTAGTAGTACCAACCGAAGTGAAGATTCACAAAAGCAGGTGGCTGGATCATATCATCCAAAGCGCCAGGAAGAGCTACTACACTTCCAGGAGGCGTTTAGCTTTGCACTTCATCGTATATGTTTGCTGTTACTGCTTCTATCTGGTACTAGTAGTTGTTGCTGTCGATGTTGAATGACAAGCAAGGTATCTTTCGAAGTGGGTTCGCATTCATGGCAACCTCCGCGTTGTTGATATCATAAATTGCAGCTTTGGGTGTCAATGACAAGCTGTCGTTTCGTGCCACGTACCTTGGTTTGCATCCTGGTGCGTCCCACTTTTACATAATGATCAGACACGATGCTGATGTCATGAAAACTCATATTATTGCCTGAATGGCGAAACATCATTGCTCGTCGGCCCCCGTCGGAGTGCGAAACCCACCACACTTCAACTGTCTGTGGCCATCACGTATTTTCCACGTATTCACCGCCAGGGGGGAAAAATCCATCCAACCTCCCGAGCGATTGCTCTCACTTCCTCCTTTATTCCAACAAGGGCGAAAAGTATCTTCAACACACAAGTTTGGTGGATTGTCTTCTTCTACCGTAATCTGATCGCTCAATCCGTCCATGAAGCTTTCCACAACCGTTCTATCCGCCGTTCTGTGTCAATCGGCGGTGGCCTTTGTCGTCCGAAATGCGGATATTCGTCAGAATCTTCGCTCGTCGACGCCGAAAGCAATTCTGGTCGACGAAGAATTTGGTGCCTCGGAAGATATGAACAACCCCGAAGAGTTTAAAACTCCCGAGCCACGTTGGAACTGTCCGACTCACACTGATATTTGCAGCGAGACTGGCATCACCCTTAGTCGATACATGATGGAAATGTCTCGCAATAACGAAGAGCTTGAAGAAATCGAGAGTATCTTCACAGCGCTTCAAGTTGCATGCAAGACGCTTTCTAATCTGGTCCGGACTTCTAGCCTGACTGGGAACACTGGTCTACAAGCTGGCGGGGGTTCCATCAATGTGCAAGGGGAAGAACAAAAGAAATTGGATGTGATTGCCAATGACGTCCTCAAGAATGCCCTCAGGTGGAGCGGCAAGCTGTCGACCATTGCCAGTGAAGAGGAAGATGCCCCTGTCCAGGTATTGTTGGACAACCGAGGAAATCCGGTTTTTTCCAACGAAATCATTGTTGAAAGCAGTGGTCGATACACAGCCGTTTTTGATCCTTTGGATGGATCGTCCAACATCGACGCAGGAATTCCAGTGGGCACCATTTTCGGTATCTTTGATCAAATTGAATGCGAGTTGGATTTCGATGCTTCTGCTGAAGAGCAGAATGAGAACTGCTTAAAAAATACACTGCAACAAGGAAACAATCTCGTTGCGGCGGGATACTGTCTCTATTCGAGCGCTACTTCGTTTGTATTTACAATGGGGAATGGCGTCCAGGGATTTACCCTCGACGAAACTATTGGGGAATTCCGATTGACTCATCCGGATATCAAGATTCCCAAACGAGGCAAGATTTACTCCTTCAATGAGGCGAATCGTTGGGATTGGTAAGTACCTACAGAAGAGAGTTTTGCGTGGACGTTATTCTACAGGTCGTTCTTACTGACTTGCACCTTCAGGGATGCACCGCTACAAAATTATGTCACTGATATTCAGCAGGGACTGGTAAGTTTAGTTATCTTCATAGATACGACACAAATCTGTCATTATTGGCAAGATTTTTCCAATGGTTCTGACATTTTCTTTTCTTGCGGCAGGGCGACACAAAATCAAGATATTCTAGCCGGTATATTGGAAGTATGGTGGGCGACGTCCATCGAACCTTGCTATATGGCGGCATTTTTGGGTACCCGGCAGATCGAAAGAACCCCGACGGAAAGCTGCGTTTGCTCTATGAAGCGGCTCCCATGAGTTTCTTGGTTGAACAAGCTGGCGGATTGGCTTTGACGGGAAAGAATCGTATCATGGACATTCCGCCTACGTCGGTCCATCAACGCGTTCCCTGTGTTCGTAAGTGCAGATAAAAGAAAAGTGTCATGACCGAGTGGTGGTGGATCCTTACCATTTTATTCGATTCGCATTTTTTGCTGGGACAGTCGGAAGTCGCGACGACGTGTTGGAGTTGCGTCGATACTACCAACAGAGCCGTGATCCTGAATTGATTGCGCGATGTGAAGCTCGAATGAGAGGAGAGGTGGATGTAGCCCCAACAAGCGTTAATGGTGGAAAGGAGGAAACCGGCGGAACCACAGAGATCTCCATTCAGTATACGCGGATTGAGGAATACGAGTAAAATTACGATGGATACCAGCAGCAGCAAAAGGAAGAAGCGAGTCACTGCAATCGGCTAAAATGTGACATTCTTTCTAGAGCTTGCTCTCTATAACTTGCTAGCTAGTTGCATATTGGTGTAATGAAACGCTTCTCTACAGTATGCACCGGAGGCGACTGTCTATGGTTTTCGTAATCGAATAGATCGTGCAAGTCGTACGGGTCGATTTGTTTGTTGAACAACCCAAAAATGACCATGGTGGATGAAGAGAAATTCCTGCGAACACTTCTCTTTGCAGAAAAAGGAATCATCACAAAGGATGCCACAGTCATTACTGAGAGAATTACGAGTGCTAGCGCTGCTGTGGCTTGGATTGTTTTCGCGGGGAGCCACTACTGTGTCGGCTGACTCTCCCGTTTTTGGCATTCTTTCGCAACCGATTAAGGGGTCCAATGATACGTATATCGCTGCCTCATACGTCAAGTGGCTCGAGGCGGGAGGAGCTCGGAGCATTCCGATACCATTTGATGCTTCCGAGGAACTTGTCGAGGAAATCTTTTCTCAGGTTGACGGGATCTTGTTTCCGGGTGGAGGCAGTGACTTGCCGCAAGCTGCCGTCGATATCTGGAAGTATGTACGAATGGCTCATGCCGAGGGTGACGCCGTTCCCTTGTGGGGGACCTGTTTGGGTTTTGAGTTCTTGATACAGCTTGCGTCGCAAAACACGTCGATCTTGAGCGATGGCTTTGTGGCGGAAAATGTCAGCCTTCCCTTGGAACGTGTAGTGCAGCACCGACTGTATCAACCATCGAATTTGTTTGAGACCGTCCGATCCTCCAATATTACCATGAACAACCACGACCTGGGATTAGATCCAGACGTATTTAAAAGCACTCCTGCTTTGACAAAACTCTGGAAGGTGACATCGCTGAACCATGACTTGCAGGGTCGGCCTTTTGTCTCTACAATTGAACCTAAATATCCAACCTCATTTCCAGTTTACGGGGTACAATTCCATCCGGAAAAGAACGCTTTTGAGTATGCGACATATCCGCATACGAATATACCTTACGAAGCGATTGATCATTCCAAGGCTGGCATTGCCATGAGTTTGTACATGGCATCCTTCGTAGTGGATTTGGCGCGACGGAATCCAACTTATGGACGGTATCATGATTACGATGAACCTGATCGCTTTCCGCTGGTCTATTCGTATCCAATGACGCTGGGACTCAAGTTTGAGCAGACTTTTCGAATACCGCCCGCTAGTCACTGGGAAGATAGGAAGGAAGTAGCAAAGTAACTATTTCTTTCGATCCAGAAGCATTCGCCAGTGAATCTTTGTTTCCGTCAGGGTGTGTATTACACCTACTAAAGCTCTTGTCTCGATAGGGAACGCATGGGTTCCGCTTACAGCAGTTATGACAGTATCGGTACTTCTACGATTTTAATTTTTCGCTGACGATAATTAATCGTACTATTGCTCCCTGTTGCTGCCTTCCCATGCAGGGTCGATCGTATTATTGAATTGCATTCGCGGCAACCGCGGAAAAGTTCTAGTTTCCTCGGCGCAACTTGATCAAGTCTTCCTTTGAGATACTGTAAGCGGCTTTTTCAATCTTGGCGGGGACTCCATCGCCGATTATCGCAAAGGCAGTGCGAGCCCGTTCCGACAGTTGTTGGTCCCCGGGGAGCATTTGAGAGCATTCGCCACATTCGTTGATGATTTCCGCAAAGAAGAGTCCACGTTCGGAGGGAGTGTGCAAGTGCGGGCAGAGGTTGCCAAAGAGGCGGACGGAATTGGCAAAGTTGAGGGGACCGAGATTGAAGGGATGCTCGACCTGGCCACCGATAGAGGGCTGGCCCAAGGAATGCTTGCCAGTCAGAACGACCTTGACTTGTTTAGTCTCGTAAAGTAGCGTGCTCAAAATCATGGGCAATTCTTGAGCGTCATCTGATTTCTCAAGGAGCTCAACACGGTCGAGAACAATCAGGGCCCTTTCGTTCTTCAAACTTCTCGAAATGATATCCAACATACCCTCAACTTCATTGTCGTCTTCCGACTTCGAGCACTTGCCAGCTTCCTTGAGCTTATCCAGAAGTTGCCGAAGAAGAGACCTGCAGGTAACGTTGCGTCCACCGTGCTTTGGTTTGATGAAGTAGATCCGCTGAATTTCCGTGACTGTACTGGCGCGTTCATTGATGTAGTGGCAAACAGCGCAAACCAAGGAAGAGCGGCCAATGCCTGGCTCTCCGAGAACATTGACCAATCGCTTCTTCATCTTGAATAAAGCGGTCAACAGATAGTACATATCTACTTCCCGCCCAATGAAAAACTGGGGTGCGGTTGGTGAAGGGTCCTCCTGCATCATGTTTCGTGTGCCCAGTTCGGAACTTTTGGCTCCAAGAACCATCGCACTGCGCATTCGGATGAGACTGCCTCGTCGCCGGGTAGATTTGTGTGATTCGAGGCCTTGGTTTCCATGTTGCTTCGGCCATTCTCGAACAGGCTTCGCATTGAAGACAGGTACATTATGATTCCCGTCCTTGGGTAACAAAACAAACTTCTCCATTTCCTTCTCGGGGTCCTTGAGATTTGGAGTAGCTCTAACCGCCTTGCACCCTTGGTCGAACGATTCTTTTACCGTGTTACCGACAGCGAGAGCAAGGTAAAAGGAACGTGTGAAGGCCAATGCGGCAGTGTCTTTCAACTCCTGCTCCTGCTGACAGCAAACAACATGTGGGACACCAGCCGATGCGAAAGTCTCACCAGCTAGGCCAGAGTGACAAGCAGAGACAAACACAAACTTGAAGGGTGCAGAGCCATCGCGAACAATAAGCTCCTTGATATCCTGAACGTTCAACCAATTGGGGCCACCCATTCCGTCTTCAAATGGAAGGAAGTGAGGGTGACCATGACCAGAGTAATGAAGGCAACTGCACCGCTTCGTCAGTGTTGCGAGCAGCCGTGAGTGGTGCGCAGTATCGAAAGAAAGCTCAATGTCGCGGGATGCTTCCTTCATGCACTGCCATAGTAGCTCTCGCTCCATGTCGAAATCCAATTTCGCAAAAGGGTGCAGCTTGTTCATCTCATCAGCAAAGACCAGCGGGGCGGAGAAGAGTACTGTGATCATGTTATCACCTTCGTCGCCTCCTGCTAGGGAATCTTCCATTGAAGCAGGTCGCATTCTGGAGAGGGCGCCGAAAGGACGATCGAGGGTGTCCGTTTCGTCTTCTTGGATGAGCCCGAGGCCCCTTTGGCTTTCGCCCTGGAGTGAAAACATGTGCATTTCCTCCGTTTCTCCCTTCTCGCGTTGCTTGATCAGTCGTAGAATTGCATTCTTTCGAGATTTTCTCAAGAACCTTCCAAGTTCGTTTCGTTGCTTGGTATTCAGCGGCGGAGAATTGTTTTCGAAAAGTAAAAAGGAAAGACTGCTTTCAGCGTCGCCTCCGTTTATATGCTCCAAAATATTGTCGATCAATGACGAGCTAAATTTGTTGCTTGATAAATCGAGATGGCACAGAGACGTATTCTTCAGGAGCGACGATGCCAAGAGCTGGTAAGAATCGCCCTCCAGACCATTGTTGGAAAGATCTAGGAATCGGAGGCACAGAGCATTGTGCTTCAGCAAAGCGAAGATTTCGAGCCCGGCTTGCCCTAGGAAGAGATCGTTGTCTGCCAGGATAAGAGTGTGCAATGATGATTTCCAACCTTTCCTCACCATTTTTGCGCCAACCTTCTGGTTGTATCGGTAGTACTCAGTGTAAAACCTGAGAACATGAACCATGTTAGTTCCACGGCCAATCCTGTTCCCAGAAAGGTCGAGTTGTTCGAGGTTGCACCCGGAATCTTTGTCGTGAACAAGCTCAATTACTTTTGCTGCCAATTCGTCGCCCAGTTTATTTCCACTCAAGTCCAGGATTGTCAAGGAAGATAAGGGCATTGAGTTGGGACCGCGTTTTGCCGGACCCGATTTTCCTAGAATGCCGAAAAAGGAACTCCATGACTCACGAGAGATTTGTGGAGAATTGCGAATTCCAACGCAAGTGAATTTTCCTTGGCTCTTCCCCACTGATGGCGAACCCACTTCTTTTTCTTCCGCTGAGCTTCCTTCGTCGCCACCTGAAGACAACTTTCCCATCGTATCGATGATGGCAACGAGAGCTCTTAAGTCTCTGTCCTGGAGAACGCTATCGAACGTTAGGAAAGACACCCACGGTGGAAGGGAACCAGCAAGATTGGCCAGTAAGCCACCACCATCTTCCGCTTCGCTCTCTGTCGTGTCAGCATCGCGTAAGAGAAGCCAGTCCGAATTTCGTGCAAAAGACAGCGCGGTGATCATGGGGCAAAGATACAAGGTTTGAACCAGAGATTCCACAAACTCCCCAGCGAAAGTACTGTTTGTGAAGCCAAGACTCCAGTGTACTTCGTCTGTGTCAGAGAGCCCAGCTTGCTTCTCGCACAACCGAGCAAGCAGCTGCCCTTCACGTCTGAACGAAAAATATCTTCGTTGAGGCATCATCAGCGCACGGAAGTTAAAGCTTGCTTGCGTACGAATATCGTTAAAAGGCACAATAGCGTTTCTCAGAACTCTTGAAGGGAAACAACAATCGAGAAATTTCTCAATCCTGTCTGGCATAACTCCCACAGGGCAGCTGTCTGCATCACCAAAGCCTGCTGATTCCAATGCGCTGTAGTGCGATAAGACCCAATCCTTTTCGACACTGATGTCATTCAACGGGTACACATGAGACTTCAATAGGCTTGCCTCGTCCATAAACGATGCCCGATTGGATTGATTCAATCGAAAACTTGGGTCCGAACGGACTGAATTTTTTTGTAACGACAAATCGCCGTACACGCTGCGATATTGCTCAAGTACAGCCTCTCTGTTCTCGCGAGACTCCCGGTCGCCAGTAAAGTTTTCGAAGAGACCTTGCATCACTGGGTTCTCCTCCGAGGCTTCACTTCGATCGTCGCTCTGACTCGTTGACATATTGGACTGTGTCGAAATCTGTCTCCTCAGGTTTAAAGTAATTTCACCGTCGATGTCCCCATACGGCAGTTGCCACATATCGATTACCTTGGTTCGAAGTTCCGCCCTTGCCATAGCTTGGAGCAACAAGGCACGTTGCAGGCAAAACCAATCAACCAGAACCATCGGGTTGTTTCCAGCCACCTGAACAGTAATTTCATCTTCTGTGAAACCAAGCGAGAGAAGTACCTGACTTGCAGCAGTTGAAAGGTCGTTCTTATCGTCGCTCAGAGATTTGAGAGCGAGAAGCCTAGGGAGTGATTTGTCCACGATACGGATCTTCAACGGTTCGGAACGTGCAAGAGCTCCGAGTCCCTTGAGAGCGTCAAAATTCAGTTCAACAAGGCCTTCGGAATCCTCATCATTCTCGGTTTCCTCGAGCCGTACCAATATGCCATGAAGAGCATCGTAGATCGCGCTCGCCCAGCGTCCACAACCCTCGTTTGCGGCGGCTTCAGTGAGAAGTAATGGCGAAAGATTGGCCAAGAGGCGACATGTTTCGTCAAGCAAATCCATTCGATCCGCCGAAAATAAGTGAGCATTGTCGGAGAGCGGAGTAGGGCTGTACGGCAACGATGATATCCACATAATACAATCAAGACCACCGCTTTTCACAACGTCCACGCATGCTTTTATTAGCATTTCCTTCGGAACCATGGGCTGAGCACCCGAGGGTCTTCGTTGGGTTTGCGAAAGTTCTTTCTGGGGCTCGAGGATGTTTGCCAGACCACGAAGGGCTTCATGAACGTCCTTGACTGAAATCAAGAGAGAGCTTTCGGGATCGGTGAAGGCAGGGTCGGAGCTGTCAGGATCCATGAGTGGTCTGATTTCTGCGCTGTCTTCTTGCAGAGTTTTTCCCAGTGCTTCTCCTGCACCTACGCTGCAAAGCTGCAACCTCGTCTGCCGCTTTTCGTCCGTATCTTCACTGAGTACTCTCAATGCTTCCACCGACACAGAACGGAGTTTCCCGGAATGATCGAGCGCAATTTGGACAAACGAACCATGTGCCCATCCCTCGATGATTTCACTGAGAAGCATCGAACAAGTGTGAGTTGAGGCATGGCCACAAATAGAGCTCTACGTTGCGAAACTTACGTAATGACCGTTTCCTGCTGGTCGGGAGAAGCCGCATCTATCGCAACATCATTCATTGACAAGGCTGTTGCACGAACCATGGCACCAGCCGCCAACTGAAGCAAAGCACTTGCTGCGTAACGAACCATATCTTCAGACGCAGGTGCGTTGTGTTCGTAGAGCAACGCCACAAGATAACTGACACACCGCGCTTCAACGACAGCTGCTCTAGTATGAGGAGCAACACACAAAGCCGATATCATCTGTGCGACTGCGACACGAACATCATGTCCCACAGACTCGGTTAACAACTTTACAATCTCGCTGACAGCACCTTCATTCACCACCTGCGAATGGATCCAGCCAGCCATGTACCTGTCCTTTATCGAGATCAGATAGCGAAGGGCAGAAGCAGCAGGTCGAATCTTTTCTACTTGCTTCGATCGAATCCATTCTACCAGTGTAGTCAGAAGCCCTTCACGGACAGCAATCGGTCTGGCAGCGTCTGCCTCGCACACTTGTTCCACAATGTTGTAGCCAACGTCCAACGGATCGCCTGACGGCGAGTCCGAATTTTTTGCCATATGAGTGATCAAGGTTACTGCTAATTCAGTAAGTTCCCGGATCTCTATGGACTCCTTCCCTTGATCAAATATAGAGCCGCCAGCTCTTCCTCGCACACGTCCTATCCGGAAAGACGCACTCGGTCGAAGTGCTGGTTGCCTTTGCTTTGGTTTGTCCTTTGTCGATTCTAGAAACAGCAGAGGCTGAATCGCATTAATCCACAAAACGTTTACGCCCATAGAAGCAGCTTTCAACATTTCTTTCCGAGAAATAGTGAAATCCGCGGCATCCACTTCGTAGGCGACGGCAAGAAATCGGAGACATTCTATGATTTTCAGGCCAACCGAAGACGACGTTTGTGACGATACAACAAATGATGGGAGAATATATGCAACCGCCATGCTCGCAACCACCTGAAGTTCATGCGTCGCCCCTTTGGTTCGGAAAAGCGTCAGGAAAGAGTGCATACCACCTGAAGAGCGAATCTCGTTTCTTAGGGTCTCATTTTCCCGCGCAAATTTCATCAGTGCCATCGCAGCGGCAGTTCTTTTCTCGTTGGGTGCCCGAAGCATACAAATGAGACTGAATACGTCTTCATTCTCCACAAGTAGTTCAATAGTGGGGCCTTCTACTGACTTCTTTTTCTTCTTTTGTTGTACGACCTTTTCTCTCTTGAGTGCTTCATTTCCGGCGTCGATGGCTGAACAGATTCCATCGTTAACAGCAAATAGTTCTTCTAGGTCTTCGATGGCGTCAGCTTCCTCCAATGCGTTACTCAGTTTCCGCTGCAACTTTTCTTGGTCAGCCTTGCATTTTTCTAGCAAATCTCGAAGGAACGGGCCGTCAATCTCACTCTGTTTGGCTGCCGCGAGGAGCTCTTTTGCATGCTCCTTTGCTCTAGGCACGTCATCCCCGGAAGCTAACGCGACAGATGGCACCCTGGAATCCAGACTTGTGATAGAAGGGGGGGCTTCCTGACTGTATTCCCTCGTGTGCTTCGTAATTAAAACACCATTCCCTGTGACTGCACTTCGCGGTGGTGGCAAGCTCATGGGCATCCTGGCGGCGGCTGGCACAGATGGCGTATCAGGGCCTGAGCTGGAAGGACTATGCGGTGACACAGCTGGGGCGTCGTGTGAACTTCCCGAGAGTCCTCCTTCTCCCCGTCGTTTGGCTCGTTCCTGCCGCCTTAAATCTCTGCGGCTACTACTAGCACCGTCATGGCTCGTACTTCGTATCATGCCAGGATTTCCAGGGCGAGAATCTGAGGGGTAGGCGGGAGAAGAAACTACTCTCTGGGGAGCTCTCCAGGCAGGTCCCAGGGGATCCGACGGACGGTTGGAATCCGAACGGGATGTATGGGCCGCCGACGCTGGATTCAACGTAAAATGTTCGTTAATAGTTGCTGCAAGATCGGCCGGGTCGTCTTCCACTAAGCTTCTCCGTTGACTGCTTTTCACTCCATAGTAAGAATGTCGTCCGGATTCAGGAGAATGGGCACTATGTGATGGATACAAGCCGGCTTGAGAGGGCATGCTAGGGGTCATCGATCGGGTCATCATTTGGTTCCCATTTGAAAAGGGATCGTGGTCTACTGAAGCAACATTACGCATGGCGTATGGTGAGTTCGACTGCCCCCCAGCAGGAACAGAACGGTGCCTAGGCGGCGAATTTGTAGGGGGCAAGTTCCCCATGGACCTGCTGTATCCATGCTTGGATTGATGCTGCCCGTGAGCTGAAACGATGCTCATTCGATCACTTCCTCCCCACACAAATGGAGTCGAGTTGTCCGTCCCGAAATTTCCTTGGAGCAAATCGCCGTTGCCATTACGGAAGGAAACGACCGGATACCAGGGCAAATCCACGCTGTTCCTGAAGGAAATGTTTTGACTGAGTGGCACCATTATATTTCCGTTCCGAGTAAAGAACACTCGATGACTTCCCCCCAGCTCGACACCGCACCCGATGGTCTCGCCACTACGAAAGTAGACTTTCGCTTGACTAGCATCGAGGCGCCGCCCGTGGGCATGCAGCCCGTCGGCACCCCAGCCGATCGAGTGCGCTATTTCACCAGGCCAGGCTCCATGGGTGTCCGTTTCGCACATTAATCCAATAGAAAAATCCCCCGTAGACGACGGGTGGCTGCTAACGAAGGTAACTTCAAAATAAAACACCTGCGAAATGTCGTGCCCATTGCTTTGTCCTCTTCCTCCCCTGCCAGAGGAATGCTGGAACAAACTTTTTGAAATCGGTCGGTTTGGATAGACTGTAATCTTTGCGATTGAGTGCATGTTAATGTAGAGAGAATTTGAGTGCACCAAGGACATATTGTCGATACGCCATGCAGTGGGGAGGGGTCCATCACCTGCACCGCCGTTCTGCGGTCTGCCATCCGGAGCCGTGGAAAAATGTCTCGCAGGCTCCATTCGAGACATAGCGTAATTTTTGGGCTGTAGCGAGTGATGCTGTCCTCCAATCGGGGGTATCAAGTTCCGGGCGGGATCCAAATGATCATCTTGGTCTTGTTCAGCAGTGGCTCCGCGCCTGTTTTGCCTTAATAACCGTTTCATCTTGATCCAGCTTGAAGGCTGCGGAGCTCAACCAGTCAGCTCTTTCAGTCAAAATTAAGGGCTAGAATGACGTGACAGCACCGTTTAATACAACAGGGATCAAACCGCTTGTATAATCCAAAGTAGTGAAAAGATGGGCTCGTCACTCAACGAACGCACTACTGAGACCCCTGAGACGATCTTTCCGCAATTTCAAAGTCTCCCGCGCTTTCTACGAGTTTAAGACAATCCCGCTACTCAAATCTCACCCCACGGGAACCAATGGAGTAGAGAGAAATTTGATTGATGATGCAACTTGATTGAAATAACAATGAAAAGCAACAGCGCACGTAGCAACACCCGCAAGCTGCGGAAGACATGAGACAGGTGAAACAGCAGAGGAAAGATCCCGACGACGTCGCTTCTGTTCAAAGCGATTGCTAACTGTGGGGGAGCCGAGCCGCCGGCTCGTGCCCCCCTCCCCCCCACAGTTCAGTGCAGTAGAGCCCATGCAAGACTTAGACTTGGTGGCGATTTCAGATTGCTGCTGGCGAGCGAACCATAGCAGTTTCCAATTTCGGGCTATTGCCGGATCACAGGAATTATCAAAAAATCGCATTTGATGAGATAGTCTCCATTATATGACGACCGAACACAAGATTCGTCATCTCTTATTAAAATATGTCGATCGTGTGTCCTTGTGCAATAATGAGAATGTTGTGCAAGATAATCCCTCCACAGGGGCAATAGATTCAACTTTTTGAAGATAAGCCCAAATCAGCATGCGCTAGCCATACCTTGTACTTACGGCCCTTCAACAAGGTAGGCTGCATATGCTATGATGATAGAGCAGTTGTATCATACCTACGTCGTTACCCCAAAACCCACTTCTTTTCTAGACTAGATATGATAGGGCCAACAAAGTAATAGTCGTGCTTTGCCTATTTTCTACAGTACAATTCTAGACACTCGGGCCTAGTCTAATGAAACATGCTAGGAGGACCCTTCGCATCGTTGATGCACGACCAGCGGGTCATCCCCCAAATATCCTATACATCTCCCACAACTGTCAGCCAGCATCGTCATGGGGTGCGGTCGCGGCTCCCATTGGAGCTAGTGTACCCCTAACGTCCAAGAACATCCTCCGGGTAAAATTATTACCGCCTTTCTTCCATGGGTGCTTCTTTCTCCCAAAGATCGTGAAGAAACTGGAAAAGACGCGTTGATACTTTGACATCGTACTTTTCCGGATTGTTATATCGCAAGATGGAAGGTGGGAGAGACTCCAATTGAGACTTGACAAAATCGCGGGATGTGGAAAGTTCGGGTTTGTATGTCGCTTTGCCCTTTTCAAAGACTGCTGAGTGCAATTCTACGACCTTGCTAGGCACAACGCAACATCGGTTTTGGGCGTTGAAGGGGTCACGGCACACGATACGGCGGCCAGCGGTGGGTATCTCTTCCTCGTTGGCCAGTAACATAATATCTACCATGGGTCGATTGTCTTGACCAAAAAGTCTAAAGACTCGCTTCCTTCCAGGAATGGTGACCTTGGGCAAATCTTGGGAAATCTTGATTCGTGGGTGTCCTTTCCACTCGACGAGCTTGTAGACACATCCAAGTGCAGGCTGAGCTTGACAGGTAACTAGATTCGTCCCAATGCCAAATGTTGTGATTCCATGAGGTTGCTCGGTGAGTTGGTGTAGTACTTCTTCATTAATATCATTGGAAGCAACAATCGTCAAGCCGTCAAATGCTGCACGACCTGTCGAATCTTTGATGCTCTGAAAATAATTGGCACATTCCAGACTGAGCTGGGCAAGGTTACCCGAATCTAATCGTATCCCTTTAGCTTGATAGCCAAAGTCATCCAAAGCCATGGCCACAGCCGAGAAATTCGGTAGCCCCGAGCTGATGGTTGAATATGTATCCACTAGACAAAGTGTTGCGTGGGGAAAGGCGCAAGCATAGGCCACGAATGATGCCAGTTCACCATCATTGGTCGGGGTGTTGTCCCCTTTCATAGCCGATAGCGCTTCTCGATGTTTGAGGACACCAGGTAAAAATTGCTGCGATTCCTGGACGTGTTTGTTGAATAGTGTCAAGCTCTCCACTTCATCCAGCGAGGTGAACGACTGACAGTAGGAATGAGCGTGAGTCCCCGCAATCGGAACGGAAAAAACTTTTCCGGCCTGAACATTGGACGTGGCGACAAACCCTCCAAGATAAGAATACTTGCTAGCCGAACAAGCTCCATCGGGACCCTGGGCACGTCTCAAGCCGAATTCAATACAAGGTGCCGGATGCGCTCGAAGGACCATCCGGGCGGCATTTGTGGCAACCAGAGAAGGGTAGTTGATAAGATTGAGAAGTGACGTTTCGAGTAGTTGCGCTAGTCCAAGTGGACCTTCCACGACGATTAGCGGAACGCGAGGAAACGCCACGGTGCCTTCTTGCATGGCCCTAACTGTAAGGTTAGAAGTGTCTAGCTGTCGCAGATAATCGAAAAAGCCATCTTCACAGTGCGACAAAGCCGGCGTCGTCTTTAGATATTCAATATCATCTTCTGTGAAAGAGAAGGATTGAATGTACTTTAAACTCTCGTCAAGACCACAGAACACCGTGAATTCCCCACGAAAAGGATTTTTGCGGAAGAAGAGCTCGAACACGCTGTCTTCCTCGTGTTTACCAGTTTTCCATTGTGCGTAAGTCATTGTCAGCTGGTACAGATCCACCAGAAGAGGTCCGACCAGATTGTTTGTCGGTCTATCGACATTTTCGATAGACATGGCTTCTCTTGGAAACTATTACTATCGTTTTGTCGGGTTTGAAATGACGGAGCAAGATTTTATGGCGGCAAAATCATATCTTCGAGCTGCTCCCGGCCGGCCGTCGAACGTTTTGGCGGACGACGGACAAACAATGCGCAACCTCATCTTTTGTCGCCGGCGGTGCCGACAATGACCATTACTTGACTTGCTCTAGTAGAGCGGACCGTTGTAAAAGCTCCCACTAGTAAATATCTGTGAGTCCCTATAGTTTAGAGTCGTTCCATTGGAGCCCTTTCTAGAGCATGACACCGCGCTATAGAAGCCGATGTTAATTTCTTTTCCTGGACCCAATAAGATATTGCTCGCGGGGGAGACTAGAAACACCAAATGTGACCCGCTTCAACGCTTGCCTCGTCTCCTTGCCCAGTGTATGACATCTGATAGTCTGAGCGGGGCTCTCTAGAGCTGCATGGAATCGGTCAGAACATGAGCTTGGATTCCATCGAGATGCTTGGCGTCACGGCAAATGGGGTATCGAGCTATATGCACAGCCCCATAGAATTCGTAGTCATACTACATAGGCTCCACAGAAAATGTTTTTGCAAAGTATTTGTACACAGTCGACGATTCTTCGTGTGGCACGGCAAAAACAACCTCCGTGAAGCGTCCTTCCATGTCGGGATGAAGTAGGGCCGCATTGAAGGCCTTTGCTACTTCCCACGGAGAGTTCTTGTTAATTCCGCAGCCCCAGGGACCTAGGATCAAAATCTCCGCGCCATGATGTACCGCCACCTGCAGGACTCGAAGGACTCTTGTTTGCATGATCAAAATTGCGGATTCTTCGTCGGCTTTGCTGATCGTTTTGCTCATCATGCCCGTGTTGAAGTTGACACAACAGGACGTTATCACATTGCAAGTAAAGGGCTGTAGAGTCAATTCCATATCACGGTCTCGAAAAACCGGAACGTATGGTGAATAGATCATGTTGGAACTGTAGGTGAGAACTCCTGCCTTTGCCTTGCCCGGTTTTGACAATTCCTTGTGTAACTCGTAGAATGGCTTGGCTTGAGGAGTTGAGAGACAAGCAATCAAACCGGTGGAAGCCGCTAGATTCTCTTCTTGCTCCCAAGAACCTCGATTCAGCCCACCACCGGGATTCTTTGCACTCGCAAAATTCAATACCAAGACGTCCTCGATGCCTTCGGTTTGGAGACGATGCAAACACTGCATGGTCGTTTCCGCGGTCATGTAAATTTTTGTTTTTTGGGGGGTCTCGATAGGCGGAATAGTCAAAGCTTCATCAGCTCGGTGAAATACCGTCCCCTGGCACGCTGCATCCAAAACCTCCGATAGGTTGATGAGCGTGTTTTGGTCGGACGACGGATTCTTGGCGACATAGGATTTCTGCCGTAGTATCTCGTTCGTTTCGTCAGCAATCTCGATGCGCTTGGTCCTATCCATTGTGCCTTCTCACTGCGGTTGTCTGCAATAGTTCCTGTTGAATCAAATGTGGTGGTCTCCCTGTTTGGGTAATGCCATTACCAAAAGGTAGATTCGAGACCGCATCGATCGTTGCCAACTGAAAAAAGATCTTTCGCCGACCAAAATGACCCCGGCACGAAAAAAAGGACTGCGGTTCGATTCATTCGATTCTTTCATTTTTCAATTTTTTTCGTGCCACTCCGCGATGACGTCATCGTCGGCTGCCTCGTGTATTCAATGTATTGCCAACGTGTTCGATGGTCGAATGCGATGCGATAAAACCTACGATCATTTCTGAGGTTGTCCACCATGACATTGTCAGTTTGCTCGCCGATCTCCATCACGACCACACACTAACTAATCACCAAATCTGGCTTTGAAACGAGAGTGGTTGATTTGCTAGCTCGTCGAGACCGTCGAGAATGAGTCTTGTTCAGCTTCTACTTGTGCTCTGTGCCGTTTCCTTGCATCTATCGGCGGCCTGGATTCTCCCTCCGACAACAAGTGCACTGGCGCGTCCTCCGTCCACCAAGCTCTTCGTTGTGGAAACTATCTCACTTGAAAAAATGACGAATCACGAAGAGGACGGATCGCTTTTAGCAGAATCCATTGCCCGATGGCTGGACCACGAGGTAAGACCTTTGTAGTGGGCAACCCGACAGCGACCTTCGTTTTCTCGTCTGACGTTGCATTTGTCCCATAGTGGATGCCGCAAGAGGTTCATGTTCGAATGGGGGAATCAGCAAAAGCCTCGTATATTGCAACGAGAGAAGCTGGAAAGGATGATGTGATGGATATCATGATGCAAGTATCCTCGGACTTGGAAGCAAATTGGAAGCAATACGATGACGCATTCGTCAACGCGTACGATGTTGGTAACTACGTGGCTGACTATTTGACAAAACGATCTGGAAACGAGGGATGCGAATGTTCTTCGCAGATATTCTAGATTCATGTATTTATGTCTCGTTGTATCTCTATTACATGTAACAAGCTCGTATCCTGATGGTGTCATCAAACGATTTCGACATACGGATGGGCACGGCCGTCTGTCGTTCTAGTTGTATCCCTTTTTCTTCCCACTCTTTTTATTCCCAAAGAAGCTACTAAGGACTGATCCACGCTTTTTCCCGGGTTCTCCATCCTTTCCTTGGCGACCCAATTTAGCTGCCTTTGCGTCCTCTATAGCTTGTACTTCGGCCTCAAGATCGGGCTCTTCATATATATAAACGGGGTGCCCGTGAGTCGATTCCAAGAATTCCTTCTCAGACGCTGTCAAGATATTCTGGACTTTTCGGAGCTCTTCCGAAACCTTCTCAAACGACCATCGCGTTTTAGGGTTGTCGTCCCAGTTTACGTTGAGCATATCCGCAACGGCTGTGGGCGTGTTGAGTGGAATGGGCGGCCTCTGCTTTTCAGTGGCAACAAGTTTGGCAGCGTCGATAGCACTAACTTCCAGAAACGGTTCCTCGCGTGTTAAGAATTGCCATAACATGATCGCAAACGAGTACATATCAGCAGCGGTCGAGTAGGCTTCGTGTCGAATCACTTCCGGTGCCTAAGAGAACAACAAAGTCGATTCGTTAGATCAGCATGGCTTAGCACTCACAGACCTCCTCACAAGCAGTCGAATTGATAGTTCATAGAACGACGCTACTCACCATCCAACGGTAGGTACCAGTTTCTCCGGTCAAATTATGGTTCACTCGATGCCCCAGCGAGCCGTCACTCGTTTCGCCGGCCATGGTATCATCGAGTTTAGTGGCCACGCCAAAGTCCGTAACCTTAACAGTGAAGTGCCCGCTTGCAACATTCCCATCACACAAGACATTGGCGGGCTTCAAGTCTCGATGAATTACGTTTCGATTATGCAAATACGCCATGGCGTTGCTGATACCCAAAGCCGCGGTAAAGAAGAAATTCTTTGGGGTCGGATACTTTAAAACCGTGGACAGATCGCCGGCATTACAGTATTCCAAAACTAGACAGTACGTCAACGGAGTCTCGTGATACACGCTTCCTAGTAGACGAATGATGTTGGGATGATGAAGACGTTGCAACGCGTCCACCTCAGTACGCCAACCCTCCAAGCCAAATCGAGAGGTTGAAGCCACCTATGCAAACGTTGGTCAGTGGATAAAGTTGCAAGATATATGCAGACGGCAATTCGAATTCGAGATGAGACGCGTCGAAGACACTAAAAACATACCTTGACTGCAACCTCCTGGCCCGACCAATCCGCCATGTAGGTTGTAGCCGCAGCACCTATGCAAACGTTGGTAAGTGGATAAAGTTGCAAGATATATACAGACGGCAATTCGAATTTGAGATGAAACGCGTCGAAGACACTAAAAACATACCTACTCCAATACGTTTGGTAAATTTGAGCTCGTAAATGGAAATTTCCCATTCCTTCGCAGCAGGATTCATTGGTCGTTCGCTTTTGGTGAGAGCACGTGATATATTTTCTTTCAGGCTCACCCCCGGCGAAACTTGTTGGCCTTGCTCGTCGCTTCGGTGCTCGCCGGCATCATTTTCTGCGTCACTTTCATCGGTTTCCAGTACTTCCAAAAGACGTTGTTTGATTTGTTCGGGTGTCATGGCTTCGATCTTTGCAGTCAAATCACTAACATTGGTAGTAGTGAAGATTTGCTGCAGGGTCAAGCCGATCAACACTTTTTCTTCGGGGATTTGTTGTTGCAGCAATGAACTCATGGGCGATAATGGGGGGTGCGCTCCTGACATGGACGGGTTCGGTGTCGATGCCATCATGTTCAAGGCTCCTGAAGAGAGAACTTTGCTCATTGTGATTGGCAAGCAGCACTCCAGCTCCTCTACTAGCAATAGCTCCACCGAATGAAGTTTATCCACGTAAAGTGTGATCATATCCCAAATGTTTTCCGCGTCGTATTCCGCATGCTGAAGAGAATCAAAGTCTGATAGAATGATCAGCTGCAACTCCTGCAATTGCGGGGAGAGACTGGAAAGCTCCAATATCAGATTTCGGTGACTGTCCTCTGGAAGATCCTCTAGTTGATTAATCAGGGAACGCTGATTCTCGACTTCCAGGATCAAGTCGCTCATCAGAAAGCGTAATGATGGATCATCTGTCCCACGAAAAGCTAAAAGTGAACTTAGAATGGCTCGTTCAATTCCGGCTGATTCTTTTAGTTGAACGAACAGGTGCAGCAGGGTAAGAATCTGTTGCGTCTTGGGCTTTCCTTCCTCGAACGAGACCCTGACACTTGCTGACAAGTAGGAAGGTTTTGGTGGAGGGTTGCTTTCATTTTCTTCACTTTCTTCCATGGAATATAATGTGGCCAATTTCTTTCCGTTGGACGGCAGTGGAATAATTGTCTCGACTGTCGTTTCTGGTGAAAGCATCAACTTGGACGCCAGCTTCTCATTAATGTCCGTGCTCAACCCTCTACGGTGCCGATTTCGTATGGTCGACTTCTTGGGCTTTTGATCTGTCCCCGCCGAAATTTCTCTCAAGATGTACTCGTGAACGACGTAGGAAATCAGAGTATTAAAACAGACAAAAATGCGATGCAGTGCCATCTCATCGTCTGATTCTTGTGGATTTCGGTGCGACGAAATCATTCTTCGGATTTTGGACAGTTGTGAAGCGACTGGCACATCATTTCGACGTATAAGAGTGGTCGAAGTATCGCTTGCCGACCTTGCCTCGATCATGGCTTGCTCAAAAGCTATATTGTCGGCGTAATAAGCGCAAGAGGATCCTCGCTCTTTTTGAAGACAGTGAACCAAACGAATTGCATTTCGAAGAAGTGTGGCATCTACACTTGAATCTGAGGAATTCATTGCTGCTTTCTTCAACACAAACAAGACATTAAAAAGGGGAAAGGCTGGATTGGCAATGGAGTGAACACTGTGGACGAAGACGTTGGACTGAAATCGCAAAGTGGAACAAGCAACATGTGTCGCAAAGCTTGGATGAGAGGAAGCTTGTTGACATCATTGGTGTAAAAAGTGTGCCGTTGTGTTGTAGCGTCGAGAGGTGCGCGGATGCCTCCGCTCTCTACGGAAAGTCATCATGTCTATGGAACAACACGTGAAAAACAGCAACGAGCATAAATCTCGCACTTGAAAGCTATTTAACGATCTACCCGGTCCGCAGTGCACTGATGTCAACGATCCCGTACTACCGGCATTTGATGTAGGGAGCAGATCGCAATTGCATATCGCGAAAGCCAGCTACTACGCAATAGTACATTGGACATAGTCATCTCACCCATAGAGTCATCTCACCCATTTTAGCTACGTAGTATTAATCTTCCCTCTTTTACTTTTGCTGTTCATTTTCTTTCTTTTCTTCGTTGTTATTACCCGTCAAATGGATCATCACATAGCATGCACGCGTTGGCATATTCAATCAAAGCAAACTCAAAGCCGTCCACCAAAGCATTGAGCGAGGCCGAAATGACGTTACGATCGACACTGACCGTAGTCCATTGCTGTTCAGACTCGGTATCCCGGAATTCAATCATAACTCGCGTCGCCGCTCCTGTCGCCGAGGTGGGATCCAAAATTCGGACTTTATAGTCCACCAGCTCCACCGATTCCAGCGATGGATGAAAGGGCTGCAACGCGCGCATCAAGGCCTTGGCCAAGGCGTCGACGGGACCTTGTCCGTCGCTGACTTGTAAACTGTCTTGGAATTCGAGTTGCTTGGAATCGGGATTCTCCGATACTGTACGAACTTTGACCGTCGCCCTCGACGACGATGTTGTGGGAGGACCATTCTTCCCATCTTCCCCTACTCCAGCAAAGTTGGTCAAGACGCGACTGGCCGAGTCCATGTTGTAGTCGTAGACTTGAGCACTGTAATCCAAAACTTGAAAGGGAGGACAATATCCTCCCGAGGCATGCAAAATCATCAAGTGTACAGACGCTTCTGCGCCTTCAAAGGTATATCCTTGATGTTCCAATTCCTTGACGCGATTCAAAATGGCCAAGGCCCGATCCGACTTTTGATAGTCTTCTGCTTCGCCACCAAGGACTTCTTTCATTTTTCCCAAAATGTTTTGGCGGCCACTCAATTCAGAAATCAAAACGCGCATCTTGTTTCCCACCAATTCGGGTTCAATGTGTTGATAACTGAGTGGATTTCGTTCCATGGCAGCCACGTGCAAACCACCCTTGTGTGCAAATGCCGATGTACCGACAAATGGAGAACTGCTTTGGGGTGCTCGATTCAAGATTTCATCGACGTAGCGGGACAGTTTGGTCAGTTCTGTCAATTTATCCTTGCACGTCATTTTCGAGTCGACGTGCAAGGCTAGCGAAGGAATAATGGAACACAAATCGGCATTGCCGGTACGTTCTCCCACTCCATTAATGGTTCCTTGCACCAAACCTACTCCCGCATGACTGGCACATACACTATTCGCCACGGCCATGCCACAGTCGTTGTGACAATGAATTCCAATAGTAGTTGTCGGAAATTGCTGGACCATGTCTCGTGTTATTTGTTCAATTTGCCACGGCATGGTCCCACCATTGGTATCACACATGACCAAACAACTAGCACCTGCCTCCACAGCGGCTTGACAACACTGTCGAGAATACTCGGGATCTGCTTGATATCCATCAAAAAAGTGTTCCAAATCCACCAGGACAGTCTTACCCAAACTTACTAGATACGCCACAGAATCTCGAATCATGTCCAAATTTTCTTGGGGGGTGGCTCGTAAAATTTCCGTCACTTGCCATGGATGTGCCTTGGCAACCATACAAATCGTTGGTACATTGCTTGCCACTAACGCTTGTATTTGTGGATCTTCCGCCGCTACAGCATTTTTTCGTCGCGTACTTCCAAAGGCTACCAATTTTTCTTGCACATTTTGCTCGAGTTCCGTTTGAGCTCGTTGAAAGAATTCGGCATCCTTGGGATTACTGCCGGGCCATCCAGCTTCAATATAGTCGACGTCAAACTTGGCCAATCGAGCGGCAATTTTCAACTTGTCTTGACAACTCGCACTAATGGATTCTCCCTGAGTGCCATCTCGCAGAGTCGTATCAAACACCAGGACTTTGGTAGGTCCACGTACATAATCCGAAAGGGGATTCAAAGTCGACGTAGTTTCAAGGGATGTTTGAATCCAAGAGTCTGGAGCAGTAGCAGCAGCAGCGGTAGTCGTTACGGTTTCATCTTCGACTTGGGACCTTAACGACGCCGTGTGCCGAAGGGACTGGGGAGGTACAAAGGCAAAGACCGACGAGGATGAAATGGCGAGACAAGTCGCCAACTTGACTACAGATAACTTCATTCTTGGTGTCTGTACAAGAGGGAAAGAGTGGCAACTAAAGTGATGTTTTGGATGTGTGGTGCGCAGAACCTATCAAAAAGTCGAAGATTTACAAGTCTTCCCATCATCGCCCATTGGCTTCTTTGTGATGGGAAAGAATGGCTTCTTTTTGGCGGGGAGAATTGAAGGTGGAATCTTTGCGTAGGATTTCTACGGGAAAGACCCCATCCGGTTGAATGGTGGTCATCGTCGCCTGAAGGCAGGCCAGACCAAATTTCTTTGACTTGTGCGACTGCAGAGGAAACAAGGTTATGGCGGGTAAAAGAGCGTTTTCTCCGCGCCCGCATCGTCAAAGATCGAAACCGAGGGAAGAATGCCGGCGCCCGCGGCAATGACCCGCTTTGAATTCTCATGCACTATGCAACTCTGTTCTCACTTCCGCATCAAACACACATATCTCTTGAGAACGCCTTCATTTCGTTGGAGAGAGGGATTCGATTGATTACTTTCATTGTTGTTTGTCATTCCCGAGTCTAGTAAAACGTCTCGTTTCAGCCCGTCTGCTTCATTCCAAACTCTGCACACTCGTAGTCGCAAGCAAACAAAACAAAACAATGACATCGTCTCGGTTTGGAGATGACGATCTCAATGATCTGATTGATCATCATTCTCACAGTGACAAAAAATCAGAAATGAAGCCCCTCAATTTGGATCACTTGTCCCAAGGCGAATTGGATGTTCCCGTCAAACGCACAAATCCTCAGGGATGTAGTTTGTTGAAATTGTGTTGTGCCTATATTGCCTATTGTTGCGATTATGCTCCCACGTGTTGCTGGGCCATGGGCATTGCCGCCTTATTAGTGCCGTCGTACTTTTTGTGCATGGCCGTCTTTTTCAATCCCACGGAACATTTCGGTATGGTACATGATTATTCCGACATTAAATCGCAATATGATTTGTCAGTGGGAAAGATTGATCACTGGTACGTCTTTAGACACGTTGAACCATGTCCACGTTTTCGTCCTGTACTCACCCTTTCTTCGTAGGTGCTTGCAAGGCGACAATGATTCGTGTCGTTGTGAAGATCCTTTAGAACCACAATCTCGTGGAGAATTTCGTGCCTGGGCGGCGGCGCAAACCGCCAATACCGAACTTGTCAAGGGCTTTGTGGACGCTGGCAAAAATCCAGACATTTGCTTTTTGGGCGCTTCCGTCATTGAAGAAATGTCGGGACGATGGTTTGGAAAAGATTTGGATGAAAATTTAAAAGGACTGGGAACTTTGTTCAAGAAAAACTTTCAAACGAGTGAAGGAGGATCCATGAATGGAGTCGCATTGGGCATTGCCGGAGATACAGTGAGTACTAGTAGTATGTTGCATAGTATCATACCGACATTGGATGAGTCACTCACCCACTGATGCTCTTTGATCTTGTATTTCCACAGAGCCCTACAGTTTTGTGGCGTATAATGAATGGAGAAATGCCGCCGGCTTTCAATCCAAAGATTTGGTGGCTCGAAGTTGGACTCAATGACCTGGGACGTTCGCAATGCAGTGAAGAAGTCGTTGTTTTGGGAGTCTTGAGAGTGGTAGAAGAGATTCTAGACAAAAAGCCAGAGGCGACTGTCGTCATCAACTCTCTCTTTCCCATTGCTGATCTTCGGGGAGGTGTACGACCGACAGATACGGATTACAAGGATAGTTTCAACCCGGCCTTGCGACAAAAACCTACCAATCAAATGAATCATCCACCTGTTCATAAAGGTATCGTCCGACCTCGACCGGCTGCCGATGCGGGTTCGACGGAGAACGGAGATAGCGCGCGTATTCGTGGGGCACCCATGGACAAGCCAAAGCGACCTCTTCCTCGTCCCCAAACAGGTGGCGGCCGTCGACTCATTTTCGGATGGGGAAAGAACAAGGAAAAGGAAGTCAAGATGGTGGATAACAAGGTCGCCCAAAAGAAGTTCAATCCTATTACACACCACGAACGAAAGTTGCCACTTTGGACAGCTGTTTCGGCGATCAACCTGCAACTCAAGAAGTTTGCAAACCTGCACGAAAGGGTTTTCTTTTTTGATGCCACGGAAATCTTTACCGAGCGAGAAGATGGCAACACGTACATACTGAAAACGGATATGATTAGTATTCGAGGCCATCCGTCACGCAAGGGATATGAACAATGGGAAGAACAAGTCATTGCCAAGGCCAAGTCTCTTCTTGCGGCGAAGGCTGCCTCTACTGGCGGTACTAGCCCATAAGTTAACAGATTTTCGTACATTTTAGAGAAGAATTGCACGAGTTTGATACATCAATGTCTTTGTTGCGTAGCTAGGCAATGCGTTTAGCAGCCAGCTTCCGTTCTTGTATCATGCCTCAACTAGGGAAGGTTTGGTTGTCGGATGATTTCAAGCCAGTTAACTAGGTTGCATTCCACGAAAGTGCTTCATTTTAAACTAGGAAGTGGCTCAGCCTAGCTGAGATAGCTACAATAAGCACTAGTAGTCTGCTGGGAGGACAAAAGGGGATCCATGTTCGGTGCGTGCCGATTTGGTGCGACGACGATTCAGTCGCGAGTTTAGTCAGTCACACTCACGCGCAAGAATGCGAGTACGAATACTTCGACCGAACGTCTAGGTCCCTCTCGCCATCATCTCCCACGAGTTTTTCGCCATCATCTCGCTCCCATCATGATGGATGCTGTCTCGCATCTTCATCGTAACCATCCGCCACTAAAGCAAGGTACAAATCGGTGGCCACGATCCTTGGATCAGCATCATCGCAAGACGATCCCGGGGTGTGATTTCGGGTTATTCGACAATCATGAAATTTTATAACTATTCAAAGTTCGCATGGCTTCAAGGGCTCCTCTTTCTTGTACTTCAACGCGACGCCGATCGATCGACGCAAGCATTTGCACTTCTTGGCATATCGCAAGGTGGCTCTCATTGTTCTACCGATAACGGCTTATTTCGCCTGTCTGGATCCTATTCTACAGCTTGCTCATCGACGAAAAATTCATCGAATGAGCAACAGGAGTCGATCAAAGAAAACCGCCGTATAGTAGCCAGGCGTTGGAATGGCAACTACAAGCACAAGAGCACGAATCTGAGCGACGTGCCAAAAGCCAAAAAGCTTCAACTAGAGTTGTCTGTGCAACATGCGGATGGTACCATTGCCACAAAAATGTTGCAAAAGAAGCGCCAGGAAACCCTTCAACACGTCCTTACCAAGGCCATGCTGTGGAAACTTTACTGCGACGAGTATCCTTCTATAGAAATTGAACACGACATTGGAGATCCGGACTACTTGCCAGATGTGATTAGCTTGGATGCCGATAGCGGTAGCCCATTGTTCTGGGGAGAATCGGGTCGGATGAAAGTACACAAGGCGATGGATTTAATGCAGCGTTATCCACAAACTCATATCGTTCACTGTCGGTGGGACATGACATGTGACGAAATTGCCAGCCCTCTTCAGGAGCATTTACAGGAGTTGCTAGATTCGGACGCGCTGGGAGACTTGCCTTGTCGACCAGGTCGGTTTACCTTTTGTTCTATACCACTGGACGTTTGGCGATTCATTGATGAAGATTCTGGTAGGATCCATTTGAGGCGTGACGACCTTGACTGGAAAGAGCTGGAGTTTCCAGCTGTCAAGTCATCGGCGACTTCTATTCCCAAGCGATAATATGTGACGAAACCTTTTCGGTTGCCAGATGCTTGACTTCACCATGATTTGCAATTGTGTGCCATTCGGATCACGTCCGTTGTGAGCAGCTTGTGATGCAAACTGGAGAGCTGGGTAGGATTGATCCAGGAGGCCCATGCCTGCAACGAATTACCATTGTTCTCGAAGTTCCCCTTTGTCTACTGGATACATATTACTTAGCTGGACAGTTAACTTTAGAATCATTATGATCGTCTGCTCGTTGTGGACATGCCCATTACGGCAAAAGTACTGTCGTGGTTGGCTTAGTTTCCGCTGTTTTCCCAAGGACGTCTTCCCCTGGAGCGACAGCAACTGGAGAGGAATCATCGGCAGGTGTCTCGTTGCTGGGAGTCTCGGATGTCGTCGTTTCTTCCTCCTTCTTGCCCGCTGAGCTACCCTCCTTTCCTTCTTCCTCTTTTCGATCCCCGACGACTTGATCCAAAAAGGGAAGGACTACTTTGCGCCCAAAGTTCTTGAAACGATCCCCCATGGTTATCTTGGGAGGAGTAGCAGCCTTGGTTTCAAGCTCACCCTCAACAGCGCCTTCTCCTTCTCCATCCGTGGAAGCAGCAGTCGACCCTGTCTCAGAAGCTTCCAACGGATCCTTTGTTTCTCCGTTGCTTAGTTGCGGTTCCTCGCGTCCCACGGCTCGTTCCAACGAATCTCGTGCTGACCTCATGACACGTTTGGGAGCTTCAAATTCTGTACCCAGCACTGACACCCCACCTACAATCAAGACTTCTCCAAACGGCGGTGGCAATGTGGGAATGAATATGAGGCCGACACCGACCATGGTACCACCCCCAAGAGCGATTCCAGCTCGCTTGGCTTGACGTAACCATCGTTGGGCACGAGTGGTAGGAGGCCCTGTATTAGCGGGTGGTTTCATGGCAATAATGGTAACCGTATCGTCCGATTGACATAACAGCGCTTGTGCTTCCTCGGGCGTCAATTGACTGCAGGGAGTTGCGTTGATGGCGACCACAATGTCGCCTTGGCTCAACGCTGAATGGGCGAGTAGTCCATTGGCATCCAGATTGTTAATGTGCAGCAAATTGTTGCAGGGATCATCGGCTGCCACGGGTAGTGTTTGATTAGTAGAGGCCTTCATATCATCGTGTTTCTTGGAATCTACAGCATTTGCTCCCGATTCTGCCTCATTGAGTTCGTCATTACTCTCGTCACCCCCTTGCTTTTCGTCCGCTTCTTTGGCCTTTTCTTGTGCATCAGAGGGTTGCAACAGTGCATCGGCCGGCCTGTAAAATCCAATCCCCAAATTCGCATCCGCCGATGGCTTTCGTACCATTGCCTGAACTAAATTAGGATTGCCCTGTGGGGTTTCCACCATGAGTGTGATTGGTACGCCACCTTCCATTTTGACTAATTCTTGAATGGTGCTTTCGGCATTGGTGCACTTTTGATTATTAATGGACACCAGAATATCGCCCTCTTGAAAGGGAGCATGTTCTAGCAAGCCCATACCTGCCATGACGCCAATACGAACCGCATTGGGTTGTTCCTTGTGCTGCTCCATACCAAAGCCCCACTTGGAATCGCGGGATTCTTTCTGTAGAGTCACGCTGATTCGACTAGCCCGAAAGGAAGCCATTTGTTCGGCAGATAATTTACCGGGATCCAAGGTGGTTGCTGGTGTAGGGGCAGCAGGTGCTGTTGCCGGTTTTCTAGAAATGAAGCGAGAAAAGCGGGACACTGGTGGGGTGGTGTTAGCAGTTGTTTCCTCTGTCATTTCCGTTGTGGAAGGCTCTTCTTTTGGTGGAGGGCGTTCCACAACGGCAACTTGCTCGTCTTGCAAACGATTGTTTTGCCATTTCGTTTGCCATCGGCTGCGAAAGTTGTCCCAGCGACCTCCAGAGGTCTGCTCATTATCAGTAGGAGTCCCACTGTCTTCTCCTTCTTTGGGAGTCGTCGCCTTGGCTTGAGCCCAGGGATCCACTACATGCTCGCCGTTGGAGGGACTTTGATTATCCTGCTCATCATTCGATCCCGTTGGAGTGAGGGAGACTTCACCGAGAGCATCAAATTCCTCATCAGAAGAGGCAGTCAACACCAACTTGTCGTTGTTGGTGTTGCCATTGAAGGGTGCTAAAGTATCCTCTTCGGGGAGCATGGTAATGTCTTGCAAAGTGTTGTTGTGGGGTGCCATGTTGGTGGTCACTGTTTTCTTCAAGAGCGACACAAATGACAAAACTTAATGTCGATATGGTGGAAAAATGCGGAAAGCCATGCCTATGACCCGTACTAGTAGCGTATTATACTTCAACACGAATGCTTGGACCCCAGTTTGCTTCGTTCTGTGGGTCTTGACGGGACTCGCTTCATCCACCTTACACGACTAATGACGTCATTTCAAAGCCCTAGCTAGGAGCAGCTCATCCATCCCGGCGGCCACCACAACACGAGAGTCGACTACCTAGTACTACTCAATGCTTACCGGTAGGATGAGGTCTTTGGAAAGCCGTCAGGTCAATGACAAAGGGCAAGAAAATAGAAGAACGTCAGGGTATCATGTTATCCTTACTAGTTTGTTGGAGCGGCATTGTGGCTACTCGTGCAGTAAATCTCACTTGCGGTCTGTCGCTGCTCGGACAGTAGCGTTTCGTCGGCATTGTAATATTCTTGCAACTCAGTCTTGTCGTCGTCGCCATCATTGTTGGGTGTAGTAGTAGGAATACTGCGGACAGGAAAACAATCCATTAGTAAAGTATTCTATGCAATATATATGCAAAAACGTTTGAATGTCAAAACTTTTTTGTATCATACGCCAGCATCAATTGGACAATGTGGCAATTCATTGCCATTATCCACTGGTAGAAATACATACTAAAAAAGAACCTACTTGTGCTTTCCCGCATGTACAAAGACATCAAAGTGTGACAACTCGAGATCCGTCTTGAGCGATGACATGTCATGAATCATGGAATCCAAATTATCATAATCTGCCATGTTGGGCGAACTGACCATGGCATCAATGACAAATTCACGTTTCCCATCCTTGCCTATTCGTAGCGTGGTTGTCATGTTTTCAATCGACAAGCCCAAACTTGCCGCCTTTTCGGCCACCCGTGCTACCATGCCAGGTCTAAAACCAACGAATGACGACAAAGACGAGCAGGAGTATGTCAGTCCAAGTTGCAGATTTGAAATGCCACTTTCTCGTCGTTCCACACTTACTTGTCCAATCCCACACAATGCAAACGCATTCCAAACACGGAGTTTTTGGAGGAACATCGTTTGGTTAATTTGGTCGTTTGAATATTGAATTCCCGTGCCAATTCCTTCTTTTTGAGAGCCTTTAGGAATTTGGTAGCCTTTTCCGGCGGTACTGCCACGTGCATTTGAATAATAAACTCTTCTCCCAGTCGGACCATTTTGGAATGCGTCACATTGCCCCCTTCTTCTGCGACATGCCGCGACAGCAAGGCTACTAATCCCGGCCGTTGCTTGGCGACTGCCGAAATATTGACATGATACATGGCATCATCCAATTCGACGGGTGTCGTATTAAAGGCATCTAATCCTTCTTGCAATAACAGATACGATGCCCCCGTCACAGCACCTCCTGCCATGTCTTGCGAATGTGCGACATCGCCTCCTCGCATGGCCGACAAGACGCAGGTCCACAACAAGGAAACGCCTGCCACAAAGGGAATTCGCAAATGCATGGGCATGAATGCAAAATTGAACAAGGTCGCTGGAACCCAAATCTTCCAAAGTGCCAATAAATCTTCCTTCATGTTTTGTCTGTAATTTCCCAAAACTTTCATAATGTCGGGTTTGTCGGCCATGACGAGTTCTTTGGTCATGTAAAATGCTGGAAAGTACATGAGCGGATGATGCACGCATTGATCCAAGAAGGTTTGAGCGACTAATTGAAACATGCCCTTGACGTCCGTCAACTTTTGCGCCAACGGCTTGGCGGCAAAGGAGGCCGCGCTGGGAAACAAACGTCCAAAGACGGGCACATACAAGGTGTACTGAACACCCCCCAGGTACACAAATCCAAAGGCGGCAAAGGCAGCATTTCGACGCCAATCCACCTTTTCACGTCGTTCGACTACTTTTTGTACGAGCAAATCCGAAAAGGACGTTTTGAAGCCTGACAAAATTACGCCAAAGGCCATGGGATACCGAATCGGTATCTTTTTGGCTTGATTCCAAAGGGAAGGACGAACCACGATGGATGCCATGATATTGATATTGATGATGTAGAAAGAAGTATGACGGGGGTTGTCACCTCACCTCACCTCACCTCAAGCTTCACCGGTCCAGGACGGAAGATGTCTGGAAACAATGCCACTGGTCTTTCCTCATTTCTCCTCTATCTAAATACTCGAATGGAAACTCCCACTTTTTTTCCTTCCCGACGTTCCCCTCCATCCAATCGGAATATGACGGCCGGCGTGCAGAAAATGCATTGGCACGTTCTAGCTAGGAAGCATTGGTGCGTGGTAGACAATCTACACAGATCTACGTGAGGTGGGCTGACGTGTCCGATGACGTCAAAAGGGCACTAGAATTTCTACGAGAACGAAAATTCGCGCCGGGAATCCGAGTCCCGAGTGTCGTGAAAGTATTGGTTTCGATTCGATTCATCCGACAGGTGGACCGAGGCGGGAGTAACCGCGGCAGAGCATCTCTTGCAATAGTAGCGCACCGACTAGAGTAGATGATATTTATACAAAAAGATGATACATACGCATTATAGCATTGGCAGTAGTAGTAGTATTGTATATCGGTCGGTAGTAGTAGTAGTAAAAATACAAATTTAGTCTCCGGCAACCCCACCACCCCGTGGCACGCCCGAGCTAAAAACACCCATGAGAATAGCTTCAGCGACTGCTTCGGCAGATCCTCGTTCTCGCAATTCACGCAACAAATGACTACGTTCATATTGTGGAAACATGTCCACTAAATGAGCCAATGCACGAGCTTCTTCTTCGGGACTCATGGGAATGGCTCCTGCCAAAATCAGGAACCGACGTAAAAAGGAAGGTTGTTGTTGTTGTTGTGCGGCTGGTTCTTGCTGCTGTTGTGGTTGTTGCTGTGGCAGCACTGCATTGTCACTAGCAACTGCAACAGCAGGAGCAACATTGGTACCGTTTATCGTTGGTGTTGGACCTTGATTATTATCTTCTAGAATGGGAACCAAAGGTGTTGTTGTTGCCGGCTGTTGTGGTGGTGGTGGTGGTGGTCGGGCAAAGAAGGGGACTGGGGGTGGTGCAGGACCTGATGGTCGTCGCACTACTTCAAACGAAAAGGCAGGGACAGGGATCCATGCCGGCAAGATACCCTCGGTAGAGAATCGAAATAGTGCATGGTCGGCTCCGCCGCCGCCATTGTTGTTGACCGGTAACGGCGGTTGTTGCTGTGCCTGTGGAGGGCCATTGTTTTCTGCCGCTACAGCAACTTGTGGAGCTGGAGCTACAACATTCGGAACCGCAGCCGCTGTGGCAGTCGGCACATTGCGGCCTGTCCTTGGTTCTCCTTGTCGAGTACCATCCAACAAACAGGATCGACACAAGGGGCATTTGGCAGCTTGAACAGACTGTGCCCGTTCCACTACTTCGCGCAAACAATGAGTATGATACAAATGACCACACGGAACCTTTTTCACATGACCTCCCGTGGACATGGTGCCCAAACAAATACAGCACACATCCCCCGCCAACGATGCTTTGCGCAATTCTTGATCCGAAGCATTCGGAAATAATCCATGTAGATCGCGTGCAATACTGTGAATGTTTCGGCGTTGCGCGATTTTCTTGCAAGCCGACGAAATGGCGGAATGCAGGTGCAAGGCCAAGACACCATCAATCAACGAAAATTGGACGCCATGCAAACTCCAAATATGGCAAAAGTGGCAAACGGTCAAGGCGTGGCACAATAGTTCCAAGGTAAACATGGCGCTGTCCATGATTCCTAGTCGACGTGCATGAGCTAGATCCAGCACTTCCATGCGTTGGTCCAAACGACGAGATTCTAGCAAAAGGTCCTCTCGGGACGTTGGGAGCTGCGGTTGGGGTACTTCGTTGTTTCCTGTTGGTTCTGCAGCACCAGTCGCCTCCACATTGTCATCGTTCTCTTGTTCTAACAAGCGTTCCATCCTTTCGAGCTCTGAGTTAACGTCATCGTCGTCGTCCAGATCCATTCCTGGGTCCTCGGATGCCATTGTTGCCCTTCCACCAAAAGTGTTGTTGTTGTCGTTATTCTCGTGGTGAATGGCATGGTGCAATTGAATTTGTCGTGCTTCCATGGATTGAATGGTGGTTGTATGTATATCTTCCAAGACACACGTAAAATACTTGAGAATGTGCGACACCACATCGGCCGCCAACAGAGCACAATCGCACGTTAACAACAGAACCATCCCCCATCCCGCCGCATGAAAGAGTGCGACACACGAAGCGGCTGCCAATATGTTTCCCACCAATACCAAAAGCAACAATTGAACAACACCTGGTCGAGGGGCTTGTCCCAAGGCATTTAAATGCGTCGTCGTGGCATGTGCCAAATGATCCAAACTTCGTAAGCAACTCAAGGTGGAATACCACGTCAAGAGAATGAGCAAATCCAACGTGTCCGGTGCTACCACGGCACTTATCAATAATAACTTGAATACCAAAAAACCTCCCATGCGTTCCCGTGTGGGACTGGACCAATCTACCATGTTGGGTGAAGCCCCACCACCACCGCCCACTCCTCCTGCCATGGTTGGCGGAGCACCCAACCCATGCGCCGAGGATGAGGATGACGATTGACCCGATGTTCCCAAGAACCATGCTGCAATGGCAGAATGCATCAAATATGTCAATGCCAATAACAAGTTGGCAATAGCCAAGAGACGAGGTGTCGATGTTAAAATTTTGTCAATCATATCCGTCGGTGTGATTGTTGGAACTGTTGGCTGTGAAGACGATAATAACATGGGATCCAATGTCATATATGTCCCCAAACTTTCTGCCACCGACAGTATCTTGTCCTTGAGTCTTGTGAACACTGTCGAATTGGCAGCATTCACATTGCTCTTGTCGGCACCTTTTGATTTCGAAAACGAAGCATGTCCGTCTTTGGGTTGTCGATTGTGACGCCACCACCAAAACAATGGAGACGAGGTCGATGCATAAGTATTATCTTCATTGTTGTTTTTGTTGTGGCTTGAAGAAGAATGCGCCGTAGATTCTGCTGCTTGTGGATAAGGTTGATGAGGATTGTTGCTATTCAATTGGTGTTGTTGTTGTGCATTCCACCATTGTTGAATGGATTGTAATAAATCGCTGGTATCCGGAGATTGTTCTCCACGTTTCGCGGCTATCCCAACTGCGGCAGCCTTGGCCACTTGTTCCACAGTACTGCTCCATTGAAAGGATGACGACGACGACGACGACGTCTCTGAGGATAACGACACCATAGAAGGGTGATAATGATGATTATGATCCGAGGAGGAAGAAGAATGATCCATCATCATCATCATTTTGGGAATAGTCGATACAGGTGCCGTTACAATTGCTAAAATCGCCACAACCGTCGAGATGGCACAATACACTTTGCTGACTTTCCAGCTCGCCAGAGGATTCCCATTGTTGTTATTGTGGTGGCCGAACGTATCTGAAGGTGGTCGACGAGTCGGCCAGGGTTGTTGTGGTACCGCGGCTTCTGGCACAAGCCTTCGAACACGTCGTGCTTGAGTGGCATTCGTATCCATGGCATCCGCATTATCGAGAAACGCTGGGAACGGTTCCGCCGGCAGATCATCCGGAATGGCTCGTCGACGTCGCCTTAACCCCACCTGGGGTGGATTCAAGAAATCGTCCATATTGCAAATACGCGTCTTCTATCGATTGGTAAACTGTCAGGAACAATTGGAGGATCCAAACTGTAGGGAGCGTCGGATCTTCGTTATTATGAGAAAGCAAAAGAAGACAAGTGGTACGAGCGAAGTTAATAAGAATGAGAATGGATCGAAGTGATGGCTTCTTCACTTTTGAAACATTCGTTCTCGCAAAAACAATCGGATGTCAAGGATGATGCAGTTTCAGGCGACAGCAGGCAGAGAACCTTCTCAAAGAAAAACTCAATCAATGAATCGCTCAATCCAAAAGAGGAGCAATTGCATCTTCGAGTGAAGGAAAAGAAGATCCTGGGGTTTCTCTCCGAGCGCATCAACGCTATCATACGAACGAGCGATGAGACTGCGATGGTGGTATGCGGAAACACGACAACGCAATTACGTGTTATCCGAGAACGGGTGTTCTTTCGGCGAGCCGGGCCAGTCTGACCAACACGCACGCACCGAGCTTGTAGTCAAAGAAGTCACAATTTTGAGACGGTACATACATACATGCATACATTACATGAAGCATCGCATGCATATATGCATCAACTTCCGTACTAAAACAAGCCCGTAAAGATCCTACCAGGATCCAAGTAGATCTTTCAAAGTAAGTGGTAAGCGTTTCTCACCGCACTCTCTCGTTGTGGAGGGCGATGATCTATCCGTCGTCGCCATGCTGCTGCCATCCATCGTTGTGCTGTTGTACTTGGCAGAGCACTGTGGGCTGATAGGAGGTAGAACTGTCTTCATCGTCAACAACAACAATAGATTTATACCATCATCACCATGGCGGACGTAGAAGAACCTGTTGAGGAAACACCCGTTGAGGAAGTGGCTCCTGCTGTCGAGGAGGATGAAGTAGCTGCTGCTACCGGTGCCACCGAAGTCAAACTCTTTGGAAAGTGGTCCTTTGATGATATTGAAATTCGTGATATCTCGCTAGAGGTGAGTGGTAGCAGTTGTAGTAGCAGTAATGCGGATCTATCCTTCCATGTGTTCGTTTGGATCTAGCAAGGAAATTGATGCTAAATCCTTCTTCTTGATTTCATTCGATTCCATAATACAGGATTACATTGCTTGCAAGGGAGACCATGCTGTCTACCTTCCACACACGGCTGGCCGATACCAAAAGAAGCGATTCCGAAAGGCCTCCTGCCCCATTGTGGAGCGCCTGGTGTGCTGCTTGATGCGCAAGGGACGCAACAGCGGAAAGAAGCTCATGGCTGTCCGAATTGTTCAACACACACTGGAAATTATCCACCTCTTGACGGATCAAAACCCCGTCCAAGTCGTGGTGGATGCCATTATCAACTCGGGACCACGCGAAGACTCCACTCGTGTCGGTGGTGCCGGTGTGGTCCGTCGTCAAGCTGTTGATATGTCTCCCTTCCGTCGGGTCAACTATGCTCTCTTCTTGATTGCCACGGGTGCCCGAGAGGCTTCGTTCCGCAACCTCAAGACGATGGCAGAATGCTTGGCAGAAGAACTCATCAACGCTGCAAGAGGATCGTCCAACTCGTATGCTATCAAGAAGAAGGATGAAATTGAACGTGTTTCCAAGTCCAATCGTTAAGGCGTGCGTGCGATGTTTGGTCTATTATCAGTATTGTGGTGTTTTGTTTGCAAGGCAGAAAGCGCGGTACGTGTGGCAATAGCAGTAATGGTAAAGGATCAAATGCATACGAACAAAAAAGTAAACTAGTACTCTACTACAAGCAAAGGGCTCGTGTGTGTACATCACCTAATGCTCGGAGTACTGTCAGCGTGGGGGTGACTTTCGGTGGTTCGTTCGAGGTGCTAGTAGCGCCTCACGCTTTTGTCTTTCGCTACTTTTCCCTTGGGTACATCTAGACCCGCTTGCTCCTCGGCAGTGAGACCTCCCCATTTCCCCTTTCCGCCTGTGCCCACTTGAAGAGCACCTGCCAATCCACGACGATGTCGGGCTCCACTCCCAACGCGAGCAGCGCGTCTGTCAACTCTTCCAAGCACTCGGTCGCAGTCGCAGGGGTTGACCGGTACTTTTTCATGATGGCCTTGCAGACTTTGTTCATCTTCTTTTTCAGTTTTTCAGAGTCATTGTCGTTCATCATGGTCGTGGTTAAACAGTACAGTGTAGAGAGTAATTGACAAGCCAAATCCAAAATTATAAGATTGATTCTTCTATAACTTTGCTTTCTTTCTTGCAATCGAGAAAAAGATCTTGGATCCCATTCCACGATCAGCTTCTTCCTCTTTCCCAATCATAATCATCAATCTGACTCCCGCGGCCTTTAGCTTTGACTCCCAGCACTACTAGTTTCATCCAAAAGCTTCTCAAGTCGATCACAGTTTCTTCGAGATCCCGATCGACTTGGCTGGCGCTTTTTGACAAGATCTCCAGTACTGTAATGTCTGTAGTATCACCTCTTCCCTAGTAGCTGCTAGTGCCCATTACAAGAGCATCCTCAGCATCCTCCCAGCAGCCATGCTTGCCACGCGGCGTTCTCTCGATATTCACTAGAACTCGACTTGGTTTCTCGTATCGTCTTGCTACCAAAAGGATTGGCCTGAGCCTCCCACAAGACCTTGGCCGCCGACGACGACTCCCCGTTCTTCTCGTCAATGACTGTTTGGATGACGTCCATGTCTTCCTGGCACTCCTCCAAGGTATATGCCGTAATGACAAATGGTATCGCTGATTCGGTTCGGTTATGGAGATATTGGATGGTGGGAATCCAATCTTTGTATCCCCAGATACCAGCATTAAAAGCCACTGCTAGGGTTGGAGCAGGTGACGACGATGATGATTCGGCCAACCACGTGTGATAGACTCCCGAATGGCATGTCGCGATGGCACTTTGAAACACTGTGGGTGTCTGGGGTGTTAATAGATCGACCCCAGATTCTGTAGTAGTAATGGCGGCAGAATTCGCAAGGTCACGTCCAATCAAACGAAGATGCACGTGTTGATACCCACCACAACCTTTCCAAGCACCCATCCATCGAATAATAGGTCGAAAGGTACTTTGTATCCGTTCGACACTTTCACACTCCACATGATCCACTCCAACAATGTCAATGACAAGTGTGTTTGATGAACGTGTGTTGTTGTTGTTGGGCAGCAACAAACCGTGTTCCTTTATTCGTATCAAAGCTTCCGCCAAGGTGGCCGAACGTGAGAGGGAAGCCGTGGCTTGCTTGGCCTTGTCGGTGGATCGTCGAAATGCCTTGTAAGGTATAGCGGGTATGATATCATGTGTCGCTGGAAGAGAAGACTGTCGTTCTTGCCAGGCTGCAAATTTTTGTTGAAAGGGATTGTCCGACTTTTGATTCAATGCCTGCACGACCTTTCGTACTGCATCGGTATCGACGGACAATGACGCGGAAGTGCCGGATGCTGCTGGAATTGCAGTTGGAGGTGCCACTGGAGGTAGATGATCCCACTCGGCAATGAATCCATTTTGTAGAGCGGCCTTCTTTCGCTCGTCAAACGCCGCAGCTATTATTTTCAAGTCTTCGTCTTGAGGGTAAATCTGCTCATTGGACGAAGAAGAATTTGTTGGCTGTGCCGGCTGCTTGGAATCTGGAACAGAATTAGAGGCATTATCTGTAGCAGTCAAGGGACTGCCTTCCCCTTGCCAACTCGGCGGCCGTCGCTCTCCTTTTAGAGTTCGTTCATATTCTTTATCCAGCAATGAAAGGGCCTTGTCGGCAATATTGTGAAAATCATCCACTCCTACATCCAAGGGTGCAGATGCATACTCTGGAAGCCGAGCTACGCCAGCATAATTATCACTGTCTAGTCGTCGAGATTCCCCATCATCGTTGTCGTTTCCGGCAAAGGCAGCCGGATTGACAAAAAAGGCTCCCCGGGCAGTCGGAATTTCCCCAGTATTGGGCTCATCGTCATCATCGTCATCAGTTTCGTCTTCACCGTCTGAAGGACCCATGGATACCATCAAGGAAGAATACTGAAGGTCCGTCAAGGGCGTGTAGCCCTCTGCCTGTGCCCAAATGTCTTGTTGTTGCTCCCGTGGATCAATCGTATCTTCGATTATTTCCGCAGCGGTGGTAGTGGCATCGTCGTCTGCCACGGAGGGAGCTTGACTTCGATCGTCATCACAAGTGCCCATGGTTTAAGAACTGTGGGGTCCTTCTTGAAGTCCAATGGGATCGGTACGTACTATACTAACTGAGTTGACACGAACCTTTGCGGTGCACCATGCTCACAAAATGATGTAATGATCAGCCAAGACTCGACTCGCACTGCAAGAAGGGAGGATAGAGGAGGAGAGGGCATCCATGGTGGCGCGCCTCTCTGTCTCTCGCAACCCCGGAGGGAAAAGCGCGGGAAACGTCATGGGAGGTCGAATCAGTCAAATCGTCAAAATGGCGGCGACCGGCGATTCGTACTTCGCAGGATCCCCTGGCGCGTTGAACGAGCACGTCCGTCATTTACTTAGACAAATTCTATACAATGGGTGCGCCGTTGTATATTGATTTCCTTTAGACATGAGGTTATATACACCGATTTGTGTTCGATGAAATATTCAAATACATATATCCTATATTGAAGTCACATGGAGGTGCGAGCAGGGTGCCGATCGCTCACATCGCTCATCACACGGACATCAACCTTTGCGGCGATCGCCACACTTCCAAGCATCCACCCCATAACACTCTGTTGTACACTTCGATTTCGTTGAAAGCATTCATTTGCATTTCGTCGAAAAAGACAAACAATATTCACCATGGCTTCTGTTATGCAAGAGAGCGGAATCTGGGTTCCCGAAACTCGTAGCCAAAAGAGCGGCAAGGAGTCCAAGATCGAATCGTGGTGGGAGGTAAAGCGCTCGCAAAACCCTGCCGACCCCAAGCCCACTCGCGGTGCTACTCCTTTGGTAGAACGATGCATGCGTGTCCATGGATTCCCCGAGGCCTTTGCCAAGCGTGTCCTCAAGGGATACCGTCAATTCATGGAACTCAAGTCGGTCATGAATGATTGGCAAGAGATGAAATTGTCGCCTTCCATCCCAATTCTCCAAATGTGGGAGCAACATTTGCTTGACAACTTGAACTACACCGAAGATTGTCTTCTTTTGTTCGGACGTGTCATTGGACATAACCCCGATGGTGTTTTGGACGGACCCGCCTTGCAAGAGCGCATCATGACCACGAAGATCGCTTTCCAAGCTCGTTACGGAGATGATTTGGATCAAGATGTCTGGGATTTTGGTGATGACTGGAACACTGCCGTTTTGAAGGCCGAGAAGCCCCTAAAGTCCGTCGGTGACCAGCCTTCCATGTCTAGCCCACGTGGACGTCTTCCTGTCGCATCCGTCGCTGGAGAAGAACCCATCCGTCGTGGAATGGGAACGCCATCTCGTGCTGGTGTCGCTGCCAAGTCTCCCGTTGGTGCTGGAACCCCTGGAGGTAACGAACCAATTACCATCTTCCTCCGAGACTCAAATACCGGAGAAGAGACTTACTTTTCGTTGCGATACAAGAGCACTCTTCGAATTGTGTTCACCGTCTTTGCGGAACGCCGAGGACTCAACCAAGACCTTCTCAAGTTCACATACAATGGACAAACGCTTACCGGCTATGAGACTCCCCACAGTCTTGGACTGGATGATCGCGCTCGTATCGACGTCATGATCCAAAGAAGGGCATAAGCTATACATCAATGACTTGGATCATTGATGGAATGGCATGACAAAGCGGCAACCCCGTCGTCTCTTCTTCTCTCCTCTCCTTCCCTCGCTGCATTCTGCACTGTAATTCGTCTATACCAATGTACCAACATTCTGTACCCAAACATCGAAAGATGCTGGAAACTAAGAAGTCCATATAGAATATGATTTTCTCGTTACTCAACTTCATTTGACTTAAAAAGAATCTACAGCGCGCTGTACCCGTAGTAAAACAACTCAGCATTCAGAGCCTTGTCAAGTGACCTTCGCGCTTCGATATCTACCCAATAGACTCTATCAAGCCCTTGAGGTTTTCCATGATTGTAGCGCTGCCCTTCGAATTCGATCGATAAGACGTCCTGTTTCGCACAAAACCTAGCTTGGGATTATCATAGTCAACGGCATAAAAATCTTCCACACGTTGTTCAATCTCTGGTGTCATGTACCAGGAGTACTTGTTGCGTGAGTCCGTGACGTGGGTCTGATGCCGGTGGCTTCCCGCGTGAAAGATAGGGTCCCAACCATACTTCCCCCAACCACTCGCCCCGAATTCATCCCAGGCCCCCACACGTTGCAAAAGTTCTTTGGCATCTTCCTGCACCGTTTCAAATCTTCCAACAAAATTGATGTAGGGCCAATATTTTTCTTCCATGCGGTAGTGCTGAGCCAACCAATGAACATCGATGCAGCCCTCAATCAAGTCCAAAAACTGGAGTGGCGTAAGTACTTCCCTCGAACAAGCTAAGTCACGGAGATTTACTTGCGTCGAATTGCGGCAACATTTCCGAAAGATAAAGTCGGGAGTCGATACGGCCTTGTCCAAATAGGCACTCAAAAAGCGTTCCTTGGGATCCCGTACAAATATTGCTCTTGTGTAGTCAGGCGAAGTCATAATTTGATTGGCCTCTTCCAAGGAATAGCTCCAAAGATAGCGAAGTCCATTGCTGTGGGGATTGTGGGGAAGACCACGACGTTCGTCTTGATTTTGATAATCGTGAACACCATTGATTCTGCGAAACAGCATTTTCCAAGTAGTACATGCATTCTTGGGAATGGTAAAAAACACCAGATTGAATTGCTCCACAACAATCGGTGACGCATCCCATTCTCGCACATTCTTGAAATAGATGTAATCCTCTGGCTGCACCAGTTGCATACGCGAAAAGCCCAACGCCTGATTTTCGTAATCTTGACGGTAGACTTGGTTGAGAAGAGCTTCTCGGGCAGGATCTTCGTAGAAGGGTTCCATTCGTTTTCGCCGCCGAAAGGGTTGATAGATCAGCATGAGTTGTGACGAAAAGGACTGCGTGCCATTCTTACCCCACCCTGAAGCTCCAAACAAGTTCCAGACGCCTATACGCTCCAGTAGCTTTTGAGCATCCTTATCGGCCTTATCCCAGTGCCCGGCAAAGTTGACGTATTTCCAATATTTAGCGTCCATCCGTTCGGTGATGGACGCCCATCGTACATCTCGACATTGTGTTTTGTCCAGCATGTACAAAAATGCTTCTGGAGTTACATTATGAGACGGAAAGCAATCCTGCTTGATGGGACAACAACGCCGTCGCACATATTCCCCATTACTGGAAAGCACCGTTTCCTGATAGACGGAATAGAATTTTTCGAGTGGATCGCGTACGAAAATAGCTCGAGTATACTTGGGCGATGTCATAATGGTGGTAGCGTAGGATTGATTGAAATCCCGCAAGTACATCAATCCATTCTGTGCCGAGTCATGTAGATCCGCAGCTTCTCGTGTATCCCAGTCGGCGTATCCCATCATTCGCCGAAACAGTTTCTTCCACAATGTCGCCGGTGGTAGTGGAAAGAAGACTAGCTTGTAATCTTCCAATACAATGGGTGAAAAGTCCCACACCACAGCCGCAGCAGCAGCACTGCGAGAAGTAGCATTGGTGCTTCGCTGTAAATAAATCGTATCGGTCGGCTTGACCATCATTCGTTTCTTGTTCTTTAATCGTTGCTCCAATGCTTCCCTTTGTTGCCGAGTCTGCGCCAACAATGACGGAGCTCCAAAGCCAAAAGCATCAATCGGTATTGAGGACGTTGAAGGAAAGGTTCCGAGTTTGAAGGACCATCGAATGTTTGTGGCGAGAGCGAGGAACAAAAGAAGAGAAGCAAGCAATGCCAAGCGATAGGCGTGCTTGGATTTCTTTGCATGGGGTTGCTGTACGTTATGGCGGTGGGCAGAAACCATGTTGTCGTTGTTGCTTCCTGCCCGTCTGCTTCAAGTCTCCGTCTACTTGACAACTACCAACACGGCTTCATGCATCCTTTCTTGCAGGCCCGATCACTGCATCCAGCATTGGTTGAAAGTGAAAAGGCGATGGCTGCTTTCGATTTGTGGCGGTAATGGCCGTGGAGTTCTGACCATCGTGTAGAGTCTCCCTCCGAGCGTTTTCCCGCGCAAAAGCCAGGTCCCGAGTTCGTGTCACGGACCCGATGACTCGCCGGACTCCTGCGACTTCTCCGCACTCCGATGGGTCACACACGAGTGAGTCACGAACACCAGAATGACCGTTTCCCGCGCTTTTTCTCGCTACAAGATCGCAGCGCACCACTTTTGTTGCCCTCTTCTTCTCTTGATGTCTATGGCATATCCTTGCCCTCAAGAACAAGACCGTGGTAGGAAAGGCTATCGTAGAAGGCATAAGGAAGACCCCCACTCGAATACACAGTAGAAAGCGAGACTCTCAAGTTCTGCAATGATTGGCGTTTTCTCGTTGCGGCCGTGCTCCTTCTCAGTGGCCGTGTGGCTGCTCCTCCTGCTGGCATCATCTGCGAGTTCGCAATCCACATCCATTACAGACGCGACATCCAAGTATGTCGCTTCTTCTGAATCTACCTATGATCACATGGTGAAACTAGAAGACAATCTCTGGTTTCATTGGAACGATATCAGGGGTGATCGTTTCATGGGTCGACTGGTTCACATTGCCGACAGCTTTGATCAAGCGCCATCTTGGCTAGGCTTTGGCGTCTATAAAGACAATCGTGTATACACGGACCTTCCCACGGCATCCACGCCTTTTATGGTCGGATCGACGGCTATTATCGGCACGGTGGGTACACCTGAAGTGTCGTCACCCGCGCAACATTATCATTTGACGTCGCAATCGTCCGAAGGAATTACCCTCGTGACGCCAGACGATGATTCCGGGTATACCGATGCCACCATTGTTCATCACGCCCAAGACGATGCTACCGTATTTACAGATTTGTCCTTTACCAAAGGATTGAATGGAGAACAAAGTGGTCAATTACGACGGGATGGTACCAATGTCTTTTTGTGGGCCGTAGGTCCACCCGAAGGAAAAAGTAGTGGCACAACCTTGGGAAAGCATGCCTTGAAGGGTGTCATCTTTTTGGATTTGGCAGCCGTCCAAAAACAAGTCGAAGGAAAAGCGACTGGAAGCTATTCGGCAGGACGAGTTTCAGCAGAAGATGGCGATAATCCGGCGCCGGTCATTCGGGGTAAATGTGGATCGACCTTGTTGGAAGGCAGCGACGCGGGTCAAATAGATTTGACACAACAATTGCAATTTCATTGGAAAGTAGTGGGACGGGGTACCAAAGTACAAATTGCACTGTCCTATACGGGAGCCGAAGCGTGGTTGGGAGTAGCGACCAGTACCAATGGACGCATGGTGGGATCCTCTGCGATTATTGGTGCAACGGATAACGGCAGCGGCGACGGACTAGGATTTCCACCGACGCACTACAATTTGAATGATCAAGATATCAGTGGAGTGACAGCGGATTCCTCAGTACTATTGGAAGAAGCGAGTATTACCAGTGCTCCCAGTACGACGGATGCATCCCAAACAACAACGGTCTTAAAATTTACCAAATCGCTGAATGATCCCAACGATGCGATCCCCATTACGCCAGGTTTGACCACCTTTTTATATGCGGTCGGGGCGTCTCGAGAACTCGCATATCACGAGCATCGCGGTGCCTTTCAGTTGGATTTGGAAGATTGCGGTGGCACTATTGTGGCGGCCGGGACGTTTACGCGGTATAGCATTTTCATCGCACATGGATTCTTGGCGACCTTGGCCTGGGCCCTGGCAACGCCCTTTGCCGTCACTGTGGCATGGTTTCGCACCTTGGTGCCGGCGTCATGGATTTATATCCACGTCTTTGCCAATGTGTTTACCTTTTTGGCGACTGTCACTGCCTTCGTGATTGTCATTATTGGCGTTTCAAAAGAAGACGCCACGGATCACTTTTCCAAGACGCATCATTACGTGGGACTAGTGTTGGTCTTCTTTGCTGCCTTCCAAGTCGTCAATGGATTCTTGCGACCACCCGTCCAACGCAAGGACTCTCTTCGGTTCGAGAATACCCCTCAAGACACGATCATTGGCATTATTCCTATTCCACGCACACCTCGCGAGACATGGCAGCTGATGCATCGACTGTCGGGGCTGGCCGCGATTGGCATGGGCATTTATCAAGTTCAATCCGGCCTGGCTTTGTATGCCATGCAATTTCGAACACAATCCATGGTCATGTACTATTGGATTTATGTCTTCCTATTTTTCGCGGGCGTTATTGGACTCAAGATTTGGGTGTACTATGAAGAAGACAAGGCTCGGCGGGGTGTCATGCACGCCGTGAGTACGAGTGAACCCAGCGGTGGATTTGAGGATGTACCGCCACACCACCACGAGGATGATGATTTGGGAGAGGAGTCGTCGCCTACCAAGGAAATGGAACTGTCTAGTACCCAAGTTCCTGCTGTCATGAAAGGAACGCTATCATGAGCGTACTGTTTTTGGGTGAACTGTATCCTATTCGTACACTTGAATACTAAAGTATTGTAAAGTCAATGAGCTACGAGCATCCTAGTTTGCTTCAATATCACGTCGACGAAACTATGTCGTCAGAGCAACAGCAGACCTAAAGTGAAGAGATATCTACTGCTCTGCAAGGGTGATATCAGTAGTTTAAAAAAGATAGTCAAATGCGATTACATTGTAAAGTGATTCGGGCACCTCGACAGAGGTGGGCAAGAAACCCTTTCAAGCTAACTGGATGGCTTTTTCTTGTAGCATTTTGGTGCTCCATACCAATTCTTACGGCAAACACCAGAACAGCAGTCTGAATTCCCAGTACACGGGACTCTCCCCAGGGGTTTGCACGCGGCAAATTCAGCTTGGTAGCTTTGGGTGCCTGGCTGCACGAGTACACTGTGCTCTATACCACCTCCATCAGACCAGTGTTGAAAGAAAAGTCCCTCTTGATCGACCGCACGAATAGACAACTGATGATTGACCCAAGAAGCAACTGAGACTGGAGTCACCACGGAATAGTCTTGGACGAAGAGTTCCATTCCCGACGGGTTGCTTTCAAACGACAGTTCTGCCAATTGGGGCATCAAGATCAAACTCGTTGTCGTTGCGAGACCTAGACTATCGGTGGCTGTCAGTAGGACTTCGAGGTAGCTATCGGTTGCTGCCAAAAAGTCCTCAGGCGATGGTGCTCTATCCATCACAATGTTGTTGCCAGTTTTGGGATCGAGAAATGGATGGTAGTGCGTGTTGTGGTGTTGCCTCACTTCCCATGATAATGATGAATCCGGCAGAGTATTGCCATCGGCATCTAGCGCAGAACCAATCAGAGTGAATACATCTCCAACAGCGAATGTGGTCCCTTCCGGCGGACTTTCAATGAATGCGAGGGGTGGTGTGCCGATTGCGACGGTCACCTCAGCCGTCCCCGAAAATCCATCAGGGTCCGTTACACTAAGTTTCACTTCAAATGTCCCTGGACTCGTATATGTATGAGATCTTGAAGGCGATGTAGAATTATTCCCATCACCAAAGTCCCAGAAATATTGCAACGCGTCACCGTCGGGATCACTGCTCCCGGTTCCGTCAAAAACTACAGGAATACCAACTTGACCCGTGTTTTCCAATATAGAAAGCTGAGCTATCGGGGCTTGATTCACGCCGCCTTCGTATATGATGCGACGGATATTCACTGATCCTATACGGGTAGTGTAGTACAGCGCTTGAGTGTTTTGATAGGGGCCAAACAGCAACTGCGCGGCTCTCCCGACGTTAGAATCTTCCAGATTGTGGAACAGTGTCTTGGTCCACTCTGGGAGGGGGCGACCTGCATCACAAGATGAACATGGCGTACCATCCTTTTGAATGACGTACAATTCACTTTGCACAAATTCTAGGTAGAGGATGGCCCCATCATAACTGCTCGGCCACACGCCGTTTGGCACAACCTCGATTCCTGTTACAGCTGCACCTTCACCATCCTCGTGCCCGTACCAAAAGATGGGATCGATCGTTTCGGGTCCGGGTTCTGGACAATCAAAGAAGCTATCAAGAAGGCATGGTCCTTCTCGGGTATTCCAACCAAAATTCCCACCTGCAAAGCCGTCTCCACCCAAACTGATTTCTTCCCACTTTGTTCCACCGACGTCGCCAATATAGAACCGAGTGGTTCCATCGTCGGTATTAGGATCCAAAGAGAAGCGGTATGGATTTCGGAACCCATAGTGATAAATTTCTTTACAAATCTTGCCAGGCTGTGACTGTTGATTGCACCTGGCGGTTTCAACATCACCCACAGTAGCATTCGCAAACGGATTATCTTGTGGAACGTCGCCATCTTCAGTCAGTCGCACAATCGTTCCCAACAGATTCCCAAGATCCTGGCCATTCTTCGAAGCTCCACCTTCTCCAATCGTGAGATACAAATATCCATCATTGCCAAAGAACATGTCACCACCATTATGAATCTTGTCTGGGAGAGGCTCTGTCTCCAACAGAACTTCTTCGGACGAATCAATAATGGAATAGTCATCATCTGCAATGGTAAATCGTGACAATCGATTGACCGCACCCGTTGTGGAACTCATACCGCATCCTCCATTTTTGTCAAACGTATAGGATATATAGACCATGGGTGTTTGGGGGAAATTGGGATGTGCCAAGACTTGATGAACCCCTCGTTCTCCATTGAAGCACAAACGACCGGAGATATCCAAAGCCAAATAGGAATCACCCGAGGTATCGGGGTCTGGAATCACACTGATTTGACCATCCTTGGCTGCGGCATAGATAAGATAGCCTTCTCCATTCCGTTTGGGAGCGAATGTAATGGTGCTAATGCCAGGGATGCGTGCCGCCCCTTCCTCTCGAAATCCCGAGGGCAAGCCCGCCACCAATCCTGTGCAAAGAAAAGATACGAGGCAAACCTTTCTCAGAGAAACCCTCATTGCTCCAAGAAATCTCAATGAAATATTCACCATGACCTTGTATCTTTTGTGCGCCCGATGGCTGCAGCGTCTTCTTGCGAAGGGGGTCGTGGTCTCGAAAATCTTTTTCTCATGCCAATCTCGAAATCGCTCGACGAAAGTAAATAGTGAACAGATGGGTGTCTCGGCTCGCTCGTTCCGTTCACGACTGCCCCACGTGCCGTCTGTTCCCCGGGCCAGGGGGAATCTGCTTCCGCCCGCCCCGCCCCTTTTTTATGATACCCGCGACTGTCAGTCAGTCGAATGAATCGAACGTATCAAACAAACGAATTGATTGATTCACGCGACTACCTGGTACAGTGTTACAGGTCAAATTTGTGTGGATTTTGCACCGCCACGGTTGCATCGCGCGGTCATTGGCTCTCCTCTTAAGCACACCAGTCTCCTACCTCTCTTCTTGTTGACGATACATCGCCCCATCATACTATTACTGTACGATCAGCTAGCTACAGTAGCCGGGTAGTGCTTTTACGAGTTTGATTCTGTACCACTTGTCAATAGGAATGAAAGAAAAAGCGTGTGGCAACTATCCTACGAGTAAGGGGAGGCAGCATCAAGCAAACAAGAAAATGCCGCCACCACCAAGACCAGCAATGACGTTGCCAAAACACAAAAAGTCGTCAAACATTCAATGGTACTTGTTGGGCATGTCCATTTTTCTCATGAGTGTCACGACGTGTTTGCGTGTCACGCTTCATTTAGTGAATCAACAATCGTCGCATCGCGAACAAGAAGGCGTGGACGGTGCCGTACCGGCTGATTTAGTGCAACATTTGCGCGCTTTGCCTAACAGTGCAAGACTGGTCCAACCCGACGATTTCATTTATGAATTCAAACCCTCCCATTGGGATTCCGCACCGATTGTATTGGAAGAGTACAAATTGATTTTCTTTGCCATTCCCAAAGTGGCATGTACAACTTTTAAACAACTCTTTCGTCGCATGACGCACTTGCAAGATTGGAAATCTCAAGATCCAAAGAAAATGTTGCCCCACAATCCAGAGACGAATGGTTTGACGTATCTTTGGAATTATACTTTGGAACAAGCCAATGATTTCATGACACGACCCGATTATACGCGTGCGATTTTTGTGCGAGATCCAAAACATCGGTTCCTGAGTGCGTTTTTAGATAAAGGTTTGGGCAATTTTGGAAACTTTATTCGTTCCAAATGTTGTCCTAGGACGTGGGCACGGACCTGGGATTGTGTGACACAAGCTCAAACCTCGTCAGGCTTTTTAGAGTTGATTCAAGAATGTTCTGATCCGCATTGGGATCCACAAACCTTGAGGATGGAACCCAAGTATTGGCCTTATATTAATTTTGTTGGACAATTTGAACGATTAGATCAAGATGGGCCTCGACTCTTGAAGCAAATTGGTGCCTGGAAAGACTTTGGGGTGTCGGGGTGGGGACGTCATGGCAATCAAACCATTTTTCAACGCACGTCAGCATCGGATCAAACTCATACCACGGGAGCCTCCAATAAAATTTGGGAGCACTTGACACCGGATCTGGAACGAAAAATTGAAGACTATTACCATGCTGATTATCAACAACCACAATTTGGATTCACCAAAGGCAATTTGACACGAGACTTTTGGATCAAGGGCACGGACAAAATTTATGCGCAAGGACCTTGGGATGGAGCACCTGTGGTCGTGGAAAAGTACAAGCTCATATTTTTCACGATACCACGTGTCGGAGACCAGATTTGGAAACAAGCCTTTCGACGCATGGAGGGCTTGAAAGATTGGAAGGAAACCGGTGGTCCCAAGATGCTTCCGTTTGATCCGAACCAGAATGGATTGAAATATTTATATCATTTTCAAGCCGACGTGGCGGAACGACTCATCAAGGATCCTACTTGGACCAAAGCCATGTTTGTGAGAAATCCCAAGGATCGTTTCTTGGAAGTCTATCAGCACATGTCTACGCATCCAGAGGAACTTCGACGGCAATGTTGTCCCAACCGAGAAGGATGCGAAAATCAAGCGCAGTCCCTTGTGAGACTGCTGGACCTGACATTACGATGCAAGAGCGATCAATGGCATCCCCAAAGTCACCGGATGGAAGAACATTATTGGAAATACATCAACTTTTTGGGGCGAATGGAATCCGTGGAGGAGGATTCCAAGCGTCTTTTGGAAAAGATTGGGGCCTGGCAAGACATTGGCGCTTCGGGATGGGGTGACGATGGGACAGAACGAATCTTTGCCCCAACGGGACACGAGAATGATGCTGTCAATGCGGCATTAGTTTCGTACACGGCAGTAGTGGATCGATTGTTGGAGGATATCTACAAGGAAGACTTGGAAAACAAATTCTTTGAGTTTCCGAAAAAGCCCACGCCCTTGTTGTAAAGAGGGATGTCGAACCGAGCCCCGTACCGTTCGTCGAATCGGGCCTTGCATACTACCACATAGTATGTTCGTTTTCGACAGTGTAAGACCAACTGGTGCATCCCCCCGAACCTTGCAGGGAGCCGGGTTATTGCGCCTCTACCGGTGGCCGCGACTTTAAACGCCACGACCCGACAGACCAAGCGATAGTCAGGTCCATGCATGTCATAATCGAAATTTGGGTGTCTCGTCAAAGACTACTGACAACATCGCCGTGCTAACTGTTAAGTCTATAAAATTTCCAGTACGCCTTGCCAGCGTTATACAGTTGTTGGAATGGGTACAGTATCCTCTACGAGCTTTCGGAATTCTCCGTAATGTCTGCCACGCCGGTATCGGCAAGAATATTCGCCTCGGCATCATCGTCGACTCTTAGATCCATAATCTCTTCGTCGTCATTGTCGTCATCGAAATGGTTCACAAAAGGCAATTTGGGCCTTGGTGATTCGGGGGCAGCTTCGACGTCATCTTCGTCCCGGGGGTTCATAATCTCGTCGTCACTATCATCCTGAAAATCACCAACAAAAGGCAGCTTAGGCCTTGGCGATTCGGGGACGGCGGTTTCATTTCCTGTGCCCGAAGCGTCACCTTCGAATGTTCCGTCGGCACTAGCATCTTCGTCTTCTTCTTTGGGCGTCTCGCCTAGGACTGGATGTGTGGACGATGCGAGGGTATTTCCGTCATGGACGGTAGTTTCATCCACCGTTGGTGACGTTACACAAGATTCGTCGTCGCCGGTGCGTTTTTGCTTGGCGGCCAATACTGCGAAAGCTGCTGCTCCGACTGCTGCTCCGGCTGCAGCCGACGTTGGTGATTCCATAGATTCGGCCGAACCCACCGACGGCGGTTCCCACGTTGGAGACTGAGAATTGAGGCCTTCAATGCCATCGCCGCCCTTCGCGTATAGAGCCTCGCCCGCCATCAAACCCGTCTTCAAGTCTTCCGATATTCCTTTCTTATTAAGACGGGATCGATACCAGATCATGCTCGAAATGAGAAAGGCAAGAACTGCCGCCACGATGTACAAAATCTTATCCGTCGTCAAACCTTGTTCGCCAACTCTAAACGCTGGGACGTCAGTCACATTGCACCCAATCAACGTGAGACATGTTTGGCAGACAGGGCAGTCATCTGGACACTGGCTTCCATCGTCGCATTCAAGAAGGCCGGCTGAAAGCAGCTCTTCTGCAAAAGAACAATTGCAACTATCCAGCGAGTGCTTGTCCGTGCACGAAAGAGCAAGATCCCAAACCCAAAGGTTTTTGTAGGTACCACACTGAACCGCGAGCGGAGAAGAGACATTGTTAAATACGTGTTATAAGCATACCAATAGTGTCGATCTTGCGGAACCTACCTGTGTCACATTGAAATTTTCATATACATCAGAGTCTGTGCCGTTGAGAACATCTTCGTTCGTCACCACGACCTCGTAGGAATCATTGTCGTCACCACCATTGTTATCTTGACCGTTACCATTATCTTCCCCGTCACCATTTCCATTGCCATTACTATCACCGTCTTCACTAGTATATTCATGGACTTCCGTCCTGATGGAAGGACAGTGGTTAGTCGTCGATGACTTCAACGATCTCACGCCATACGCAGTAGACGTCACCATACTTACAAATCATCTCCATATGATTGGTCAGCATTGTCACTACTTCCATCATCTGGGACCGTATATGAGCATTCAGGAGCGGCGCCATAATATCCCCAAGCGTCAGCAAGTTCCTCGTTAGTATAGGCGAGGCAACCAATATACGACGAGTGATGATGTGAATGCGAGTGTGGATGAGGAAGCCCTGGCAAAGCTGCATGAACAATAAGAGAAGAGAAGATCAGTTATTGGAAAAATGGGATAGAGTAGATACCAGGAATTAGCACTCACCTCTCCGATATTGACTTGTCGGTCGAGAAAGCTCATCGTACTTGGAGCCACGAAGTTTTAATCCGGAGTCTCGACTGTTGACGGCATTTTTAGCTAAGGCCGTGGCGATTCGGGCAAATCCTACGCTAAGAGCGAGTAATGTTGTATTGAAGAGATTCGGTTTCATTGTTGTCGACTGATTTCTATTGCTTGGCCTGTATTCGATAGCAGTTGGAAGGACTGATCCGTTTTGTGGGCACAGAAAATGTGGAGGCTGTACCCGATTTTTCTCCGATTTCCCTCATTCTACTCATGAAAATCGCAACCTGGCCTATCTAGGAGTGTCGAGGTGCGTTTTGTGGTTGCGTGTCTCTAAGTAACCTTAATATATAACATACATTGACGTATACTGCGACACCTAACTACAATGTGAGCGGGAAGTTCAACGCACCCATCATGCCAAAACCACATGAGTACGTCGGAAGCAAAAATCTGCATACCGATGGTTTCAATGCGCACAATTTTCTCTAAGAGAAAGGAATAGCCTTGGCTTGGAATCAACATGTCAGTTGACGCCTTCTTACGAACCCATCTTGAGTCTTGACAAAGTAGTGAGGTCGTATGTCAGTATCCTTTCTGTGAGTATGCAGAAAGGGCATGCGTCCATGTGCACGGAGTCAACAAAATCGCTTACACGCACCAAATCTCTCCGATGGTTCTGGCGAGCCAAGCTACTACGAGCTAGAATGAATAGACAACTATTCATGATAGTTTGTTTGTGAGTCTATCACAAACTACCGTAACGTACAAAGTTAGCCTGGTATTGTGTCTATTCACTTGAATCTATTGCTTTCCTTTGTTTCGCTTGTTCTTCCTCTTGGTCGTCGTCTTCTGAGGAATCGTAGGAGGCGGTCGATTTGGTAGTGATCCACCGCTGCCACCCATTGAAACGGGCTCTTTCTTGTTTTTGATTAGAGGGGTCCGACCTGCTCGCTCCTTGCGGAGTGTTTCCAGTCTAGAGGCCAACATTTTTCCTTCTGAAGTGCTTGATTTGCCACCAGCAGCCCCAATTCCAAGCAAGCCATCAACGAATCTCTCGGGCTCGAACTGCAAAAATCCCGATGTGAGCAATCAAAGCGCGCATCTCAAGCGTAACAAGATTCGGAACTTACATCTCGTAGATCCTCAAGTCCTTCTCCAACACCAATGAGCTTGACGGGTAGATTCAACTCTCGGCTTACTGCCACTACACTACCACCTCGTGCACTCCCATCTAGCTTTGTGAGGATCAAACCAGTCAAGCCGACCTCCTTGTCCCAGACTTTTGCCGAGTCCAGCGCCATACGACCTTGAGCTGCATCCAATACCAACAGCGACTCGTGGGGAACATTTTCGTTTGGAATAGGTTTACCATCGTCACCTGTTTCCACCGACATTCGTTTCTTGATGACATTTTTCATCTTGACGAGTTCAGCTGTTAATGCGTCATTGTTGCTCAACCGTCCAGAAGTATCCACCAAAAGAACATCATACTTTTCTGCAATCGCCTTATCTAATGCACCATACAGTACAGCGGCCGGTGATTTGGTCATTTCCGAAGGACCGAACAAGTCTACTTCGGCTCGATCAGCCCACTGCTGGAGCTGTTCGACGGCTCCAGCACGGAACGTATCACACGCAGCCATCAACACGGTTTGATTTCCTTCGGTCCGAAGACGATGAGCTAGTTTTCCAATAGTAGTAGTTTTTCCCATACCATTTGCACCAAGAATAAAGAGTACAGTCGGAAACTTGTCGTCAGGCCCCGCGAATCGAATGGCACTGTTATCCAAGTTCAAGATTTCAATTAATTTTCCCCGCATGACACTCAACAAATCGTCACGCGACAAAAATTTGGTCGAATCCTCCCGCAACGACTTGACCTCTTCCACGATATCCTCAGCAGTCGCCGCGCCCAAATCTGCTTGTAGCAAAGTATCTTGTAAATCTTCCAAAGCATCTTCCGATCCAGTGTAGATGGCTTCTAAATTCGCCAAGAGTCGATTGCGGCTCTTGGCTAGCCCCGCAGCAAACGCCTGATTGGTTTGTTGGGTGTACACTGCAGCATCCATCAAACCAGCACCGAGCTTTCCTTTGTAAGCAGCATCGGACAGCTTTGAGAGTTGTTCCAGCCCTTCTTCGCTTCTCTTTTTGAAAAAGTCAAAGACCATGTTCAATTCCGTCGTAGACGACGGCGAATTTTGGATCCCCACAAGTTTGGGTGCAAAGGCATTTACACTCGTGGCCAGGAGCAATACAAGACATGTTCGATAACGTGAATTCATCATTGTAGCATGTCAACTGTGTAGTGATAAGATTATGGGGTGGACGTTTTTCGCCGTCATGTCAGGGATAGCGCCATTTTCGTCTCTCTACTAGCTTCAGAGATGATGATGTGTTGCTGGTGGGTGTCATCGAATAGAGAGCACAATCGACGACTTACGTCACACGTCCGTACTGCTGTCCTTGCCGAGGGCATCTCATGACGTCGTGCGAGTCCAAGGGCATATGACTCCTGTCATTTTTTGTGGCACGCGCAAAAGGAATCCTTTTTGTGTGTGTGAACGAAGAAGATTGAAAATGGCGGTCGGAACGCGGCGGCGGCGTTTGGATGCTTCGCAAAGAACGCAAAGATCACATGGATCACATCTCTCGTATCTCGTCGCAACTATAGCACTATTCAAAAGGACTACAATTCCTCACCCCCAGCCTACCACGTTAAAGCAAAGCATCTGATCATCATGCCTCGAAATTGCCATGGGAGTCCCCGTTTGCCGTTTGCCTGGTGGTTCTCATTCGCATGCGTATCTTTTTCGCCATTCTTATTCGTGGCTGGAGCCAAAATGGAATTTCTCAAGGAGATTCTCATGGGACGATGCTATTATAATCCTCCTACAGGAATTGCTGGCTCGTGTCCCTCCGTGGTGGACTACATTGTCGCGGGTCTGGAAGGGCATTTGGACGAGTCCATTACGTCAGCGACCTTTTCGAGTTATCTTGCAGGTGCCAATTTCCGTCCTACCAACAACAACAATCAAGGTCTCTTTTGGCTCCAGGGAGAAAGTAGCAGTAGTTCAATGGTACTGCCCCCCCCAGGATGGAATACTCCGGAAATGACGCCTGGTGGAGCTTTGATGGACGGACTGTATTTCTGTGGCATTGATCTACGGCAGGATTGTCCACGTATCAGCGGAGCTAGCACGGTATTTTGGACCAATGCCTATCGAGCCTATGCCAATCAAGTGCGAAATCAAGTTCATGTCATTGTGGAAAAGGGGGCGTTCCTGACTCCATTTTTGGATGCCATTCCGAATTTTTCCGCAGACGTACTTTCGGCGGTGACATTGTATGCAACAGACTGTCAATCGGGAGAAGTTTTGACCGTCACGGGGGCTTTTCGAGAGGCCTTTAACAAGTCATCCTCGTCATCTTCGAGTGCCATGATTGGGATTTCTTGTAGCGAGAATCTAGACACGTTAGCAATTTGTCAAGATCCAACGTCAGCGGCATGTCAGTGCTTGACTCGTCCGGTGGAACCACCAAAACCCATTGGGCCTGATTCTGTGGTTGTCAATGTGACTGTAGAAGTGACAGATACAATGTTGACTCAAATCCCAAATGTTAGTACCGGTACAACCGCAATGACAGTCCAACACAATGACACAACAAGGTCCAACAAGGCCTTGGTTTGCTGGGTACTTGTATTGATTGTCTTTTTCCTGGGACTCTGTTACGCCCTAGTATGGAGGAGACGACAAGAAATGAAGGGGTACCAAGCCATTCCGGTGCATGTAGCCAAGAAACCTTCGATGGCGCAACAATAACAACGGGGCGAGTCGTCTATATTGACTTGAGAACGATGAATTGATAGACTCGTTGAGTCAATGAATCTCGCTCAAACTATTTGCATCAATAACTACTACTCTTATAATTGTACAATGAGCCGAAAGTCACCTACTGTAGCGATACAAGGTTTTTGCATTGATATTGCTGCCAGACATTGGTCGATAGTTGACTCGGGGGGAGAGGGGGCGCGCGCTTTACGAGATCTACGTGAGCAGTTTTTGACATTGTCAACATGCCAGAAGGGCAAAGGGCTTGTTTTATAAGAGTAAGTCCAGTCAACTAACTCTCCTAGATGCTAGTGCGGAGCGTCCCCTCATCATCGCATCCAATAAAGCAAGGACGCTCCTTTCTAATCGGGGCGCGCGTGCGCGCGCGTGCGTACGTGTTTTGGGCGATGCCCTCCGCAACTTGAGCGGTACGGAAACTTTTGCGATTTTTCATGTCCCGGATTTAAGGGTTTTTTGTCCGCGAAATCGCGCGCTGTGATTGGTGTAGACGTGTCACAACTATAATTAAATTTAAATTTCAAGCGTATGTGTGATGATATGTAGTTTTATGTGCGTGGTCATTTAAAGGCGATGTGATTGGACAATTTTCATGTTCGCGTCGTCGCGCATGGAACACAAGACATTGTTTAGGACATCGATAATTATTGACGCTCTGCTCCCGCTTTTTCGCGCATTGCTGTTGACGAGCCGATGGCGAATGGACGACGACGATGGACCATGATCATCGATACCAAGAGATGAGGATGATGACCCGACGGTTCGTTTTGGTCCCGACGAAACGAAGTAGGAGCACCAACTGCGAATTGATCAATCATGCTAGTCGCAGAACAATTGACGCCGCGCGCTCGATCGGTTCACCGAGTGCTGACCAATGGTGGTCTAAGAAGTCGAATAGCGGTAGGACTACTTGGAGTCATTTGTATGGCTCATAACCTATTTACAGCGCAGGTCAATCGCGTCCGTGCAAAACACCTCCCCGAGCAATTCACTATCACCCGCAACGAGCAATCAACTAACACCCGTCTCTACCAAGTTTTAGGTGCTGAACCCTCACGAGCAATCAACTAGCACCAGGTTTGGGTTTTGGCTGTAGGTACCAATGCAGTAGTGTCCGTACATGACCCACCCTGAGCAATCAACTATCACCCGGAACGAGCTATCAACTAACACCCGTCTATACCAACTTTAGGGGCTGAACCCCCACGATCAATTAACTAACACTATGTTTGGGTTTGGGTGGTATGTAACATTGTTACTTGTCCATAGTTCCTTGCTTACTCACACTACTATACAGGTATTGATGGCCCCAGTGGCCTGAGCGCCCGCCTTACCGCGCCGGTACGATAGAAAACGGAGCGCCAACCAACCCACGCTCCGTTTTCTATCGCTCCCGCGTTACACTTATATAGTTGCCTTGTCAGCAATGTACTATGGTTGTCAGATTTCTTCTGTCCCAACAAGGAAAGCACTGATCGGGTCGTGAGGCAAACGCGTTACTATTTCCTTGGGTACGAAATTTGAGGTTTGGCACTTTGCGTTCACAGGAGTCGTGCGGTACATGTAGTCGCGCGACTTCGGCGGGAAAACACCCATTCTTCAGAAATCATTGCGCGAATTCTTTCGAAGGTAGCGCAAAATGAAGATCTATGAGTTTCCTCAATGGAAGTGGGATCACATAATAATGACATCCTACACAGTAAAACAAGTGATCGGCAAAACCCATCCGTCGTTGAGAAATCAAACCATGATTCTAAAACAGGTATCACAGAGGCTATTAGCTGATCGAACCTATGATATAGAATTCAATGGATACCTTTCAAACCACGCGAAACACGCCATTGTAGCGTTGGACCGACTCGAGGCACCCGACGTCCGGATACAAGAGTATTGGGATCAATATACATTGTCGACCCCGTATGGTATTTCACTGCATAAGCTAGAGACACCATGGGATTCTGCTGAACCAGCGTCAGCGGAAGATTGGGAGACTTGGAGAGGGAAGAAAGTTGGGTGGCAAGAAATGGTGAAGTTCCTGGACGAGCAGAACAAGAACAGCAATGACCTAGTTACAGAATATGCTCCTGACTTGCTAGGTGGTATTGCAGGAGCTTTGACTCATGGGATCATTCATTTGGGTTGGGGTGTTGATGCCGAAAGTCCATGGATGATTCAAGAAGGGCTTGCATATCTCAACTTCTGTTATCTTCCCGCTTCACCAGTGCAGTCTAGAGCCATTCAGGAGCCAGATGGGTTGACTTCACTCTTACGCATCGCGAAAGAATATCACGTTCTGAATCTCCAAGAGACATGGGTCGAGGCTGCCAAATCTAAGTACGACGAAACTTTCCATCCCGAGCTGGTCGAAACAGGATTCCAATGGCAGTTGGCGAAAGTTCTGAAAGAAGCACATCCCATTGCTACTTCGATTCCCTCTTGGATCCATGATAAACCTTTGGATCAAGTTTACGAAGAATTGTACCGACTGGTGGGGCTACTCTACCTTTCGACTCGAAGTCCCGACGGAAATGGAAATTTCGTGGTTCTGCATCTTTTCACAAGTCTTTGGGGTCTTCAAAAGGTATGTGACCTCATCGACGAGGAATCAATCACCCGGAATTCTCTAGAAGTCTTCTGGGAGGCTGCGGTCTGCGCCATAAGTTCACAATCTTCAGGATTCCCCACTGTCGAGGTTTTGCAAGCGGCCAACGATAAATTTCCTCGCGATACGGTGGATGCAATCGGCTTTGACTGGAGCAACATAGTAGAGCGTGGCTGCGCGGAAGAGGAGGAACACAACATCAAGTTGGTGTACGTCGCGAAGGAACTTTGGAGAAAGTATGGTCGTTGGGTGGGATTCTCTGAGGCCGCCATGTCATTCACCGTCACGCCCAACGTTTCGCGCGGCACTTCATCGTTCTCGGCATAACGATGGTACAAATCTATCGACTGCGGTCAGAAGTAAACGCAGGAAAGGTAATAAGACGGATCAGATAGGAAATCGTCATTCATTTTAGCCTTCATCTTTTTTTTGGGGGGGGGGGGGGAGGTTACACTTTTCAGCAGGCCCGTCGATGCATCTGGTTCGGCGCACCGCCCGGCGCGCAAGTGCGCCATCTTTCGCGAATATGTCACGATCGCGCATTGCGTTTCACAGTGATCGCGCACCGAAGTCTTGTTTCCTTGCGCTGTGTCCACAAAATTCAAAGAATGATCGCATTCGTGCTTTCGACTTTGTTTCTTTCGTGATCTCTATCGATATTGATCGACTTCCTAAAGTTTCCGAGTTGACATTGTATATGCAAGACAAACTTGCAAGCTAGGATTGACAACATGACGAGGAAGTATATTTTAGGAACCATTCTTCTTTGGTTTTTCGCCACGGCGGAAGCGAAATACACGCGACGTGGCTCGCTTGCAAAAGGTAATGGTGCACAAGCAATTTATCATGCTGAGGGGGGTGGAAATACCAGGCGAAGGTTGGCTGGACCAAAAACTGGTGGTAAAGCCGGCGGCGGAGGCAAAGCAGGAGGAGGTTCCAGAAGTGATGCCTGGATTGATGGAGAATATTACGGCTGCTTAGCCCTATCTGAAAGCACGCTCTCTGAAATAAACACGCACGGAGACTCTGTCGATTGTGCCTTTGTTTCTCATGGAAATGAAACCTCCGGAACTGGACAATCGGGAAACGGTCAAAGCAATGGCTCTTCGCAGGGTACCAGCTCGACTGCTTCCGAAAGCGCGGCCACAACTTCCGAGAATACTAACGAGTACTCCGAAACCGGTGAAGCTCAAAACAATGAAGAGAGCCAAAGTTCCGAAACAACGACACCCTCCGAAAATACAAGTGAACCTAGCAGCTCAAGTAGCACCCAAGATGGCAACGCATCGACCCAGTCGCCGCAAAGTAGTGGCGGGAACAGCCAAAGCCAGACGTCGCAAACCGAGTCTCAAAACGGTGAGGTTGTTTCATCGGTCGAAGGTGGAGTTAGTCCTTATAGCGCGTTTGATTTAACTCGCTGTGATACGTATCAAAACCTGTGGACCTGGGATATCGAGCTTTCTTGTGGAAATACCACCCAGTACGCGGAGTGTCATTGCACCTTTGCGGAAATGCTGATGGACAAAGGATTGCTATCGTGCGACGATTCGGAAAACTGTCCAAAAGGATGTCCCATTTGCAGCAGCTGTTTACGCCTGCTTGGTTGCGGACAAGGATCAGTATACGCAGGTAGCACCAGTGCTGGAAGCTCATCAGCCGCAGCAGCCGTGGCGTTTTTCACTCTGCTCGTCGGCGCAACCTGGTGCGCAAAGTTTGATCGAAAGCAAAAGAAGAAAGGCGGTAAGCTTGACGTTCATCTCATTGAGGATACGGCCGACGAGGATCAGGGCAGGATCTGGATGGTCCCAGTCAATCATGGAGTACCAGAGGAATCGGGCTCTTCCATGAAACCAGTTTGGCTGGCCCCGGAAAATGACTATAGCGTATCTGATGATTCAACATCTATGTCAACCAGCTCAGGATACGTATCATTCCAGGGCAAGAAAGCCGCAGCTGGAAAGGACGAGCAAGGCAATAAAGCGATGCCGGGAATGCTCCAAGCCCTTCGATTTCCAGATATTCTCGGTCCTACCGGATCTAACGAACAGGTGATGCCCCCGCACGGAGTTCCTACCGTTCCCACCGACATGACAAGCGTTAGTAGTTCAAGTACTCCTGACGATGGTAGTCAAAAGAGGCGAAAGAAGATTTCTGATAGCATTCCTAATGTCAACGGAGTCTGGTTGATTCCCGAGGAGTACGACGAAGGCGTGGACGAAGTAATCTTTGAAGATGACGAAGACACGGAAGATGTCGGCGAGGAGGACGATGAGTATGATGAAGCAGAAGAATCATCGACTGGTGGTCACAGTGAGACGTTGAGTCAATTGTTGTGGAGCAGTGATGAAGAATCCTCGACATGTTCGTCTTCGGGACAAAGAGAAAGGTCACGTCTGCCGCACGAAGTAGGCGCCTGTGATTCAGCGTCAGGAGAATCCTTGTCTGAATCGACGCTCTCAAACAGCGTCAATTGCGAAGAAGGATCTGTCTGAACTCAAACGATACGCATATGAAAACATGAAGGATGTGAAGCGATCCAGCTAGTCCTATAGTTAATATTGCATGTAGTTGAAGCGCGTAGTCAAATAGTGAATAGCATTAAGGCCGCCTAACCGGTCTCAACATCCGATTGAGCTCGTGCGGAGACATGACTGCTATTCCCCCCTGTTTCGGCTTTTTTCTTGATTGCTTTCAGGAGAAGAGCGTGAAATTCGGAATGATTGCGCCGCGGCATTATTCGTCTTTGTCCTTATTTGTCCTCGGGCCCCGCCCATTCGTTTTCGGGATTGTTGATTCGTAGACAGCATAGATGAAAACATGTTGACGATTCGACTCCTCTTCTCGGTCGTATTCTGCCAAATTGGTTGCGGCGTGCCCGACGAACCATATCTCAAATGCGAGGAGTAATGTTCCAGATAAAATTGTTCAAAACCTGGACGAACAAATCCTGGAACATAAAATGTTTCATTTTTGGACATCAATTCACTCAAATCTTGTTTCCCAACGAACCACTGGATACAATTCATGACGTTTTGGGAGGAGAGATCATCGACAACCGTCGCGGCCTCGTGGGGACAAAACTTTTGTAAAGCTTGCAATTTCTCGTCGAATTGATAGGTGGTCGGTCGTCTCCAGTTCGATGCGTTGTTACCAATGTGAAAGGTTCCATAAGGATATGACTTGATATTAGTGTAGTTTTCTGCCATGATACTCAACATGAGATGAATGTTGGCACCCCTGAGAGTCGTGACAAGGTCGCATGGTCAGCCGGCAAAGATTCAATACGAAAGCATAAAGCAACACCATCACTTACCACGGGGGTCGACCGAGAAAGAAATCTCCAAACGAAACTCGCTCTAGGACTGACGAACTGAGGCAGAAGAAGTCGTATCCAAGATGTTTGCTCCCCTTCCCTATGAGACGGTATATTTGATTCTCCAACAGATCCGTGGCATTCTTGGTCGGGGTTAAAGCGTCTTCGGAGATGGTCATTCTATTGATCGAAAGAGCATCATGCGTTTGAAGAAAGTTGAAAAGTCTTCCGTAAAGACCCTTGGTCAGGCCAATATCAGAGTTCGTCAAAAGAACGTGAAAGGGAGCATTGCGTCTCGCCAAGTCGCTGGTGGCTGCATGGACAATGTCAGAAATAAATGGCAACTCTCGTTTTGGCTCCAACTTGGGGTACTGCGTACGCGTAGATCTCTTCAGAAATACAAAGCGGTGGCATGGTAAACCTGCACCCGCAAGTGCCTTCAAGTCGCCTGCATAAATCGCACACACAAACTCGACCTTCATGACAGATTCTGGAACAAACTTCAATGCCCTGCGTACGCTTTCCATCGTAGCCCACTGATTCAAGTCAAGTGGATAGAACTCATCTTCGGCGTCAGGAACCACATACGGAGAAATAACATGAACGAGATGTATTCTGTCCGCCGCCTCGGCCTCGGCAGTGCGTTGTGTTGTGTCCTCTTGCGGAGACGCGCCTTTCAGGAACACCTCTCGCTCGGCGTTAAAAATCTCATGGAAAAGCCCTGAAACGGAAATCAAAACGACAATCGCCTTTATCACCAATTGTCTGGTGTGATGTACCCCCATGGCTCTCTTCTTTCTCCTGCTGCAGCAACATCAATCTTCTCGCATGGCTTGATCTCTCTATTTTGTCGTCGGTCGGTGGTAAATGTGATGATGAAAAAGAAAGAGACGTTTTCGCTCTCTCGGGCACGGGATGATTCGCCAAATCGGGCATGTATTCGCTACATTCTCTGCACGAAGGAACCGTAAGTAAGATAACGCGTTGGCGAATGTTATTATGAGGATTTTAAACGCCTGCCGCGCAATCGTGCCATATCGGAAGCCCACAACTGAATGCTACCAAGGTACCTTCATGTTTGTTCGATTGAGTCGTATTCTTCGTAAAATTAGGTCACAGGGAGCGAACTTCCTCTAAAATATTCATACATAATAATCTATTATTCATACCTATATATGCATGGTCAGTTTCACTTTGACGAGGATGACCCTTCCGTTGGCTGAGTGAGCCTGCTTTTTCGTCGTGGCGATTTCGCCCCGCCAAGCCCGCCCCGGGACGAGGATGAGCGGTTGCATAACCTCCTTCCCACCGCCGCGCAAGAAGACATCTGTACCAGAGGGACGTCAACGTTTCTGTTGTTGCGAGCAGCGGGAGTGTCGAGAGTGGGTTTGTTATTGAGACTCTCATCACTTGGTCATACCACCAGCATCACTGGTACTGCAAAAGAGACGCTTTCCTCTCTAACCCTGCACGATATTATTTCTGAAACATTGTGGTTGTTATTGCTGGGATTGTGGTAAATGCATCTCTTTGACATCCGAGGGTAATTAAGCAAGTCGTAAAAGAATAGATTAGAAGGTTCGGAATTGTTATCATGGGCGACAAATCAAGCCCATCAGGCGATAGCCCGCTGAAACAACAAATGCTGAAACGAAACAGCCTGTTTGGTGACGAATTGTTAAATTTTGATCCTTCCGAGCTAGAAGATGATGATAACTGGAGGGACGTCTTTGATGAACCTAACCAATCAGGGCAACAACAAGAAGATGAGCTGTCCGAGGAAGGAGACTCGGCGTTTGGCTCCAATGCGAGGGCATCCGGTCCCGCCCAGAAGAGTGCCTCGTTGGCAGGGGCCGCTGCTGCCTCCATGGATAAGACATCAAAGCTGCCAGCAATGTCAGCTACAATCACGAATCCAAATAAAGACAATGATGGAGCTCCGAAATCGACCAGCAATACGCCCCCCTCCGTAGGGGAGGAAAAGAAAGAAGGCAACAACAAAAGTTATGATGAATCGTCAGGTGCACCCTGGCATAATGCTGTGGTGGACAAACCACACCGAGACAAAATGAGGCTAGAAATGTAAGTGGTTGCCAGCGCTGGAAAGATGGCTGTAAACTCTGCCTCTCGCCACTCACAAGGAGACCTCGCCTCGTTTCGTAACTGCAGCGTACAACTTTTGTTTGCTAGAAAGAAAGAAAAGAGTTCAGATGAGAAGTGGGTTGCCCGAATTAAAGCACAGGCTGGAGTTTTCGAGTCACAACTATATAAGAACGCAGATTCGCTGGATTCCTATATTGACCGTACCACTCTGAAGCTTCGGATAGCCAAACTTGCCAACGCTTTTGCCTCTCATTTCAAGGAAGCAAAGAGGAATTCGATGCGAAGCTCTGTTTCAAGTATGACAAGTCTGGGATCCTTGGATGCAAACTTTGCCAACGTAGATTTGCGACGTGCTTCAGTGGAGTCAATGGTTAGTGGGCAGATGAACCTTCGGGAATCCATCTCATCGGTAGCATCGTCTGGTTCAGGAGGTTCGGGGCCGCTGTTGAACAATTTGACGAGGCCTGATTCCTTTCGTAGCTTATCGAGTGGTTCCGCTATGCCTACAGCCATGGTTGGTGCGAATCTCAACAACCTGATGGGGAACAACATGGGCGGTATGGCAGGATCAATGGGGATGCAACCGCAAGCACAGAATAACCAGCAGGTTCAACAGCAACTACTGGCGATGCAACAGCAACAACAACGGCTACTAGCCCAGCAAATGAACATGGGAGGTCAGGGGGGAGGTAATCCCATGTTGGCAGCCCAAGCCGCCATGATGGGGAACAACAACATGGCCATGTTACAGCAAATGCAACAGCAAAGCTCAATGAGCATGAATATGATGCAGCAACAGCAGAATCTTATGCAGCAGCGACAACAAAACTCGATGGGTATCAACATGATGCAGAATCCGAATGCGGCCTTGATGTTGGGGAACAATGGAATGAACATGATGAATATCAACATGTCAAACGTTCTCTCGACAGGAGTAGGGGGCATGGGAAATATGCAAGGTATCAACTTAATGAATAATCCCATGATGGGATCACGGGATAGTATCACCATGCCGCCACCAGGGATGATGAACGCATCAGGCATGGGACAGAGGCCGCCTGGATCCAGTGACGACCCCAATCCGTTATCCCCCGGATCATTCAACTGGTAGAGTTTCTTAGCGTTGATGCGATGATTCAGAGATTGACTATGTATGAGTCGGACGGAATTACGCTGGCATTCAAGCCGCATTGTGCCGCAGGCTAAAGTCTAGACTTTCCGGTGACTCTTTTCGGGCTACCCAACGATTTCTTTTCAGGATTGCACCATTCTTGTCCCTGCCGCCGAGCTGGCACGGCGCATTTCGCTCGCATGGAAACTAAACATGAATATCATGCCGACATGTGGGGTGTCTTTGACTGTTCGTTCGGATGGCAAACGGCTTCACGTCGTGCTAGCTAGAGATGGGAAGGCTCCCCGACTGTTGGACTCCTCGCTCGTCATAAAGATAATGAGTTATCGTTGTCGACGATCAGTTACAGGGAGAGCAGATTTAGTGCTTCCGCAATGTCGGTGGCAGCATCATCAGTCGCAGTTCCGTTGTCTGCAATATTTCTTGTTTCGATATCGATATCGTCGCGCGGGCGGTTGCAGTGACTTCAAACTCTCTAGTAGCGGACTGGTTCTCATCGCCTGGTCTACTTGCAGCACTACGGACGAGTAGGCGCTAGCGAACAATGGAACTTCCTCTTCATCAAAGCCACCTTGTGGCAGAACTCCTGACTACTAGCTTTGTTCTCTTTCCTATACTCGTAGCCTTAACTGCAAGCTGCAAATTCCGGGTGCACGCTGTGGCCGCCTGGGTCGACGATGCGATCGACAGAAGAACTTTGGTGTTGCTTGAGGAACTAACTAGCACCTTTTGTAGTAAGTCGACCGTTGGTTTTCCGACCACTACCAGCGACCGCTCTTTCTTGTCTTCAACTCTCTAGCCCCCCTCTCTACTAGAGAGAGAGTCATTGGCCTTTTGCGGTACAAGGTATCATACCGGCAGCTACCTAAGTACCGTACATAGCATGGATGGTGTACCAACCAGTTTAGTCGAAAGTGTCGAAATCTTTATGAAAACTCAGAAATCTGATTGGCCAGGAATCGTCCAACCAGCCGCCGTACAGTACCTCATCGGGGGTACGTGGCGACCACATAAAAAGCGCGCGCCTCACAAGTACGTGTTCGCACCGGGCCACCATAGGTGTGAGGTGCTGCATCAGCGACGCCAAAACGTAAACGAACGTATCTTTTTTGACGACAGTTTGGCTTCGAAGCAGCAGCTTTCCCGAACACAATCTCAGCCGACTAGATATCCGAACCGAAAATGAAGTTCTCTGCCGTTGCTATCCTTGCCTCTGTCGGCTCTGCCGCTGCTTTCTCTGGATCTTCGTAAGTTCGCATTGTTATGTGATATTCAAAGAAAAACGACGGTGTTGCTTACTTGCTTTTGTGGTCGCAGCTTCTCTGGAACCTCCTTGAAGGCCGCCGCCTCCAATGATGCCTCCATGACCATGGCCACCGGCATGGGTGTTAACGGATTCGGGCGTATCGGACGTCTTGTCACCCGTATCATGATGGAGGACAAAACCATCGCTTTGAAGGGAATCAACGCTGGATCTGCCACCCCCGACTACATGGCCTACCAATACAAGTACGACACCATCCACGGAAAGGCCAAGCAAACCGTTGAGGTTGATGGAGACTTCCTTGTCCTTGATGGAAAGAAGATCCAGACCAGCCGATGCCGTGACCCCAAGGAAGTCGGCTGGGGAGCCCTCGGTGCTGACTACGTCTGCGAGTCCACCGGTGTTTTCTTGACCAAGGAAAAGGCTCAATCCATCATCGATGGTGGTGCCAAGAAGGTCATCTACTCCGCCCCTGCCAAGGATGACTCCCAAACCATTGTCATGGGTGTCAACCAAGGTGAGTATGATGGATCTGAGAACTTCGTCTCCTGCGCCTCGTGCACCACCAACGGACTTGCCCCCATGGTCAAGGCCGTCCACGACGAGTTCGAGATCGAAATGGCCCTCATGACCACCGTCCACGCCATGACCGCCACCCAAGCCGTCGTCGACTCTTCTTCCCGAAAGGACTGGCGTGGAGGACGTGCCGCCTCTGGCAACATCATTCCTTCCTCCACTGGTGCCGCCAAGGCCGTGACCAAGGTCATTCCTTCCTTGAAGGGAAAGCTTACCGGTATGGCTTTCCGTGTGCCTACCATCGATGTCTCCGTTGTTGACTTGACCGCCAAGTTGGTCAAGGAAACCACCTATGAGGAAATCTGTGCCCACATCAAGAAGATGGCCAATGGTGAAATGAAGGGATTCCTTGGATACTCCGATGAGCCCCTTGTCTCGACCGACTTCGAGGGTGACCTCCGATCGTCCATCTTCGACGCCGATGCCGGTATCATGCTCAACCCCCAATTCGTCAAGCTTGTTGCCTGGTACGATAACGAATATGGATACTCTGGCCGTGTTGTTGACTTGATGAAGCACGTCGCCATGGTTGACGCCAAGGTCAAGGCCTAAATGCGTTCTTTAACTATTTTAGATATCTTGTTTGGCTAGTCTGTAAACATCCAGCAATAATAATTTGAACAAAGGAACGTCGCAGGAAACGACTATTGAATCTGTATTGTGCTGCCTTGATTTCTTTTCCCTGGAATCGAGACTTGTCAGACAGGGTGTAAACATGGTTTCAGTCGATGATTGGCAGCTGGTTTTGTTGCTCGATGACGACACCCCTCCATTTTTGGCGGAAAGAACAAGATGGTCATGGCTTTCATGTTGTGAGAAACGCGTCCGTGCGTCACTGTCTGCTTTCCTCATTCGGCTCCCGTGCTAAATTTTTGCCGCCAAGCGAAAACGTCCGCGAAAAACGCACGCCGGCCCACACCCACCTCCACGCACGCAAAGAACAAACAAACATATGAGAGGGCGGAGGCCGCCGATGCTACTACAGATGCCAACAAACGCAAGCTTGTTTGCAAAACAAAGTTTCAACTGTTGAAGACTGCAGTCAATACAAGATGAGGACCCATAAGATGACTGTACTCGTCTCTGCTCTGTGTTCTGTCCATTCGATCAGTGGCTTCATCGGCTGCCGGTTTCGTCATGCAGGGGTCCAACAAGCAGCAAGGCGTTCCAGAATCCACGCTTCTTCCTCCTTGTCGCGTTCGACTACTGGCAGCGCGACAGATGACATGAGACGAGACGCTGATGAGCAGGTTCATCAACTCGACGCATTCTACAGTCAATGCTCGTTCGAAACGCCATCATTTTGGAAGACTCGGTCGGATGCTGCAGATTTTGTCGACAAGAATTTTGAAACGGTTTTGTTTGACTGCGATGGCGTACTGTATCGTACGCTTGATCAATGTCCCGGCGCGTCAGAATGTATTCAAGGTCTCATGGAGAAGGGGAAAAAGGTCTTGTTCGTAACCAACAACGCTGGAGTCAACCGACGCGAGCTTCGAGATAAATTGACGACGGTGCTCGGCATTGATTCTCTGACCAATGAACAAATGGTCTCAAGCTCATATTCTTGTGCTCGATATTTGAAATCAAAGCTACGACCGGGAAGTCGTGTTCACGTAGTCGGGTCCGCTGGGCTGTGTGAAGAACTTGCAAACAGCAACTTCCTAGTTTCTGGTGGACCTTCCAACGATTCCCCATCCATGAGCCGTCAAGACTTGGCCGACTATGAATTTCCAGAACATCCCATCGACGCCGTGGCCGTAGGCCATGATACTGCTATGAACTTTCGAAAGCTGTGCATTGCGGACAATCTGTTGCTACGTAACCCTGACGCACTGTTCGTGGCCACCAACGAAGACTCCTTCGACCTGGTTGGTTCTGATCGGAGACACATTCCTGGAAATGGATGCACGGTAAAAGCCCTGGAGTACTGCTCGAAGCGCAAGGCAATATGTGTCGGCAAGCCAAGTAGTACTCTGGCCGATTTGATTGCGGAGGAACATGGGTTGGATCCTGCCCGATCACTCTTCGTTGGGGATCGGTTGGATACTGATATCCTTTTCGGAAATGCAAATGGCATGAAGTCACTACTTGTTATGACAGGCGTTACATCTGCTCAGACAATGATTGATCTAAAGGAGGGTACAGATGAGGAACCGCTCCCTTCTTTTATCGCTCCATCGGTGGAAGTTCTGGTTTGAAACAGGATCGATGAAACGTCAAATGAATGGAAGCACGGCAGTTTCGCGCTAGGACTTCGGCTACACCGCTTGTGGAAGCGTAATCTTCCTATTGCTCTTTTCCCAACCGACATTTCACAGCTAAGAACTTGTAAAAATATGTACCAGGTAAGGGCAATGTAGTTCTATGGATTTACGGAGTATTTTGTACCGGAAGACTGCTACTGTGGTGGTGGGGTGGGTGAGGCTCCGATGATCGATGATGTAGTACATTATATATCAAGATCAAGATCAAAATGCACCAGGCCTTCATGAAAGGGCGGATTTGCATGCCCAATGACAATAGATTCTTCATTTTTCTTCTTCCAGTCTGATCTCCCGAAACTTCAGGATTACTTTTGGAATCGAGACCAAAGACGAACATTTGGACAGATCCAACAACTCCAGATTTTTAAGTTCTCCCATGGCAGGAGGAATGCTAGTCAGCTTAACACAAGATGAGAGGTCAAGACTTCGAAGGCTCGTGAGGTTTCCGACTGAAGGAGGCAAAGCGACCAGAGCCTCACAGTTTCGCAGGTCCAGTTGCGCAAGCTTCGATAATTCGCCAATGCTATCGGGAAGGCTCTCTAGAGATTTGCACTTGTGTAACGAGAGCTCCTCGAGATTTTTCCATTGCCCAATCGAAACCGGAAGGCTCTTGAGTTCAACACACTTAGCAAATGATACTTCTACTAATTGTGTGCATCCTCCGATGCTTTCCGGCAATCTTGTAACAGATTTGCAGTCACGCATGTACAAGTGAGACAGACGCTTCAGCTTTCCAAATGATTCTGGGAGCTTTTCTAGCCGCTTGCACTTGTCCAGCACTAGTTCCTCCAGATTCTCGAGGTCGCCGAGAGATTCTGGCAATGATTTCAGGGATTTGTTGGCAACGCCTGAGGAGCCGCCAAAGACAAGTCGCTTCAGACTGTGAAAAAGGGTCATAGATGAGTTCCTTTCGAGCGCACTTTATACACATCAACGAGGCGAAACGTTTGCTTAACTTACCTCTTCAAACCACCGATCGATTCTGGCAGCTCCGAAATTTGCCAGGAATCAAACAAGTTCAACTACGCCGCGAGTCAACACAACCAGCCGATTAGACATAATTTCATCACGTCGCCCATCTTTCTATCCAACCACTTACCTCCGTGAGATTGTTCAGATTTCCAATCGAATCGGGCAATCGAGTCAGGCTGCTGCAGCGCGTCAACATCAATTGCTTCAGATTAGTCAAGCCTACGACGGATTCATCGATGGACTTAAGATACCTCGACTTGTCAAGATCCAGAACCAGGATAGACTCATGGAAGCGTTCCAAGGATGGCATGACGCTCCAGCGGTCCAAGTCAGGTGATTTTCGGGTGCTTAGAAACACTACTTGTCCAGTCTTCTTTTCAGCCATCAATGTGACACCCTCGAACGGATTTTTCTCGTTCGGCTCATTGTCACCGGCTGCCCCACTAACAAGAATCCAATCCTCTGCGACGCTGTCCGAAAGGGTCTGCACGAAATAACTTCTTGCGTCTTCCATGGCTGTAATTGAATAAGTCTATTGAATGTCAATTCGCTGCTGGGAGATCTTTCTTGTTTCCTACAAAGAAAGGCAATCTTTCTTCTTTGTGTGCGCAACGCAGATTCTTCTTTGTTTCTCGACGACTGATGATGATGTTGAATGAGGCAATCGTTACGTCATACGTTCTGCCTGATGCATTGATATGGTGTGGGAATTCGCTTCCACATTATCCACGGTATTCTATGACTTTGTAAATTTTCACAGTACTTCTGACATGCGTCGAATATAGCGGGTGTACGTGGTATTTTGTACGGGATAAGAACCTTCGTAAAGCGCCAAATTTGCGTTTAAAACCTAATATTTGACAAACGTTTTCAACCGAAGAAAATCAGTTGCGTCGTCAGGGTGGCGGGGGAGGGGAATGCTGGCGCGAAGACGACAATACCGGGTTCGTAGACTCAACTTTCTCTACCATATTATCTACCGTACAAACCGCAGTCGTCTATGTCGGAGGGGTTCGCAAACTGCGCACAAGCATTCGTTCGAGTCCAAGTCGTCGAGAATCAAGAAGACGACGCGTGTTGACCGACCGGATAGCCAGCAGCTACCATTCTCTAGCTAGCTACTGTAACTGTTTCTTGACATGGGTACTGTTTCACTATACTGCACACCATAAAGTACTGTGCTGTGTGTTCTAGCTCCTGGTAGTGGAATGTGCGGCAACGTACCGATGGACTTAATTTTAGTACTTACTAGTAGTGCACAAATGTGTGCTCGACCCTTTTACTACTAGTTAACAAGTCTAGAATCTACTACAATGACAATTCTTGCACTGGAATAGCAGAAGTACGAGCAGGACCAGCTTTGAACTCAGGCATGGAGGGATTCTCTGATTCTTGTTGAGTACATGTAGATGTTGCTGCTGTACTAACACCGTCGCCCCCAAGTCCAGCGACCCCTGATGATAATTGTCGCAGTAGGCAACATCATTGTGGAAGCCTTGCCCTTGATATTGGGCCGTCATCATCGTTTTTTTTCACCTCTTCTTGCACTCTGCTGCCAAGCTTCTTTTTCAGCCTCTCTCGTTGCTCTCGCTCTTCCAATTTTTGTTGAAAGGACTTGGCTGCAACAACTCTTCTTTTCTTGCTTGGGTCCTTGTTCTTCTTTTCTTTGGGTCGAAATGAATCATTGGCACCGCAGTTGTACCGTCCAAGGCATTTGGGTTTGTTACCTCAAGCTCACTGGCAGGTTGTTGTTTGCTGCTGGAGGGGGGCGCCTTTTTTGCATCTTTTTGGCATGCAACTCGTTTGGCAAATCCAAAAATGACAAGGCTTATAATCCCATCATGCCAATGCATGCATTCTATCCGCTGTCGAAGTAAAGTGTGACAGGAATCCGGCATTGGCACATGGGCCCAGGTGCATTGGTGTTGTTATTGTTGTTTGCGTCGCAAGTGTTTTCATGTGTTCAAGTAGTGTAGAAATTCTTTAGTACCGCCTGCAGGACTTGTGTGAGTAGACGGTGCATGACGGTATGGATTTGGCATGCCACGTGGGCTCGGAAGGAGGCCTTAGAGTCCTTAGAGTAGATGAAATGCCCTCAAAATATCTACTTTTTGGGCGACATCGCGGTAGAATCTACGTATGGGATACGGTGCAAATTCTACAAACTACAACGACCGTATCGGGGTTGCTACATACGGGAAAGGGGGATTCTGGTAGATAATAACTACTTCGGTAGAAATTTGAACATTACGGGTTCGTAGATATCCGTTATCAGTCCCTCGTTTCTCCGTAGCAGATTCGTTTAGGATTCGCCGGTTCTTTGGCAAGAAGATAGCGTCCTACCGGTAGTTCACTGACCGGGGTCGGCTACGCTGACCTGCTGAAGATACGATACGAGGGCGGCGGATAGATACTATTATTGTCGCATAAGCTACTTGGTACGCGACTGCCCCCAAAATGTGTCGAAGTGCTCCTTTGGTCTCCCAGACAATGCAATGCAATTGTTGAAAGTGGTAAAAGAGTGAGCTAACTTTAGAGAGGGATTTTACTCGGCATGCAGAAGTAGCCGTTGCCTCATTCTTCGGATTCTCCGGAAGATTCCCCGAGCTTCCGTGGCGTCTGTCGTGGATACGGTGAATTGACTCGTTCGACACTCTCCCCTGCTCAACATCCCGATAGTTGAGTAGAACGTGAACGAGAAAAGAAGTTACCAGTAGAAGGTAGAGTGAGAGAAAGGCGTCGCGGGCGGAAGCACGTGTAATGGCCCATAGTGCGACGGCAATGACGCGAATGAAGAATCCAGCCGAGTGGCTTGGTGAGGTCATCGGACGGGTTGATGATCCCAGGAATGTGACGAAGGACGATGTCGCCAGCCTCTTTCCAGTCCTGAATGGCAAAATACTGAATCAAGATGTGGCGCGAGCGCTCCGTAGGGATGCGAGCGTTGACCATCTTGATAGCCGACTGGTTATCACAGTAGAGCGGGGTGGGACGGGACTGGGCAAAACCAAGTTCAGACAAGATGGAACGAAGGTACCGAGCCTGCTTAGCGGCACTGACAGCAGCATAAAACTCAGCCTCAGTAGAGCTGGTTGCAGTAAGGGGCTGAGTCTTGCATTTGTAGGAGATGCAGCCACCAGCCATCATGAACGCAAAACCAGTAGTCGAGCGACGCTTCCGAGGATCGTTGCCATGGGCAGCATCGATGAAACCAGTCATATGGGGGCCAGACTCGAGCTCAGGGAAGGAAGGAAGCGACGGGTCGGCCGAAATTGACTCCAGGGGGCAGGCAGGCAGGTCAGGGTCGCAAATAGTACGTCGAAAATGAATACCCCAAAGACGAGTGCGGCGGAGGTACAGTGCGACCTTCTTGAGCATGGCAAAATGGAACGCGGCAGGACAGGTAGCGAACTTGGACAAGGTGATGACGGCATATCCAATATCGGGCCGACAGGTGACGTAGGCGTACAAGAGCTCACCAAGAAGAGTCCGATATCCAAACCCAAACTTGGAGACGAGGTCGTCATGTTCAGTGGTGCCTTCACGAAAACCCTTGGCGGCATAGAGCTGAGCGATGGAATCGGCCGGAATTGGCGGTTGAGGTTTAGAAGGATCCGGAAATTCATCATGGCCGGGGGTCGTCCAACCATGGGAACGGAGGACCCGATCGATATAGCTCTCACAGGAGAGAACAGTACGGTCGGAGTACTGGTGAACGTCAACACCATTAAAATCCTTGAGCAGTCCCAAGTAGGCAAAAGGAACTTTATCCTCAGACGGTAGCTTGAGGATCGCACCAATACGCTCATATATCCGCTTGGCAATGTCCTCAGACGGGGCAGCCAGGGCAAAGTCATCCACCTGACGCAACATGTAGATGGGGACGCCACCAAACTCGCCAGCATAGATAGACTTGTCATGAGTAGTAGACCGAAAGTTAAAATCAGGAGAGAGAAGTATCGACGTGATACGGCGCTCCCAGAGGCGGCCGGACTCAGGATGCCCTTGTAAGGCATGGAGGACGGGAAGAACTTGGCGACGATCAATTGGTGTACCAAATTTCCAGTGATACCAATCGGCGTAGGCATCGTCGATTGCCACAAACGTTGGAACATCAGGAGGCGGCGAGTGTGCATAGGCGTCCTTGACATCGCCACCAAACACCCGGTAGTTCAGCTCGGCCGCCAAAGCGAAGAACAAACGTTGGACGGGCTGTTCAACACAGGACGAATACGTCTGTACAAAACGATGGAGAGCAGGCGCAGCCCGAGGAGACCCATCACAACAGTTCCGAGCGCGACGAGTACCATCGCGTTTGATCTGGTACTGCCAGTGTTGGCGTAGTACGATTGCACCCTTAGGCCGATCCACAGGGGTTCCATACATCCCGAGGGAGTGGAATTGATCAAGTTGTTTCCTCTCCCCGGCTTCCCACAATGGCCACGTGTCCAACCCTTTTAGCTTGCGACGAGTAAAGCTACCCAGAGCCTGTTCAGCAGTGGTGGTGGCGCTGGAACGAATAGCCTGAATGGCAGTATCCGCGTCAAAAGCATCTTCCGAAAAATCTTCATCAGGAAATCGAACGGTAGCGATGGTGCGGACGTCGGCAACACACAAAGAGTGGACATGAGCCTCGTCAGAATCGGCTTCAGGGTCAAACCAATCAAGTTCACGAGCAACTTTCCGCACTTGCTTCGCAGCTAGCTTCCGCTCGGGAGCAAACTCGATGTCAAAAGACGCAACCTTGGATGCACGGAGCCGATGTAGGGCGTCCAGGACTTCCTCACGGGTGAAAACCGGTTCCCCATTAATCTTGATCACATAGGCGCCACGAATCTTGTTAGTGGTTGCCTTGTGAGTCGAGAACAAACGAGAGGCACTACTCTTATTTCTGACATCCTGGACGTAGGCACGTTTGCTCAGTTCATCGGACATCACGGTAAAACCAAAGTTCTCGGAGCGACACGCAACTTTCAGACGCTTCGAAACCGTATGGAAGAAAGGCGTAGATCCAACGTCAAACTCCGGAACCGCAATTTCCTCCTCCTCAGGGTGAACAGGAATGGCGCCGGTCTGCAAACGTTGGAGATGGACAACATTCGGCGGCATCTCGTGAGCCGGGAGGTCATGCATACTCTCGTCGAATCTGGCATGACGGGCAAGCTTGACACGGGAAGTTTCAGGGTCAAACCACAAGATGTTCTTGGTCGTACGAAGGACGAAGCCAAGGAACAGACCTTTGCGAGAATTAGGTCGAAACTTCGCGTCACGAGGAGTAGTCGGGCGAACCCAAATGCGACAACCAAACGTCCTGAAATGCGTGAAGTCGTCCACACGATCCTGAGCGATCTTCAAGGGAGCATCAACCTGATCGCGAGACGGGATGGAGTTATCGATTCGCAACCAATGGTGAAACGCGTAGGGCCAAAACCGGACATCCATATTGGCACCAGTCAACATTGCCCGCACGGCATTCGCAACAGTGAGATGGCCGCGTTCGACGGGACCGTTCTGGTTGGAAGCATCGGCACCGGTCGGGCGAATTGCGTAACCAAACTCACGGAACAGCTGCACGACGTCGGGATTGCGGTAGAGCTCACCGCCCTGATCAAGTACGACGTACTTTTCCTCGCATCTTGGAGCGTGCTCACGAAGGAAGTTGCGCAACCAGTTAATGGGCGCTGCCTTGGAGATCCGAGTATCCCCATGCTTCATTCTGGAAAAATGGTCAGTGACCAAGATCCAGCACGTCTCGCCATGAAAGCCAACAAAATCCTTGGCACGCTCGTCGTTTTTGGAACGTTGTCCTGCAAAGGAGAAGTCAATCGAGAGGCCTTGATAAGGTCGTCTTGCAGTACGGATCGAATTCGATCCAGCTGCTTCCTTGGTCTGCTTTGCACGAACACAGGTCGGGCAGACGTCAAGTACTGGGTCCAAATGTTTAAACTTGGGCACCCCCTTGATGTGCTTGTGCGCATTATATAAATAATAATCGCTGGGGTGCCCAAGCCTGTGATGCCACAAGAGGCGTTCTGTCTCCTTCCGAATCTGATGTATCGAAGTATTCGCTTGGATGTATTCATGATACGGCAACTCATGATACATTCGAGGAACCGAAGACTGAAATTCGGATCGCAACCTTTCGTAGGCCTGTTCTTGCAACAGGAAGATGTGCTGTCGAGTGGCCTCCCGTACCTCATGGACGAAGGACTTATCCTCACGCATCAACTTCTGGATTGCCGCGTCAGTACATGGCGGAATCAGGGGCTGCGAGAAACACTTTCCATTCTTCATGACACCGTGCACGACGACATCGTACATTGCCCTATCCCGGGGGTGACGATAAAGAAATAAAGACGATTGTAATTGTGAGACCTATGTTATGTTCTATCGCTTGACTTCCAACAACAAGATTGACGAGAGGAAAGATTTTTGTCTTTCAAATATTTGCGACCGGTCGTTCATTTTGTGAACGACTTTCCCTGCGCGTAAATAACGCGCATATATTTATCTATTCGAATATGTCGATTCGCCGATAGCGTCGCCTGTAACTAGGCGTCCCAAGTCTTGGCTAGCTACGACTCCTCGATACCCATGGTCTGAATTATTTCCTTGCCCTAAATACATCTCCTCTATTGGGCGATGAATATTTACTACTTAGATTGTAGGCATGCCGTTGGCAAGGGACTCTATGAGTTAGTCGAATGTTACTATGCAATACACTACAGAGCGCTTCCATGTGTAACGCTGCGACTCCTTTGATCGCTGCGTCGGTGCGCCGTCAGCGACGACGTCATCGTTCGTTCGCGTTCGTGTCCGTTAGCCGTCTGTACGTCCTCCGTCCAACGGACGACTCCGTTCGTCTATGACTACTAAGACTACCAGCGTATGTGACTAAAAGGACTAAACTATTTATGCGTCTCTGTGGGGTATGGCACCCGCTTCCCTATGGAACAGTTCGGTTACTTTGACCAGTACGGTGTAATCCGTCTGATGTTAACTCGTTGCTGTACGGGGCCATTTTGAATGGTCACGGTTCCATTGTCATGTACATTCACTACCTCGTAGGGTCCCGTACGTGGGCTCCGTACCTTCGGTAACTTTCCTGGTGTAGTGAGCAGCACGCGATCGCCGACATTGTACTGATGATGGATTCTCTTTGAATTCTCTCGTTTGTTAGAAGCATCAATGATCTTCTGCTTGCGTAGCCTAATACGCGCCCAGTCTGCCACAAACTGTACTGGGAGAAACATATCCCTGCCGAACACTAACTGCGCTGGGGATGCCTGTAGGGTAGTGTGGTGTGTACTCCTAATCGCGAAGGCGGCGGCAGTGAGGAACTCATCCCATGGATTTGATTCGTCGAGCTCACGTTCCTCTAGTTCGAAATTACGCAAGGCGTTTCCTAATACTTGGTGTACACGCTCTATTACGCCATTACTTTGGGGATTGTATTCTGTGGAGGGCTTCCTCTCCAGGCCATAGTTCTTACATAAGTCGTTGAAGTAGCGCTTAAATGTTGACCCATTATCTACACCCACTTGTTGAGGTCTCGGGTACCTCGCCAGCCAATAAGCGTCGAATGCCTTCTGACACTCGTAGCTATCAGGCTTAGGCAGTGGTGCTATTTCGAACCAACCCGTGACTGGGTCGATCATGGTCATCGCTAAGAGCTCGCGCACTCCTTTGGGAGTTCGCACAGTATACGGTCCTACCATGTCTACGTTCACGCGCTTCCATGGTATTGTCTCCGCCTCTTTCGGCGGCAGATGGCCATACTCTTTCCGTTGCTTCTTCGTCAACTGACATATTTTACATGTGCAACAGTGTTGCTCGACTTTCTCTCGCAATCCTCGCCAATCGAATACGTGGCGTATTGTCGCTTCCATTCTGGTCATGCCTGGGTGTTGTAGCAAGTCGTGGTAGCTTTCAACTATCCTATCTTGTAGTGCAGCCGGTACTACTACTTTACCGTACTTAGCTAAAACCTCTACACCTTCTAGTTTGATCTTAGTGTATTTCGAGGGAGCTCGTCTGGCTTTTCGCATTAGATCGAGGTCTTTGTTTTGGTAGTAGGCTACTACCTTCGGACTCAGTGCGAATCCTTCTTCGGCCGCGATATCTTCCGCGGTCACGAGGTCTGCATAGGAGATCTTGTAGTCGTCGTCATCAATTGGGTGATGCGCCATACAGTACGACATTTGTTTCCCAATGGGAACATCCTCTGCTGACTCGTCGTCTGGGTCACTATTCGGGTGTCGCGACAGTGTGTCCGCGACTACGTTGTCTTCGCCTTTGACATGCACGAACTTAGCACCGTACTCTTCCAACAGGAGACGCCAGCGAACCACTCGGGAACTCGGCATCTTGTTGTACAGAATATTTAGGTGGTCCGTGTGTACTACCAGCTTTTGACCAAGGAGAATATTCCTAAATTCCTTAAGCGTTTCAACTATACTTAGCAGTTCCTGTTCGCCTGTCGTATAATTCTTCTGGGCGGAGTTCAACTTCCGACTATAGAACGCCAATGGCTTGCCATTTTGCATAATTACGGCGCCCAATTGATAATCGCTAGCATCCGTATATATGTGGAATTCTTTATTGAAGTCGGGGAAGTTCAACAGCGTCTCTCGCGCTACTGCTCGCTTAATCGATTCGAATGATTCATTACATTCGGGAGTCCATTTCCACGGGACTGACTTGGAACACAACGCCGTTAGCGGCGCTAGTATGTGCGATCGCTTCCGCCACATATCACGGTAGTAGTTTACCATGCCTAAGAAACGTCTCAGTTGTCGCTTCGTTTGCGGCGGCTGCATCTTTAGTATCGCTTCCACTTTCTTAGGTTGGGGATGGATACCGTCACGGGAGATCTCGTAGCCGAGGTACTCAACGCGGTCGGCAGCAAATTTGCATTTGCGCACGTTAGCGCGGAATCCCGCTTGTTCGAGTCGTGCAAGAACCTCTTTGAGCTTGGCGACGTGGTCGCTAAATGTGCCTTTGCTCGTTATCAAGATATCGTCCATGTACACTTGTACGTACTCCAGGTCACCAAGGAGACGCATCATGATACTTTGGAAAATATCAGGGGCATTGGATATACCCATCGGCAGCACCTGGTACTGATATAAGCCCCACGGCATTACAGTACCAAGGAGGCCTTGGCTGTACTTATCCATTGGAATGTGGTAATAGCCCATACTGAGGTCAATAGCCGTTGCCCATTTAAAGCCTTGGAGTTTTTGCAATAACTCATTGATCTTTGGCAGTGGGTGCGGCTTGCGCACAAGATATTCGTTGAGTTTCCGAAAATCCGTAAGTACGCGCACATCGCCCGTTTTCTTCGGTTGAATGAACGTGCCGGCCGTCCATGTGGATTGGTTGACACGCTTCCAGATTCCAAGTTTTTCGAATCGTTCGATCTCTTTTCGCGTCGTTTGTTCGTACGCATGAGGAATGCCGAATGGCTTTGCATGATACGGCTTTGCTCCTTCTTTTAACTCTAGACGAATTGGATCTATTTTAAGTTTACCTAATCCGCCACCGAATAGTGTGGGGTGCTGCTTCAGTTCAGCTAGTAGCTCCGCTCGTTGCTCCTTAGTTAGGTAGTCGAGTGAGTCAACGAACTCTTCCATCTCGACTTTGGAGTAGTCGGCGTCAAGGATCTTAGCTTGTCGTTCTTCTGCCGCTTGGATAACGGGGGCGTCTTGAGACATCTCGTACAGAAGCTGTAGGGCCTCTGGATCCGTCACAACACCACGTTCCTTCATCTCGACTTCGCTATCGCCCCATCGAACCGTTCGTTTCTCGAAATCGAGTACAAACTTCAATTCGGCTAGTAGGTCAAGTCCTAGAATCAGGTCGTAGGGTGAATCTTTGTGATCTGTATGCTCGTCGACGTGACATGGCCAATGAATTTCCTTGCTAGTCGAGAGTTCGGGGATTCTGAAGCGGATCTTTGCGACTTTGTCCGTCTTGAATTTGCCGCCCATAGTCGTCCAAGTAGTAACTCGTTTTCCAGTAGGAACAAGCTGGCTAAGCGTCACAAAGTTCTTAAGAACGATGGAACGACTAGTACCCGTATCTAGAAGAGTTCTAAGGACGTAGGATTCACCTCTAGGATTTAAAGCTTCGACGACTATTTCTGTAGTTAGCCGCCTGGCAATTTTCCTATTCGGCTCTATTCCAGGGCGTGACGTTCGAATAGCAAAACTATGCTCATTTTCGCTATTGCAGTCCATGTAGTCGCTATCAGAATCGCTACTTTCATTACTGCTACTATCTGCCTGTTTGTGCAGCTGGAAGCTTACTTGCCTTTTGGTTCTTTCTTTACCTTTGTCTTTCTTAGACTGTTTCTTGGCAAGGGCTTTGACGACCGTCTCCATTTGGAGCGCCGAAAACATGTTCTCACCGTTGCCTCTCGGACGCTTGTTCGGACGGTCTTTGGCATTGCCAGGGAGACTCCAACACTTGTCGTCAGGGGCCGGATGGAACCTGCCGCAATGCTTACAGGGTTCCTTTCGGTCCCCCTTCTCGCCCTTTTTGCGGTCTTTTCCTTGCTTTCGTTTCTTGCCGCCATCCTTGCTTTCGCTATCGGACTTGCCGGCTTCTTTTTTCTTTTCTTTGTTCTTTTTCTCTTGCCGCATCGCATCGTCAAAGACGTGCTTGGCTTCGAGCTTCTCGAGGTACTTGTAGTACTCATCGAGCCTCATACTGAAAGGGTCGATGTTAGAGGTGAGTAGGTCTCTCTGCCACTCAATCCTCTTCGCCCGATCAAGTATTTCCACGAGCTCGTCATCGTCGAACGGCTCACATGTCGTTTTGTCTTCAGGGATCGGAAAGTGGGCCAACATCCTGTTTTGTCGTAGGAGCTCGGCGCGGAAGTCGGCTAGGGACATCTCCATCATAAAAACATGGTAGCGTAGGTATTGTTTTTGCCTGCGATAGGCGTGTTCCGACCCAAAGTAGTCTCGCGACATCGTTTGGATCGTCTCGTTGAACGTGTCTTCAGGTCGCATCTCTTCCTTCTTGAATCGCAGGTCCGCCACCTTGTTCGTGAACTTCTCCCTTGCCGTTCCACCCAAAAGCATCTGGGCGTACTTGATCTTCTTATCGCCGGTGTCCAGGGGAACATCGCGAATGAGTTCCTCGAACTGGATCCTCCACTTGGCCCATCGCTCCGCGTCGCCGTTCTCGAAGATAAAGCAGCGGGTTTCGAACTCTTCCGAGTCCTTGTCCTTGGGGTCGAGCTTGATCTTGATTTTCTTGACCTTCTCGTCCTCTCCAACGATCTCGTCGTCCTCCTTCGGTTTCTCATGGCGGAACGGAATCGGCGGAGGGTTAACATGCGCCGCTTGCGTCAACAAAAACGCAACCTTCTTGGCGTACTCGTGGTTGTTGTAGGCCGTCTTCATAACCTAGACGGGAGTTTTAAAACTGTGCCCTATCCCGGGGGTGACGATAAAGAAATAAAGACGATTGTAATTGTGAGACCTATGTTATGTTCTATCGCTTGACTTCCAACAACAAGATTGACGAGAGGAAAGATTTTTGTCTTTCAAATATTTGCGACCGGTCGTTCATTTTGTGAACGACTTTCCCTGCGCGTAAATAACGCGCATATATTTATCTATTCGAATATGTCGATTCGCCGATAGCGTCGCCTGTAACTAGGCGTCCCAAGTCTTGGCTAGCTACGACTCCTCGATACCCATGGTCTGAATTATTTCCTTGCCCTAAATACATCTCCTCTATTGGGCGATGAATATTTACTACTTAGATTGTAGGCATGCCGTTGGCAAGGGACTCTATGAGTTAGTCAAATGTTACTATGCAATACACTACAGAGCGCTTCCATGTGTAACGCTGCGACTCCTTTGATCGCTGCGTCGGTGCGCCGTCAGCGACGACGTCATCGTTCGTTCGCGTTCGTGTCCGTTAGCCGTCTGTACGTCCTCCGTCCAACGGACGACTCCGTTCGTCTATGACTACTAAGACTACCAGCGTATGTGACTAAAAGGACTAAACTATTTATGCGTCTCTGTGGGGTATGGCATACATGCGCTTGACCTTGTGCTCAGCTCGATAAGTGAAGGTGGCTGCCTCATAAAACTTCTGAAGATGCTCATTTGCGATGTCTTTGGCCGTGTGTCCAGCAGCGAGGACCAGGTCGAGCTCATTGATTACAGTGGCGCCAAATCTTGGATGCCAATAGGCCCGGACGGCAAGAAATCCATCTGCATTATCCGCTTCCACATGCAGATATCCAAACCCATGAGGAACGACAGCGTTTTCCTTGGTGAATGGGTTGATCTTCAGAGAGCATGGGTTGTCCTCGGTGAAGGGAGTGTAGTCATGTAGGTACTCCTTTTGATCGGTCGCTGTGATCCCGGCACCTGTATCCATTTGACCACGTACCCCAATGTGTGCATCTGGATGGGTGGGGAATCCACGGGCCGGTCCCATATCAGTCCGAACAAATTGTGGGTGTGGGAGTCCCTCAGCAACGCCAAGATCAATTCGAACCGCATTGACTGCTTCTTGGAAATCCAATGCTCTCCCCGAGTCATGGGCGCATTCTGGAGAGTCTTGAAGGAAGTCTATGCGGCAGTCAAGGCCAGAGACATCATTATCAGCAGTGACGTCGATAGACACAGGAGCGGCAGTAGCAGCGGCAGCGTTCTCTTCGTCATCGTCAACAGTTTCAACACAGGGGGCTCTCCCCGAATCGGAATCGGGAGGCTCAGGGTCCGGCAACGGCGCTCGAACCAGTTCTTCAGACGCAATACTATCGTTTCCATCCTCGTGCTCAGGTGAATCAAAGAGCGCATCTCTCCCCGCATCAAAAGGTGAAGAATCCCCATTCAGCTTTTGAGGTGACAGAGAGGATGGGAGATTCGACGCAAGAACTGTTGCATCGTCACAGAAGTCGGCAAGAATAGCCTTGGACAACCTACCGTTAGGTAGTACCGACGTTGTCCGGCACCCACTTGGTCTGGAATGTTCAAATATACGGCGGCGCAGTCCCAAACTTAACCGCGGCCGCGCTGAAAATCCGAATCAGTGTCATAATCCGTGTCGGCGCCACTATCAGGATCATAACCGCCGACGAAATTCACAGAGGACATACGTTCCTTCGGAGGAGGCTTGAAGGTACGTGGGGAAGATTTACCCTTGCCCTTGGAAACCTTGTGGGGTACGGTGGCACGACTCTTGGAAGACGAGTCACTGAGCTTGTTCAGATCGTCGCGACGTAACATCTGGCAAAGACGCACATAATGCCCGCGGAGGAAAGATGTATTGTTGAGGACGGGGCAGTCTGCAAAAGTATGCTTTTGAGAGCAAACAATACAATCAGGGGCTTGGGCGTCAGATGGAGTCTCACGGAGCTGAAGCACAGAAGCACAGTAAACATAGTAGATCTTCTGGTCCGCTGGGTCCTCCGGTACTTCAATGCCATCAACATTGAAGACTGCGATAGTCCCGTCGTCGGAATCATCGCCATCGGTATCCGTTCCACCGGCAGATTCGTCTTCGGAAACACAAGCAACAGCATGAACCCGAACATTGCTGCTGGTGGTACTGAAGGGACGACGATAAGTCTTGGCCGGACTAGCAGACTTGGACTTAGTCGAGGAGCGATTGGATCGCTCGACGGTAGTGTCGGGCCCGTCGGCAGACATCAGGATCTTCTGCAAGGTCTCAACAAGCTGGGGGCCCTTGTATTTGTACAAGAGAGCAGGCTGACGACGCTCGTCGCGAGTGAGCCGATTGAGATCGTGGGAGTAATTACACCCGCTGATGAAGATGTCGACCTCTTCAGGGTCGTCCAGAGTCTTGTTGATATCCGAGATGTAAGCCCGAAGTTGCAGAAAATCATTGAAGATCAAGTAGTACTCCAGCAAGGTCAGCTTTCGTTGCTTGGGGTACGAAGTGATCAAAGTGGAGGGCTGATCATAGAAGGCTGGATGAGACTTCAAAAGGATCGCCTTGAGGGCGCGATATCCATCGCCTTCACAGGAACGAACAATGCCATGGAGTCGGCTGCCCGCTGGGAAGGTATTCTTACGAGCAAGAATGCGATGAATGATGCCAGTCATTCTCGAAATTGAGATCTCCATGCGCTTAGGGATATCGTCATCCGGGTCATCGCCAATCGTAAAACCATAATCACCACCATGGTCCTTGCGAAAACACCACAATGGGAGGGCGAAGAAACCATAATCGTGAAGAATTTGAACAAGGATATTGTACCATTGCCGAATCCCAGCGTGGGAGTCGTCTTCACAAGTGACTTGTGCCTTGAGAAGGGCCTTCTCATTCGGGTCCTGGACCATGATGAACATGGTTCCGTCAGCTAGAACCATTTTGTCGGGCGCTTCGAGGTGATACATGTTTCCACCACTGTATGGGCTGCGCACGGTGCTACCTAGGATCAATCCCTTCTTCCGCTTGTTGTCATAGCGGGTCTTGACATCCGAAGGAAAAGCAGCAGCATTGAATGTAAATAGCGTAGCGCTCGTCGACGCCGAAGTGGGAAGGACGGTAGTTCCGCTAGTCGTAGTCACTGGAACGGGAGCTTGAGGCGGATATACCGTCGAAAAGGCTTGAGCAAGTTCCGCAGCGGTGGCAGGCTTCGGCATATTCTGAGCCATGAGCTGAATCAGTTGCGCAGTGGTTGGTGGAGCCGGAGCAGGCGCAGGCGCCGGAGGTGCGTTCATCGAGAAGTATCCCCAGTCCAAGTACGTAGGTACACCGTTTGGATCGTTGAAGTAGATGTGAGAAGTTGCAATCACAATCTCAACAAAGTCACGTGGATCCTTGCGTTTGGAAGCGTAGGTGGCCGCTTCAAGCAATGATGCTCGGGACAAGCGGCGGTAGGATTGTCCCATGTTCACACTCAATCCTGCACTGGTAATGAACGGAGTAATGGTTGCAACAGGATTCGTTGTTTGCCAAGCATAAGGAGCAATCATGTCCTCCACGATGGTTTTCCGGAGGACGTTGAGAAGGTCGTTGTCCCTTCTCAAGGTTGTTCGGCTGGCGTCGGTAAACAACAAATCGGCGTCCGGAACAGTTCCGGAATACAACATGTTGAACTGTTTGGCAGCGTTCGGGTCTCGACCGTTCGAGTCGAAGCTGATCAGGAACTTCGTTACGGAAGTAAACGGATTCGATGTCATTCTCAAAGTGAGAAGCAATTTTGACTCACGCGGTGGGACTTAGCTATCGTAGCTATCAACAAACTTTCCGACAGTACAGAAACTCGCTATCACTGCTGGACATGCAGAGATGCGACTCGTAGTTGTCTGAATGAGGATTGATTGGGCTTCGTAACCTGTCGAAGTGCTCCTTTGGTCTCCCAGACAATGCAATGCAATTGTTGAAAGTGGTAAAAGAGTGAGCTAACTTTAGAGAGGGATTTTACTCGGCATGCAGAAGTAGCCGTTGCCTCATTCTTCGGATTCTCCGGAAGATTCCCCACGTCCCCGAGCTTCCGTGGCGTCTGTCGTGGATACGGTGAATTGACTCGTTCGACAAAATGTTCTCTGCCCAGCTGAAAGTCTCGGTAGTCTTCTCGAATGTTAGATTCTTTCCAGCCCTGCTCGACCCCTCTCAAGAACGTCACGTGAAGCACATTGTTTGGATGCAGCTAGGCTGAGCTGGATCTTGTTGTTGAACACAGCTATACGCTCCCTCTGCCCAATCAAGGAAGCCCGAAGCAAATAATGGCACGGCGTTCCGGTATGGCATCATCTTTTTTCAAAACGATTCTAGCCACTCAATGTCCAGAGACCAATACCTCTTCATTCGTATTGGTGACACGGGCGAGACTTTTGCCATGTGTAACGCCGTTGAAACTCGAAACCACGGACTGGCGAATGTGCCAATCAGGAAATCGGAGGAGAGGATTGTTTTCAACGTATCGATATCGATTGTCCCTGGATCTTTCTTTTGAGAACTTTCACCCCAAGAAGTAACGACCTTCCACCCGTCCTGTTCAAAGGATGCATTCGGAAGGGACGGACGAAGATGTTCCTCAGATTCATCGGCAGAAACGATTACTACAGCAAACGTCCACTCAGATATAGCATGGTACTCAGTTCTGGCATCCCTGTGATCACTGCGAATGTGGTTACAAATGGCACGAATTCGTTCCCACTCATGGGTTTTGTTGCTATCTCGGGCAAACTTCTCCCTCAAATTGTGCTGCGCAGTCCGATCCCAAACGAATGTCACGCTGGGAGAATTCATAGGAACACCACGATCCTCATCACCATCCTGTGGGAAGCTAGCAGCGTAAAGATACTGCAGATTTTGGGCTCGTATCCAAAACGATCCCCAAGCCCGTTCCTGGGGTAGACCGGAATCCAACAGCCAAGATTTGGGCCAAGGCCAATCGGTAATATTTACTAAAGAGACCACTGGTTCTGGACCATAGTAAAGCGTATTGAAAAAGTCGCTCTTGTGCTCTTGTATGCCCCGTTGAAGCGACGAGGCGGGGGCGCCATGAACCGAAGACTCGGGATGAACGTAGTTGCCAGAGGGAGAGCAACGGCTGGCACTAGCCACCTCCATCAATCGACAATACAATCGATGTTCCGTAAAGCCACAAAACGTTCGATCCTCATTGTTCGAAATAATCATCAGCAAACGTCTTTCCGTCGACACTGCCACTTTCAGAGCCTTCGCTAGGATCTCGAACGATTCAATCCAAGACAAAGGCTTGCCATCGTAGGGTATCGTAAAGGCAAGAATGCGAGAGCAATCTAGCGGACTTTCTAGTCGCGTTCGTAGATAAGTCTGAAATTCTTCAGCCGCCTTTGTTTGCTCCTGTATTACGATGGAATCCAGATTCTTGGCGATGCTTTCTTCCTTCTTGGTAACTCTTGATTCTTGAAAATTGCTCTGCTGGCTCGATTGCGAGTATCCAGGTTCTGTCAAACACTGCGGTGACCAGAGGTATCCCAGAACAAAGCACAGAGAAACCACAAAGAAATAGGCAAAAGAATCCGAACGAAACGGCATCTTGCCGGGCGACGATTTAAGCGCCCCACGCTACAAGTCAGACTCCAACAACGTATCGCAGAACCACTGGGACTCCTCGCATCGATGTCATTCACTCTTGAATATCCAGTTCAACGATGATCATATTACTCTCTGGCACATCGTTACGGTAAAAAGCGTAATTGGGTAATTGTGCGGATCTGACGGCAAAGGAATGGATGAACCACCTTTCCTCATCGGCGACAGGGAGACCGCTTATTCGGCCCGTCGAAGTTGGCGGCATCTTTCACTCGCGCCGCGTCTGCAGCCGGCCGCGACGCGCGATCATAGAATGAATCGTTCGAATCGAATCAAAATACAGCCCCGCGTCCGGGATTCGCCATCACCATGAAGCAGAACACTTCTCAATCCCGGTTAGCGACTTACGAAGACGACCTACAGGCGCCTTTTTGGTCTTCATCCTTGCATCCATCGCTATGTTGATCTACCTTTTGAGGCGATGCCGATTGATGGAGAAATGTACGGTATTACCGGCAGGCAACTTCCTGTTTGACTGGCTGTTCAGTATTGCAAACCAGAGTTCTTTTACAACACTACTGAATGGACCGCTCTACGAAGAAGAAGCAAGGAGGCATCACCGGTATCGTAGCTATAGCCGAGGCAAGCATAAGAGAAAGTAGCAGTAGCAGTTGTTGTTGTTATAGAGGAACCTACCTTCTAGCTACTACTATCATTTCATCCACCCTTTGCAGTTCTTCATAGCGGACCATGATGGTGAAAACGCAATTTCTCCCGATCTGCACGGCGGAAGCAAATTCCGCCGCTGCGCTTTCCCTCCGAAGACGAAGAATGTTGTTCGTTGTAGTTGATGACATTGTGGATGGGGATTCGTTTTGGTCAACTATGTTGTTGTATAATAGGTATGGTTTGTCCCCAGTTCGGATTGTTGACAACTGTCAAACTGTGAAGAAGGGAATGACACCGCAAAAACTACCAATATATTTTACTTGTATGTCGAACGAAGACGGAGAAGAGCTAGAGTCTTTTTAGCGTCGAAAAACATAAGCCCCATTGATGACTCGTTTTCCCGCCAAATTATTACCCCTTTTAAAAAGATCCAAAGCCTACAAAAATTGATATTAATAAAACTGGAACCAGCTAAGGGGTTAATGAGACAATAGCTCAGAACAGCAAATAACGCGTTGGGTCTTTAGTCGTCATCAAATACACGATCGGTTCGGCTACAGCAAGAATTGCAAGTAGAGGCGTCGGGTCCGCGGCCGTAGTGTACCGTACTAACACTCCCGTCGGCAACGAGGAGTACTGTACCCCGACAGGCGGGAAGTGTGATAACGGGTGCGGTTCCATTATCCCGACCGACCCAATAAACTTGCACTTCTGCCGAAGCGCTACTTCCATTTGTGAAGTATTATAATCTTGAAAGACAAGCTACTCTCTCCGACCACTCTCTGTTGGATACGAAAGCTTATAAACCTTCCGCATCATTAAAAACATCATGACAGCCAAATTGACGACCCCTCGCTCCATCCTCAAGTCGGAAAATCAAGGTTTCAACAGCGGCGTTGGCAAGAAGGTTTTCTTTGATGAAATTATGATTCAGGAATACCCAATCATCCTGGGTGACAACCCCGCTGTGTACGTTTGATAATGATGCTGTCTGCCTTTCTCCAACGGATTGTTGCCGATTGGAAGAAGACATGGACGAAAATGACGCTCGACGTGAAATTGTTACTCACAATGGCTTTTTTCTCCTTCGAATCCTCGCATGGACTGCAGGTCGTCTGGTGCACCCGTCACGATCGACTGGAAGTATTCAAATGCCTCTACTGTAGACCTGGACTTCTTTGAATATTGTCGGACTCCTCAGCGAAGACATCGTAAGAAGTTGATTCTCTCCGTACGTCGGCGGGCAGGATTGTAAGTAATTTCTTTTTGCAGTACGAAACAACGGTTGTTCATTGGCGGATTCTCTTGGGCGAATTACTTTTGCGTTTACCCGATTCATGCTCACAAATCTTCTTATTCTCTTGCTTCCTTACTATTATTTCGCACCAACTTCAGTTTGTTGGCCTCTGGTTATTCTTTGGAAGATATTGCAAATGCAACAATGGATGCCGAAAATACCAAGAAAATGCGTGCCGAGTCGCTCAAGAGTGCAGGATGGGCCAATCCATGGGAGTTGCTCAACGGAGCCGTCGAAACTACTGGTGCGGCCTTGAAGAGAGCGGACGTTCTGGGGGTAGGTGCTGGAGTCGGTACGGTAGTTGGTGCGGGTGTCAAGGGCGTCAACACTGTCGTTGGAGTTGGAGCCGACTTGACGGTCAAAACAGGAAAGATGCTGGTCGACGGAGCAATGACAAGTACGCGAGCAGTGACAGGTGTAGGAAACAATCTCGTCGTAAAGCCTGTCGGAAAAGTGGTCACTACCACCGGAAAGGTGGTTACTTCTGGGGTGACGCAGACGGGGAAGGCCATCGGAACCGGCATCACAAGTACCGGCCGTGCGATGGGAAATGTCATGAGCTCTACAGGTCGCGCTCTTTCCTTCATAGTGGGTGGACCTCAGCAGGAGCCACTCGAAGCTGGGAAACGATCGCCCAAGCGTGAATTGAGCCCCAAGCGCTCAACGACAGCTATCGATGTGCAATGATTATTAAATAAGAATTGCAATAGCCAAGGGCTGTGGATACCACAGCACGTTGGCAACGCGCAAGTTACGACTGGGTAGAGACTTCAATGTTATTTCCACACCCCAAATGTCCGAAACAACACACATGAATAAAACTATAGATCAACAATAGCGATTTCAAGACAAGCATCGCTGCAGGTACATGTTATTGCCTGACCGTAAAGCACTCATTTACTCGGCAACTTACTGCTGCATTGACCGAGCTACAAGTGCGATGATGAATGATGAATTTTCATCTAGCTATACCCTCTAGTCTGGTTTGCCTAGAAGCGAAAGGAGTGAGGATACTCGCACTCTTCGCTGTTTCAGTAGTAATAGTTCGAGTCGAGTCGGAGGAAGCGGAGTAGCCTTCGCTCTTTTCTTCCGCCTTTTCGATTTTCTTCCCTCGGCGGGCTACAAAGGAACGCGGGGGGCGGCCGGACGGCGAGCGGCGATTGGATCCAATCACAGTACAGTCGAACTACTCGAACTCGTTGAATGGCCAGCGCGGCGGCGCGAAGTCGATGGCATCACTGGTCGAATGTATCAACTGTCGGCCAGATTTCGATCGAGAAAGATCTCGGTGGCTGCATTTCCCACCACAGAAAACGAGAAAGATTTCCACCCTCGTCATTGACGACAGAAGGCCACAATCCTCCTCCTGCTTCCTTTTCACAAAAGTACTCGCCTGTCTATTCAAGCTTGTGCAAAGAATGAAAGTTGCCGAATCCATGTTCCGACGAGCCCTTCCCCTGGCGAGGGGAATTGTCGCCAAGCGCGCTTTTCAGCCGTCGAAAGCTGCACTAGCTGTCCTACAGCGCCAATCTCCGGCGGCTAGCTGTGCTACGTTTGTGGCACGTCCGTTTTCTTCCGATGTACAGCAAAGTTTGATCGATATTCTTGCTAGAGAAGCAGCTGAAGAGAAAGACAGTGGTAACATGGAGATGCCGCCTGATCTGGCAGACCTCAAGTCCACTTTGGAGAAGAACTGGAAAATCGTCGAGGATGGAGCGGTAACGAATCTTTTCATGAAGGACAAAAAGGTTCAAGTTTCCTTCCATTGCCAAGATGCCGTGGAAGAGGCCGAGCAATACTACGAGGAGGATGGCGAACAGGAGGAAGAATCGGCGGCTCCGGTACGATTCTGTGTTACCGTTGCCAAAGCTGGCAAGACTTTGGTTATCAACTGTGTCAGCGAGTTCGGGGCAGCGAGAATTGAAGGTGTCATGACAAGCGCAAGCGAACCAAATGCTATCCATGCCAACCAAGGTGAGGTCCCTGACAAGGCACAATATCAAGGTCCTGACTTTTTGGATCTAGCCGAAGACTTGCAAGGTGCCTTCTTGGACTACCTGGAAACTGAGTGTGGCATCAATTCTGATGTGGCAAGCTTTGTTGCCATGTACACCGACTACCGAGAACAAATGCAATATGTGCAATTCTTGAAGGATGCACAAGGTATCATCTCCTAGAATAAATGACTCAATGACTAGCAGAAAATTTGTCAAAGCGTAATATGAACATGGCTTTTTGAGTACTAGAAGGATGTCGATCGATGCCTACGGTGGTCGCCTTGTTTTCCAGACCGAAATGCATTCCTAGATGCTTTCGCATCTGGGTGCTGATAATCAACCTTCACAGCACAACCCGAAAGGGAAATGACATTATATACTTGAGACTTGTACACGCGACCACCCGATTCCGCTGGTACAGCGCGGTATGCTGTTGAAGGGAGCCAAGAGTGGTTAGCGGGACGCAATACTTCTCCCTGACATGCCAACCAAATCCACTTACCAAGCATCGCGTTTCCTCCGAGCGATGCTACGTGGGCCCGAGCAATGGCGTTGCACTCTGTCACGAAACGGTGAAATTCTGCTACCTCCAATCCGCTAGATTCTCGAATGAAGTGCATGGAAATCACGCCCAGATATTCAACAACTTTCCCGCCGGTTACATGGTGAAGGGGTGTGATTTCGACCGCCGTTTCAAGAACATTTACTGGCTGCTGGGCCGTGAGAGGCTGCATCATTGCAAATCCTTGAGCTGGAGGGGGTAACGGCTGCTTCAGGTTAGGGGCATTCATTGAACCAATTCTCAATATCTTGAGTGCTGTGGTAGGAGAATGCGGCGACAAAGGACTTCCTTCTGTTTTATTACGACCAAGAAAAGGCCTCGGAGATAACATTTCACCAAAAGTTCGAGATTTGGGGGAGTTATTTCCGACAGAAGGTAGTTCAGGGCCAGGACCCAGTTGCACCGTCAGTCTTGGGGAATTTCTCGGGCTCTGAGACGAATGGCTGTCGTCGCTATCCTTGGACAGATCGAACTGCCCCATGTGGACTCTTCTCATTTCGTCACTGAGCATGTCGACGATGACGGTCGTACGATTCTGCAAAAAGCCTGGTTCAAGCTGAAACAGAGATGGCACTCCGGTCTCAATTCCTTTTGCGAGTTCCCGTTGCTCTGAGTCTTCTCGCCGCCTTATCTCAAGCTCGTCCATTTCTGTGTTGTCCGAGTCCCCTTCACCATCTTCTTCGATCTTGGGAGTGTAGTCAAAACGACGCTCCAGGACTACTTTGCCGATGCAGATAAGTTCGATCATGTCATCCGGGGTTAGGTTGACCTGAGTTCGCACACCGCATAAATTTGCCGGAACACGGTCCCTTAGCTGTTCACAGAGTTTTGCAAAGAGTTCTTGGAATAAATTCGAGAACAACAGGTTTGTCCGAGTTCCACGTACAGCGTTCCACTTGAACCGAAGCATAGACATGACCATTTCCCCGTCCATCGACTCGTGACCTTTGCCGCCAGTACCGGTTCCAAAGTCAGGCATGTGCTGACAGGTACTCATTCGAATCCCAGGCGGCAGGGCTTTGTCTAGGAGAACGGTAAGAAAGTCTTCATCTGTCTCATCGTCGATTTCAAGGACAAAAGGTGCTTTGTCATCGCGGTACATTCGGCGTCTCCGGCGCCGTCCCCTACCCTTGGTCGAGATTAAAACGTCAGAGTTCACGTTTTCTTCGAATTCGTCAATGTCTTCCATGTCGGGGACGGTGCCTCGACGTTTTCCAGATCGTCTATTGCGCTTGGGGCTACCGCTCGGGTCGTCCTCAGCGTGAGATCCACCTACGGAAATATCAGGTCCCGAGGTAAATGCATCGTCGAATTCCAGTTCCAAGGCTCCATCACCAAAGCCACCTTGAATACTGTCATTGTCGTTGGTAGATCCTCCGCTAGAGGAGGTGGCACCTCCTGTCTGTTCATTTGAATTATCGGATTCCTTATTGTTTTCATCTGAATTGTCTGATTCCTTATTGCTTTCAGACTCACTGGAGCTGCTGGAGGATGAGCTGGACGACGATGAGCTCTCCGAGGATGGGCTGTCAGCAGAAGAGGACGAGGCAGCATCGTTTTCTTCCATTGCTCCAGGAATAGTCACAGGTTTACCGTCAGTCAGGTTGGATGTCGGACTTGTAGTGTGAAGCTGACTACCGTGAAGTCGAAGGGGCTTGGTTCCGACTTCCGGGTCGATCGCGGGCCCTTCGGGGTGTTCTTCCATGAATTTGGCCAACTTGGATTCCATGCGCTTGCTCTTTCTGTGGCGCTCCTCTTTCTTATTTCTCGCCTCCTTCCTTGCTAAAGCACGCCGCTGCTGCTCCTGCTTGAGTTTCATATACCTCTTTCGGACACGTTCGGCATGGCGCTGGGCAGCTTCCGAGAGGCGGTGGCGGTTCTTGGCAGAGATCTTTTCAATCATTTTTTGAAGATTTACCAATTGATGGTCTTCCTCATCTTGAACGGCAATCGTACGGGAAATTTCCAATACTCTTGGAGGTGGCATTGCCGTGCAGTAAACGGCAGTGGCGGTGACGGTGGAGACAATCAATGTTCGCCCCACGTCCACTTCGTTTTTCACACTAAAGGCAGCATTTCTTCCAAGGACTTTTAATTTCAGCATGAGTTGTCTTGCAAGTTCGTATTCCAAAAATGGCAGCGCCTCACTGACAGCCAGAGCGTCGCTCTCGCCAGCTGCAGCGGGACGAGAACGGCACACTCGTGCTTGAATAAAGATTCCACTACCTCGGATTGGCAACCGAGATGGAGGCTCACAGGTTGCCAACACTACTTCCGGTACCCATTTCTTTCCACAAAGCCGGCACGGCACCAGTTTCATGTTGCTAAAGGGTGCCAAACGATGATGATAGGGCACATGGCAGTAGGAGCATGGTTTGGCATCTCGTGCTCGAATCACACGGTGTCGACCGCGCTTATCTCCGGTAGAAAACGGCGTGGAGTTGCCCATGCCTTCAATGGAGGCGTCGTCCGCGATAATATTTGCCTTGTTTGTCTTGGACGTCGTCGACGAGGTCAATTTGAGAAGAGTGGAGCCTCCACTTGCATCTCGTCCTCGCATTCGTCGATCGAACCGATCTGATCTAAAAGCATTACTACCGAGCTGATCCGACGGTCGTTCTTTGCCATCGCCTTTTTGATGATCTGTGGTGTCGTCCGCGTCCATGCTAGTATCACCTTTATTGTCCCGACTGATATGTGGCCACGGCCGATCCCACAAACGATGAGGCTGATCCTTAATCGTCATATCAGGTAGTCCCCGAACCGTACAAGCCGTCCCGGTAATAGACAAAATGGCCACATCTTCATGAATGGTAGACGCTTCCAGGTACCCAATGACATGGGAGCAACAAAGAATCTTGGCATGCGATCGAATTTCATCACGAAGCTCTGTCCACCACGAGTCACGCGTTTCTTGATCCGACAACTTGGATGCCAGATTGCCCAGATACTTGACGCTTCGAGCAGTGACAAGACCTCCAATGCGGACGCGCACCCGCGGATCAAAGTTAGTAAGCGTCAACAGCTGTACCTCATCGTCGTCTTGATGATGGTGATGATGAGATTCCATTGCCGGCATACTAAATAAGGATGTATTACGGCTGTGGGAGGCGGGTTCGGGGCCACCGACATTGGTCCGCCGAGAAGGGGATTCCACTTCTTCTCGTTCGCTGTCCGTATTGACGACTCCTCGGTTGGAAGGGTTTCTCCGAATAATGTTGTCTTGCAATAATAACTTGCTCTGATTGCTGGTGCGCTCTAGCTTGACACAAGTTCCATAGGTTCTAGCCACAATACCCGAGTCTCCTTCGACGTCAAAGTTCTGATGATACCCAAGAACGGCATTCCCTCCCTTGTCTAGCACCGTCTTGCACATGCGTCGACGCACCGATGCATCCAGGAGGTAGAGTAGCGTCTGACGCGTCTCATGAGAGACTTGTGTGTTGGTGCGTCGAAAGTTGTTGTTCCATTCAAAGTCTGGATCATCGGCAACCACCAATTCCTCCACGAATCCAAATATGTGAGTGACGGTGTAGCCGCTGGCAGGGTCCAAGGTCGAAAATGGAAAGAGCTGAACTCCTGCAAGGTGTGATTGACGAATCATTTGTGAGAAATGAAAGAGTTAATTGTCCATGATGTACACATATGTCGACTTACCTGCGGACGAATCCCTGAACGGATTCACGTCACCAATAAAGTTTAACTTGACGGACAAGCCCAGTTCTCCCCGGACTCCTCCAAGAGTATCATACAATGGAAACCAGCCGTCAATAATGCCTCCTCCCTGGCCTTGCTCGTCATCTTCATCGTTCGAGGCCGATTGCATTAGCAGAGGATTCAGATCAATGTACACTAGACCCACAGAGCCATCGTTGCTCAAAGCCTCCGAGTCGCATACTTTGAAAATCAGCGGCTCATCTTGCAATAAACTATCCGACGCGATATCAAAGCGAATTTCTTCATTCCACACTGGATTCAAAGATCGCCGCACCACTTTGGTCTTGGCCGAGTAGCACTTTTGCTTTTCCAGACTTTCTTCGCCTTGATCCGTCAAATTGTAATGACCCCCCAAGGACACGAGGACATAGGCATCCGTAGACGGATTCAACATATTCAGCGGATTATTGATAATACGGAGGCCTCCTCCCGAGGCAATGCCGGATGCGGCCGGCCGATTGTCCATGACGGGCAAATTGCGGGCGCCCTTGACGCGCACTTTGACTGTCGAAGGCATCTTTTTCTTCGCTTGCCTCCTCGATCCTTCTTGGTTCCTTCACGATATATATCAATAGGTACTTCGCTGGGTGGTATCTTCCAAAAAGATGTTACCAAGGAGAAGGTTCATCCAACCCTGAAAGACTCGTAACGCATAAGATTTGCTTCGGCGCCGCATCATCCATCATGTTCTTCTCTCGTGGGGCAGGGTGCTTTCGGTGTGGTGGCAAAGATAGCTCCTCAAGACTGAAGATCCGTGACTCACGACTCAACCGACTGAGGTCGATGTACTCGACTTGTTCGAATCAGAGAAAAACGACGGTAGCGCTTTGTGGTCTTCTATCAATCAAAGCATTATCCGAAGAACTACATAGCTCTAGATTCGGAAAGGAGAGGAGGAGCAGGAGCAAAAGGTATATGTAATAGAGATACTACTACTCTCGAACACGACTAATCTGCAATAGAGCTTGCTTGCCAGTCCAACCCCAAAGACGCTTTTTTCGTGCGAAGGACGCGGGTGCGACATGAGTCCGACAACGAAACTGCGTACAATTTCACACGACCTTTTGTTCGTCGGGCTTCAAACTGGTTCCCAGTTTAGACACCCACTTGCAGACCCAGTTACAAACCCACTTCCAGTTTCCGCATTGTGTTTGCTTCTTGCTTCTCTCACAAAATCTTGCACCTATACCCCACAAATACCTTTTCACGTCTTTTGGTCCAAAGACTGTCTCAGCCCACGCATCACTCAATATGACACGACAAAGCATGCTGAACGACGGAACATCTCAATTATCCCTCCCCACATTGGAAAGCCTCCGAGCCGTTCGTCTGTACCTTCCACCCGTCGGGGCTGCTCTTTCGAACGTTTCACATCGCTGGAGTGGTGCGGGTGCATCATCATCACCACGCAACAACAACAAGCGACCCATGGAACAGTTATGGGAGCAGAACTTGGCAAACAATCTAAGGGATGGTACATCCACCGAACTAGGGTGTTATCTATCATCGTCTGGAAAAATGATTACCGTTGGACGCTCACCCATGTGAGACCTACCATAAGCCAGCACCACTATAATCGCTTGGCCACAAAGCCAGACGTTGCTACCACCTTAGCTAACATCATAAATAGAATGTATTATACGAAACAGATTCGCCTTATGTTAGTAGGCTCTATTTGCAAAGCGTCCGCTTTGTTATTGTTTTGTTGTCTCATATTCTTTCTTATGTTCATCCTTCCATATTTTCTTGGCAATGTCAGGAAAGAGCGTAAAGCAAAAGGCGTGCGCTACCGAAATGTTCCAAAACTCTTCGTGTTTCATAATGAGCCCTTCCTCGTCCACATGGTAAACAGTCGTCCCACCAAACGTCGGCAAAGGAGGTCTCCAAGGTAGATGCAAGACTAATTGGAGCTGCCAGTCTGCCACTAGCGTGTTGTCGTCCCCAATTTCAAGAGATCTGAGCGTTGCCTTACTTTGATCCACATCGAACAAATGGGCGGCGACTCCCACATACTTGCGCAGCCCTCGAATGGGCATATCCGGATCCGGACCAAGAAAGAGACAGTCATCGCGGTAGCAAGCAGTCGTCAGTTTGCCAGTGACATAGTAACCCTTGCCAGTTTCGGGCTTCCAATCATGCCAAACAAAGGTCCTTAGATCCTCTAGAGGAAGGCCCTTGTATTTGATACGTTGCAGCTTCTTGTTTGCTCCCGCTGGTCTCCACGCTTGCGGCGGCCCCATCAATGGCCAGCATTGCCGCCTTATTACAGTGTGTTTCATAACTTTTTCGACGTTATCGAGCATATCGCCGTATCTTCGCCTCAGGAATGGACACTTGATGATTTGTGATTGATGATACCACCGATCCAAGTGTGTGAGGCACCACGCTTCCAGTGGCGATAGCGTCGCCGTCGTTGTTGCTGGGATTGTCAGTGACATCGCAGCGACCGCACTTTCGCCACCACCAGCTGTTATTGCGCCGGGACTGCATGGGTGAAGCGCAGCAGGTGCCAGCAAGAACTCATCATTATCATCGTCCAGCTCAATCCCTATCGTTTCCTCGCTGGCGGGGGCTACTCGACTGGTTGCAGGCCCCCGCAGTTCTTCCGTACACGTCTCCTTGGATGGGAACGTTCGCTGCTGGTTATTCGTAACGCCGATATACGAATGGACTGATGTGCTTTGCGAAAGAACTAACAGGGCGACTGCCCGTTGTATTCTACGTGTTGAGGATTTCATTGTCGGTCAAAGAATTTCGCGATATGATCAGAGGAGAAAACGTCGCTTTGGTTCGCTTTGTTGAATTGGTTGCTCTTTTGGGCTCGACTTTGGTTGTTGACGGCCTTTTCATCTGCTATTGCGTCCTGCTTCTTTTGGGGTCTGCGCTTTGCTTGGCCATCACAGATTTGTCCTAAGGGCTAAGCTCAACACGGAGAATAGTGATTGATAGACGGACGGGTGGTGTGAAATCCCAAGTTCTCATTGCCCCCATCCTATTTCTACAGAATGTGAGTACCAGCAAATTTGGGGACCGACTGTGCTCGCTCGATAGCGAGGTTTCCATTGCCCTTTTCGGCAGAATGAAAGAACCCCACCAATACATTTCTCCATCATCAAGTTGGAAGTACGTTTTGGTGTTGGAGGGTTAGCAATCATTCGTCGCTTTCTACGGCAACGTACGCACGGACTTCAACAGCTGCCTATGCTATTAAATAAGTTGGTCGCGAAGAAGAGAGCAGACAGTTTCGCTCCGACGACACTTCGCATTGAGGAAAGCTAAAGGATCTGCCGTGCAAAAGAAATCGGGACCATGAAAATGTCAACCAGCAGCTGGGTTTGACGTCTGGCGGGCTGCACTGACGTCGTCGCTGATGTCATGGGTGTAAACAGCGGCTCCAGCGATCTCTCTGTAGCTAGAGGGTAGTCTTTTAGCTAGCAAGAAGGCTAGCGCTAGCTTCTAGGAGAGGTGGTGTTGCTTAAACTACTTGGTAGAGAGGGTCTCTTGCATCATGATAGCTGCTGCCTTCGTCTACTGCTATGTTTTACTGTACTTGGTAATACCGCTCGAGAGCCACACTACTATATCTGAATTGTCAATGGCGTGGTAATGTTTGAATTTATACAACATTAGGAGAAGTTCAGCCAACCGTCGAGCGGGTTGCTCATACGGAGGCAGCTATTTACATTCTCGTTCCACCGGTTCATCCATTTGATATATACAACAAAATCGAATGAACCATGAGTGGACGAGAGCTTTACATGTCGTTGGCCGCGTAGTATGTATAGGTTCGCATGGCCTGCGGCAGCTTTCGACCCCGATTATCGAGGAACGCTCTACTTAAGCTCGTTCCACAACAACGATGGTTCCCCGGTTGCCCTTCGTGATCCTCAAGTCGTCGTCCAAGTAGAGGACATCGAGGTACCCAACAGGAGACCGCTTCATTTCAAAGTGAAAGCTATGCTTGGTGAGCGACTCATCGGAAGGATAAGTCAAGCCAAGCAGAAGCTTGATGAAGTACTGAAAGATCCAACCGAAATAGGATCGTTCTTCGTCGGCCTTTTTGTAGGCTCCTTGAAAGGTCTCAGACCAAAGGTTAAGTTTTGTGGGGTCTTTGCATACCTCTTCGGCGGGCATTAGCGTGCCGCCGCTAAACGAGACCATGAGACGATTATTTACATCAGGATTCTCATAGCAGTATGCCTCGTTGATTAATATAGCAGGAAGATCACCACCCGGGGTATGGATGGTGATGTCGACGACCAGGGGGTATGAAAATTTCGTCTTTCCATCCTCCATGGTTCCTTGTCTACTTACAGGGTTGCGAACACCTCGAGTTGTGCACACAAGCTTGGCAGGTTGGAAGATGTTGAACGACATCCTTCCTAACGTGTACTGTATTACGTCTTCCTGTCCAGGTTCCGACTTGAGACGCCCCGGAAAGTTGGGGCAGGTCAAGGCGGAGAAATCACCAAGAAACCCAGGAGATCTTGCGCAGTTCTCGGTGGGGGGATTGAGCTCGGCAAGTTCGTTGATGACGGCCACAACATTGTTATCTTTTGTGCATCCGCCGTTCTTAGCCAAAAGAGACTTAAGCTCAACCTTGAGCTCTTCAATTCGCGTCAGTGGCTCAGATCGCGAGTGTTGGGAAGATTCTAGATCCGCATCTTTCGCTGCCACCCGTGGCGTTGATTCAGAAACAGATCTTTGTGGTAGAAGGTTCCAGCCCATTGTTTGTTTGTTCTTGTTGATTTTAAAACCTGCTTATGCTTTCTTGCAAGAGCTCAGGTTCGATTTGTTGTGTGCCTCTCCTGATGAAGCCTGATAAAGACAGGTGTTGAGGGCGTTATGGAGGCACGAGGAGGGATGGAAAAAGTTTTTCTTCGTGCAGGCTCTATTATATCACTGACTGTAGACGTCGTGGTTTTGAGACGGCCCAACCACAAATCAACGACCACACCCTACGAAGGCGGACGAACCCCGTGCTTGGCTAGAGCGGGGAAGGCAGCGGGCAAAGCGCAAAAAAGCTCCAAACAACCCAGTGAAGTGTACAAACGGAGAAGGAGTAGCGTTCTACGTAAACCTCGGTGGGGCTAACGAGGACGACGTCTTGACAGCCGAACAGATCTCCATGACCATTGTCCCAACCATCTGTTCGAGGATGACGTGAGTCATTTTACTTAATGAGAGACTATAAAGAACAGATCCGTCAGGTCAGAAATCTTGTCTCATTGGGGGAAGCAATTCATAATCGTATCCATAGAATGGGAGAATTGCAAAATGATGAAAATGTCATATATGCCATTTGTGTTTTCGATTATTCTTTTCCGATTTCTAGCCGGGATAATGCTAATGACATCATCGATTTTTGTGTCTAGATGACATGTCTTTCTCTTCCCCGTCTTCTTTACTCAATTTTCATATGCCTGCCCTACATATCGGTGCCGCCTACCTGGGGTACTGCATATGTTTGATAGATAGGTCAGATGACATCATGTGCTGTCACTCTGTCTGTCTTTCGTACGTCCTCCCTGGGAGGACTAGAGGACTAATGGGATCAACTAGAACCACTCCTGCGATTCGCATTCCTAAGATTTCACTGAGATTTCGCGACGGTGAGATGGAGATGTATCTTTTCAGTTCGTGTGCTTCATAAAACAAAACAAACACCTTAACGATAATGGCGACGGTGAATTGCTTGTGAGTAGTGCTCGCCATTCATATCATTGGAGTTCCAGAAAAACCTCAGAACGCGAGCATAGTCTTTTATTTTTATATCTTGCCTACAAGAGGATATCCGAGCGAACGACCAAGAACGCCGTCCCGGAAATCCAAGAAGGCTTCTTTTCCCTTATTCTCTATCAAGAGCAGGAGATATGGGCTCTAAAGGAAAATCTAAAAAGCGGAAAACAAATAAGAACCATCAACATCAAGACGAAACCATCGATGGGCCAAGTGGCAGCCGCCATGGCCATGGTTCATTGGAAACCACAAAGAAGCCGCCGACAGAGTCCGAAGCCGCACCGTCGATTTTAATTCCGACGGAAAATAATGCCCAAGGAAGGAAATTTCTCACCCAAGACGATGGACAAGCCTTTCACGATTATATTCACGATCATTACCAAGGCTTTGTCCATATTCCCGCCGAAAAAGTGACGCCGTCCAGTTTTCACCAAATGGCCAAGACGGCGTTCGAGCGACTTCGAGATGCCGGCTACTACCAATATGACATTGTCAAAGCTGGAGGAAAGCATGCATCCCGAACATTTGTGAAACGGACGTTAGTAGGAGAACCTGGGATCACTTACAAATATCTTGGTCTTCGACTGTTTGCTCATGCCTGGTCGGGCCCTGGCGTCCTTCCAGTGATGAAAACCATCGGCGATCTGAACGATCACATGATTCGTATGACCAAGCAATATAAGAATCATGGAAAGTGCGATTACAACTTGACTCTCATTAATTTCATGGAACCTTCGAGCCATTCCAAGATCGGATTCAAGGACGAAGCATTTTATGGGATGGGGAAGGTGTCTGTCAGTTGGCATGCAGATTCGTCGCTCGAAAGCAACTCGTCGATTGGAGTTTATCATTGCTTGCCCTCCCAGCGCTCGTCAAAATGGGATTGGAGAATCGGGCTTCGTCGAATACCCGAAAGTGGTGAAGATGCAAAGGATATTTTGCCCGTCGTGGCTTCTACAAAGGACGGCGATGCCTACTTTTTGCTTGGTACCTTTAACGAAACGCATCAGCATTGCGTGCTTGCCGGGAGTGAGTCCAATAGGATCAGTAGTACTCATCGTGTGGCAGTCACTAAAGAGGATACGTATGACTATATCCATAAACGAGCAAAGGGTGCCCTAAAGCGGTTTCGTCTCCAACTTGCGGGTGACAGGGCGTCCATGGACCCCAAAGTGATTGTCTACTGCCAACGAGTCCTGACGGAGGTCGAGACAGAATGGATCGCCCAGTACTGGTTACAAGGAGCAGAACACGATAAAATGAGAGTGTGGTGGCAAAAGCCTATAAGGGCTTTGGAGGCACTGTGGCTCGCTTTGGAAGAGCTTACGATGCAAATGTATCAACTCTGCGTGAACGAGACGGTCAGTATTCCCAGGCTTGCGTTGAAAGGATTCCTTCTAGAGTTAGAAAGTCGACGATCACTAAGGCAACAATGGGACGAACGTCGTGCTGATAAGATCTATCAGCGCCGTATCCATGAATCCTTTCGCCCAGTGGCAAGACCTACGTTTAGTGAGACGGACCCTACGCGACTGGGAAAGGATTTAAGCCCAGCCATTGCAAAGCTCACTCAAGTGCGACAAAAGCAGCTAGAGATCAAGAAAAAAGACGCCCCGAATAAGCCTGCTGGCGTGAATAGTCCTCCATCGGCCAGGAACGACAAGAAGCGGCCTCTCCATTCAAAACAACAGCAACACCACGACAGCAAACCAAAGAAGCGACGAAGGGACAAGTGACATTAAAGATTGACCCGATAGTATTTCGTCGTCTTGTTGTAACCTGAGTTGTTCTTTTTACATTGATTCATGCTACCACGTACAAAACGTCTCGACGACCGTACTCGACTCTAGCTATTACAGAATAAGTACACGCTCTTTCAGAGCTTTCAGAGGCCAGCACCCTGTGCGTAGTTGCGGGGGCAGAAGCTTGACTATTGATCTGATCATTGCGTTGTAATTGGAAGTACATTAGGTGATGCCAAGTCTACTGTGTCATAGCTAAAAGCGACTACGTTGTAATCGTGGTAGTCTACTTCTGATGGGTGGGCGGCGGGCGGCGGACGGTTGGAGAATCTTCCCCAAACGATGTGCAAGATTCGATTCCCCCAATGAATCGTATCGTGAAACGTGGAAGAAGCGGAGTCGTCGCGGTCGTGCATATGCCAGCGAACAGCCGCTATCGTCGGCGAAGATGTGCCGATACAGCGCGTTGGGCGACGTGGAAACCCGTCAGTTCGTAGAAATGGTACATGATTTCACGCGGCGAAGGGGAGTGCGCCTGCCAGCGCTCGCAAGTTGAAGAGCACGGCCCATCAAGCTGCTTTATTTCAAAGGGGAGAGCCGCGGCACCACCCAGCACGAAACACGCGGCAGCAGCGAGAGCGCGAGAAAATCGCCTTGCAGCGGAATACCGCGGGAGAACGACTGGTCGCCGCGTTCTGCTGGAGGCCCATCATCATCGGCTCGCCTAAACCGTGTTTCCTCTTTCCTTCTCTCACAACTTTGGTAGGGTCAAGAAACCTTACCCAAAGTAGAAAGGAGTTAGCTTATTACAATCCACAACACCAAGTAGAAAGAAGTTACCCACGGTCAAGGTTAACTTAACTTTCTATTCAAACGAGAGGAGCTCCTTTGTCACACACTTCCACGAGCCTCGCCGCATTCCCGTTTGATCACCGCTCGAGTTGCTGTTTGTTTTGAATGCAGAAAGATAGCTGCCATCTGGAAAGACCCCAGCAATACGACGATGCCTTTTACTTTTATTCGGATGCAAGAAACGTTCCCTTAAAGCTTGCAATGGCTGACTGCAATAACGCTATGATGACGGTCTCGTCTACCTCGGCGTATGTGCTTGCCACGGCCCAGTTTCTCTCTACCATGTTACTAGAACGTTCCGAGCTCCTTGGCGGTGCTACGGACCATCCTTCTAGTATTTCCAATGATAATGGGTGGGGTGGGAAAATCCCTGCCTCGTCTGCGGACAAGTCGGCTCCCTTTGCCACTCAGTTAGCAGTCTGCACCGATACACTCCCCTATCAGAGCGAGGCGACCAGCGCGGGTCAAAGCGAAAGTAACAGCGAGGAGGAAGAAGAAGAAGAGATGGGGTTTCCTCATTTCTTGAGCTCCAACATCAGTGTCGAAGACGATGGGGACGACGAGGACGCTGTGTTTCTGTGTTTGACTAGCAAGTACATTGTCTTGGAGGAGTCCATCCCAGGAACTGCCGAGTCTAGCGTCTCATCGGGTTACGATACGGACAGCGACGCCGAGGATAGCGACGATGATGAGGACGAAGACTCCTCCAAGTATGAACTCTTTGAAGATGTTTCGGTATTGACAGCCGATAGCAGCAGTAGTCAAGTGGTTGAAGACGCTGACGATAACTCGGAATCGGATGAGGATGATAGCTCGTGCGATTCTCAAGACGATTATGATGCTACTGAGGCTAAGGATGATTGTTCTATTCCTAACCACGAAGACGACGGCAAAGACCTCAACGTGGAGGTGCCAATTCCGGACGAGGACTACTCTTCCGATGAGTATCTCAAACTATTCGAAGTTGCCCAGTGGCAAGTCGAGCTCCCGTTCCTCGCAGCCATTGAGCCAAGTGCAGTCATTGCGCATGCCACTGAAGACCCCCGCTTGATGACCTTTCTGCTAGACTTGTGTGCTAGAAACTCTGGCTGAAGCAAGCAGTGGAAAGGATTTCGCAGCTGAACGCGCGAGAAATAACACGCCTCAGAGTTTGGATCTTAGAGGATCGTTCCATTGGCAAGACCTGGCAGTACAATGTGTGCTGCAGATTTGCCAAGCGATACCATCATTCTTACAACGGAGAAATTATCCGTTCCAAAATACAAAAACGTCCTTTGTTGTCTAGCCGACGCACGGCGTCGGCCGAAAAAGAACACACAAGCAAGTTGTTGAACTGCCCACAAGATGAAAACCTATCAAGGCAGGTCCACCGGCGACAAGACCAAGAAATGAAAAACCATAGGAATAGTTACACCATACGATCCAATGCTTTTGTTGTAGTCACACTCCACTCGATACGCAGTCTGGGGAATGGGGAAAAGGTTGCGCCCTATTTGCCTCCGTAGTTGAACGGTCGACCACTCACACAACCAAAGTCAGTCGCAGTCGTGGTGGAAAAGTGAGACAACGCCATGCGTCAGTTCGTTCCTATAGCAAGAGTTTCACCACATGTATGGTAGTCGTACTCCTCATATCGTCGTTTTGATGGAATATAGAGTATTATTGTGAGCCTTTTAGTCACTCTAGGTTTAGAATCGGTTTGGCACTAATATGTACAGAAAGTTGCCTGGCGTTGTCGTAACGCAGAAAGGCCGAGATCGCCTTAACCCAACCAATGATATTGGCAAGGATCTTTACATTTGAATCCGCCAACAAAGTGCGGCTCCCCTCCTGCTCGAAGTTGTATGGCTGGAGAGGTTTATCCCCGTATATGCCGACTACCGGCGAGGAGAGGCTTACTTGCCGTAATCACGAATCTTCCATTCGTTTTCCTTGTAAGTAGGGAAGCCACCAGCAGCGGCACTAACGGAGGAGGACTCACCCGGCATCCAGGCATATCCGTCCTTGAATCCAGGAATGGAATTTCCCATCACGTCGTTGGTGCGTCCGTAGACCGATGGCAGGGCCTGACGATCTCCGCATTTGTTTTCCATCAGAGGACTGACATTGGCACTAGGACCGTTCGGACAAAAGATTTTGGAACCCTCCGTGTTCATGGGTGCGATTTCCGCAAGTTGGGCTCTCAGGTCTCGCGCCGAGCTGACTTTGATCTCGCCCTTCTTCATTCGTTCTTCCCAATCCTGTTCCCGGCGGGAGTAGTCCGAGTACTTGGCCGACGCCTCTTGAGGTGCGGCAGCAGCGGCTGCTACAAAGGCAGCGGCAAAACCTGCGAATGCTTGTCTTCGGCTAACAGAAGAGCTTTCCTCATTGGACATTGACAAACCAGTATTCGGTCGGCTGGAAGTCGGCGACGACACGAAACTGTCGCATTGTTCGATAGCCGTCAGGCTTGCGACGAGGGCGATCAAAACGGAAGCAGAAAAACGAGCCATGGTTCAGGAAATATTTCAAACGAGATCAAAGATGAGCAAAAAGAATTATATTTCAATCGTCAGAAGAAGACAGGATGGTCGTTGCCGTCGGAAACTTTTGTGGTTCCATAAAACAGAATGGAAAGTGGAGCACCACGCGCCCAAACATTGTTTCTGAGAAGCAGTGGCCGAAGACGTGTCCGATTAGAACAGAACAAAAATGATTGGTTCCTTCGCGTGATGACGCTGATCGGGAAAGGGTTTTAGCCAATACAAACTGGCTGCTTCAGCTGGCGTAGCGCGAACTGCGACACACAAAATGATGAGGTGTGCCCCTGCTGACGTCAATCTTGCCGACCGCGAGAGAGAAAAGTGTGGCAGGGTATCTACTTCCGTTGGAGTAGTAGTAGCAAGCCTAGCTAACGGGTGAGCAGTGGAGAGAGGTATCGTAGTAGCAGAAGCATCAGCCATAGTAAGTCCTCCACTGTTGGCGATACGATGAAGTAGAAAATACCAAAAGAAGCACCTGTTGGTGGTGGCTACTAGTAGTAGCTAGCAAGCGAGCACAGCAAAAAACAAACCGAAGTACTAACGGTAGTACCGTGATTAAATTTTCTGACCATAGATTACCTTTGGAGGAGCAAAAACCAGCAACAACTGCATTCTAGAAGAGCGTGCTATCTGAAGGTCTATCTTATAGTACTGTGCAAAAACATGAACGGCCTACTTGGCTTTTGAATCTAGCAATTTATTGTTCATAGCGATAGTAGTGTGTCTAGACAACATAATATGGCGTGTTGGGCCTAGCATTCGTTTTCGGCGACCCCGCAGTCGCCGAAACCGGTTTGAAAATATATGAATAAAGGATATAAGCTTGCTCCCCGTGAGCAAGCAAAGCATATTTATCTCCACGAGTCTGCTGTCACGAAATCTTGAATGTCGTGAGAAGCAGACCGGCAAAACTGGATCAGATTCCTTACTGCATCGGACGGCAAGGAACCTGTAGACATGACCTCCTCCTCGGGCCCGTCCGAGCCATCATCGAAACTGCTGAACGCATCAGCAAACGACACGGTCTCGGCAATCGTAATAGGAGTGAAAGAACTCTTGGACGAAGGCTTGGCAACGCTGCCAAACACTAATCGAGGAGAGTGTTGTTTAACAATCTCCACATCCAAATGGTCCGGATGAAACCATTCGTACTCCGGTGCCTCCGGCTCCGGCTCCGGCTCCGGGTTGGGAAGACGCCAAACCGTGCTGCCAGTAGAAGTTTGCAGATGAAGTTCAGGCAACATCCATTCGAATGGCAGGATACTGGATTCAGCAGATGCCTTGGATGTACATTCCAGGTACTTGCTGCTACTCTTGGAGTCGTCATCAGACGGTTCCTCTTCAACTGGAGTGTGAAAGTTCTCGATTGGGTAGAAGACAATCTCAATCTCGTCGTCGGGGTCAACTTGTTCCAGGGAATCGTCAATACCGGTGACATTTGGGAAAAGTTTTCTTGGGCTACCGTGAAATGTAATCTCGATAGCCTCGTCTGCATCCATAGTGGCATCGGGGAAGGGACATACTGGCTCCTCCCCCATGCTTGTGTCGAGCTTTTCCGGCAATGCAAAAACATCCAAGTGAAATCCAAGAAGATCAGAGATATCCTCCTCTTGGGCCGTAGTCACTTCGGGGAACGCGCATTCCGGCTCCTCCTCCATGCTTGTATCCATCTTCTTGGGCAATGCGAAGGCGTCCAACTGAAACCCAAGGAGATCGGAGAAGGATGTCGACTCTTCTGTTGATTCCTCCTCCCCATTCTTCATAGAGCCAAGGAGGAAACCCGTGTGTTCGTCATTTTGCTGCAACTTTACGAGTGTGGTTCGCTTGATACATTGTGGCTCCCTTCCTAAATCCAATAGCTCGGTAGTCGGATCAAACATGATTTCCATGCCTATCAACACCGAATCATCACCGTGCTTCGGCTTTCTAGACTTGCGCTTTCGAGGCTTTGGAGCCTCCAAGGCCTCGACTTCTCCTCCTGCTTCAGCTGTTGGCTTACCGTCAAGGGACGGCCCAGCACATGCTGTGCTGGTAGCAGCGTCAATAACTGAAGCAGCCTCGGCTCCACGAGACTCGGAAGATTGACTTGGAGGAACTACGATCGAGCAAGCGTTGCTAGCTGAAGGACCTCCCCTTGCAGGGTCGTTCAGCGAATCTAAAGTGTCCTCCGAATGCGATAGCTGGATCTCAATCTCCTCCCCGGCTGCACCCACAGCTGGAATAGGTTTTGATACGCGTCGCTTTCGAAGTTTTGGCAAAGAATTCCATAATCGAGAACCTTTGGAGTCACTGTTCCCGGCGGATGTTTCCTCGTGACTGTTCTGAGACGACAGCTGTTCCCTAACAGCAGGAGCATCATCTATTCGGCTATTCTTTGATTGTGTCGATTGACAACATTCGTCATCGGACGCTATTGGCGATGAGGCGGTGGTGTTTGTAGCAAACGACTTTGCTGGAGTCTCCCGCTTCCACAATCGAGACACTCTCCCTCGTGCCTTTTGTAGTGCGGGTCCCAGGCGTTTCGGTCGATCACCAGCTTGGTGGCTACTGTCGTTAGTGGAGACATTGTCATTTGCTCGTGCTTCTGCCTCAGCTACATCTGTATTCCCCACTTCATTTCGATCCCTTATCCGTCTCCCGATCCGGAATCGATTTTCTTCACGAGGGTTCCAAAATCCCACAGAAGGAAGACGAGACATTGCACCACCTGAGCTTGTGCCGCCACTTTCTGCTCCCTTTGCGTTGTGGAATGGCGTGAAATTCAGGTGTGGACGGCTATTATTCGCCTTTTGGAAGGAGGCAAACAGGCCCACTGGCATTGTGGAAAGGCCTCCGCCTGACATCTTGGGTTTGCAAGGTGCGCTTTAACCCTTTTGTTCGGGCCCCGTCTCGGTCGTCAGCCTAAATTTTGGCCACCTGCATCGTCGCGTTACAACAAAGGAGAGAGGTGCGGTCGGCATCCACTCGCGCATGCACCGTTTGCTCTTTCATAGAAGCAACTCGCTTTCGCGGTCAACTTCCGAACACCCATTTTGAGAGGAACGAGATTAACAGAAATGAAATAACCCTCTGAACTGATTATGTTTGATAATTGTAAGTCGATATTTGTGAATAAGGACATAATATCGAGAAATGTATACGTACGAACAGACGAGACGTTAATTTCCGGAGCTCAGACGTTTCGGTTTCGTTGCCGTTTATGTACACAATCCAGTATGCATTTTGGCGGGCGATTGCGCCAGCCAGGCTATTTGTCCCTGAACCGGACGCCTGCGACTCTCATTTTTTGGAATGCCCGCGTACCACGTATTTTACGGTAGCGATCGCTCGCGGACAATAACGGACTACTACTACCAACTTGCTATGAGCACACGAACACATGCGGGTAGTAGTAGTAGACGAATGAGGAAAGGTCAGTCACTAAAATGACTCTGGTGTCTAGACACAGAGCAGAAGATCCTCCTAGTCCCAGAGAGGACATTGTAGCAAGGTAGTGCTCCCCTGCTATGGTTGCGTACGATGAACAATCCCTGTTGTAGCTTCGCGGGCCGCTAGCTACCGTAGTGACATGTTCCGTTCCCAACTCTAGCTACAGTGACGAATCGGAACGAAACGATTGTTTCCATTGATCTTAATCTATCACATCTTGTTAACTCGACTTTCCATAGTATTATTGCTCGTCGTGGTGGCACGGCTCATGACTCTCCACTCCAGCCCGGTGCCACAGTGTTCATGACACCGACGAAAATCGCATACAAAATCGAAAGAAACGTAATACTCAAGAAGAAGAAACCACCAATTTTGGAGGTCCCAATCGCTTTTTCTTTCAATTCAAATAATTCTTCTTTTGTTCTTGGCAACAGGCCAACGAACAGAACGCCCGAGACTTGCATTGCTGTTGTGAGATAGGTGAGATTGATCATTCCTGTCAAATCGTGATTGGCCAGGGCCTCCTTGGAAACATCCCACCAACCCAGCAGGTGAGTGGATAGAGCGACGCTCAGATTCAGGGCGGAATTATTAACTGTTGTAAACATGGCGTAGGATGCTCCCTCGGATCCAGAGGGGCAGAGATGGACCATCATAATGGTCGTGGGCAAGAACTGAATTCCTTGAATGAATTCGGAAAAGGCATCGTCTCCCAAGGCGAACCAAAAGTCGGAAAGCCCAAAGGTAATACCCATAATCAAGAGTACTTGAAGAACCGAAAAGATACCGTTCAGAATTGTGGTGACAATGTACACAAATCGCCAACTGTAGTGCATCAGGTAGTACTTGTACGTCAAGATCCCCATGTATAGCAAGACGCAACTTGCAATATAAATCTTATTCAATTGAATGGATGTAAAGCCCAAAGTTGTGCGTAGGAATTCTCTCCAAGCGCCATTGCCCACTTGCAATACATTATACAGATACACAAAGCCCAATGGCTGCCATACTGCGCGACTGCAGACGGTATTCCAAATTTCCCCGCATTGTTCCCGAGTACTGGCCACGGGAGCATACCGAACTTCTCCCAGCATGTAGACGAGAGGTAAAATGGACAAGGGCAAGAGTGCCAGCAAACAAAAAATCGAATAGGGTCCAAACTTGTCGTACATCACAGAGGAAAAGGGCGCTGCTATCATGAGACCAAAGAATCGGTAGGAATAACATGACGACTGCACGCTGCCTCGAGAATGAATGGGTTCCAGTTTGGCTTTTTCTGCCACCACGGAATCTCCCATGACATCGGCCATCCAGAATCCGGTTCCAAATAGCAACACCACTAAACTCAGCAACGGAATGCTCGGAGCATCATCATGTGCCCGGGTCCGTGTGGAAGTAGTCCCGTCTTCGTCCGTATAGTCTTCTTTAATGATAGTCAAATTCGTGAATAGTAGCAAATAGGTCATACTGGTCGCTGCTAGAAACCACCCCGTCAACATGTAACTCTTTCGACGATACCCCACAATAGGGAAATTGTCCGAGATAAATCCAAACAATAGTTTGAAGGATGCTGGTAAGGATCGAATACTACCGAGCGTCGTTTGCTGTGCTTCTGTCGCTTGCAAATCCAATGGATACACATTAATGAGTGGCCCTAACAAGCCCGACAAGATGCCCACCAGCAAATAACACGCCGGAATGGCTAGATTTTCCGGTCGCAACAATTGACAAGCACGAGGCAATTCAGGTGGGAACAAGAAATCGTGTAAATTCCATGGCTTGTCGTCATCAACGTGTGGATACAAGACGGCTTCAATAATTTCATCTTCAAAATAATCATCGTTGTCCGATGTGCCGGTCAAGGGTCGTAATTCAATTTCCTTGGCTTGTGTAACAGAATTGCTGGTAGCAGAGTCATAACGCTTATCAATGTTGTCACTGTTGTTTACACCATTCACTCCATTACCGTTCATGTCGTCACCACCCATGGTTGTGATATGTTGCTGCTGTTAAAAAAGAGAGATTCTAGCCCAAAAAGCTTCTCAAAAAACGAGCGATAAGCCGACGTGCTTTTCAAGTTTCTCAAGAATGACAGCAACGATGCAATGACAGTGCTTGCCAAACGTTCCACAGCGCAAAGAAGAGAAAAGTTCAGTCTGGACAGTGCTACTACGATCAAGTTTTGGATGAAGGAGTATGAGGAACAGTCGTGCTGGGATATCTCTAGAGTAGCGGCTGATGTCTCTCCAAGTGTGCCTAACGTCAATGACAACGAAGACCAGCAGCCGGCAAAAACCAGCGGTGCGGCCTGTGAAAGTTTGAAGGGGATGAAGACTGGGAAGCCGCCGACCCCGCGTTCCGAATCGCGCGCGCCGTCCACCAACGAACGGTACGATTCGATTGATTCGTTCGAATCGATCGACTAAGAAGGAACTAACAAAGTTTCAAAAATCGCTAGACAACCCGCAAACGTCGAAGGAATAATCATTTCAATCAAACGCTTTGATATCACTCAATAACAGCGAATAGTTTCGCCGAATGTGCCACAATGTCCCGAATTCAAGGGAACAACACAATAAACATGGTACGAAGATGCCACGCATTGTTTATCTTCCGTCTAATAGTCATTCACCACAACAGGAAACGAAAGCTGTCCACAACAACAACATTGTTTCACAATCAAACCCTCTTTCTTCATTCGAAGCATCGCATTTCCATAACTCGCTTTTGATCATCTGAACTTTTCTTTGATTATCGCCAAGTCATAATCGGCGTCACAGAACTCACTTTTGGAAATGGAATTTACTCGATAGTAAAGACTCTTTCGGAAAACAGTTATTTCGTGTCCCCCCAGCATGGGAACGAGACGTTTGGGGAAATCGATATGGGTTACCGCAACTCTTCTCGCGTGGTTACTATTCGTAGCCACACTTGGTACTGTGGTGGGCCAGGAGGTACGTATCATGGTCCTGTTTGCATTGTGTTCCATCGCCGGGCGCAATCTCATTTGAAACTATATGGACATCAGGCCTTTTCAACGGAAGCACCATCAGTGGAGGATTCGACAGAGCCATTGAATTCCACGGGCATTGACTATGAGACGGAAAATATGTTGGCGTTGCGATGGAAAATCGTCCAAGACGGCGTCTCCTACGAAGGACTGCAATTCAATATGCATTTCACTGTCAGCGACTACATTCAAAAGAGCTTGGTCCGATACAGTATCTACGATGGTCCCGGTTGCTCAGCGTCGGCCAACTTCATTACGCATTTGAACTATTTCACTGTTGTGGTCACAGAAGACGACACGAAACCCGGTATTGGTTTGGGGACTCGCGACTTGACACTTTCTACCATAATCAATCCACAGAACATTACCACTTCCACGGTTTACAGAGAAAAGAACGGCGAGACGGAGATTCGATTTTGCATGCGTTTGAGCTTGTACGATCAGCCTGACTCGGATCCCACTGCCATGGAAATCAATCATGTTGAAACCTCCATCAGTCTCATTGTAGACTTGAAGGACGAATTCAAGATCCAGAGTCAAGTAGTCCAAGCCCAAGATAGGGGGAAAGAGACTTCGGAGGACGCATTCTTTGTTGAGGCGTTTCTCTGCACCGAAGTAGGGACACGAATAGTAGATACAGGGGTACTTCTCCAAGGCCAAATGCTGCGTGTTTGTGTCCAGCCTACAGCACAAGCCGTGGAAGTTGGGTTTCGAATGCGATCCATTGATCGTTTCACATTTTGGCAGGGCTATGTCTCCCAAGAAGCCATTATCAATTCACAAGCATCGATCAATGGGCTCACAGATCTGTCTTGTGATGTTGACGCGGAACAATGCGTCTTTGAAACCTTGCTCGTGGCGCCATTCTTTAAGGGACCCAATACGGTGGACGGCGAGGGTTTTGCGACCCTGCAGTTTGGATCGGTATCGGAACGAAGAAGACTGCGAACAGGCTTCCAGCCCCCAAATCCACGTCAATTAGCAGGAGGCCAAAAGGCTCTCCAGTTGGATCGCTTTCAAATACAACGACGAGACCGCCCCACATCTGATGCCAGGTCCAGTTCGTTGACACTTTGGTTCATGGTTACAGGATCACTGCTCATAAACCAAATAATACAGCTTTTGTAACCAATCATTACAGTATCCATTTATCATCCAGTCGATTCCAGATAGACAGGTCCTCGTTTAGTCGCACAATCGGTGATTCATGATTCATGATCGCACAGTTTCATCCCCACCGCATTAGCACTGCTATCGTTTTGAAATTTATATTCCCGTTCCACTTTAGCGATTCGAACATGATAGTGCCGATACCAAACCTCCCGTCCCAATTGTCGTGCCACTATATGTTCCGCTTGTGCCTTCCATTGCTGAATGGCTTCCAGGGACGACCAATACGACACGGTAATGCCCGATCGAAACGGGTCCCCATCGACCGAATTTCTCGCACTCTCCATGCCCAAACATCCTTCTTGCTTCAGAGCTAGCTCATCCATGCGTACTCCAACTTGATGGTAGCCTTGCAAATCATCGCCAGTCAAGGTCGACGTGAAAATCACTGCATAATAATGATTCTTGTGATTGGGATCGCTGGATGTCACCATTCTGGTCGATAAAGCACCTGGGGCTGGCAGGAAAGCCCAAAACGTTCGAAAGATATGAGAAGAGTGAATTGCACCGGAGAAGTGTCGACGCTCTGGTTCATGCTGCCGACGTGTTGTCGGCGGTAGTTCTCTGGTTGTTGTGCATATTGCTCGATCGACTTGGATTGCTTCCAAGCTTCGAAACCCGCGCTCGCCGCGAAAACGATCGCGTGCGCGCGATTATTTCGTGCAAGCCGCACCCACGGCCGGCGCGCACGTTTCGAACGTGACTCACGGTACTACCATAGAAAAGAATAATTTCCTTTTCGAGAGATTGCCCACGAGGTACATTTCCTATTATCGTACTATATCCTTTGCTTCCGACTATTGAAGCAGAGCCTGTGCAAGCGCGAAAGATTGAGCGATAGAGACCTCGTACAGATGTCTTCTCGTACCTCTCACTCCATCCGGGTCTGTCGCTGTCGGCTTAAGCATCCGATCAACAAACGACCCGGGCTCACCAATCTGCTTTGTCAGTTTGACGAGAGCAATCCATCTTTGAACCTTGCTTGTGGTGCCATTTTTACGGGACCCAATACGGTGGATGGCAAGGATTTAGGGACCCTGTAATGCACCATACCTATCCAAAGACGATGACTACAGTATCATCTGCCATCCAGTCAAGTGAATAGAGAAATCAAGCCGTGGCAGCTTCGTTCGACCATTTGGACTTATGCGGTGCCTTGCAATGAATGCAATGGTTTTTCCATTCCCGTGTCCAAAATACAATCCCTCGCCCTGCGGGATCTTCTCCGTTGCGAAAGGTCCCAAAGAGTAGCCCACAGTTTGGGCAACCTACATCGTCGGTCGGCAAGTCTCGATAGGATCCTTTGAACGCCTTTGTTACACCAACTTCGTAATCTAGGTTCTTTCGGCAAACGTACATGTAGCAGGTCTCGTTTGCTTCCTTTTTCGGAGGTGGCTTACGAGCCTTGGATATGACACTCCCTTTGGCCTCCGAGTATATTGCCCGTCGTTCCACCACCGAAAAGCCATTGTAGTCCCGAAGTGCCTTGAGCTTTGTTCGGGGCGATAGAAGCATGTAAACCCCCTGGTCAGCCAACAAGGTGAAAATGTTATCCAATGCTTTCTGAATAATTGTGGAATATGTTTTGCTTTCACCTCGTTGACTGCTCCGAAAGATAAATGTGTCGAGGCAAGCTTTGTCCAAAATTACATCCCAGGCCCCACGCTCTGATTCGTCAGGGTCATCCAGTAGGTTGAGAACGGCATATTCCAGCCCGCACTGGTCTTCCCTTGCATCTTCAGGGCCAAATACGTTCGGAATATCTTTATCTCGGGAATAGCAGGTGTTCACGCAAACCTGGCTGACATCCGTAGACCTTACATGTAGGTTCGGCCCTTTCTCCCTTCCTTCCATGTATTGCCAAAAATCTCTCGCCATATACGAAGTCCCGCAGCCAATCTCAAGGACTCTAAGCCGACCACCTTCCGCAACAGGAGGGCAACAAGAGAACATCAATTCGAAGAGCTCCGGCGTGGGGAGGACAATCCACTCTTTCTCGCCATTAGTTTCGTGATATTCGTCCCAGAACTTGAGGGTGCTTTCTTTTTGCATGATACAAATCGATTGAAGGTCGAAAAAATCTCGGTAGCGTGCCTTTGAAAGACTGAGTACTTCTTCAATCGGGGATGCTCTCTCTATCGCTACCGATGCATGAAACTTAGCCCCTGCACTAATAGCAGGTAGCTACTACTCCAAAAGCTTCAAGAGAGGAGAGATAGTGCGATGGATAGCGCCATCATCTTAACAATCGCCAGCCATTCATTTTTTGTCATTTCTCGTGGCAGGAAAAAATGAACCGCTATGCCGCGAGACGTCGATCGCGTGACGATTCATTCGTGATTCGACTCAGCTGACCATGGAGTCACACACATCTCCCCTATTTTTTGGTTGAGGCATATCTTTTTGTCGATGGAGTCGTACTACGAGAAAGCGGCGAAAGTCCACAAACAACCCTCCGAAAAGTTTCTTGGAAGCACCATGATCTCATGCATGGCGCGACGAAAATGGCAGGTCGTGGTTCGCCATCAATGTTTCCACGGCTTTCTGGACGGCTCCAGGAGGACATACACGGCCCATTGCATAAAAAGAAATGAATTCGATTATGATGAGAACTCTTATTGGCTCTATTCTTCTCATTGGGCTCGGGGCCAGTTCCGCTACTACTGCTGGGCGACCGTTCCAGAGGCTTGAACCAATCGGCACGCCGACAATTAGACGTTCATTAGGTGGGACACTTTCTGCCCAAACACTACATGAATCGTTCAGTATCCATGGCGGTGGTTGTGCCGACTCGGATGCGGTTCTCTTTTCAAAGATTGGGGTTCCCGCGATGTTGGAGACAGCGGCAATGCTAGGAGTGCTTGTGGGTACAAAGAAATTGGCGGAAAAGGTGCAAGTCCTTCCATCTGTCGCTGGGCTACCTGTAATTCAATGGTTGGGCCTATTTTTGATCATTTTCGCATCCAGCTTTTTGGGTTCGATTGTTGAGGGCAGTCTCAGCGTGGCGACCAATCAAATTTTGGACCCAAACGTCGTGCCTGGAGACGCCAATTGGTACAGCAAGCTACAGAAACCAAGCTGGAATCCTCCCGGATGGGTGTTTCCTATTATGTGGTTGATTGTGAGCAAGCCTACTCAAATGATCGCCGTGTCCAAAATCCTGAAAAAGGCCGCGGCCATGGCCTCGGATATGGATACTGCACCCGTGCTACCGATTCCCGTTTTGGCAATTTACTGCGCCCACCTGTCGCTGGGAGATGCTTGGAACAAGGTCTTTTTTGGTCTTCAGTGTATTGGTCGAGGTGCAGCAGTAATCACTGTATTCTTTGCTCTCCTGTTGGCAAGTGCCATCGCCTTTTACCAGGTTGAACCAACCGCTGGCCTTTTTTTGTTGCCGACTTGCGGGTGGGTCTTCGTTGCTACGGCACTCAACTGGAGTATTTACCGCAAGAATAAGTAAGAGGGAAAATGGCTAACTTAAGGTGCAGTCTAGCATGACGATGGGTATTCATGTAATATGGCGCTTCTATTCTTGCAGTCCTGAATAGTACCGCCGGTATTTCATGCTGCTGGGAAATCATCATGGCAAACAACTATCGAGGGCATCCCGGGGCGACGGAAACACTGTTCTTGACACAAAGAAGGAAGGTTAACTCTAAGCTCGAAGTAGTGCTGGTAGGGTCGCATTCGCGTGGATTGCGTAGGACAGCACCAATAGCAAGTGCGACGATACATTGAGCGTTATATTGTTAAAGCAAAGTCGAGTTGTATAACAACACGTATTCATCCAACGGTGCTGATGAGGACGGATCTGTTTTATAGTCTATTTCGATAAAGGCGATAGTAGACATCTTGTCTTAGCTACTTAGTTATTATTATTGGAATGTAGCTTGCAGTCTTTGAAACGTCTTTGTTGCCTCTCGGTCACATAGCGTGGGCGATATCCGTGTAATAGTTTCAGGATAGTACTCCGACATTTGGGGCGATGCCATCACGTGACTTGTCATTTTATTGGTAAAAAGAATCGCCAATTGAATGTTCCGGGGGTAGATCTGGCGCGAAGCCAATAATTTGGGATTGCGTTCCACATTGAGACATTGCTCCAGACTTTCCTTGGCGACGGAATTTTGGACTTTGTCGAACAACATGTTACGGGCTTTGGTAATGGTGATTACCTCAAAGGAACTGAGACCAGATACCTGCCCCAATGAAAAGCCAAATTCAAATTCAATTCGAATACAATGTGTCTTGTGGAGAGGCCTTTTCGTCTTCATATGCAAAGCATAGAAAACAAAGTCAGACCAATCTGGTACTTCTTGGAGTTTTGAGAAAGCCGACTTTAGACCCGTGGTGATCGCCAGTTCCATTTGTACCAGCGGCACTGTGCTCGGAAACGTGGCGGTATTGCTCTTGAGTGCAAGGTCCAAGATACCATAACTATCAGCCTCCTTGACCATTTTCGGTACGAGAACAGGTTTGGCAGTGGCCATTCCTTTGTAGCTTATCAATAGCAAGTGAGAATAAAGTCTCGTACCGTTCGCATCGACATGGCCGTTTGGGTACTTCATCATGACTTCGTCAATAGAAGGTTTTAGATGTGGCGGTAAAACTGCCATACTCGTGGGCTCAGGTGTGCATAAGGGGAGAAAGGTTTTATAATTCCAGTTGTAATCCACGACCACCGTCAGGAAGCAAGTCGGTGGTTGTTGACAGAATACTTGGTCTGAATAGTAGTGCTGGATCATCTTCACGAACGCGTATGCGGAAATATTTCGCCATCGAGCAAAGGCCTCTAATTGCTCCTGAGAGACGTCTGGTTTTTGTTCTAGAAATCTAGCCGTTTCTGCAAGCTTCTTGGCGCAGATTGCCTTGTGCGTGGGCCAATCCTTGACTTGACATTCTCGGCTGCAGTACGTTGCCCCTTTGCACCGGGCGCACACCAAATTCGAAATCGCGTCTTGCCTACAGACCGTACATTTAAATGTCAAGTCTGACATTTTCCTCAAGGCTTCTTTGGCGTCCTTCTTGGATTCAATTGACATTGTTGCTGTTTGATGTCGTTTGATAGTAGCGAAATGTGAGAAGCGCGCTCAACGCATGATCCCCCGCAGGAATAAAAGTAAGGACTGGTCTGTTTATAACTGACCTATCTCTTGAAGTACGTCTTCAGTATGTTTCTGCGCCACCGCTCGACGCTTATTCTCTTCTACAGACAAACACACTTTGCGATGTTCCTTCCAGTGCTTGCGCTGACATTCTCGGCCGCAATAAAACACCTCGGCGCTTGTGATCCTGCAAGGAATGCAGTGATGCTTGGCGCCCTCTTTGTGGCAGGACGTACACTTCTCATTACTGCTCGGCGTCATCGTTGGTTTTGAATTCAATATGATGAGAGCTTCAAGATAAGATCTTCTGTCGAGAGTGGGTCTGTCAATCAAAAATGAGAAGCGTTTTTCTCGAATGGGGCCGGTCGTGCATGAACCTTTGCCTCTTACCTACTACACCAGGCTTTGTAGGTATCCAATAGGTGCAAAAGTACGCACCATTGTTTGGTCGAATGGGTCGTCCACGACAAGAGAGGAAGTGGGAGAGAGATGAGACGCGACGGCGAGATGGCGTCTCTCCCTCGAACGATAATAACAGATTCAAAACAACAGTGGTCTGAATTTTCACCTTTGTCTCAAAAGTGTAAAAGCCACCAGTGATTATATGAGGCACAATGAGAGGCAAAGGAGTTCCATAGTGAGCTGTACCTCAGATCCGAAAAGCGCACAACGAAAGTACAGTGTTTCATGCGGTTCAGGAAGAGTCCTGCCGCCAAGGCGTCTGTCGTTGTAGTTCTGCTAATGCTGGGCATCACCAATGTATCAAAATCGATATGGGGTCCTGGTTTGTCTTCATCGCCCATGGAATGGGACTCGCCAACTGCAAAAATCCCATATGAGAGAAGCTCTGAACCTGATCAACAGTTGGACACTTTCAGCAAGAATGTTGGCACATTCAACTCCACTTTAGACTCTACGTGGCCAGTTCCCATTCGCAAGATGTTCATGGCGGACGGGGTTCCCACCAACAATACAAGACTTCTTCTTGATTTCGTTATTGCTGGTTTTGCCAAATGTGGAACTACTGCTTTGGGTTCTTGGTTCGGCAGCCATCCCGAGATCAAGATTCAGAAAGGCGAGCAATACCACTACACTGGCGACATCAAGAAAATGGTGTTATCCTTATTTTTCAATCTTCCAAAAAGTGGTCCAATCAGTCCCTATGAAATGAAGAAAGGATTTCGTTCTCCACATTTTATCCAAACGTACCAGTAAGTCGCTGTATCAATCTGAGATGCCCGAAATTTTCCTTCGGGAATTCGTGGTGCTCACTGTGCTTCGGTCGTCTACAAGGGGAAATTTATATTTGCATAAACACTTTCCCGACGCAAAGATCATTGTCACCGTTCGTCACCCCTTGTTGTGGTTTGAATCCTATTATAATTATCGGCTAGAACAAAACGAATTGATGCTTCTAAAGGGAACGCCAAACGAATTGATCGGAGAACTTACTTGCCGAGGCTGCAAGATGCATTTCATTCTTTCCACCGCCAAGGGACACTTCCATCGATACCTCGCCCGACTTCGCAAAACTCCTCTCAGTGATCCTGATGAATTGCAGTGGCTAGGATCTCCCCACGGACAGGAAAAGCCCCCGTTGGAAAATATGATCAAAATCAATAATCCAGTGTTTTTCATGGAAATGTCGCAACTTGGCGACTCCAATGAGACACGATCCAAACAACTTCGCCGCGATTTGCAAAAATTTCTTGGCCTCAAGACTGAGTTTCATGGCAACGAAATCCCAAAAATCCGCCCGAGTCGAGCGATCATCCAGAAGTATCCTCAAAATTTCACGCGAGTCAACTTGTGCGAGGATGAGTACCTGCCTGTCCGGACAGAGCTCATGCATACTTCACGGAATGCATCTATCTGGTTCCGAAAGTACTTTCTGCAAAGTAATGAAGTGTTTGTGTCTAGTCGCGAATACCTTGTTGAGATCCTAGAAGGGTGGATGGAGGATCTTTGCCAGCAACGTGCCGCCAAATCCGCTGGTTAGAAGTGGACCTTGCCTTGGTCGTTCCCGCTCTAACTTTGGGATAGGCCAGTCCTTGTTCGAGGTATGGGGTGTAGGACATTGGACCGACCAAGTAATGGGGGCAGTGCATCGGGCGTAGAAATCCATGCCTTACGCTGGACAGAATGATTGCAACATGCTCTGTTGGCCAGGGCCTTCAAATAAATTCGGTGATGATCGTGAGCCCCACCGACCGACGCTCCTCTTAGGCCCTACCAAAAACCGCCGCAGCAATCTTCCGGGTGGGTGGTAGGTAAATAAAATTCGGTGCCTGCGACCTCGGATCGGCATCGGCAATGTCTCGGCATGGCGGAGTCTGCCAAGCAAAGTTGATTCATTCTCGATAAGTAGGTGGTATTAAAGCTCGGAAGGCGACTAGCTAGTACGATACTGTCATATATACGGCCCCTTGCTACATCGTAGAGATGATGTGATACTTCATTTGTTTGGCCTTCGCGACCATAGTTTTTGTCTGACCGTCATACGTGTCGGCAATTGAAGCTCATAACTCATTGCGCATCACGCGCGATCATCAATGGTCCAACCAAAAAAAGATCGCGGCGGGCCGGGGCGGGGCGGGGCATGCATCGTGCCGATCGCAACCAACACAATGAAGATCGCCATAGTATCTATCTTGGTCGTGGGGAGTGTTTGTTGAGACGACTTTGTACCAAAGTGTTTCTTCCCTTGCAGTCCCTTCTGATTTTTATTTCGGTATTTGCTGGGGGACGGTAGAGAGACGTCTACAGACGAAAAGGTGTCTGTGCTCCGAGTTCCCCAAATAAATTACGAGCATCATGTCCAAGCTCCACCCTGTCTATGTGGCACTCGACAACTACCAATATAACCGAGCTATCAAGCTAGCATCGGCTTTACCAGACTCCAACGTTCTGGGGAAAGCCTTGCTGGCACATGCATATTACAAGTCGGGACAACGGTATCAGTCCTTGGTTACTCTTTATAAGATCTTGACTGGCCTTGCTGGGAGCGAGGAATTCTTCTGTGAACTTAAATTGGATGTAGAAAATGCACTGGAAGCCTTTGAAGAGCGGGAACAACAAGCCAATAAGCAGGTCACAGTCGAGCCCGCACCGTCGGCTGCTTCCAAGAAAGGGAAGAAGGGCAAGAAAAAGCCAGCGACAACAACGAACAGTCCAGCAGCTGCCGCCACGTCTGCAAATGAAGCAGTAGGAGCAGGTCTGGATTTGCTGGATATTCTTTTGACGAAACCAACCCTAACGGAAAACTGGGATTCCTTACCACTTTCATCTAGTGCTATCACCGACGAGGTATGTTTTGAAAGCAACGTCGGTCAATGACTCCTATCAATCTAACTTGGTTTTGTCGTTCTCTCGTTGGCAATTGCACGTGAAGACTACGCTCGGGACAATGTCAGTGACTTTGAACGGGTTAAAACTACCGTTAACGGCGTATCAGATTTACTCGTGGGGTATTTCGAATAAAGAGGGGGCGACAGAGGTTAACTTACGGAAAACTTTCTCGCTTGGCCTCGCCGTGCTAGCGGCGCCTTCTAAATGGACGACGGCATGCCAGGAGAAAATCACGGCGCATGTCCTTTCACATATTCAGATGGTGGCGTTGCAGTGGGCGCGAACGTATGCAAATCAACCTGGGGGGTTGACAACTTTCTATCCAATGCTGGCGACGGCGTGGGCTGCGCAGAGCGTGCTTTGGCAATTGCAGTGGCTCCCAGAGGACGATAAACGTTCGATGATATTACCCCGATTAGCCGAATCAATGGCACAGAAACTTCTACAGCAGGAGGATGGCATTTCGAAGTCGGCGGAAATTCAATTGCTAGCCGTTCGCGTGCTGGAGCACCAGTCTAAATGGGAAGAAATGTTGGAGATTCTGAAAGAGCCTTCCTCTGACGAATCGGATGGGCAGTCATCTCCTATGGTTGTTTCGGACTTTGGCGTCGCCTTCAGTCGACAAGAAATACTCAAAGAGCGAGCAAGGATTATGATGCAGCTAGACAGACATGATGCGGCGAAAGAAATTTACGAACAGCTTCTGGCGAAAAGTCCAGATGACTGGTCCTGTTGGAAAGGGCACTTGGAATGCTGTACAAAACTTGATAATATTCCCTTGACAAAAGAATTGGTGGGTTGTGTTCTTTCCGAACAGGCTGGCGAAAAGTACCCACTGCGGGGGCCGTTTCTGATGAAGGTGGAGTTGGAGGCTCACATGGTTCGATGCAACCCAAGCGGATCCGCGTTGAAGGCTCTGTCTTCCTCGATTCAGGAATACGGAAATATGTTTGCGTCTCGAGCAGTGTGTGCCTTCTCCGATTTGGAGCTATACCTGGAGCTTGTCCTTGCAACGGTAGTAGACGATGCAATCCAGATTGTGGAGGATCTTTTGAAGTATGCGAAAGACATGCGAGTTGCCAACAGTGCTCCTTCGGAAAACGACTCATGCACCAACAAGGAACGCCAATGCCGACTTCGGGCGTTTATCTTTGCCGTCAAATTTAATCATAAGATTCTTGCCAAGTACGTGGATCTGCAAGATCTCTGGCTACCCGACTGGGTTGAGCTGGTGAAAGAGTGGAAGGCCACGTTATCCATGAGTTCCTCTAACGAGGGTGAAGAGGTAAGTTCTGGGCTGCTGCAATGGCATAGTCACTTTAGGCAAAACTGACCAGAAAGTAATGCTTGGTTCTCCCTCGCCAGTCGCAAAAAGAAGTCAAGCCCGGAGATGATTTGGCGCTCCTGGCTGTGCAACAGCTTTTGTACAAAAATCAAGGGGATGTGGGGTGCCAAGTCGTTGGTCTAGCCTTGCTTGAGTTGGCGATCGATCACTCACCCGACAACGCATACCTCAAAATATTGGCCATCTACGTTTACTATTTGCTAGATTCGGTTGAGATTGCATATGCTATTTATCAAACTATGGGCATCAAACATATCCAGTTGGACTCCTGCACCTTCATAATACTTCCATATCTACTGGAAGGCGGGTTCTACAATGAAGCGATTGAGGTTTGCAATGCGCTACTACGATTTCAAGCCGGCACCGCACGAGATTGCGGAGACTATGCCGGTCGGGCGATGGAGGGCGGGACAATCACAAAAGCCAACGAGTTTTTGGTATTTCAAAGAAAGAAGATTAGCGCCAGTCTTGCGGTGCTGGATGCAAAAGGGAAGATTTTGGATTGCGCGGTTCTATTCGGGACAATAGTGCCTGGGAGAAAGAATGACGAGTTTCCAATTATGCAAGGCGCTTTGGGTGCCCTTCAAGGGATTGTAGGAGGTGACGAAGATATGGCTCGTGCGGCACAAATGGTGGAGGAGGTCCACAACCCATACGCGGCCATGAACGTTGTTTCCTGGGTAGATCATGGTGGGAGCGTGGCGGACTGCATCGACATGGCAGACAACCGCGATCTTTCCATCCTTTGCAACCAAATTCTACTCCAAACGCCCCCACCAAGTCGGGAAGAAATCGCACGAGATGCTCTTCGCCGTGGGCACATTCACGGTATGTTGATACGAGCAACACTCTGCCTGGACGCTGCAAAAGGACCGAAAAAGGGGAAAATCGTCAAACCCACCGAGCAACTTGATAGACGAACGAAGAGCCTCTTGGATAGTGTCTCTGGTCTTGAGGCTTTCATGTCCCAACAGCCTGTCTCTGCAACAAACACGGATGGATCTAGGGCTCTATTGACCACCGCCCTGCAACTTTGCCGGGTTCTCGCTGTCATCAATGCCGGGATGCCCTTGGCTAATGATGATTCGCTGGAGGATCGGGAGCAGCGAGCCTACGACCTCTTGAATACGCAAGCGCTGTCACAATTGAAATTGGCCGAAGAGGTCCTCACCTTTTCGGTCAAAAGTACCGCATCGCTTCTCCCGAACTTTGTTGTTCCGCTATTTGCCGTCTTTCGTATGTGTGCAAACATTTGCGACTTGTATGGTTGGGGCAAGCGCAAGTTCAAATCAAAACGACCCGCCGAGGCTCTGAAAGAAGTAGCGGCCATCTTCTCCCGTCTGATTTCCAAAATGCTTGCCAGCCTGTCAAGGTAAGGGATTGCTCTAGAAATCTCAAAACGCCCCGAGACATGAAAACTCACGCCTATGAATTATCTATGCATCGCTATAGTTTACCCGCTACCGACGAGTTGCGTGGGGATGAGCTCAACATTTCTGTCCCATCCGAACTGCAAAGTTTAGTTGGTGACCAGGCAGTGTCGGGTGCATTGGATGCTGTGGCGCAAGCTCGGTACAGGACGAGACTAAGAATCGAGCCAATTCTCCAACAAATGAACGAGTACTTGGATTCGTTCGATGTCAAGGATGACTAACCCCATGTGTGCTAATGAGAATCCATTACAGCTACTATGCGTTTTCATCGCGCTTTCGTTTCAGAGACAACTCTCTTCGTAGACCTTCATTTGCGTGCTCTAGCTGATTTCTCCGATACACCATCTGTTGATAGTCAGTGGTCAGTTGATCTAGTTGCGGGCCGTACTGTTGCTCTTGCGCCTGTTGCCGTTGGTAATTGATTTCCTCGACCGCCTCTCTCTGGTCAGCCAACGCTTTTGTCCATTGAGCTTGGAGCGGCTCGATCACTTGAGACAAGTAGGCCTTCCAGTTCACGACAGCCTCATCCTTTTCAGCATCTACTGTCAGCCCCCGGATCCTTTCGGCTTCGAATTGCGTCCGAGCCTGAGGAAGAGCAACATTTCGCCATTCATCGAGTGAGATGGGTCGAGCAATTTTAGGTGGTTGAAAACTTTGCTCGTCTTCGCCTCGAGGTACGAATTCATTGTCGACAACTCTAGCGGCATATTCAGCCTTCATCAAGGAACTCCGGAATTTTATTGGTGGCATCTTTTTCAGAGGCCGAGGCTGTGATTGCTTCATCTCCTCTTCAATCAAAGCGAGTGCATATTCCTCGTAGTCTTGATGGACTGCTTCAATGTACGGAAGGGAATCCATGACAACACTGGCATCATTCATCTTTGTGGTTTGCTGGTCAGATCGAGCTTAAAGACTCGTTAGAAGGCCGGGAGCTATATTTTGTACGGCTTAGAGAGAGATGAGGGGCGACTGAAACATTTGGACAACTGCTCAAACTCTATAGGCTTCGACGCGAGAAGCGCAAGTAAGGCATCATCTTTCGCAGATCATTATCGGCGTCGTCGTCGTCTCTCATCTCGCGAGAACGGCCATTGCCCCTTTTTGCTGACTATGGAACTTCTCCAACGGACGACAGGCAGACTAATTTAAGGACTCATTCGACCCAACTAAGACGACGGAGCAGTCGGAGTACAGTATCGTACGGTAGTGGTACTTTCTCTCTAGCATTTTGGCACGCGCACATCGATCGTGCGAAATTGGACTACTACTATGTGCCGATGACGCCTTTGCCATTATCATGGGCGACTCAAGAGTGGTAGCAGAGCAGAAGTAATACACGTGATAATATCTTCTGGGGAACACCCGCCAAAGAAGCCCATGATGCTACCGGTCTAACGAGAAAGCAGAAAGAACACCAATAGCTAAGATAACTCGTTGTTATTCTTCTTGTAAGTTAGAAACAGATGGAGATCTTGCTTCTTCCATCTCGCAAAGTTGTTTTTCTTGTCCTTCCTCTCCCCGTGAGGGCGACGTACTGTCTCCTTTACTTGACTCATCGAAACAGCTTACAACAGGAGTTGTATTCTCGGGATTAGGAATACTCTCCTCGCTGTCTTGCGTCAGAGATTCTTCCGCCACAGGTCGCTTACGGCACAACTTGTATTTGCGCCAATGGAGGACCAAGCTGAAGAAGAGCCAGCCCCAGAAAGTTGCAATTTCCAACACTGTTCTGGTCTCGCTGTAACCGAACGGCTTGAAGAGAGTCATCGGTAAGCGATCGACAGTCCAGAAATCATCGTCTATCTCCCAGACAACGGGAGTGGAGCCAAATGCCAATTCCAACTCGTGGCATCCACCCGAGAATAGGCCAGTAGATAGTATCAGCAAAAGGCCCACAGTGAAGATCGTCAGGCCGACAGTACTCTTCATTAGTTTGTTGGCTTGATAGATGCCAACGCAAACCACTCCACCCACGACGGAGCCAACGACTGCGCTCAACGGAATGGCTTTTATGTCTTCCCCAGTGAGAAAATTAGGCAACAAAAAGACGCCGATCTCAGCAACTTCTCTCCAGATATTCCAGGAGACGTTGAAACGAATCGACCGCCTCGTCAAACTCTCAGATGCCGAGTCCCCCAGGGAGTCCTGAAGCTCGTTTCCTTCACCATTCTTGCTCTTTAGCACTTGGCTCTTTTTGTAGTACAGGCCGAAGAACGTAGGCATCTTTAGTGACAAGCCAAGTATGCAAAAGCTAGCCACAATTTTAGAAAGCCCCTCGATAATAGTGGAAGTCTTGTCGTTAAAGTCCCGGGAAAGGACAGCCAGGGGAATCGCAACGGCTGCGATAACAACGAGAGCACACGCGGCGGCTGCCAGAGCTGAGACTGTGACTGCTCGCAGTGCCTCTTTCTGCGTCATTTCCGAGTTTTGCCATTGGCTTCGCAGAATCACAGTCCGATACTCGCCGATGATGATGCCGCCCTCCAGGACTTCTCGGGCAAAGATTGTAATGACAGCAAAATTGAAAAGGTCGGACGACATGGTTGCAACAGATGATTGATGGAGATAGTTTGTTGTAAACTTCGAAATGAAATATTGGATCAGCAAGTACTGCAAGGCACAGCACACAGGTTAATCTCAGTCAGCATGGAAGGAAACAAATTATGGCCAAAGTCTTTTGTCCGGGAAAAGGATATTGTGGTTGGATGTGTGCGTGTACATTACCAAAAAACTTGGTGTTTGCCTTTCTCGATGGCTTCAATCCCCTTGGTTTCATATCGTTCTTATTTACATGCCTCGTTCGGTCCCCCACGCTTATCAGTGATCGTGGCGAAGTTCCGAAGGTGTCTAACGGGCGCATGACGCGGAGCAATGCTTGAACCGGTTACATTGATACATGAGGAAATGGTTATTACACAATGACACGTGGGGGAGGGTCTTGAAATCCTTCGGCCTTCTCCATGCTGTGTCGCTTCATAATAATTATTCATGTCTCAGGAAGAAAAGAGGAAAGGGCATGCGTCCAAAGCGCGTGCTCAATTATATCATTTTCCTTTGCGTTGAGGCACGCGGAGCGGAGGGAAAGGATGGGGTGCGCGCAATTCAACAAAGCCAAATTGAACCTCGTGAAAATCGACTGCATGGACTGTAATTTGTCTACAAGTACCGAGTCGACCCACCAGAGGTGCCCAATGCAGACCTCCCGTTTGTGCGGCGTGCCGGTAGTCTGAAGATGGAGGAATATGAAGAAAGCATTGTTGTCGTGATCGTGTGTAGCGAAGGAAGGAGTGGGAATGTATCTTAGGTATTTCACAACCTGTAATGTACGGTAGGATGCTTTCCAGGTTGTAGGAAAGGGGGACCAGAGGGCCGATCCCCTCCCTCGAGTCGTCGACGCGTCCCCTCCCCGAGCAACACGCGGGTTCGGTACGGTACGGAAATATGCCTCTTCTACAGTCAGAAGGGCCTGAAGTAGATTTGAGGCGCTTTTCGCCTCCGAGAGGGAAATATGAGGTCACTGGGACAGAAAAATAGCTACCTAGTCCAACGATCCTGCCGGAAGTTTCGACTTCAGCACAGATGACGGCAGTCGGAAGGCAATAATTTTGGTCGAGCGGCATAAACAAGTGAAGGAACACCAAATGGCCTCATTCAACGAAAATAATCGCGTAAAAGACCTCGATGACGTGATTGGAGGCTCTTCTTTCATATTTATTTATTGGCACATTTTTGACAGAAGAGCCCAGGCACATATGTGCGCTTATAGGGGTATGACGTAGTATGGCGGCCAGCCAATAGAACAGCTGTGAGTCCTGATTCCGGTAACGCGCCAAAAAAAGTTCTGGTTCGAGAAGGGAAGCATGCCGCTAAGCCACTTCTTGTGCCGTGAACTGAACTTTCGCGAATCTGGAAGTTCATCGGCGCTACCATTCCAGTGAAGCGTTGACCTCGCTTGTGGGAATCCGAGGCTCACAATTCGGACAAAACGAAGGATCGCTCTGCGCAATATAATAGCATCATTTTCCCGTCACAACAGGAAAGGAAAAGCATTGATAGTAACTGGAAAGAATGACAGCAGCTGCCTCCTTGCATCGACTTATTCTTCAGCAAGCTCTTCAGAACTATTCTAACAATAACGTTTCCGTCGTCGAGCAGATGAAGCAAGCGTCAGATAGTAGTCCGAAACCCGATGAATCTGTTTCACTGAGAACTGAGATCATAGATTCAGCCTACTTGCTATCAATCTTCAAACACCAACAAACAGTAAACAAGACAAATGCTTTGCCGATGGTCATCCCCAACTCCCAGCCCCTCTTTCCAAGTCAAGTACTCACGAAACCAGCCTTCCGGTACAACTCCGTCTTGACCAAGCCATGCCCTATTTCTGCTGAGTCCGGGCGAAGGCATTTTAAGGACGTCTACTACAAGAACAACTCGAAGAAGCAACGACGAAATGGCAACAACAAGATTATTGCCCGTCCCCTGGCCATGCCGCCAAAACTACCTTCCGTTCAAGCGGGGCAAGTTGTTAAGTGTCCAGCGGGTGCTGCTTTGAACATCAATCCTACGTTGTTTCGGTGATGACAATCAAAATGTGATTCTTAATGGGGCATCAGATGCCAGCATGATTTTTCAGCAAGAAGAAGCAATAATACACGGATCTGGTGCTGACTATGCAAGGACCGATTGAAAACTGGCAATTTTAGTCGCGGCAAGTGCTGCGACTGCGTAACTCGGCTTCCGTATCCCAATCCAGTCGCAACCTATTCAAATACCAAGGAAATTGAGGATGTGGAAGTACAACTGATCGTGCACGTTGTCCTTGAGCTAGGAGGTGAAACTGCTGCTGCCGGCACTTATTCAACATCGGACCCTCGCCTAGCAGTAGGACGATTCTTTGTGATTGTAATTTATTTTGTCTTAGCATCATCTACAACACCCAATTAGTTCTCGAGGGGAAAGACCAAAAGGAAGCTTGTAACAGCTGGAAATCGCAAAAGCCTTCGTCAAGGTCGAAGTCCGAACTTCCGCAATCGGACACAGCGCATTGGAATTCCGTTTGGAGGTGAAGCAAATTACCAAACTGCGTCCTAACAGAACAGAATTTTATGTCCTTCTCGCAATGACGAGCCAATTTGAAGGAGAATCGTAAAGCATGGGCGTATGTATGACCAAAACTTATATGCCTCACAAGATGGCTTTCGTACTTCAACTTTTTAATGAAGTTCGTCCGAAACCACCTTCAGCTGGTCTGCTTCCATGCACCTGCGAAAGTGTTATCGAGCCATTCTGTTCGAGCAGTTGTGTCGCGGGTTGACTTTCAAAGAAGACGACCTTGCATTCGGCTCTTGCTTTGGTGATGGCCGAGCGTTGGTGCCTTTTTCAGGATTTTCGTCGTCTGCGGGAGTGCAACCCTCCAGAGAATCCTCCTAGCCTCCGGTACTTCTTTGGCTGATGATGTGCTCCCTCCGGCAGCAGGTCCGTTGATTCGCTGCTGCTAGGAGTGATTACCTGCTGTTCTGGATCAAGACCAGAGTGACGAGACGGTCGACACAGGATCGCGCTACGACATCATTTCTTTCCAATCGGCCAGGTAGCTGCTAACTAGATAGCACGCACTTTTCGCTGCTTTAATAGCAGTAAATGTACCACTAGCCTAAGGTGTCATGTACCCCTATCAAGCAAGGGACGACACTTATCTAGCTAGTACTCGAGCAGTAGTGCGATCGATTTCGGCTGCTTCCACGGGGACTCGGGGCATGATTCCAACAGTGGCTACTTCGTAGCAAAAGGCTAGTTGTAGATCAAGGGAGAGAGCGATATCAACTCGGTCGGGTTCGATCCATGGAGCCTCTAGAGTAGAAGCAGCTTAGTCTCCACCCAACAACGGATTGGAGGAGCTGACACCCGGTGGGTCTTCGCCGGACCCCACGCTTCCCAAAAGCTGCGCCAACCACTTTTGGACGGTGGGGTCGTTTTGCAGATGTGGTCCAAAAGTATTGTCCTTGAGTGAGCTGGGCAAGCATGTTTTCAATGCTTCTCGTGCCCTAGGATGGTCTGCCAAACGCAAGTAACATCGAACGACATGTTTCAACAGTCGCACGGAAGGATGCACCTGAAGCAATTGAACCATATTCGCCAAGACCGTGCTGACCGCATAAAAGCGCTCGGCCGTTTGACAGACATATTCAAGTCCAACATTTTCTAGCAAGATCTTTTGAACCACAAAGGTAGCTACCGTCTTGGACAGCTCCGATCCAGTTTCCATAATGCGCAGACAAAGTGGAATAATTTCCGTACTCAACAAGAAAGAAATGACTTCGGTGTCATCCACCTTTACCAAGGCTCCAATGACTCCGAGACTCGTCAATCGCAAATACTCAAACGGGCGAGACTTGGACTGCGTGTTGAGAAACGGATACAAGTACAAGGGAATTTGTGCTGCCAAGAAGGGTTGCCGTGTGTCGGCATGACTGGCGACACATTGCAACAACGCCAGGGCATTGCAGACGCGATTGGAAGCATGAGCCGTCAAGGTCGGTGGCGTCAAAAGCGGATAAATGGATACAATTTCTTGCAGCAGAGCCGCAATGGTCCCCGTCGAATGCCACAAAATCGGAGCAAGGTCCGCAAAGGATTCCCGCTTTTTGGAGAGTTCGAGTAAAACAACTTCTCGCTGTAAACATAGGGAGGAAGTGTTGTGTGAGTTTCCTATCCTACTGCTTGAGGTGCGAGTGTACAGCTCTGCAAACAGCATTCCACCTACCTGCTCCGAGTTTGTCAATTGGAGTACCAAGGGAAGCAATTCTTCCATACCACCGCCAGTCCCAGGGCTGGTTGGAAGAGCCACACCACCACCGGAATGTGTGGATCCATTGGCAGATAATGTAGATGCCATATTGTTTGCACACCTCTTCTATTGCCTTGCTATAGCTTGATGTGCCAGCCACGAAGTAAGTACGTTTAATGCGGATTGCAAAAACAACCAGGTCTACACGGTTTCGAGGTGCTGGGTAGACGAGTAGCGTGCAACAGCAACAAACAACTTCGTCGAACAGCTAGTAGTACTTTTTGCGCTCAAACAGTTTCGCTCTCCTTCAAAAACCCGTCGACGCCGTCCCTTCGACCATCATCGTCGCTGCCACACATCCCCTTTAGTTTGGGGGACATACTAGCTATTTGAGGGCCCCCTCAATTCGAGGCTTTGGGGGAGGACCTTCCGTCGCCTTCCAGACGAAATTTGTCTTGCGTACGTGGAGCCTCCGGTGGAGCCAAGATAGGGAAAAACACGAACAAAAATGGCGGCGGGGCTTAACACAAAATCTTTTTCCTCATCCCAAAAAGGGCCAGACATCGCTTCAACCAACACATTTTCAAGAACAAGAGGCTGTAAAGGAGAAACGCCGATCTCCATCAAGCGGGGTCTGTATCCATTACTCCTCTCGTCTACAGCCAGCCAGCATCCATTGCCGTGTCTGTCTGCGACTGCATCAGTAGGCGCAAGGATTGGATTTTGCTTCTGCTGCGCCGGCGTTGTTGCGACTGTTGACACAACGGAGAGAGATGGCAAACAATGGCCTCTCCGGCGGTGGAGTGAAGTACGGCAGCGTACCGACAGAAGAGGATGGGAATGATTCCTCGTCGGTTCCAGAGCCGTCACGAAAGTACATGTCCCCGGGAGAAATCTGGAACTTTTTGGTATTTGGCTGGTTTACGCCGGTGCTAGAAAGAATGCGGGAGCAACTCAGTGTGGGAATCTCGCCAGACCTCGAAGACGACAGCATTCCTTCCTTACGGACCGAAGATACCTCCACGTTTCTCCACAAAGAATTCAAGGAACTCTGGCAAAACGAGCAGGATTCCAATAGTCAAGACGACAGACCGTCCTTGACGTGGTGTTTATGGAAGGCTTTATCGCCGCTTTTTATTCGCGCCGGAATGCTCAAACTAGTCCACGATTGCCTTCAATTTGTCGGGCCGCAAGTCCTTCATGATTTGATTGAATTTCTTCGAATGCCAAGTGAGAATTTGGCTCAGGGTCTCACTTTGACAGCCGTCGTCACCGTGGCTCAATTGGGGATGAGTTTGTGTGTCCGGCATTATTTTTTCATGTGCTATCGCGTTTCTCTACGTATGCGGACCATTGTACTCATGGCAATTTATGAAAAGGCCTTGACAATCGATCCGTCCTATTATCAAAATCACTCTGTGGGGCAAGTCACGAATCTCATGTCGGTGGATACGCAGCGGCTGCAAGATGTCATTAGCTATTTGCATGCCGTCTGGTATTCCTTTTTACAAATTTCGCTTTCCATGTACTTTTTGTGGCAACAGCTGGGACCGAGTTGTTTGGCGGGGGTATTGGTCATTCTACTGAGTATTCCATCCACTGCCATGGCGGCTCAGTGGATGGGGAGACTTCAAAAGGAACTCATGACGCAAAAGGATTCTCGGATGCAAGCCAACCAAGAGACCGTGGGCAATATGAAGGTTGTCAAGCTTCAAGCCTGGGAAGGCCCGTTTCGTGAAAAAATTATAGGGATGCGACAAATAGAGCTTCGACGATTGTTCCTTTATTCCATTGGCAAAGCCGTGACATGGCTTTTGAGCAGTGCGGTGCCTCTTTTAATTGCCCTGGCGACGTTTGGAGCCTATGTGACGATTGCTGGCAAGGCCCTGGACGTGGCCTCGGCGCTGACGGCACTTGCCCTGTTTGAAATCCTGCGATTCCCGCTTTATATGGTACGTTGTTTGCTGGCTGTTCCAAACAGAATCTGGAGTCTGGATTCCATGCAGTCATCTTATTTGTCGACTCCGTAGTTGCCGAACGTAATCAACCAGTTGGTGGAAGCAAATGTAGCAATGAAGCGAATAGAGCAGTTCTTGAATGCGCCGGATCACCAGCCGGCTATGGTTCTGGAGGATCCTTCCAAAGTCATTCAAGTAAAAGGTGGGACATTCACGTACCAGAACATCAATCGAATGCGAAAAAAGGACCCGTCGTTGAAAGAACAGTTGGAGCAATCCGAAAAAGATTTGTTGTTGATGAAGGCTATGTTGGCCGATGCGGAGGATCAGCTGGCGAGATTGGAGGGTCGAACATTTGTAAAACGATATGGCACCAGTAGCTCGTTCGGCGATGACGATGATGAAAATGACGCGGTCGAAAAACTGCTTTCGTTGAGACAACTTGATTTTGAATGTCAACAGGGTGAATTCATCGTCGTGGTTGGCAGGGTTGGTTCAGGAAAAAGCACTTTTTTGAAGGCGATGTTGGGTGAAGTTGGAAAAATCAAAGGAGATGTGAAAGTGCGGGGGAAAGTGGCGTATTTTGATCAAAAGCCGTTCATAATGAACGACACGGTAAAAGGCAACATTCTTTTTGGAAAGCCAGACGACAACCAAGAACTTTACGAACGTGCGATAAAGTCAAGCTCCCTGGAGCATGATCTTGCGTTGCTCCCAGACGGCGATCTTTGTGAGATCGGGGAAAAGGGTATTACTTTGAGTGGCGGTCAAAAGGTAAGAAATTGAATCGTCGGTTCTGTTGCTGCTACTGGACCTCTGCAAAACTAAAGCACGTTACATTCTGTTAATGACAGGCCAGAATATCCATGGCTCGCGCTGTGTACCATGACCCTGATGTTTCACTTCTTGGTAAGAAAAGCCGTCGTTGGTTCTTTCGCTACACTTTTGAAATTCAATGCCATCTTACATTATATAAACAGATGACTGCCTATCAGCGGTGGACGCTCACGTGGGTAGGGAGCTATTCGACGAGTGTATTGTCAAGTCTTTGTTGGGGCGTGAAACCAAGGGGGGAGTGTCGAAGAGAAAGAGAACGGTCATCCTGGTGACCAATGCACTGCAATATCTCAGTCACCCAATGGTGGACCGGATCGTAGTGCTGGAGCATGGAGTTGTCGTCGAGTCTGGGTCATACCAGGAGCTTTCGAGTCGGAAAGATTCGCAGTTTCAAAACCTTTTGAAAGCCTTTACTGATTCCATGACAGGGGATTATGGAAATAAGAAGGTTGGCGTTGTCGCTGAGATGTCTACTGGCGACGACTCTGACCTTCTGTCAGCGGAGTTCGACTTGTCAGCCAGCGAGAGGCATTCAGTGAACGCCTCCAAAGAACCTGAAGATAAGAAGCAGCAAAAATTGATGTCGGACGAAATGGCCGAGCGAGAGATCGGGAAAGTTGGAGGAGAGGTATACCTCACTTGGGCAAAAGCAGCTGGCGGCTTTTGGGTGATTCCTGTCATCCTTGTCATCTACTCCCTGGGCGAAGCCACCTCGATCTTGTCGAACTGGTGGTTGACTTATTGGTCGCACTCGGCAAACTCTTCGATGTCGAGTCAGTTGTATTTTCTTGGTATATATGGAGTCATCAATGTTTCAGCCATATTTGCTGAGTTCCTTCGGCAGATAGCCGTCGTGCTCTTCGGTCTCCAAGCGTCGAAGACTGTAAGTCGATCGTCGACAGGTGTTGAGCTTGTTGCATTGAATGTTGAGGGTCTTACTCATCCCTTGCCGACTCTTTAGCTATTTTCCCTGCTGCTAGATTCAACCTTAGGGGCCCCAATGTCATTTTTCGATACCACCCCGGCTGGGAGAATCATGAATCGGTTCAGCAAAGGTAAGTACCGAAGTTGAATAAAGCGTATCTCTAGCAGACGCTCCTCTGACCATAAAACGATTTGCGCGATAGATATCTACACTCTTGACGAAGCTTTGCCAGCGTCCTTTCAGATGTATGTCATGTGCATCTTCAGCACCGTGTCGACCCTTGTTGTCGTGACCAAAGTCACGCCGGCTTTCGCATCCGTTTTGCTTCCCATCCTATATTTCTACCGGCAACAACAGGCGTACTTCAGCCAATGTTACCGAGAGTTGAAACGTATTGATTCTGTTACTAGGAGCCCAATCTATGCCTTGTTTGGCGAAACGTTGGATGGACCAGCAACAGTGAGAGCATTTGGGGCGCAAAAATCGCTTTTCGACCGCATGAATGCCTTGATAGACATCCAGCAGCATGCTTTCTATCTTACTCAGGCGGGACTTTGCTGGCTTGCGGTTCGTCTCGAACTCATCGGAACAATTATCATCACCTCTTCGTGCTTAGCTGCAGTTATCGAGAAGAGAAATTTTCTCGAGGGAGACCCGATCTTTGCCGGGTTGGCTGGATTAGCCATTTCCTATGCTTTGAATGTCACCCAAACTTTGAACTGGGCTGTACGGACTGGATCGGATTTCGAGGCAAACATGGTCTCCGTTGAGCGAATCAGGCAATGTAAGTGGATTTCACAATGGAATTTCCTAGACTGCACAACATCTCACGTGCTCCCAAATAGACTGCAACCTGGATACTGAGGCACCGGGGGAGACCGAGTTCGACAAGACCCTAGCGGAAGATTGGCCTTCTGGTGGAGGGCTAGAGTTCAAGAATGCGAAGCTTCGTTATCGACCAGGGCTGCCACTCGTTTTGAAGGGACTAGATTTAAAGATCGCGGCACGAAGCAAAGTTGGCATTGTTGGGCGAACGGGCGCAGGTAAGAACGAAGAAAGGAAATTTTCCTGAGACCTCATGCCAGAATGTATGCAGCTCACATAGCATCCTTTATCCGTTAAAGGAAAATCAACTTTGATGGCTGCGCTCATGCGCCTGGTTGAACTTGACGGTGGTCGCATCATTTTGGGTGGCGCTGATATCAGCAAGCTCGGTCTCAAGCGATTACGATCTAGTATTGCGGTGATTCCCCAAGATCCTGTTCTGTTCAGTGGGTCTGTCAGAACGAACTTGGATCCATTCAAGGAGCATTCCGATGAGAAGTTGGTCGAAGTACTAAAGCGAGTTGGACTTTGGGTGACGGAACAGTTTTCATGCATTCGGTCCCTAGACGAGAATGTGCTACCGGACGGGGAAAATTTCTCGGTCGGGCAGCGCCAGCTCCTGGTTATCGCACGAGCTCTTTTGGATGGTGCGGGGATCGTTGTTTGCGACGAAGCCACGGCAGCAATCGATGCTGAAGCAGATGCAAGGATTCAAAGGGTTCTACGAACGGATTTCGCACAAGCAACCACGCTTACCGTGGCACATCGCCTGAATACGATCATGGATTCGACTCATATTCTGGTTATGGCTGACGGACGGTGCGCGGAGTTTGATACTCCAGCAAATCTTCTCGCTAGAGGGGGCTTGTTCAAAGATTTGGTCGACAAATGGGAAGAGGGGCATTAAAAGACTCCCAACGCGGTTGATTTTGTTTCAGGCCTTTGCTCCGTACAGGAATAATCTTTTTCTGGCGGGGAGGACAGCGTGACTTCCTTCGTCGCGATGAAAACGTCGTCGAGGGAATAAAGAGTGAGTCGCCTGAGCTGCAGTCACGAATTCATTCCTGGTTCGCCTTCGCCCCTTGAGGGTCATTATCGGAATATTTATTATAGCCCCTTCAATATCTGCTGGTATTCAATTTCCCGCCAGAAGGGAAAGGAACAGTCAATTCGGACAAGCTAATTATGTCCTTCGGACAATCTTACGTCCCGTTCTCATCCCAAGCACGGCCGCGAGTGGATCGCGGTCTCACAAAATCTGTATTTCGATATTGGTGTGCACAAAAAAACGTCAAAGCAGCATGAGTGTTGATCTATGGAGCTTGCAACTGCCCTTTCTAGACGACTCCAAGAGTCTTGGTGCTATTCCGTTATCCGGAGCGTGTGAGCAAGCGTCAAGCCTATCGCTGGATGAATTCGTGGTAGCACTAGCCCTAGAGGCTCGTGGTCAGGAGAACTTCGACACATTATTTATGGACGAACTGCCCAGGCCCGAAAATAGGCAGAGGGCGTTGAGAAGAAATAGCCTCGGATGTTATGAACAGGATGGGCTAGCGCAAGGTACTCTTACTGGGCGAAGAAGTGCCGGCCGCCGCCACAGTCTCGGCGCTCCGCTTGCGGACTTCAGCGAGGGAGATCGTGGATCCCAAGGTCCAAAGCAACCGAGCGAAGAGCAAAGGCGCATAGGTCGCTCTCAGATTCGAAAGAGCTTAGACCAATTTGCCAGCACTTTTGATTGTTGTCCGATGATCGATAATGATGGCTTCTTGGTCGTCTCCTCTTCCGAAAAAGCAACCACGTTTCGGCAAGCTATTGCGCAAAGACGTCCCAGCCGCCCCCGCCGGAAGCCTAGCGAACGATCCTCAACAAAAGAATATGGTAATGTAACTCTGAGTCAGGATTTCGTGTGGGAACAGGGCAGAAATTGCAGCGACGGGGTGGTCGATCCCGAGAACTCGAATTGCAGCAAAATGCATGATGGCAGTTCCGTTCCTGGTGGGTTCGCGGTTTCACGCGAAGAGGCGTCGAAGAAGGCTTGCCGAGTGCGACAAAACAACCGTCCATGTCGTCGAGGTAGTTTGAGCAGTGGAACTCAAGAGACTGCCGATGCTCTTCGTGCGGTTAGTAGTCGACACACGCGTCGTCGAAGTGGTTCACCGTCAGGTCGACGACCTGCAAGGAGAGGATCAGGAAGTTTCTTGACAGAAGAAACCCCGGTACCAAATGCTCACACGCATTGCTTTGTGGAGAGCGAAGCAGTGACATGCTTTCAGCCGAAGTCTTCCACAGGGGCTAGTAGGGCTAGAGCAGGGCGGAGCAGTTCTCCGTTTGAGAGCAACCGGGCGCGGCGTGGGCAATCTCTTGGAGGGTCGGAGCATTGCCTTAGGCCTTGCTCGAGAAGCCCAGCCAGACTTTTCCCAGACAATTCTGGGGAATCGCGACGACGCTCCTCAACAAATACTGTCTCTTCTACGGAAAATCGCCCAGTAAGGTGCAGGAAATCAAATAGTAGCTTACAGCCCTCGTCTGGCCCTGCTCGGCAGCTTGCTGGTACTGATAAACCAAGCCGAAGATCATCGACAGAGTTGTTGAATCTGATCTACTCCCTGGCTCCTACATGTGATACTGACTCACAAGCCGTGAACCTTCCCCGGGGACGAACTGATTCCCTCGGCGCGACATTTCACAGTGCACGATCTACGCTCGAGAATCTACGGTTGTCCATGGACCTTTCACATAATCACAGTGACGAGCCCAACTCCAAACATGTCACTGTCCGTTCCCGTAGCAGACGCCGCCAGCTAGGAGCATCGATGAGCGCGCGTCCCCTCATGCAGCGTGATAAGCACAACTTGATGCCCCCCGAAGACATCGCTCAGGTCAACACTCGCCTTTGCCGACGAAACTCGGCTGCAGCAGCCTGATGCTACCTATTACAGCTATTTCTCGTTCTACCAGCTAATGCACGTATTACTTTAGATGAAGTCATTGGTACCTTCTTTTTCTTTGTATAAGAGTGACTATTCTTCTTTCTTCGAGGCATATCGATTGGGCAAAGCTTTCCAACAATCTCCATAGTCCGTGTCCAGGCATTCGTGCTCCAATGCATACTTGGACAAGGTCAACATGTAGCTAGTTTCAAACATGAACGCCAAGCCACCCGAGAAGTATGCGGGTTTGTCACAAGGATCCGCCACAGCCTGGTCATAACTGACCGCATCAGGACCGTGCGCCGTCATGCAGGAATGCAAGGATGCTCCACCAGGCAAGAATCCCTTCTTGGCGTCATATCCTCCTTGGATCAGCCCCATGAACTCAGTCATGGTATTACGGTGGAACCAGGGGGGTCGGAAGGTATTGGGATCGGTGCTCATCCATCGTGGTGGGAAAATGACAAAGTCACACAACGCCGTTCCTGTCTCATCGCCCGCGCAAGTCAACACCGTATAAATCGACGGATCCAGGTGATCAAAAGTCACAGAATTAACTGCACAAAACTTGGACAAATCGTATTTGAAGGGTAGATAGTTTCCATGCCATGCCACGACGTTGAAGGGAGAAGACTGCAATGGCTTCGTCCACAATTTCGAACCAAACTTGTTGTACAACTGAGCATTGGGATTCGCCAAAAACTGCTCGGTGGACTCATACCATGCTACGGGGTACTGAACGTCTCGAGCATTGACAAGCCCATTACTTCCAATGGGGCCTAGTTCCGGCAATTGAAAGTGTCCCTTGAATATTTCGAGCACATAGCCACGTTTGCGGATATCTGCTTCCATATCTGCCACTTGCACCGAGAACACAATTCCTCGTGGAATGACGCAGATCTCTGTCGGTTGCACGCACAATCTTCCCATTTCGGTCCGAATGAATAAAGTTCCTTCTTGCGGTACAATCAAGAAATCGCCGTCAGAATTGTAAAAGTAATCCTTCATACCTCTTTGAAACATGTACATGTAAATAGCTAGCCCACACTTTGTGGCCGGTTCTCCCGAGGAACCTAAGAGGTGCATACCCGACACAAAGTCCTTGATAACCCAATCTTTGTCTTCCAGTGGATTCCATCGGAGCGCATTTGGATCCAGAATTCCCGCCGTAGGATCGGCGCCGCCAAAGAATAATTGTTCCTTGGATGGCCGAAAGGGATGCACATTGTGCACCGCGCTTGGCTGTTGTCGATACAACCACGTTCGTAAATTAACATGACGGGGTCGTGTAAACGCCGTTCCTGACAACTGCTCTGCGTACAAATCAAAGGGAACTCGTCGGGGATTGTTGCGACCCTTGGGCAAGGCGCCTTCGGAAGCCTCACTTTCAAAAGTGTTGCCGAATCCAGCTTGATAGACAATCGTATCTTTCATCATGGTTTTCATGGCAGAAAAGTTGTGGGAGTCGTCGAGACTCAATGATCGAATCTCCTTTGGGCGGTCGGGTGTCAATAGAGTGTCAAGGACAAGAATGATGGTAGAGAAGAGATTGCATTCGTTTTCTCATTGTGATGTTGGCCTCGGAACTCCACCGTTGGTTCTCGTTTTGGATTTTCTGGCGGGAAAACGGGCGTCACCAATTACCCGTAAGATTTCTACGAGAGATGGCGTGTACAAGCATTTTTCGCTCCCGGCACGATCGAAAGGGTCAATTTAGTCAAAATAGTCGTCTTTCGACTACGTAGACCGCAAATGCTGGTTTCGCCTCATCACGGTCAGTGGTGAAAGTGAACGACGGCAAGACGACTTGTTTCCATGGGGCAAGAAGATAAAGCCTTGACGGCTCTTTTGGAGAGGCTGTTTATGACGCGCAAAGGAATTGGTACATCGTGACATTTGTCTGGTTAAAATATTAACCAGATCGTTGTGACGTTTGTGACATTTCTGGTCAAAATACTGAGCAGATTCTTACTACCGTTAGCTCGAAATACCAGGCACGCAACTATTGTGAAATAACTACTCCGTACTACTCTAGCAGCAATAACTCCTCTACCTCGAGTAGTTATTTCTACTAGTAGTAGGAGAGCATGCAAGAGTTCGCTGCTGCCGCCGTCGTCGTCCATAAGATGCAGCATCCCCAAAGTCAAAGCAAGCAGCAGTATCACAAGATCTCTATCATTCTACACACTATCCATTTCGTCGTCGAAAAAAAGAGCCGAGCGGTACACCACGACGTCTCCGATAACAGCGCTGATAGAATAATCGTATTCCCTCCAACGCCGTATAGGTACCAACAAAGGTCAGGACCACCACCATCGAAAGGTATTGAAAGGGTTCTTCGTCATAGTCTGGAATCAAGTTCTCAAAGTATCGAATCGTTCGCTGTACTCCCGGAAATAACATAATCCTGGATTGGGCCTTTTTGGCATTGACTTTGGCCCATTTCGAGGCATCTAATCCAAAGGCGTCCGCCAAAATCTGACTCGCATTCGGATGTAGAATGGGCACTTCGACCAGGATATGAGAAGGATAATCTTGCACAAATCTACGAATTTGATCATGATGCTTGTCGTAAATGATACGCATCAGTTCCGCCTTTTGGGTCTGGTTGTTACGATCGTCGGGCAATCGATCAAGTTGGCCACGACGATAAAATTCGTTGATGAATTGCCAATCCAAATTGTCGCCAAACCAATTCTGTACCGAGTGGATCCAAGAATCGAAATCTCGTGTATTCAAAATAAAGGTCGCATTGGGATAGGCCTCGTGAATATCCAACAAGTTGAAGTATTGTGGAAAGAAAATACGATTTCGTTTGTTTGGTTCGGCCGATTCAAAGTCCAAGGATCCATCGTCTAATAGCACGGCCGGCTGGAATTCGTTCGGTCCGGTTTGGGCGCGTACGACGGGTCGGGGTCCATTGATTTCGGCGTACACATCAAAGTGGCCGCAATGGCGAAAGATGGACCGATTGCGAATCAAATTGTCCAGCATACAGTCTGCCATGAGGGCAGGTCCACCCGATTGAGCAGACTTTTGAGGTTGGCAACAATACTGCAAAAGGCATGTTAGAAACTTTTGTCATCATCCTGGCAACCAGCAAGGACCATCTCGCGCCACCTTTCGACGATATAGCATGTCCTAGTAGAGAGAACTTACCCAGTGTTGACATTTCATTCGGCGTTGCTGATTTCTAAAAAATGCAAAAATGGACGAGGTGCCCGCTTTGGGGAATCCCACCACAATAATCGGTCCAGGAAGTAACGTTTTTTGCTCTGCCAGTGCCACTGCTTCTTTCAGTTTGGTGGCATTTCCAAAGTGGAGGCGTTTGGGGTGATGATGATGATGATGTTTTTTGCCAAAGCCTCTTGTCATTGGCATGGTGCCGTTGGCTGACGACGACAATGACATGGAGTGGTTCGTTTTACCATGGTGATGATGACGGAGGGTGGGATGCATGGCAGGATCCGGGTCTTCTCGTTGATGATACTGTTTCTTGGTATTTTGAATTCGAATTACGTGCCCAGTGGGGTGATGATGCTTGTGCATGAATTCCTCATAGGCGGAGGAGTAATAACGCTGATTTGGATGTTGATATTGATAAGATTCTTGAAAGAGTTCATTCATTGCTTGCAACATTAATGTTACCCATAAGCACAACAGAGCAATGCTGACTTGTTGTAAATGCCGACTCGAGTACATCATCGTTTGGGACAGTCAGGATTGCACGACGAATTCAAGTACAGACGAGAGATACAGAGTTGAAAGCAGGAGCAATAGCAACAGCGTTGTCACAATCACTACTAGCCACAAGCCCGAAAATCACCACAGAGGCAGTCAATGTGGATTGCCTTTATCACTCTACCGGTACAAAACAAAATGGCGCGGAGATGGATGATCCAATCGTCGTGTTAAGAGCATCACTTATCGGGGGGTATAAATGACCCGTTTATCCGAAACGACGTACTTTGGCATCACTTACCGGGGGAAATCTATGCTCAAAAATTTATGAAATATGGATCGGTCCCATAAATTTCCAAAATTTATGGGGCCGACAGATAAACAGGCGATTTATACCAAACCACAAAATATCAATCAGAAGAGCATTCAAACATATACGATTGCGAATATGTTTATGCAAAGTGCTTCCACTCCCGCCGAACCGTTCGATCAAATCCACAATGCCGACGACCACAACAACAAGAAGGACAAAACAACGCAACTTCACCGTCGCTCAACGTTTCGATCTCCCAAAGTAGTTTAGTGATAACCCAAGCACAGTGATCATTTGCACGGTCGAAGATGGGTCCGACGCTAAAGAGAGAGCGAGCGCAAAAGCAGCAGTGAAAGCAACAATCAACTTGTTGTTTCTTTATCAGTCTGCAGTCTCAAAACAAATGCCATGCCCGACGCCTCCAAATCCGACAGCAATGCCACATATCATGGGACAAAGGGATGTGAAGGAAGCAGGGGGGGGGGGGCGGGATTGTAATGTCGATCCAATTGTCGTTGGCAAGAAAGGATTATCACATCGTCCTCGTTGTCGTCAGTTCTGCCGACCAAAACGAATAAATATTTAAGGTATGAGTATATGTCTAGTATCAACGTCACTACGTAGGAATAGCTAAAATATCAGGGGGAAATATCCATGACGCGGTTGGTGATGCGAAGCGAAGAATCCCATAAACTTCCGCCATAAATCATAAACGGCCAGTTTACCCCCCAAAAATATGGGCCCGATTAGTGATGCTCTAAGTGGCACATCTGCCAATGCCAAAAAGGCATGAACCATTTGAGGCTTTTTTCGGATACTCTCGCCAGAATAGAACGATGCACATGAATCACTGGCCGGAAGGATGAAGGGATACACATTTTAATCGATTCGGAGGAGTCAATCGCGCGTGCCAACCCAAACTGATGACGCGTTGGGTGCTTTGACATCGGTTCCATCATCACTTGCACCTTTTTCTGTTGCAACCTTCACTACATTTGTTGGGCGATACTATCCTTACCATTCACATTTGGATAACGAACCCCCCATCCGAAAGCAAGCAACAGGAGTACTATTATAATAAGAATGGCAGAACATCATCACTCTTTGACGGAAGAAATCCAGGCCGTGCTTTCGGCCTTGGTGGGAGGGGCACGATATGGATTCAAAATCCGTGTTCCTCATGCCTTGGTCATGACGGTCTTGTTTCGAAGAGATTTAACGTCGGCCCAAAAACTAAAATCCGTCACAAAGCTGGCCTTGGAACATGCGACAAATCTGGCCGTGTTTGCGGCCATTTACAAGGTTCGTCAAGTCGGAAGGAGTGATGGATTGGATCGGAATGCCTGTATATACTTACCGCCAATTTTAATCTATTGTTTTACCAATGATATATTCAGACGATTCTAGCCGTATTCAAAAAAGCCTCCAGATATCTTCGTCATCATGAAATGGATGCCAAGACGATTGGGAGAACAATTCTTGCTTTGATTGGTAAGTCGAAGAAGTGGGATCCGACCAGACCATTCCAAGACGACCATGTTCAAGTCGCGCTCCACACACGTGACCTAACCCTTCTCTATATTACAACTATTCTTATTGTAGTGGATGGACCTTCCCATTACATTCCACCAGCCTTGGCTCCTGCTGGACATCCAGATCGGTCGTATCATTCGTTCGTGGCAGGGTGGATTGGTGGATACTGCGTTTGGGGCCGCTACTCGTCCGTCAATTATCAACTGGTACTCTACTTGGCGAGTCGAATCCTGGTGGGCTTGGTTAAACGGGGTTGGGAAGCCGTTCATGGGACGCCGCATCATCATCCGGAATCCCCGTTGCAGCATCCAAAGTTATATCCGGTAGTAGCTGCGACTGTTTGGGGCATTGTCATGGCGTTGTTTGAAGAGAGTCCGCATGTACTTCACCCATCCTTAAAGTCCAGCATGGATGAAATTTATCGATATCAGCTATCGGACTTGTCAGCTGCATCATTTCGGTCGGACGATGACGGTAGCCCTAGACGATGACAAAGACGGCTACTACAGTTACAGAGTGGCCGCTAAGTGTGTGGAACGATGAACGAGAGAAAACGTAAAAAGTGGAGAAAGACGGGCGAATCTAAAACATGGACAAAAGGTCCTCCAATCCGCCTCTTCGCGGCCGGCCTTTGTACCAGAACGGTCCATGATAATCTGCAATGGCAGGCCAGTCATCTACAGACCGAAAGCCATACCGAGCTTTGAGCTGAGAAAAGTCGTCAGAACCACTTGGTCCAAGATCGACGCATGTCACTCCATCGGTATCAATGGACCGCCGTACCAATTCGTAGACACTGTGGAACCAAACATAGTTCTTAGCGGCCGTGTCATCTGCATAGAACCATTGGCCTCTAATTGTCTTTCCTTTTCGTACTTCGTGGGCAATGGCGATGACTCTTCCGGTCGTTGCGTTGCGATATTCTTGAATTTCCCCCGTCATTCGTGTAGTGCCCATGTAGCGAGAAATGCCTTCTCCGAGAGCTTCTAAAAAGCCATACTTTCCGGCCAGCAACCGAACCTCGTGTGCTACGACGCATCGAAAGTGAGCCAAGGAAGAATGAGGAGCTGGTTGACGGTCCAAGATGGGTTTGGTCGTCACAGTAAAATTTTGATTGAGGGCTCGAACAATCGTCCGCCGACACCCTCGGGGTAAACTCTTCATCCAGTCATCCACACTCGTAATGTTGTCTAGCTCGAGCAAAGCGTGTGGTCGAGTCTTGTACTGACCCATCCATTGACCAGCTCCCATGGCCCCCAATGAATAATATTCTCGGTCTCCAATCGGAAGAGGATCGCCCACTGGTTGTTCTTCGTCTGGCAAAAGGGATTCTGCTTTTCTGAGCATTTGCACTGGTTCCGAGTCCTCGGGAAGATTGCCAAAGATAGCAGCAAATGCCAACATCAAATTGTTGTATTCCGGATCCCCTCCAAAGGCCTGGGAGACCCAGGCAAAGAGAGAAGTGACCTTTTCATCGTCCAGGGAGGTTTCGATCGTCACCGTTCGCTGGACAGCCAGACGTTGGCCAGCCAGTCCTCTCGCCTTTTCGGGCGACGATCTCACAAGGAATGTCGTAGCCACAGGAAGAAGCAGGCACAGCCACACCACTCGGAAATGAGACAAGAGAGCCATCGCAGTCCAATCAAGTGAACTTTTTACAGTTGTACGGGAGATGTTCGATGAATGTTCTTCTCCATTTGCAATGGAAGAAACAAGAAAGATATCAAGACGGCTGAGGACCGCGCCGTCATTTTTGGGTGGTGCTTCATCGGAATACGTCATCACATTTGGAACTTTCTTAGCTCGGCGTTTTGATCACAGCAGTCGAATAATGAGATGTAATGCAACGGGAATTGGACAGACGCTGGGCTCTTTCGTTGCAACTTGTCGCGTGTTTTATCTCCAGTAGTAAGCTCTAAAACGATTCCAGTGCTCGCAAACTTGAAATCTTTACTCCGAACTTATTTTATAAGATATGAGCTGATTTTCTTTTCAAGCCTTTGGCATTGAGCAATTCAGAAAGGAAATGATAGCTTCTGAATAGCCTATTGGGTCTTCGTGCGCCAAACTAATACGTCCTCCAATGAATAGTTCTCTCCCCCCATTTCCATTTTCTTCGACATAGTCGCGGAATGTCTTTCTCGGTTTGCTTGCTTCCTCCGCGTTTGAAGGCGGTCGTTTGGTTTTTTGCCAAAACCAGCTTTTTGCACGATTTTGCCGAATGTCTCGCCCTTTGATGACATCGATTTGAACCTCACTCTTGCCCTTTAACGCATCCAAACTATTCTTGCAGCCATCTTGGAGGCATCCTGCTAAAAAGGCAAAGGTCGAGTACCGGCTCAAGCCCCGACATGAAATGGCCGTGTGATAGCAGTTGGATCGCCACGTATCCCCCAAGTTGGCTGGGTCAGCCACAAGGTTCTTCTCGCTGAACGTTTGAATGAATTTTCCCTCGTTCCGGCAAGCATACCACCAAAATATGCGACCCAGTATACCACACAAGCGCTTGTAGGCTTTCGCCACCTTGGAACTGTCGGCGGGATTCAAGAAAAACGGTAGCCGCGGCGATGAAGAAATTATGACATTCGACACTGGTTTCGACAAAGGACAGGATTCATCCAGAGACCTTGCAGCCGCTTGAAGTGCGATTGGCGAGCAGCCACCATTGGCAATCACGCACCATCGATCAATAGGGCCGCCAGGGTCGCCTGTCGACGACACTTCATTTTTCGCCATTAGGTCGATCAACTGGTCCGACCAATCTGAAATATTCAAAAGCGGCAAGTGCTTGATGGATCCTTCCAGACCCGATATGGAAGGGTCACAGGCACTCCCGCTACCTAATAGATCTGGCGAAAGTATCAACAGTCGATCAGGTCGGTTTGGGTTGGCATGAAGTGAATTCAATAGTCGCTCGTAGAACCACCGTGCAATTCCGACGCCGACGGGATGTATCAACACAACGCCAGTAGTTCCATGAGAGGAAGATTTTGGTTTGACGGTGGATTCTAAAAGAAGCTTGTCGCACTGGTAGGTATAATTGAGCTTGAACTCTTGGCTCGATGCTTGGTTGCCAAACAAGCCTCTAATGGGCCACCGTCGCCTTCGCGAATCCTGTTGCTGCTTGGCAACCGAAATAGAATATGCCTCCGTCAAAGCGTTTTCTGGAAGTTTGACACTTATGAATTCGCTTGCTGCCTTGTCGCTTGCCTGGAGGTGGCTAAGATACTGGCTGTCCGAACCGATTGAAGTGCTCCATTTCTGAACGAACGCTTTCGCATTGTTGAGTTTGGCGACCAGCAAAATCAAAGTTATGGCAGTTGTCACCACCCACGGCCTCCCGGGTGATACATACGGCATCTTTCCGGAATGGGGTAATCCGATATCCTCTCTATGGTAGAAAGGGTCGCAAGGACAATTTGGGAAGGTGTGGAATTTGTTCATGTCTATACCCCACATCTTCATCTTCAAGATGCCGTCCGGGCGTTGATGGGTTCCGTACGATATCTTTGGATCTTCGACTCTCTGGAATAAAAAATCGACTGATCCGATTTCGAACAATGACGTCACTTGACGACCGATTATTCAGCACACACGGCGAATCATCTCATCACCACACTTCGATCCATTTTCATAGTCATCGATCGATTGCCTTGAGGCTCCTAACGATAGAGAACATCTTTGTGTTGGAGGGAACGAGACGTTGCCACTTCAACTTTGCACGTCAAAACGGTTGGAGGTCTTGCGGCAGCGATAAAGATGATCAAGAACAGCCTTGCCTTCGTGACAAGTCTGTGGCTTCTTGCTGTCGTCCGATTCGGTCCAGGAGCTGAAGGTTTTGCATGGCGGCCTCTTACTTGTGTCGATTGCCCAGTTGTCAACCACGGACTAAGACTTTATGCATGCTCTCGTCGCGATGTTTTTATTAGTGGAGTGGTGGCTAGTCAGTTTTTGGCAACGGGAACAAAGGCGTCTGCGGCCGAGCAAAATCCTTTCTCGCCCCTAGCTGAATCTGCCTCATTGGAGAGTGGGCTCCTCGATAGTAGAGTTCTCGGAAATGTCTTAGCACCGCCACCATATGGAATGGAGGGCCCGGATATCTTTTACCCAGAGTAAGTGTGGTGTGTTTTTAAGCCCGTTGTATCATGGTGGGGCCTCGATCTCACCTCTGAAGCATCAGATGGTTCTCTGGCACGTGGAAGGTCAAATCAGAAACAAAGGAAATTCAGGCGCCATGTGGTGTTGCTCTGTTTGGTGGCAATACCACGTACATGAACGCTTTGAACGATATTGGAAATGTCTTGCTCTATGAAAGTAGATTTGTGCTTGATAGCAACGGTCGAGTGATTGCCGACCGAGAATACAATGTTAGGTCGATTGCAAAGGTGGCCATGGGCGAGAATAGTGTGGTCGATGTTGCAACTGCCACACCAAACAAGTTTTCATGTCTTTTGGCTCCAAAAGGATCGCCTTCAATGTTGACAGTCGACTTAATTGTATTGAACCGGCGCCAGGAAACGGTATCCGCCAATCAATTCGATTGCAGTGAAGTTGTCCGAGAGATTGCCTCGCCGGTGGATCGGCCGCGACAAGCTCCTGCAATTCTCAAGGAGATTGAAACCACGTCACTTTACACCTACATCCCAGAAAAGGACGAAATTCACTGTCGGCAACGTTCTGCTGCTTTTCTACTTCCTTCCAACGAAAATCCGATTGCTATGCGGATGTGGCAAGCCAGTGGAGGGAGGGCTATAGATGTCAGATTTTACGACGTGAGTTACAAACGATCATGAGTATCGACAAAAAATATGTTTACTGCTGATGGTTGATCAGTTTGAGATGGCTAGTTTAGAACGCAAGGGCAGCAGCAAAGAACAGGGCAAGAATGCTGCTGTGGACAAGAGCGGCTCCACTCTCGGGGTCATTTCCCGGAGGAGTGTTGTCATCTGGCTTGTCGCATCCTTCAGATACTACTCCAAATTCTCGCTCAAGATCATCGATGCCGGTAAGCATCTGTTTCTCATAGGTGGTTTCGCATGGGGGCAAGCCCAAGTTATATCCACAGTACCAGGGCAACTCTAGGTCCAATTCTTCGATCCGAAGCAATACACGCGGATAATAGTACAAGAAAGCCATGCACATCTCTTCAGCACTACCAAGACCAAACACTCGACCGTTTCCACTGTAGTAGCAGGTTGTCCTGAACCCATCGCCAGGTTGGATATCAAAGGAATCTTGTTGGACAGCAGCGTTCCCATTTTGGTCAAATTCCCAGTATTCGACGGAGGCCTTACGAACGACTTCGCCATCACGAATTTGCTCATTGACAATGCGAGCACCAGTCGCGTGCATGTGCAGATACTCTCGGAGTACCGTAACAGGCTTGCCAGCTACACCGGAGCATGTCCCAGGGCATTCAAAAGAATGAGACGAGAGACCATCACCCACTGCTTCGCCGTACAAGCCAATTTGAGGGTCACCAGTAGCGAGGATACCAATCTGCTCGTCACGAGGCTGGCTGGTCCAGAACACACGAACACCGCTGTTGTCGACGATGCCCGTGGTGAGCTGTGGGTTGTTGTAATGAACTTCGATCTTGAATGCCTGAAAACCGCCTGCGCCAAAGAATGCTTCGCCAAAGAGTGGAGATCCAAGATTGTCGGGAAGGGCGACCGCACCCTCACCTGGAGCCCAGACGTAGACAAGCTCATTGAACCCGTCTTCAGTACATTCTGGTTGTGAGCTGCCATAAATGATGTAGTGGTGGACATATGCTTCGTGGCCTTCTTGGATGATTGGTTCAAAACCAATAATGTTCAAAAGATCAGTGGTGTTGAGGACTCCTTGCGCAATGAGATCATCTCGCGAGAAGCAGTTGTACGCGTACTCTGTCTCTTCTGCAGCTATTTCATGGTCGACAGAAGATATGACAAAGGAGCCATCGGCATTTGTTGCCATTACCTTGGCGAATGTAGCAGAGTCATCCCCAACTCCGAAGAATCGGACTGCACCACGTGCACGGTTAAGGCCATGGTAGCTTACCTCGGAGCTATCGCCCCAAGCGGCAATGACGCGGGTGGGTGGGATCAAAGTAGAAGCGTCGTTGAAGATGGCATGGTCTTGAGGGTCGTTGGTGTTCAGAAGACGCTTGAGCTCAATCATGATAAAGCCTCCGTCTTCATCAACGTTGGAAGCAACGAGTTCCCAATCAGAGGGGCAGTCATCCTTCACAGGGAAGCGCATATCAGTGGTGTAGGCGTCAACGATCTCTTGTGGCTTAGCGGCCTCGAAGAGAACCATATCAGTACCAAGCATTCCACCTGCTTCAGCAATGCCAAATCCCAACCATCCGGTAGCGCGAACCGCAATGGCAAGGAAGACGTAGTCTCCGTCAACGTTCCAATGAATGGCAGCTCCGTTCTCGGGTTGGTTAGGGTCGGAGCCTTGAATGTAGACATTGCCAGGGTACTTGGATGCGATGCCGTTGTCATCGTACCAATTGCGGTATGGTTCTGCACCTATTCCTTCGAAATGAGCGCATGCAGCTGGGGAGTCAAAGCCACGGCTGATCTGAAGTTCGCATTCAAGTTCCGCGGATACTTGACTTGAAGCGAAGAGAGAAAGAGCTAAAACGGAGAAAGTAGTTTTCATGTTGGCAGTTGACTGATTGAAAATCAAAATTATAAGGACGTTGCAACCAGGGTGAAATATCCCCAAGTGGGCGAAGTAATTTTCGAGTTTATGGTTTATAGTTACTCTTGTTCGACGAATGCCAAAGATGAGATCTCTAGAAGCCGATGATCCAATTCCCCACGATTCAAACATTCGTAGGAGTCGAGTCAGTCTGCTGTTTTAACCAACAGATATGTTTCCCGCGGACCTTAAAACCTCGACGCAGTGAAGCGGCTTTGTTTTGCGCGAATAGTACATGGCGCTTCCCCTGCTTACAATAGATCGTGGTTGGAACAACCAGGAAAATCCGCGCGGGGGCATTCACGACATAAAATCGATTAGGCCGACCAAAACGAAAGGAGCCCACCGGGCCTCTGGACAGACTGTCTACTGTCTGTCTGTTGTAAAAATCCTACACTGTAAAAATCCGGAGACCGCTTTTCGACTTTTTGACGCTGTCGATGAGCTTTTGTCCTTTTGCTACGAGATACATCGATACACGTGTCAAAACAAAATGAAAAGTTCCGACGGCTCTTCACATCGGCCGACCCACAATTCCGAGAATAATGTCGAAGCATGCTAGCTTTTCCAGGGATCAAAGTAATAGCGAAAGCTGGACTCATTGAGGTGTTGAAGACGAGGTTGATTGCACAGGAGCACTGGGTGTCAATAGTGTGGTTGACGTTGCCACACTGTGAGAAAATGCTGATGCGTGTAACGCGCGCCGGGCGGGTCGATGAGCCGGGCGGCGTCATTGTTGACGCGCAGTCCACAAAATATGAATGTCACAAGTTTGGACGATGACGCTGCGACCGATATCGACTATGTTGTCGATATTGTTGACGGTTGCAGATATTTCGGTTTATGTGTTTCCAACTGAAGATACGACCCGACGCGTTCACATTCTACGCAAGTCGGTAGTAGTCTACTTTTATGTGTTACAAAAATTTCGGAGTTTGTTGACGAAATCTCCCGAGTCGGAGACGAATAGCTCCTCAATAAAATAGCTCACAATCTTTCCTTTTGAAAGTTATTTCTCGCAGGTTATGAGCCCAACGTACTTTGCGTACGGAAGCGATACATCAAGATTGTCAACTTACGTTCGGGACGAGATACGAATCCAACCATGGCGGATGCAGATGCTGTAGCCGCTCTTCAGGCCCAGGTGGCCCAGATGCAACAGTTGATGCAACAGCAGGGACAGCAGCTTGCTCAGGCACAACAAGCCGCAATTCAAGCGCAACAAGCTGCCCAAAACGCCGTGCAACAACAACAACAACCGCCCCAAGCGGCGGCTGGACCGGTTCTAATGTCCCCTTGGGATGGCGACATCGATCTTGGTACGAAGGTCGGGACTTCTTTGTGGAATCGAGGAATTGAGCCCTGTGAGACCAAGTTCTCGGGCGACGTCAAGGACTTGCCTCAATTTTTGGCCAGCTTTGGTAACCAAGCCGACATGTGCCGCAAGTGGGCAGCCCTTTTGACGGTGAACAACAAATACATCCCGACTCACTATGGAGAAATCAAGGAGTCGGACGCAATCGCAGCGAAGGATGCTCGTGCTGCAGCGGCTGCACCTCTGACAGTAGCCGATGCACAAGAGAAGATTCATACTAAAATGATGTACCACTACGTGTGGAACAGCCTTGGCGCGGCGCCACAAAAGAAGCTAGCCCCCAAGCGCGCCTCTCTTGGAGAAGATGGACCTCTACTGTTGTACTACGTCCTAAGTGGAACTTTCGCCGCAACGCACACTTCTACCTTTGCAATTAAGGAGAAGTTCTTCGAGTTGCACTTGAAGAAATATAAGTGGAACGTTCAGTTGCTAAATCAGGATGTGCGAGAGAAGCTCGTTGATTTGATTGCAGCTGGCCACGCATCGGACGAGACTGAGACTCTCATTGCGCTTTTCCGCGCCTACAAAACGGCTACGAATGAAGAATTCCTCGCTTCCGTCAATTTCTGGAAGAACGAGTGGAATTCGTCCACTATCACCACTGCTGAGCAGTTGATGGACCGTGCCGACAAGAAATATTCTGAACTTCGCGATCTCGGCTCGTGGAGCAAGCGCTCTGCAAAGGACGAACAAATCGTCGCGCTCACGTCGAAAATCGAGGCCCTGACCAAACAAGGTGGCGACAAGTCAAACGACAAGAAGCGCGCCAAACGAGGCAAGAAAGGTGGCTCTACTCCCGAATGGAAGAAGGATAAGAGTCTTTCTACCACCAATAAATACACCCACAATGGCAAGGAATACCAATGGTGTACCGGCCCTGGTCACAATGGTGTCGGGATGTGGGTTCGCCACTCACCTGGCAAGTGCGTCGTTCAGCATGCCAATGTTGCTGCAAAAGGTAACAAATCCGGTGGCAGCACTTCCTCCGAGAGCCAGACTGGCATTAACAAGGCGGCTCTGACCTCAATGCTCAAGCAAAAGGGCCTTTCCCAAGATGAAGTCGATAGCAAAATCGAAGCAATCGTTGCTGTGATGGACTCCTGAAGGGGACGCCTGTGGTCGCACGTGATGTGCTTCTGCAGGCTTATTTGGCACCTCGCTTGGGTTGCCTGTTTCGGGCATGAACCACTACTACCGGATTGGTTGTTGACTTTATTCTTTAATCCGGCATTGGGGATTCCCATGCTGAAGATTGCTTTTATGTATGCGGTTGGCATCTACGATATGCCCCCGATACTAAAGGCATTACCTCGAGACAAGCGACGAATTCGACGGCGCACACAGCGACGCCCTCCAATCGGTATTTGCGTACTACCGGAGTTTTACATGGCACTATCGCATATTCAATTGAAAGAGTCCTTTGCTTGCATGTACCGTTTGCATGGGTACTGCAGAGCCAAATTGGCCTATCAAGATTTCTCTTTTCTGGTTCTACTGGAGCAGGCAATTGCCCATGTATTTGTGCTTTGCTTCATTTTGTTCCGCAAGCCTCCCGACAAGTTCTACTGCATTCGCGATGTGGTTATTCAAGTTCGCCCACGCCGACGCAAGTTGTTGCTCGTTATCGGCAACTTTTTGCTCTTTCTTATCGCCCTGTGCCTAATGAATCCAAATGCTATCATAAGCCCCCAAGAGATTCCTCTGAGCGACGGCGACATGAGTCCTAATTTTGATGAATCTTATTCTCTTTTACACGCCCTTTCGACCAACAGCGACAACACGGATGAAGATTCAGCACCACGTGATGTTGGCAATTGGGGATCTGATTCTTTCCCCGTAGTTGTTGACTCTGCAACGAGTAAAACACTAACGCCCTTTTTATCCGACTTAATCGATGCGCGCCCTTATCGCTGCAAAGTGTCGGGTGTTGGTGATGGCTGGATTACCCATGTCGGTAAAATCCGATGGCACACACTTGATATCCAAGGCAACACCGTGGTTCTTGAGGACAACGATGCATACTACAGTCCCAATGTGCCCTACCGTTTGTTATGCCCTCACAGTTGGCGCAAGCACATGAATGAGAAACGCTACGCAGCTGGAGAAACCGAGGGAGACGGCGCAACATTTTGCCTTCACCCCGACGATGATGCAGGTTACATCCTCTCCTGGAATCGAGGGAGGACGGTCGTCGAGGCACCCCTTGATCCTTCAGTCAACCTTCCAATGGTCCAAGCTCATGCGACGTATCATGGGTATTGTGCTTTTGTTGGCGGCTTTCCTCAGACGCCTGACATTGTGCCCGACGATGAAGAGGATTCCCCGGAGACGATGTTACTTCCTGTGCCACCTGACGCCAATGTGGTGTCGGATGATGAAGCATCATTGAGTGGCAATGACGATGACGAAGAAGACGATGATGAATCTGACAACGCGAGTTCCTCCGTCGAACAACTCGCGCGCCTTCAAAAAATAGTTAAAAGAGTAACGTTTTCCACCGAACCCAACACCAACGAGCGTGCTGAGAGCATTGATGAACCCCTAACTCCTCGAGATGAAGCATTGTTTATGGGATGGCACGTTAAGTTGGGACATGCGCCCTTCAAGAATATTCGTTGGGCGGCGGAACTTGGAATATTGCCCCGGAAGCTCGCAAAATGCCGTAATATTGTGTGCCCCGCGTGCCTTTATGGCAAGCAAAAACGCCGGCCTTGGAGAACAAAAGGCCAGATCAAACAAGGCGCACTGAAAAAGGCTACAAAGCCCGGCGAATGCGTATCCGTGGACCAGCTTATTTCAAGCACCCCAGGACTGGTTGCGCAAAGCACGGGAAAACTCACTACGAGCCGATACAAAGTTGCGACTGTCTTCGTTGACCATTATTCGGACTTGGATTACGTGCATGTGCAAGAATCGACGTCTGCAGCCGACACGATCGAGGCAAAACGAGCTTTTGAGAGTTTTGCGGCTGAACATGGTGTCACTATTAAACACTACCATGCCGACAATGGAATCTTTGCTTCAAAGGGATTTCGTGAAGAAGTTGCAGCCTGCGGTCAAACATTGAGTTTCTGTGGGGTCGGTGCTCATCACCAAAATGGTGTATGTGAGCGCCGTATCCAAGATCTGTGTGACTCTGCCCGTGCCGAGTTGGCGTATGCAGCACATCGAAACCCAGCAGTAACAGCTGAGTTGTGGCCCTATGCACTGCGGCATGCGTCGTATGTGCGACGCATTTTGCCTCGACAAGGACACTCGATGTCCCCCGAGGAACTCTTCTCTGGTTCGAAAGTCCGCCCCACTACGCGTTTTCTTCATGCGTTTGGATGCCCAGTCTATGTACTTAAGGCTCCCCTACAAAGTGGGACGCCCCATCCGAAATGGGACGATCGATCTCGAGTTGGCGTGTATCTCGGGCATTCTCGACAACACGCATCAAGTGTGTCGTTGATATTGAATCCACAGACTGGGCATATATCGCCTCAGTTTCACTGTGTGTTCGACGATGCATTTGACAGTGCCAAGACGGACAAAAATTTCAGCACTGTATGGGCTGAAAAGGCGGGATTTGCCGAACAACGAGACAACAATGCGCGTGACGATTATTCCAAAATCGTCATTCCACAGGGACTACAAGTGCCCTTTGTCCAGACCAATGGGCGCAACGAGTCGAATGAAGAACCTCCAATGCAAGAAAATGAGGGAGCCGATGATGGCGATGTTCAGGACAACGTTGCTGAGGAGAACGAGGAAGATCGTGAACAGGAACAAGTCGCTATCGAAGCAACGCAAAGACCAGAACGAACACCGTGCAGCGGTCGACGTATTCAACGAAGTCAACGTTTACAAGAGTCACCCCTGCTACGGCAACTGCAATCGTTCGTCTCCATTGCAAAGCACGCTTCTGATGTGCTAATTCGACTCGACGAAGACTCTCTGACGGCCCTATCTAAAGAGTTAGTGGCATTTCCAGCAAGTCTCGCCGATCCTGATACTATGTATCTAAACGAGGCGATGAAACAAGATGATCGTGATGAATTCCTCAAGGCCATGGTCAAAGAAATCGAAGACCATACCGTTCGTGGTCATTGGCGAGTTACTACAAGAGCTGAGATGCGACAACGCGGCTATGACTTTAAACCTATTGCTGCTATCTGGTCGTTCAAGCGCAAGCGAAACCCAATGGGACAAATCACCAAGTACAAGGCCCGTTTGTGTTGCCATGGTGGCCAAACCGTACAAGGCGTGCACTACCACGAGACTTTTTCTCCCGTCGTCGCTTGGTCGACGGTGCGCCTGCTTCTGACGCTTTCCGAAATCTACGGATGGCATGCGAGGCAAATCGACTTTGTGTTGGCGTTCCCGCAAGCTGATGTCAAAACCGACGTCTACATGCATGTTCCTGAAAAGTTCCGGGTCAAAGGCGGAAAGCTTGAGCTTGATATCGATGCTCCACATCCTTCCAAGCAAGATGCAATTGTCAAGCTGATCAAGAACGTCTACGGACTCAAAGACGCCTCCAAAACATGGGTAGATCACATCACTCGTGGATTGTTGGATTATGGATTCAAACAGAGCGAGGTTGACCCTTGTTTATTCGTCAAAGGCGACATGTTGTTTTGCCTGTACGTTGATGACGCAATTTGCCTGACGCCGAAGAAAGAAGATGCCGATAGGTTGATTGCTGACTTGAAACGACGAGGGTATATCCTGACCGACGAAGGCTCGTTGTCTGCCTATCTCGGAATCCAGGTTGAGCGCCTTAAAGGCAACAGAGTCTCAATGACTCAGCCGGCGTTGATCGAACGCATCATTGCGCAAGCAAATCTGAAGGACCAGCGAATGCACGACACACCAGCTGACGTGATTTTGCATCGCGATGAAAATGGTCCGCCACGGAAAACAGACTTCCACTATCGCTCGATCATCGGTCAATTGAATTATTTGGCTGGCACCACTCGACCGGAAATCCAATTCGCTGTCCACCAATGTGCTCGATTCAGCGAAAATCCCAAGATGTCCCACGAAAAGGCTGTCAAGCGGATTGTCAGATATTTGAAGAAAACAAAAGACAAGGGACTTGTTATGACGGTCGACAAGACCAAAGGAATCGAATGTTACGTTGACGCCGACTTTGCTGGCGGATACCAAAAAGAAAACCCGATGAATCCTCGCGATTGTCTCTCCCGCACCGGGATGATTGTCAAGTTTGCCGGATGCCCCATTGTGTGGAGCTCCAAACTCCAAAGCACCATCGCTCTTTCAACAACCGAGGCTGAGTACATTGCACTCAGTACTGCCGCTCGCGAAGTCATTTACTTGATGAATTTGACCGACGAATTGCAAGCCCAAGGCGTCAAGCTAATTGCTGATCAACCAAAGATCCAATGCCGAGTCTTCGAGGACAACTCTGGCGCGATTGAATTGGCAAAGCTCCCGAAGCTTCGACCGAGAACGAAGCACCTGGCGATTCAGTATCACCACTTTCGCTCTTGGACAGTGCGTGGTATAAACAATGAAGAACCACGAATCAAAGTGGAGTACATTGCGACGAAAGAACAAGAGGCGGATATTATGACGAAGCCGCTGCCTCGTGTGTTGTTCGAAAGTTTGCGCCTGCGCTTGTGCGGATGGTAAAATTTGAATTCCGACCTTGCGTGCCATGTGAGAGGGAGTGTGAGAAAATGCTGATGCGTGTAACGCGCGCCGGGCGGGTCGATGAGCCGGGCGGCGTCATTGTTGACGCGCAGTCCACAAAATATGAATGTCACAAGTTTGGACGATGACGCTGCGACCGATATCGACTATGTTGTCGATATTGTTGACGGTTGCAGATATTTCGGTTTATGTGTTTCCAACTGAAGATACGACCCGACGCGTTCACATTCTACGCAAGTCGGTAGTAGTCTACTTTTATGTGTTACAAAAATTTCGGAGTTTGTTGACGAAATCTCCCGAGTCGGAGACGAATAGCTCCTCAATAAAATAGCTCACAATCTTTCCTTTTGAAAGTTATTTCTCGCACACACCAAGCAAACAAACAAACATACTTTCCGGCTCGAAAGAGGTCGCTTGTTTCAATGTTTACAGCCGACTAAATCGTGTTGAGTAGGCGCCAGGAAACTGTATCGTCCAATCAATTCGACTGCCCCGCCTGTGGATCGGCCACGACAAGCTACTGCAATTCTCAAGGAAATTCACTCTACACCTGGACCCCCCAGAGAGGGGCGAAGTTCAAGGTCGGCAACGCTCTGCTGCTTTCCTGTTGCATTCCATCGAAAATTCGATTGCTATGCAGAGGCGGAAAGCCAGCTATAGAAGTCGGTTATATCACGTCGCCTACAAAAGCGATCATGAATATTGGGAAAAGATATGTTTACTGTTGATAGACGGAGCAGACTCTGGTCAGGATGAGGTGACTAGTTTAGAACGCAAGGGCAGCGGCAAAGAACAGAACAAGAACGATGTTGTGGACAAGAGCGGCTCCACTATCGGGGTCATTTCCCGGGGGAGTGTTGTCATCTGGCTTGTCATCGCATTTTTCTTCGAATCCTACTCCGAACTCTCGCTCAAAATCATCGATGCCGGTAAGCATCTGTTTCTCATAGGTGGTATCGCATGGAGGAAAACCCAAGTTATATCCGCAGAACCAGGGCAACTCCATGTCCGCTTCTTCTACCCGAAGCAATACGCGAGGATAGTAGTACAAGAAACCCATGCACATCTCTTCAGCACTGCCAAGACCAAACACTCGACCGTTTCCATTGTAGTAGCAGGTAGTCCTAAACCCATCTCCAGGTTCGATAACGAAGGGATCTTGTTGGACAGCAGCGTTCCCATTTTGGTGAAATTCCCAGTATTCGACGGAGGCCTTACGAACGACTTCGCCATCACGAATCTGTTCATTGACAATGCGGGCACCGGTCGCGTGCATGTGCAGATACTCTCGGAGAACCGTAACAGGCTTGCCGGCTACATCGGAGCATGTACCAGGGCAGTCAAAGGAATGAGAGGAGAAACCATCACCAACGGCTTCGCCGTACAAGTTGACTTGAGGATCTCCAATCGAAAGGATACCAATCTGCTCGTCACGAGGTTGGCTGGTCCAGAACATACGAACACCACTGTTGTCGATGATTCCCGTTCTTAACTGTGGGTTGTTGTAATGAACTTGAATCCTGAATGCCTGGAAACCATCTTCGCCAAAGAGTGGAGTTCCAAGATTGTCGGGAAGAGCGACTGCGCCCTCGCCTGGAGCCCAGACGTAGACGGGCTCATTGAAATCTTCGTCGCTGCACTCGGCTTGCGAGCTACCAAAAATGAGGTAGTGGTGGACATAGGCTTCGTTGCCTTCTTGGATGATTGGTTCAAAACCAATAATGTTCAAAAGATCAGTGGTGTTGAGGACTCCTTTCGCAATGAGATCATCTCGCGAGAAGCAGTTGTACGCGTACTCTGTCTCTTCTGCAGCGATTTCATGGTCAACAGAAGATATGACGAAGGAGCCATCGGCATTTGTTGCCATTACCTTGTCGAATGTGGCAGAGTCATCCCCAACTCCGAAGAATCGGACGGCGCCACGCGCACGGTTAAGGCCATGGTAGCTTACCTCGGAGCTATCGCCCCAGGCAGCAATCACGCGGGTGGGTGGGATCAAAGTAGAGGCGTCGTTGAAGATCGCATGGTCTTGAGGGTCGTTCGTGTTCAGAAGACGCTTGAGCTCAATCATGATAAAGCCTCCGTCTTCATCAACGTTGGAAGCAACGAGTTCCCAATCAGAGGGGCAGTCATCCTTCACAGGGAAGCGCATGTCAGTGGTGTAGGCGTCAACGATCTCTTGCGGTTTGGCGGCCTCGAAGAGAGCCATATCAGTACCAAGCATTCCACCTGCTTCAGCAATGCCAAATCCCAACCATCCAGTAGCGCGAACCGCAATGGCAAGGAAGACGTAGTCTCCGTCAACGTTCCAATGAATGGCAGCTCCGTTCTCGGGTTGGTTAGGGTCGGAACCTTGAATGTAGACATTGCCAGGGTACTTGGATGCGATGTCGTTATCATCGTACCAGTTGCGGTAGGGTTCTGCGCCTATTCCTTCGAAATGGGCGCATGCGGCTGGGGAGTCAAAGCCACGGCTGATTTGAAGTTCGCATTCAAGTTCCGCGGATACTTGACTTGAAGCGAAGAGAGAAAGAGCTAAAGCAGAGAGAGTAGTTTTCATGTTGGCAGTTGACTGATTGAAAATCAAAATTATAAGGACGTTGAAATCAGTGTGAATATCGCGAGTCGGTGGAGCAAGTTTTGTGTCTATGTAGGTTACTACTAGTAGCCACTTTTCAACGAATGCCGAAGTTGATATCTCAAGAAATAGTGGTCTCGAACTACCTGTTTGACCGTGAAGGGGCTTTGTAGTACGGGGTTGCGCGAGTACATTGCGCTTCCCCTGCTTATTACAATAGATCGTGGTTGGAACAACCAAGAAAATCCGCGCGGGGCCATTCACGACATAAAATCGATTAGGTGGACCAAAATCAAAAGAGCACAGGAGCCTAAATTTATTTTGGACGACTGACAGGCAGAAATCGAACCACGACTGGATCTTTTCCGCGACATCGAACGGTCCCGTGCCTTTTCCCGCCACAGATCATCACTCGGAAGATGTTGTTTGATGCGATCGAAACGAGAACGTTTGCATCGCACACCGGGGAAGGATGCGCTCGACCTTAATGCTTGTAGGAGCTGTCTTCGGCATTGCAGAATAACTCGGAATGTCATAACGCCGAAATTGACCCATTCTTTGGGCATGCAAGGTTTCCAACATTCAGAGAAAAGGTGCGCGAAGAGACTTGTCAAGCCATATGCACGAACAATTGAGTGAGAGCCTAACAATGTTGTATCAACACGACAGGCAAGAACCCGGTGGCGAGGACTCCAACCTTACATCTGCGCAACGATCTGCTAGATATTCAATGGATGGATCTCTGCACATATATCGTGCCCCACAAGAGGAGGGAGTGTCGGGTCAGACTACCAGGCGACCCCGAAACTCTCAAGCTGTCATAACTTCCGACCGACGACCGCGGTATAGCCTTAAACATGAAGAATTGTCCTTGTGTTCCGACAGCGCCCAGCCCATCGGACCCCCACAGAGACGAACGTCGGAGGATAGCGCTTCCAGGGATCAGGCTAAAAGCGAAAACGGGGCAGAACGAAGTGTGGAAAATGAGCTCAACGTGGCCGACTTGGTAATCGGAAAAAGGTACGGAAGTCAAGCCTACAGTCAATATCTTGGTGAAAGATGTACTCGGAGTAATCAAGAAGATATGTTGACGACCCCCGTGCGTTTGGAGGCTGGTACGGGGGTTCTTCTTGACGATGCAGCAGTCGGAGCCCGGTGGCGTAATCCAATGACGAGCAATCTATTTTTTGTCACATCACAAGAAAACGACACCAGCAATAGCACTTTACTTGAAAAGCAAGGGGTCGCGAGATATTATCATTGCGGTACGAGCGGCGGCTCAGTATCAACAGTACCTGATCCACCATCGTTACGTCAAGGAGGGTACTATTCCGAACCGGGGGCATTCCGCATCTTGTCAGGTGAAATACCTCGTGGTGGTACCAGCGATGACGTCGAATCGTTGATCGGCTCTTTTACAAGTCATCCCAGTGCTGGGCTACGAAATATATACGAGACCACACTGATGGTGGAAGCTAGCCTTGTTAACGATGATCCGGTGCCAGACGACGAATGCTCGTCATCAAAAGATTCCGCCAATTTTATGGCACACGAAACGCACGTTGGTGGAACGACAACCACCAACCCGCTTGTGGAAGCACTTCCAATGGAAGACTTCCAAACAGTGAAAGATTTCTTTCGAACCTGGAAAGTTCAGTGTATCTTGCTGCTGCTTGCGGTGATCTTTGTCTTCCTTTCCCTGGGGACCGCGTATGCTGTTAACGGGTTCTCCAAACGAATACCAACCAACTCAAGTACACCCCCGCGCTACATGGTGCCCACTAACCCCCCAACCTCGGAAGGAGATCTTACCTTGGAGTATTTTGTACAAGTGGCACTACCCGACCACACTCGTCTGGAGCTACGCCTAGAAAACTCGCCCCAAACCAAAGCTTTGCGTTGGTTGCGGAACAACACTTTTCTCGAAAGCTACGATCTATCTCGTCGGATGCAACGCTTTGCTCTAGCTACCTTCTACTTCTCGACAAGCGGCGATCGCAAGTGGAAAAACAAGAAGGGGTGGCTTTCGGACGACGATGAGTGTACGTGGTTCTTTTCGCCAAGTCAGGACGGTGATAATTTTGATGTCTGTTCCGAAAACATGATCAGACGATTTTCACTGGAAGAAAATGGCATGCGTGGAACATTCCCACTTGAAATCTCATTCTTGAGCTCACTGGAAGAGCTCGATATGTCAAGCAATATGCTTAGTGGCTTCTTGCCCACGACTCTGGGACAGATGAGCTCACTTCGATCTATTCAGCTATTTGACAATTACTTGAGTGGAACCGTGCCAATCGAGTTGGGCGATGCCATTAGCCTGGAAGTGTTTGATGTTGGTAAGCACCTCGGAATACGGGAAAGGACCGATTGGTGGTCGACATCGTGACAACGGATAAATCAATCTCATGACACGATCCTCACTGTTCACATTACCAGAGTACAATCTTTTGGCTCAGATTCTTCCAGAAACACTTGGGCGGCTCTCGCGTTTGAAAGAACTTCTGCTTGATCGGAATATGTTCCGCGGAAGCATTCCGTCCGAATTCGCGCAACTTTCCCGGCTAGGTACGTTATCCTGTCCGCTTGTAGCGAGGTGTTGCCAGAACAAATAATGATTGAACGTCTGACGTCACTTCAGAAAAATTCTACCTTTTTGTCAACGACTTGAGCGGTACCATTCCTAGAGAGCTGGGGAATCTTTCCAGTCTACAAAGCGTGCGTTGGGAGGTCAACCGATTATCGGGGAAGATTCCAACCGAGATCGGATTGTGGAAGAATGTATTCCACCTGAGCTTTGGAAACAACACTTTAGAGGGGACTCTCCCGCCCGAAATTGGAGCCTTGTCACAGCTTACGTACTTGGATCTCTTCGAAAATTCTCTCACGGGATCCATTCCAGCACAGATCGGTCAATTGACAAATATGGAACTGTTGTATCTGGAAGAGAATTCGTTTAGGGGCTCTATACCTACAGAACTCGGAAACCTCAAGTCTTTGGAGCTGCTGTGGATGCACACGAATGATCTGACAGGCTCGTTTCCAACAGAGCTGGGAAAGCTAAGCACAATGACCAATTTGGACTTGTCGTTCAACAAGCTCACCGGGACTCTTCCAACAGTGATCGGACTGCTATCGAACTTGGAAACTTTGTCGTTGGAACACAACTCCTTTACCGGTCGGATTCCTAGCGAATTGGGTCTGTTGTCGAAATTGCAGTTTCTGTTTCTACACGGAAATGACTTCACGGGAGTCGTCCCTGATGAGATTTGCTACCTCAAATACTTTGGAAACCTTTCCGCGGTCGTTGTCGATGACTGCTCCTGGTTCAATTGCTTGTGCTGCATATGTAGTTCGGATCTGAACAATTAACAAGCTTCTAGAGGACCGCGAATTAGAGAAGCTACCGCAGCTTCATTATCTTTGCCCTGTTGTTGAATTAGTAGATCAGAGGTAGTGGTGGTCATGTAGTCAGGACATAGGATGGTCCAATCGATCGGCGTTCTTCGTTTGTTGGACTGCAACTGCGGCAAAACGTTTACTCCCATGCTGCAACTGGCTCTGTTTGTGATAGAGCCGATCAGATATAGTAGTACCGCGTAGTCACCAAGTGTCGCAGTTTTATCCACCGGAAATACGGTCGACCGCTCACTTCCTACCTTCACCAGTGTCATTCACTATTCCGTTCCCGGTCAAATCCATATCCGCCGGCGTGCGCCGACGCCAGCGCGGCCCCGCCGCATCTCATCAAAAGTTTCCGCCCAAAACGACATCTCGATGGACGATGATGATGAAAGAGTAACAGCCGCTTTCACTTCCTATTCTTTGACGATCACCACAAATAGCAAAGATGAGATTAACTCTTACCCTTTTACACAACAACATTCTTTTTCTATTACTGTTTTGTGACGCAGCTCTGGGAGAATCCAAATTTGAGCCATACGAAGTCAATGGCGGTCTTGTCAGCGCGGTGGCTGGAAAGAATTTTTGCATCATTGCTGCCGATACGAGGATGAAAGCTTCCAGTTATCTCTTGACGTCTCGAAATCATTTATCGAGTCGACTTTGGACTGTAAATGATAATGATGGTGATGGAACGTCTATCATGGCTCGAGTGGAACAAGAATTGCTCCGACGGGATGGACTCCCCGAAACTACCACAGTTATGATGGAACGTTTACTGCCGCTATCACAGGCTCCTATATTAGTTGGTTCGTCGGGATGTACGGCTGACTGTCGGGCCTTGCAATCAGATTTACGAGCCGATTTACGAGTTGCCAGCCATATGGGACAAGTCATGATGAAACCATCCAATCCCAATCAAGTTGCTACATGCCTAAGTCAACTGTTATATCAGAGGCGGGGATTTCCGTATTATGCATTTTGTGTGGCGGCCGGATTGGATGCTAGTAATGGCGATTCATCGCGGGGGCACGTCTATGTGTATGATGCTATTGGATCTTACGAACAAGTTGCTGTTGCTGCATCGGGCTCTGGAAAAGAGGCGTTGCAACCAATCTTGGACCGTCTCTTTGACACGTCTCGCGAGACGCCCCGTCAAGTAGAAGGGACGGCGGCAAGTGCTGTGTACAAGTTGTGCCAGGCATATCGATCAGTGTCGGAACGAGAAATTGATGTGGGGGACAAGCTAGTGCTGCATGTGACGGAAACGGTAGGGAATGGCATGGTCAATGCAAAAGTTCTGGTGGTACCTTTAAAAGAGGACTAGTAGTCGACCAGGCGACAACCGACCAGTATTGCTTCAGCATAAGAAATATGATGAAACGTATTGTCGACGAGAAAGGATTGACAGGATAACAAGACAAGATGTTGAAGAGTCGCCGGCGCCTTACTCCACACCCGGCAACATAGTATGTAAACTACTCTAGCTTACTTGAGGAGGCTGCCGTTGTTTACTCGTCGTGACACAAAACCTTGACAAACAAAACTTCCAAACATGGCCCACAACCCGGATTATAGTCAACATAGACTGGAAGATATCCACCTTGTCGATACATCTGTCCAATCAACAAGGTAACTTCTGCTGCCTGACGACTTCGTAACAACCATGGTAAATCATACATTCGTGTCGCTGTATGAAGTTCCACCACAATTTGCTCAGGAAGCAAACTATCATCCTCCGCCGCATTACTCATCATGGAACTCAAGACATCATACTCGAATCCTTCCACATCCATCTTGAGTAATTTGGGAGGGCCTTTCATTCTCGTCAAATTATACATGGTGGCATAGGAATTGTAGCGTCTGCCTTCTTGTACAAGATCTTGTGAGGCTATACAAATGGAATAAAACTTGACATTATCCAAGGTTGGTTTGCGTTTGGGCTTGGAGATTGTACAGTCAAAGGTATGCGTTCGACAATTTGGTGCGTGCCGCATCACAGCTCGTTCAAACCCCCATTGATCATTGGATCCAATCGACATGATATCACAAGAAGACTTTGACGACACCCTCGCCAAGTCCAAGTAAGAACACATGAATTTGTCTTCATAACTTGGATTTTTTGCTCGTTGTTGAATCCGATCCATACTCGTGCAATTCGGCCCTATCGGTCCAATCGCTGCCTTCCATTTCTCAAAGGTATGGGGTTCGTGAACATCGACATGGCGTCCACCTGCAATGACTTTGGGTAGTGGTGGTACAAAGGATCCAGGTAATTGTCGTTGATCATATCCACCCCGATGATTCACATCGCCTTGTTTTAATGCCTCGTGAATCGAGTGGTCAATATTCTTTTGGACAACTTTCCCAGCATTGGAGTTAAATCTGACACCCAGATTGGAAAAGGTCGGATCCAATTGTCGATCCAAATATTTTTGAATCACCTTGAGATTTCCACCATGATTATGAAAGCGTTCGGCCTCGTTCCAGGCACGCTCCATATCGGCATTGGTTGCGGAAAAGAGGTTTCTTGTGCTGGAGCATAGGACCCGACGTGGTCACTTGTTACTACTATCACCACTTCGTGTTCCAGCACTTGTTGATGGCGCTTCTATTGCTGTTGCTGCTTGTACCATTCCATCATCTTTAACAATATTGTTGTAGCAAGTCAAACGTCGACTTTGAACCAGGTGGATTGCACAGACTAGACAACACAACAGTATGGTCAAGGGAGTACGCAATTTATTTCGAGAGCATGTTTCGCCACCGGAAAAACCAGCTTGTTGTTGCGGTTGATCACTTTGTGTAATCACCATTGCTGCTGCTTGCTGCTTCTATTGTTATTGTGTTTTGTTTCTCATGATCATCACTTCGTCGGCCGACAACGAGGTTTTCAGAAAAGTTCGCCCCATGTACACCCTGGAGTCTGACGAATCAATCAGTCAGTATAAATCTAAGAAATCTGAGCTCTTTATTTTATCGAAACCTGGCGGCTGTGCTTCTAACGCGTCGGCTTTCCCCAATGACACCGATTGGTGTGTGTGGCCAATCCAAACGTGAGACCAAAATGACGTGGACCACCGCCTTGGCCGTAGTATGTCCTCCGCGTGGTGGTGTGGCTGGCGCGGACATTCTGTGTACGCAGAATTTGAAGTTTGTTTCCCGCCTTGTGACATCCCACCACCATGATGGTGCGCCCAAGTTTGAAACATTGTAGTGGCAAACACTTACTACTCTATTGACGCAATCATTATCATCATCGTCGCTTTGCTTTACAGTCCCTACTAGAGTCCTGACGAGATCAACTTACCTCATTGATGTTATAAGTTGTGGATCTGTCTTGTCACGACCTCTTCCATTTACTCGTCGCGGCATATAGTGGTTGTCCATTCCCAGCGTCATTGAACGTCATTGACATCACCATCACCATGGACAAGCTCGGTGGGTCCCTCCGAGAGTCATCCAGTAAACGTCGCAAGAGTAAAAAACCATGCCTCTCAGAAAATGACAAGGAAAATGCTGCTGCTTCACTTCAGGAGGAAGTGAACAAACCACAAGTGCCAGAATCCAAACAAAAGAAACGAAAATCCTCCAAGAGCAAAGAGGATGATGATGACTACAAGAAGAAAAAGAAAGTAGAAGAACTACGAACTTTGAAAAAGAAAAAGTCCAAACGTCATACATTGACTGGCAATGCCATTGAAGGATTGGTGAAATTTGCTCAATTTATTGTGGGCAAGGATCAGCAACCTAGATTGCCCGAGACGTTGATAGTTCGAATGCGAGTTGACGACGACCAAAGTCTTGTCAAAAATGATCCCACGCGTCTTGTAACTCTGGACGATGGGACTCATACACTGCCAGTGTTGTTACTTGACGATCCACGAAATGAGGCCCTTCAAGCTTGCTTCTTGCAGCAACATGCCACTCCTATCTGGACTGTGATTGCCATTCGGGCATTCATGGCTACGGACGGATACAATCCAAAGTACGATCTAGCTCCGGTCCTTTGTTTGACCAGGATTGATATTCTTTCCTCAGAGGGGGTGGTATCTGTCAAGCCTTCCACGACTGGGACGCCGTATCGATGGTCTGCTGCCTCTACTGCGACGACGAGAAACCATTTTTCCGCTTCCTCTCCGTCAAAGCAACAGCAACAGCAACAGCAAGAGATTGCTCCGTCCACAGTTTCTGTACGTGCTGGTAGGGTCGGTACCTTTTTGGATCAAACACTCCCCTTTTTGACCACGGAAGAGTTTGTTCGGTGCCACGATACTGCCACACAAAGACTCCTTCGATCAGAACCCGCCTTGGCAGCAGAGCCTGCTGTATCCACCACACAAGAACCACACGAAGAGACAATAACAACGCTTGCAGTATTATTGAATCAACATGCCGATCAGGTCCAAACCTTTGCTACACGACATGCTGCCATGATGACTCTTCAACGAGCCGATTCGCAACAGCCGACTGCCGAACAAGCGGTACGAAATAATTATTTCAGTGCTCTTCGTGAGTTTGCCTCATCGCAATTGGATCGTCAAAAGGCATCCTTGGCCAGTAATGCAGGCCGTGAAGCGGCCGATCGAGCGACTCTCATTACGTCGCAGTACAATGCCGCGTTAGAACAAGCCATGGCAATCGGCACTAGTAGTACTAAAGACGAAGAGAACGTCTTGACACCGGAACGTTTGATGCAATGGCACAAGACACTTTTGCAGGACTTGCATCCAGAAGCGGGCCAGATTCGTTCCAAAACGGTACGCGCCGGTCATACTGTCTTTTGTCGTCCCAAGGATATTGTGAGCGAATTGGACAAGTTTTGTCTCGCGCTGGAACGCTTGCAAGAGCGGTTGCAACTCAAAAAACGAGAGCAACAAACACCTCTCAATGCGTGGCATGCCATTTTGTTTGCGGCAGTGGCCATGTATGGTATTGTTGATATCCATCCCTTTGCGGATGGCAATGGCCGAATGAGTCGGATTGTTGCCAACTGGGCTTTGGGGTCCTTTCCGTTTACCATCAACGTTTTTGCGACACCCGCGCAACGGGCTGAATACATTTTGGCTCTGGAAACGACTCGCCATTTGCTCAGCATGTCCAACCGAAAGAAAGTGTATGGAACAGTGTCATCGGATGAACACTTGCAAGTCATCAAATCTATTGGTTGTTTTGCGCCCATGGTACAGTTGCTAATGGATTGTACTGGTCGTGCTGTGGTGGAATTTCATCGAGTGTGGGAAGAAAAGTCAGGCCTCGTCGCCGAGGCGCTTGAATCCAAGGCGGCCCGGCAAGCACGAGAACGAGCCAAGGAAGGAACATGCATCATTTGTTTGGATGAAAATCCCAACATAGCGACACTCTGTTGTGGAAAAGCCGTTCACTTGAACTGTATTGCGGAATGGTTGAGTGGGAAGAATAGTTGCCCATGCTGTCGGTCGGGAATGCCTTCTATCAGTGGGCGAGTCGTACGAGCGGCGCGTGGGGAAGCAATGGATCATCATAATGCGGCCAGCCCTTCGATGCGGCGGGCACAGCGAAGATATGTATCGAATGCTCAAGACGTCCTGGTGAGCTTGTTCAACAACTACCAAGGAGATACGACCACTTCGGAGGACCATGATTATTCCGATGATGCCCACGACACGACCACGGGTGATGCCTATGAAGAGGATGAGGATGAGGCTCGGGGTAGTCGCTACGGAATCCATAGCGATGATGACAATGACGATGATGACAGCGACGACGAAAGTGAAGAATCGTATAGAAGCGACCTTGGCGCTGCTGATGCAAACTACACAGCCATGTTACGACGCCTTGGGTACACGTCGCAAGACCCAGCGAGTGGTAACGATGACGAAGAATCGTCTCGAAGCGATGGCGACCCTGATGATGCAGACTATGCATACAGAGCCGCCTTACGACGGCTTTACGGTAATGTTAGAAACACTGCGGAAGGCCCATCTAGGGATAGCGATGACGAAGATGGCGGTGAAATCTTCGAAGGTGCTGCCAACGCAGAAGAAGAGGAAGAAGGAAGAGACAGCCTCGAGACGACAACCTCTGCTCCTCGACCACATGAATACTGCGATGCTTTGTATTGCCGCAACCGACCGGCAACTGATTGTACCAACAACTTGTGTGGCCGCTGCTGCGTCCTGGGAGGTGAATTCCATTGCCCTCGTCATAATTCCTAGGTGCCAGTCGGCACAGCGTTTTCAGTGCGGCGTGCTGGCCAATACTCTAATTTTGCCACGGTAGCTACCAACTTGGCGCCCCAAATGTTGTTCTCCTCTACTCTAATTAGATAGTGGCTGGAGTAGGCTCATGTGGCAGCGTTGAGAAGTTCATTGTTGCGTAAACGTTTAGTCATGCTTTTGATATATATACTTGCTGTTTCGAGTTTCATTAGGCAGCGAACAGCAAATACTCTGAAAATCTGCATCATCTTCAAGTTGCTTCCTGTTCAACTCTTTTGTCGTCTCGATTCATTTTGCATCTTGCGATCTGGGTATTCTTCCTGCAGGGATTGCAATAGTTGGTGTACCTGGTAAGCGTCACGAGTCATCAGTCGTGCATCCCACCGCCAAACCTGCAGGTTTACCGATTGGCGGTGGCGACGGAATAGTCGACATTCGGTGGAGGTACTGAATGCAATGCTAGTGAATACCTACGAGAATGAGAGTCAAGCATTTATTGCAATGCTACTACTATTAGAGTAAAATCACTACCCTTGGCTTGGGCATTTGCCGTTCTTCATATAGATTTATCTATCTTTTCCGCGCGGCATTGCAAACATTCCCTATTCCCTCTTGCATGCACTGGGGACACCTTCGAACAGCCGACAGACTTTGTACCTCCAGTAATAGTTATATCCCCACAGTGGCATATGGCGTCAAATTACACATACCCCGCGTCGTCACTGCTATCACTCTGATAGGAATCGTCGTACCCGTCCGAATCAAAGGCAAAACTATCTCGAATCAGCCATGGCGCTCTCGTCGTTGTAAAATGTTGATCTCCCGCTAAATGTCTGGACAAGGATCGAGACGTCTGCTCGGGGAGAACCAGATGCCGTGGAATCAAAGGCTGCCCGGCGCTTCCTTCCATCAAAGGCGTTCCATCGGAATGACTGCTTTGGCTGCTCGAGTCTGCAAAGGCCGATGAAATGTCTTGGTTTTGACTAGACCGAGGGAATGCGGGACCTTTATTTTCTGTCTGCACCGTATTTAATAGTGAAGGGTCCAAAAATGATAAGCGCGGAATGATGCCGTGCGAAACAGCTGTCGGACTTGGCGGAACGCTGTCGGGATCAGGTCGACCACCAAGGCCTCCCTCGAAATGACCCCCCTCACTTTGGAGCGAGAAACTATCTGGCTCCGGCCCCTCGCCTTCGCTACTTGCAAAAGGATCTGCAACTCGGTAGGTCGATGAATTGAGTAGAATCCGGTTGCGATAGGGCTCCGGGGTAGCCGTAGTCGAGTCGTCATCGGTGGCAGGTGCGGGACGCTGAGGTGCTGCTTCTAGCGTAGAAGCAATCTCGGGATCATTAAGCATATCTTCATAGCCTAAGTCCGCATCGTCCGTCTCGTGCTCTTCGTCGTCCGTGCTGCCGTAGTGAATTCGGTAGTAGCGATCGGCATCATACAAAAACACGGAGTTACTATTGGAAGACGACGACGAAGAGGAGGAGCTGGATGACGATGACTCAGAGGAGGACGTCGACGAGGAGGAGGATGAAGATGACGAGGAATCATCCTCATCTGTAGCCTCGTTAGCGAGGTAGGTCAATAGCTCGCCGACCATCGAATCGGCGTCAAAAGCCTCATCATCGAATCGAGGTGCAATACGATTTCGATTGGGAACAAAAAGCGAGGGCATATCCTTCCTGCATTGAGGACAGCTTGAGTGTGCTTGTAACCATTCTGCAATACAATTCAAATGAACCGACCTGCCACAGCAAAGTGTTGCCATGTTTGGGGTCTGGTCAAGACAGATGATACAAGTTCCTTCGGACGCTTGAAGCTCTCGCGCTCGCCGAACGGCCTTTGCCTCTGCTTCTTCGGTCGCCCATTGCTCCTTCTCAGTCACAACCTTTCCTAGCTCATCAATCGCATTCGACAGGCGGTTGATAAGGACTAAAACCAGCGGGGAGAGTAAACTGGGACGCTTCAGAACTTCTTTCCAGTCCAAATTCCCACTTGGGCAGTTTTGCGCAAAGCAAATGTTCCTTCTCGTCTTCTCAATCGCAACTACATATTCCACCTTTTGGCTTGGGGTTTGATATAAATGTGCAATAAGAGGAATGCCACTTCGTTGCAGTGCCCATGTCAAGACGATTTGTGCTAGTTGACTGTCATAGATATTCCGGTTTGGTTTGATCGTTTCCGCAGCAAAGAACGCCGTCAGAGCAAAGAAAATGGATCTCATCGTAGTTTGCTCAGACGTCTTCACAGAAGATTCTTCACGCTGTTTGTCCATGGATCCTAGGGCATCAAGTAAGACATCTATCTCTGCCTCTATGCATTCAGCGGGACATGACAAGTGGTTCGAGTCAGGTGACCCCTTGGGCTTGTCCCCAGATAACATATCGTACCACTTGACTAGCATGCTTCTATTCAGCAACTCGTCGGTATCTAGTGCATCTTTCAACGCATTTTGCTTTCCCTCCAAGTCTTGCACCGTCTCCTGCTCCATATTAAAAAGGCTTGCTGCCAAACTCTCAATCTGAGTTCCCTGAAATTCTCGAAGTGCCTTGATATAATTTTGAAGGGCATCGTTTGTCGATTTGGACGGTGAACGGTTCTTCCATGGATGAGAGGCGAACGATTCACTAACACATCTCGTTCCTTGCAGTGACCGCAACGCCTGATATTGGGCTGTAAAGTCCGAGATCTTGAGCAACTTCACGAGCGCGTCCGGGGGAAGTTCAAATTCTGAAAAATCCGAGGTTTCCGATTTCGGTGGCGATGCTAGTTCTAGCTGCGGCTCTTCTTCTAGCACCACCGACTGACTATTCTCTTGAGGCGCCATGGCGCTAGCGTCGTTGTTTTTCACTCTGAGGTTTCTGGATATGGGCGACAGCCGGCACGTGTGGAGATGACTCCGACTTTCTTAACACAACTACACCGACTGGGATTTTGCGTTTGACAGATTTCTTTCTTGGGCAATTACAACTCAAGATTGTCCATCACTAGCTAGTAGCGCAGATACTCCGTAAAGACAACGAAGTCCTAGTAGACAAAAGGTAAATGCCGGCTGCGTTTCCAATCTTTGGAAAGGCTAATCCACCATGGTCGCGATGTTCTGGCAGAAGAGTTGTTCAGCGATGACTGCTGCGATTATGGCGGGAAGACCCTACGTAACTCCATAGTAGAAAGAGTACCAGAGATTCTCGGAAGGCCAGCTTGCTTTTTGGTGGCGGCGGCCGATACATTCGACTTCTTTGACTACTTTAGACTTCAATAGTTACGCATCTCGCAGAACGACGTGCTCTACTAGAAGCCCTCCTGCAACGACGAACAACTACTTAGTATGGCGCCTTCGACTGCAAATAGCATCCAACCAACTAGCAAAGAATCTAGGTAGAGAACTGAACGAAGTCCTATCGCAGTGGAGAGGAGAAACTCCTAGAACTGGGGCATTTGATGTTTGGCTACAGCTCGTCTAGCCTTCACATACGATTCGCAATGGCATGTACTGACAGTTCATAAAAAAATGGTAGGAAATTAAACAACATTGCTAGAGCTTACAACAGATGTTACATCCGACACACTGTCCATGGCGCGTACGTTCGGGTAAGCCTCAAAAAGCTAGCCGCAGCACATACTCTGGAAGCTCCTCTTCTTCCTGCATTACTTCTGACGCAACAGCTCTCAAAGATACCGTATACAACATGGGAAGCTCTTCACCATACAGCTCTTCTGCTGCTTCAATCAAAGTAAAGTCCATAATGATTGACGCCAGAGACGGACAGTGAATCCAGCTATCGGAAAAAGCATCGTACCACCTACGAGTATACGCGGGCGATTGCAGGGCGGCCTTCTCCAGACATCCCTTGATTTCTTCATCCATTTCGTCTTCCATTTCATTGTCTTCGGTGTCTCGTATGATTTTACGGATTTCTCCCAAGACTAGTGTATCTCGGTCAATCTTTCCATTCTTATCCGTTCCAGCACTTTCTGGTTCTGTTTCCACGTGAGCATCCAGATCACTATCGTCATCGACAGTAGCAATGGAAGCTTTAATGTCATCCAGACTGAGAGTCGGACATTCGTCGTCCTGCTCTTCTTTCTCTGACGCCTTTCCAACTGATGTTTCTTCTTCCTCTTCTGGTACGCTTTCTTGCCGTAAGAGATCGACTTGGGGCAGTTCTTCCTTTTCCTTTCGTTTGGAGAGTACCTTTTCTTTGGCGGTGGCTTTCGGGGTAAATTTGTCAAGCACACTTCCTCGCTTTCCTCGCATATTTTGCGAGATCCATGGGGCTTGATTATCATTTTCCTGCTTATTTCGTTCAAATGCCTTCATCCGCTCACGGATACTACCAAATTGGGGCACATCGTCAGGCACTTTGGCAGCAGCAACCTGTGGTGGTGCTGGGGGTGGAGGAGTGGGCGGATAAACTGCAGAAACCTTCTTTGCCGCCTTGATTGGAGTTGGTGTCGAGGGCACTTCTTCGTGGGACCTTTGATCTGTTGACATTGTCTCTGGCATTTTGTCCGACGAGGCCGTCTGCCTGTCGCTGTTTTTACTGGGCGCGACGAATTTCTTCTTAATCTGCCGTGGACTCACAAACAAGGACAAATCTTCCATTGCTTGACGCGTGCTTTTCTTTTCCGCTTCTCCTCCTTCGGCTGGGGGTGGTTTGGGCACGACTTTCTTTCGGCTTACGCTCTGTGGCGAAAGTGCGAGACGCGCGACATCGGGCATACCACTCGACGCAGATGCTCGCTTCTCCCAAGATCCCAAAAGGCTCTTGATCCTACTAGGAGACTGCAATTCCTCTTGATCTGCGGCGGCGGCATTCGTCGTTTGGACAGGCGGCGGCGCCACATTTGAAATCATGATTGTGACTTCCAATTCAACACAACGATTCCTCCCTCCAGCTGATTTTTTCGTAAGTTAACTTAGTTTGTTCTGTAGAGTGCAACAACGAGACTATCGCAAAAATGCTTGTCTACTTGGGACGAGCTCTCAACAGCGACGGGAACCCTCGTTGACATCAATCGCTGGAGTTTGACAATGAGAAGGTTTCCAAACAAGACTCACCCTCTCAACGTGTTCGTATTTACATGCGGGCGGATCTTTCGGAGAGTGTCTCGAGAGATTTCGCGATGCTCGGTGTGGTGCCAGAAAAGCGCCATTCCCATGCGTACACTTCGCTCGTGTTGGGTTGTTGGCTGCAATTTTTGACACCACACACATCGACCCAAAAATCTGCGGAGCGGTCTTCAAACTGCGGCGCTTCTTATGGCGGAATGGGCAGGAGGCATCAACGTCATCAATATTGCCCAGATTCTCACTCCAAACAGAGTCGATCCTAATGTTTAATAATTAGTCCATTGTCGATCCTAATGTTCAATAATTAGTCAATTAACGGTAGAGCTTTCAGCTGGCGTCATCCCTTCGGTCATGTTCTCTCCTGCAGTTTTTCCATAAAAAGACTGGACATAGAGGCTATTGAGAACCAAAGATGTGGGTGGTGGTGCAGGCTCGCTATCCATAGTCGCGTTCGGCCTTGCCACGGTTGCTGCGTTGCGCTCTTTTTTTTGTTCGGAAGAAATCCGGCATCTGTACTACAGTACCACAAACCACGTAAAAGCCTGCTATTTTAGCATCCATACGTATGGAACTGCGCGGAAAGCCCCGCAGTTCCTCTGACCATCAACCAGAAGAGGAAGACGAAGGGAAAAGATCAGGTTGTGTTGTATCTTTCCTTGCGTCTCCCTGCTGCAGTCTCTAAGCTTCTTCTCTCGTTATCGCAAAGAGACGACTTTTTAAAAATAGGATCGTTCGCAGTGACGTATGTGTTAAAAAGTGGACAGAGGCAGCAAAGTAGCATGGCAATGGATCCTCCGGAACCTGCAGATAATCTCTTGGATTATCACGACGACTCTGGGGGACCTTCTCAAGAAGATGGGAACACCGTTAGTGCAACAGAGCATGGCAACAACGCTCCAAAAATCGCCGCTAATGGAGAATCCAACGGGGCTCAATCAACAACAACAAACGCGATTACGGTAACAGACGACGAGCAGGACGAATCTTCACTTGCGTCGCCACCAGGAGAAGAAAAGCAGGAGGAAGAAAAGGTGGATGGCAGTGCTGCTGATTCACAACCAGTGGTGGAGGTACAACGGCAGACATTCTCTCAGTATCAGGCCGCTAAAAAGCAGAAAGCAAAGCAAGTTCGAATGTCATCAATGATGAGAACGCATGCAGTTTTAGACGAGGAATCTCCACTAGTGGAACCAGATGGGCTGGGTCAAGGTGCTAGTTGGCAACAGCATGCTCTTAGTGAAGGGAGTGATAGCCTGGCGTTCTCGTCTCTAGATTCGGGCATCGGTTCAGGCATCGGAATGAATTCAAATATATACAGTAGTGCTCCAAATCTGCCCGCAGAACCCAGAAGGGACCTAACCAAACAAACAGCCAAACGTGCTCCATCGAGCGGTTCTCACTCTCCGAAATCAATGAAAACGAAGCATTTAATGGCGAAAGAAGCCAAGCACCCACCGAAGAAGAAACCGCCCCCTCAACTACAGCAACAATCGGATAAAGAAATCAACGATGCGTACCAGCGCTTGCGCCAGACAACTGCGCCGAGGCGTCCAGTCCAGTCGCCAATGTCAGGGGAGGACATGAAAATGGGGTTTGCTACGTTAATAAGTCGAAATCACACGTCAGGGCCTGAACCACCGAGAATGGAAAATGACAACAACTCGTCGACGTCTTCTGATGGCAGTAGCGGCGAATTGACGTTACTCCGTGACGATTCCAGCGATGACGGTGAAGAAACGCCTAGACCCAGACGTTTGGGGGGAACAGCAGTTCCTGCAGCAGCAGCTGTTAGAGTCCAAGATGACAGCGCCCTGAAGGCGGAGTACGCGCGAATGGGGTTTCGAACAGGCAGACCTAAAAATAGGGATGGGGAGGGGCTTCCTTCCCAGAGCGAGCATGGGACAAGTGGTACCAAAGTGAATCCGCGCCGAGCTTCGTTGCATCCTATTATAGACGAGGATCCGCAATCGGCCACACAGCAACTCGAAGCACAACTGATACGGAAATCTATAACGTCCGACAATGGAGTCCGTGCTGCAGCAAACCACGGTGAGGAAAATTATGAGGAGGGCGACCCATGGCCGAGTGCGCTGGCCTACGATCCAACAGTTCCCGGCGCACACGGAATATCCGCACCGGGTTCGAATAACCGTCGGGGGAGCTTCGAAAGATACGACAGTTATCGCACCAACCAGGATCACTACTTGGTTAGTGCCACTGTCGTGGAAGACGACGAAGAGGACCGACGGCTGCAGCTAGCGAGAGACAAAAGTGAGCGATTTCGGCTATTGGAAAGCCGGCAGGCTGAGTTAGAGCAACAGATTGAAGAGCAGAAACGCCTGATATTGGCACATCATGACGAGCTGAATCGTCTCAGGGACAGTCATGGCGAAATTGTCGAGGCTGAAGTTATCGGAAAAGCCGATGTCGAGTTGGATCGGAAAATACGGCAGCGCGAATCCATCATCGCCGAGAAGGAAGCCGAGCTTCAGTCCATGATGGGACTGCCCATTCCTGGCTTCGACGTTCTGAGGAGATACGATCACAAGAAAGATAAAAAGAAGAAGGGCGGACTGATGAAAAAACTAAATCCTTTCCGAAAGAACAATACCTTCGAGACAATCAGAGAGCTGGATGAGAGCAGCCATAGCTTCAGAACATCATCAAGTACCCACTCGAGGAAGCCAAATTCGTATCTCAAGTCAAGCCATTCAGATTCTCCTCGCGCTTCTCAAGGTGACGTGGAAGGGGACTCGAATGATGAAGATAATTTGGACAAAAAAGAAGACGATGACGGCGAAAACGGAGTGCCCAGCCGCGAAGGCCTCTTGCTGGAGACGAAAAAGAGGTCCGAGCGATTCATTGCACCGGAGAAACTACCATTCGAAGATTATTCCATATCTGAACTGAAGCAAATGGCCGAAGATAACGACGTTGATATTTCCGGGTGCGTAGAGCGTAGCCAGATTGTCAAGAAACTTCAAGACGCCGGCGTGAAATCTAGGAAGAAAGGCCCATTGAACAAACTATTTGGCAAACCCAAGAGCAAGAATAGTCTGGGGAAATCGTCGTCGCACTCGCCGAAGTCATCGTCAAATGGGACGCCGAAAACGGGGAACAGAAAGTATGTCGACGTTCCACCGGACAAAATACCCTCTCTCCTTGTTAACGAGAAACGGGAATCTTTTTATCAACCACATCAAGCCGATGTGTTTGAAGGTATTTCCATTTCCCAACTGAAAAAGATTGCTCGCGAGCATCATGTGGATGTTTCCACTTGCTCCGACCGAAGAGACTTAGTCAATGTTCTGTATGCTGCTGGAATGCGTCCACCTGGACAAGGAGCTCCTCCCAAGGATCCTTTTGATGACTTGAGTGTTTCGCAACTGAAGAAGATTGCCCGCACCAACAATGTGGACATTTCATCGTGTGTCGAGAAGGGCCAAATAATTACAGCACTCAATATTGCTGGAGTCAGACCTCCCAAGAAGGCCCCGCCGTCTTCTTGGAGGGGTGACGTGAACTTTGAAGCAATGTCGATTTCCGACCTTAAAAGGATGGCCCGTGATTGGCACGTTGACGTCTCAACGTGCGTAGAAAAGAAAGACATTATTGCCAAGCTCCGCAATGCAGGCGTTGGTCGTGGTTCACCACCCTATCAGAAGAAGGCCGCGCCGCGGCTAACCCGGAGCGAATTATCAGATTGGCGTCCGACGCAGCTTCGAATGCTAGCAATCCAAGTCGGAGCCCCGACATCGGGTAGCGCCGATCCTGGAGTACTTTTGTCCAAAATTTTGCACATTGCCAATGAGGAGAAGAAATACCTTCGCGCCCTCATTCGGATGATCGCTCCCCTTGGCTCTGCAAATCTTGCAAAACTGCGAGGCTTCGCCGTTGAAAAACGCGTGGACATCTCTGGTTGCGTGGACAAGGATGAAATGTTGCAGCGCATTGTTCAGAAACTAATTCGATGAAGTAGTCTTCATTACGCTGATGTGTTAGTTGCCAATATCTTTTGCGGTAGGCCCACTGCTTCTGCTGATGCTCAAACATGATAGTCCAGTGGAGCAATGGGCAACAATGCCATGAAATGTTGCTGCGAATCGGTAGTTTCCGGCTAGCTATGGACAGCCGCAATGCCTGCATTCTTTCGAGTCTCTCGTGTCGACTGCGCACCAGGCCGCCTTCTTCTCGTGGAATGACAAAAGTGAAATCGACTAGACCGACCAACCACACTCACTCATTACAGTGTGCGCGCGGGTCGAAATGGATGAGAGCCATCAATTCTTTCTTCACCGCGAGCCGAGAGGGAGAACGACGACGACAACGACGAAAAGTGATGTGAATGAATCATAACAACTGTCGTCGATTGAAATCAACACACCTTCTACTTTTGCTATTACACCCCCTTTGACGGAAATTGGGCCCTCCAGATGATGTATCGACGACGATGAAAAGGCTATCATTCGATCTTTTCTCCGCCATGGCTCTTGTTTGGTGGACACAAAAAATCTTCCAGCTCCCCCAACGGACGCGTGGCTGGACGCTGGATGCTGGGCAACGAAGAATAATCCGGCCGATCCGATTCCAGACTTTCTCATCATCTACAACCCGACCACGTTCATCACTCTCGCGGCTTCGAAGCGCGACTTCTGATGAGTTGACTTCGGCGCAACGAGCAGATTTGCTCAAGAATTGGCGCGATCATCCTGCCATTAATCCGAAACTTGTTTTCCCGACTCTGTTAGTGTCGTCAGAAAGCTTGCAACATTGGATCCAAGCGGCTCAACTACAGCCTTATCTCGCCAAACCATCCAATTGGAGTTTTTTGTACCAAGTTCACCCGCGTATCAAAGTTGTTCAGGACCACAGCGAAACCCATAAATTGCTTTTGCTACTCGAGGACTCAAATAACGACAACGTCTCCGAAAGTAACGACAAGTCAATTTCCCTGGAAGATCTTCGGAGTGACAAAAATTTAGAGTTTGGTCCTGATATGGAAATCCCAATTAAATACCAGCAGCTGTCGTTTGGGTACATTTTGAGCCAACTACTTCCGGTCCCTATACCGACAGCTTATGAGCAGATTGGACATGTAGCGCACTTGAATCTCAAGCCAGAGCACATTCCATACGGTGAACTCATTGGGCAAGTTTTGCGTGAAACCAATCCGAGTATTGACACCGTCGTTAGAAAGGTTGGAGAGGTCAAGGGGAAATATCGAACCTACGACTTGGAGGTTCTTGCGGGACCACCAAACTTTGAAACCACCATTGTCGAACACGGCCTTCCGATTCGACTAAATATTGCAGATTGTTACTGGAGTACGAGGCTGTCGGGGGAACGACAGGAATTGATTCAAGACATTGAACGATCTGTGGAGCGATCCAAGGACAAGGACTTGGTAGTGGCGGACGTCTTTTGTGGGGTAGGGGCCGTTTGCCTACTACTGGCAAAGAACAATCCGCAATGTACTATTCTGGCCAACGATTGGAATCCCAGAGCTATCGAGTACCTGAAAGAGTCGATCGCACAGAATGGAATGGAGGGGACCAACCAGTTCCGGCTGACGTGTGGGGATGCCTACGACTATCTGATTGACCTAGGGACCGATCGGTCACCAACCGTACTTCCTGACCATATTCTTATGAACTACCCACTAGAGGCACCAACGTTCTTGGGAGCTTTGCGATGGTGGTCATACAAATCGGTAATGGAAAAGTTCAGGCAAACGGGACGGTATCCAAGGTTCCACGTATACACTTTTGCTCGGGCTTCAGGCAAGGATCTGGACGACGAAGAGGAGGTTGCTGTCAACCTAGTTGCCAACGAACTTCTGCCAGTTATGGATCCCCGCGGCAGCAGTAATGAGACGGAGGATGACAGTGGCGTAAGCGCGTACAGGCGGGAGGAGCTCAACCAAGAGTTTGAAGCAAAAGTACAAACTCGCTTGGTCAGAGATGTGGCACCGGGTAAAGTTGTGGTTTGCGTAAGCTTCTCCGTCACCCCAAAACTCATTCGTTACATGCAGGGTGACTACTCGTAGGAAGACCGTCCATCGAGCTCTACAGACTGGGAGGCTTCGTTCAACTTTCCCAACGTACCCGGCAATCACTACGTACAAGGGACCGACCATGTTTCTGTGGGGTTGCTGTTGTACTCGGTATACCCCTCTACTCCAATGACAGAGGGAAGAGGCTACCGAGAGTCGCATTGCTGCCAGGCAAGGGAATGTTTTGTACGCAGACTTTGCTTGTATGGTATAGTCCTTGCTAGTGTCCGCAATACTACCAACTTTCTAATACTGTAATGTTGGCTGTGCGAAGAACGGAGTAAATTATTAGTGTTACCCCTCTGCCACCAGGTGGCAACTATCGCGCCGACGAGCGCCGAGCTGCTTCTGTAGAGTAGAGCAATACTGCGGCTGGCTGACACCCTACTACTATGCTATGCTACTCTCTTCTTTGATTTATTCTAGATAGTCAGAGCTAATGCGGGCAGAGTAGTAGGGCAATACTGCACCAACTTGCTGCACCTGTCTGTGTTACCCGGCTACTCGTTGATGAATTCTGGCTATGTACTACTAGTTAGCGGGGGTAGCAAAACGAAAACGAACCAGAGAATCGACAGCACACCAGTAGAATGCGATGATGACGGGCGAACCATGAACAATGATCGACGCCAGCAGTCACGCAAACACGACCAAGCAGGAAGAGATGCCTGCTACTGCGTAATTGTCCGGGCGGTTGTAGTATCGACCTCTAGAGGCTTCGTGGAACGTCCTACTGTGTAACTATTAGCGCCTTGCGTGTACTCTACTAGGTACGGCGCTGATGCGTCCATATTGTATCGTATGGTCTGGATCGAGAGAAAAGTTGCCAGAGACAAGGGAGATGACAGTTGTAGGGATGGTAAATGGAATTATCAATGTGGCGCGAAAAAGAGAAGTCATTCCGTCAACGAGATGCAGGGAGAATTTCCAAATTACATAATAAAAGTTGAATACCCAGTTGTGACACAAAGAGACCGGAGAAACTACCCCAAAGAGAACTTCGATTACTTAGTGCTTTTACAATTATCGACAACTCAAAAGATTATTGCCCATGGTTTTACATTTGGACGCGCAGGGTGCCGGCCATATTATCGGGCAAAGCATTGAAGTTTTTCACATAAAGAATGTCAAAATTACACCATTTGAATTCCCCGGATGACACAGAATGACCTTCGGAGAAACCACCCCCGAGTGATGCCTACACACAATTTTACTGGTCTGCTGACAACCGAGGCGAAACAGAAAAGACTAAAGTTTCATGCCACAACTTCCGTCCTCTCATCCCAACCACTCTAAAAATAAGATATCACCATGCCTCCCATGTCTAGTATGAGCACGTCGCCCTCAGATACTTCACTACGCAGGTATCCGTCGAAGTCAACCTCGAATGAGGTAGAAAAGCGAGCTATGCAAGAACAACAATGCAATCCCATGGAAGGTCGCAACCCGAGACGGAGGCGACGAAAGAATGCCACGGTCACCTTTTCAGCGACGGACGAGCTGCAGGAAATCCCACATATAAATGACCTTTCCGACGAGGAAGTGAGCAGTGTGTGGATGACAAGAGAAGAACTTCAAGCAATCAGGCGTCAATGCGCAACGATTGTGAAGTTCATGGACATGGATTCCGCAGCACAGCATGGTGTTTGTTTGCGCGGCCTAGAGCAAAATACCCCGAACTATGTTGCCATACAGGTCGAAATCCGGCGCCAGCTATACGATGCTGTGCATGCTATTCAGGATTTCCAGTATTCTACCGGCATGCAGCTTCCTGACATGCTAGCCGAGTCCTGCCAGAAGTTTTCACATGATTCTGTGATACAAGCTCAGATTGTTGGGATGAACGATGCTGCGTATGTGCAGTCCATGCTAAAGATGCAGTAGACTTGCTACGACGAGCAGAAGGATAAAATAACATTCTAAATATTTCACCACAAGATTGCAGATGTCATTGAGGTGGGAGTGTACATTGTATTCGATTTTGATTCAATCCATTATTGTATTGATGGGCAACCAACAAGGCAAAGTTGCAGTTGCGCGATCTTGCCCTGCCTTATCATCGGCAGTAGCTTTCAATTGTTTTGATGTGAACTGCGTCTCTTCCATTCTTGTCGTTTCCGAGAGAGAGGCACACTGTATGTTTAGTATTGACCAAGACGTTGTCAAATGCCCTATAGGCCTTGCAACCTTCTCTAGTAGCAGTGATGATGATGGGCGATAGAGAAAAAAGATAGGCTAAACAAAAAAGATCGACACCGGCAGGACTCGAACCTACGCGGATAACTCCAAGTGATGAATCACAGTATTCGAATCACTCGCCTTAAACCACTCGGCCACGGTGCCGTAGCTACTTAAGGGAACATTAATAAATATAATCTGTTGTGAATTATCTACGCCTTCGCCGTGGCATTGCCTCTCTGTGTGATCCTCCGCCGTTGGGTTACTGCTTCGCGAAGCGAAAGAGAGGCGGATATGTCTTTTGGTCACCGGTCTCCATATTGTTGTTTCAGTCGGCAACTAAGATACTTGGGTTAGAGTATCAGTTGTCCGAGACTACAGCTTTGTTCGTAGCAGAAGCTCTTCTGTGGTTATTTGACGTAAGGGGGATATCATTGCCCAAAACGAGTCGACGTACCTACCATTGGCACGATGAGCTGGTTTTGGAATGCTTTTGGATCGAGCACTACTGCCAGCAGCAATGAGGGCACCAAACGAAATAGCCGACCGTCGCTACGGACGTCTTTCCGGACATCTATCAAGATACAGCAATTCGAGAAGGGGACTCGGCGAACGGGCTCTCTGGTATTGACCAAGGAGGACCTCAAGGCGATAAATCTGCAATCTAAAATTGATCAGACTCGACGCAAAATCGAGCATGCGCATTTGGATCAGGAGGACGAGCTGCAAGTATTGCGAAACAACAAAGAGAATCTATTGCTTCAGCTGGACCAAAAACTCGAGCAGTTGGAAGACGTAGTTGTATATCAAGAGGTTATACAAACACTGTTTCTAAATGAAGGTCTGGCCATGGCCGATCCTGGGGATGGAACAAAAGAAGCCGAGATTGCGAGGGAGACACACAAGTCGGAGCTCAAAGACAAGATACGAACCTTGTTTCAACAGCAGGCTAGCGATGAGCTTATGGAAATTTACAGGACGACCCCGAAGTTCAAAGAGCGTATGAGTGAGCGTGAGGCCAAAATGCTGTCGATCGTCTTTCAAAAGGATGCCCTACTATCGGAAAGAAAAGAACTGAACGAAAAAATTCTTGAAATCCAAAAGGCAATGATGGCCACTCTGGAAAAGGCCAGTCAGCAGCAATTTGAGAAAAGATACGAGGCGATCCGGGATGGTAACGCCGCTAACGGGGATCTTTTGACAAGAGGCCAGAAGCTGGGTCAAACTGAGGGTAGGAGTTACTCGAGTCGAATACTTGCAGCGGCAGCAGAAAGAAATGAGGAAAAGCAATCTTTGGGTGGGAGTCTCAAGGATATAATTCTCGAGGAGGACGAGCCGAACGAGTCTCACATTGGTGAAGTTAAAAAGAAACCAACTCTAGACAATGGCGAAGTCAAAGAAGAACCAACTACCTCCTCAAACTCGGACACAGCGAGTACTCGCAGTGCTGTACGACCTGGTGCTCGAAGTCGAAGCCCCGTACCGACCGCAACAGGTACTCGAAGTCGAAGCCCTGTACCGACCACAAAAGCACGGCGGGCTCTCTCCCCTCATCGTGGCGCAACAACTACTGGTACAAGGACTGCGGCGACAACAACTCGCGTAAGACCACAGCCAGCACCTTCCTCACGAACAGGGGCTGATCGGTCCCCCGTCCGTCAAGCTACAACAACCACATCATGGGAACGCAACATGTCACCCACCTCTGGTTCAGCAGCGACTCGTCGCCCTGTCACTGCTTCATCCACAACGCGCACCACCACGTCAACAACAGCTGAGACGCGACGTGCCGCCACCAGGCCGGCCACTAGACCAGTGGCGTCGCGGTCTCCAACAAGGCCAACAACTTCGACCAACCGTCCGACTGCCCCCGAGAAATAGACTTGGGTGCTAAATAGATTGTGCTGGCAGAAAATGGGCCCCGCTGCGGCTGCTGCTTCCTACGGTCTAGACTGACGTGGGGCAATCTAGTTCATTCCATGATTGTTCCACGCCGCATACTTTGTAGGTGGCTTTTAGTGTCTCGTGTTTTGTTTCTTCGTTGAGGTTCTCAGCTCGTTGAACAATACTGTAGTAAATTTTCAGTTCCTCATCGAGGGCGCAACAAAGATTCCGGGTAGCCTCCACTGTAAGGCTGGTTCCGACGCGACCTGTAACATAGTGTTTGGAATCCTCTGGACGCCATTCTAACGCGTCGGATGATCCTCCCAAGTATACCTCCAAGTCGTTCATATCCTGCAGTAGGCTCTCTTGACGGACCACCAGCACCGACTTCTCCGGCAAATGATGCATCGTCTGGTTCCAATAGAACTGTAACGGAAATGAAACAAAGTGAATGAGTCTTCGCTCCGAAAAGTCACGAGCATACAGTACAGTTTTCTGTCTTACATTGTAGTTCCAATAGAGATGGTTGGCATCTTTGACAGTCAATATACGGCCATACCATCCATCCCAAAGTATCTTGGAGCATTTGTTCTGCTCCTGATTAGCAAACAATACCTCCCGATTCCCAAGATCATTGATTTCCGGAAAACACTTAAAAAATTGCCTTTTCCAGTCACTGGTTTGGCAGGCTGGGCTATTATTTTCTCTCGGATCGCAAGATTGAGGGTGATTGTAGACATACCACGAGATGAGCCGGGTCAACGGGTGCCTAACGCTGAAGAGATAGTGGGTGGCCAAGGCATGTAAATTCCGGGGGTACATATTGATCGTATGGAGATAGCCCACGGTTTGGCTGGAAATCTTGGTAGAAGCCACGTTGGGTCCTTGGAAGCTGTCCAGACATGATCGCTTGACTATTGGATTCTTTCGAGTTTTGCAAATGATAGAGAGCTGAGTCTTAATCCATTCGCCACCTGTTTTACCAATATGAACATACACAATGCTTCGGGTGGTAGGGGCATTATTTCGTCGGAGCACGTGAGAAGTGCCTCGACCCTTCGGCACCAATGCCAGCTGCATGGAGAACCAGAACAATGCGGCCAAAATTAGCAATCGACTGCACCAACCAACCCTGAACTTTCGCTTCGAGGCCATTTTTTCGTGTCCGTGTACCCCCGAAACAATGAAAAGTCGCCTCAAAGGTACTAGCAGTAGCTAGCGATGCAGAGAGAGGTGTCAAGAGTCAATTCTTTGCAGCAACGACAATAGTGAGGAGTCGGGTTCTTTGAGTTGATGCCGAGGCGCGAGACGGACAAACGGCGAGAAATGAGGCATGGAGCAAAAAGTCGAATCGAATCAGTCGTAGTACCATGGCGGGCACGCGCGTTCTGCCCCCAACAGCCGTTGGGGACATGACATGTTGAATGTGTCGAATGTGAACGGACCGAGGAGCGCGAGCCGAGACACCATCTGTTACTATTGTTACTTTTTCGTCGAGCCATTCGCCATGTTCCAAATTTTCATCCCGGGAGCAACGGAGGCCACCACAAGACGCTGCATAAAAGACACAAGGTCGTGGTGACTTTTTCATTTGGATTTCTTAGCGCAATGAGGGTTTCTCTAAAAAAGGTTTGCGTCGCAGCTTTTCTTTGCACAGGTGGTGGGGCATTGGTGGCGGGCTTGCCCTCGGGATTTCGAGAGGAGGGGGTGGCCCGTATCCCTGTCATTAGCACCATCACATTCGCTCCCAAACGAGATGGGGAAGGCTATCTTATCTATGCCGCAGCCAAGGATGGTCAAATCAGTGTGATTCCAGACCCCGATACCTCGGGTGATTCATATCTGGCTTTGGACATCTCCGGTCGTTTGTGCTTCAACGGAGAACGAGGGGTCCACCAAGTCTTGGCCCATCCCAATTTCCCCCAAACACCCATGGTCTACATATCATATACGTTTGACAAAAATGGAGGATGCGGTATGAGTTCCACAACGGGTGCGGTCAATCGATTGTCACGATTTACCATAGCAGATGATGACTATTCCATTGTTGATTCGTCCGAAGAAGTTCTGTTGGAGACAGAACCTCTCCCCGACAAGATTCATAATGGTGGCGATATGTTCTTTGGCAATGATGGATATTTGTATCTCACGATTGGAGAAGGTGGATTTTCGAGGAATGCGCAGACTCTTGGGAATGTGTTGGGAACGATAGTGCGACTGACTGACGATGGCGACATTCCAGAAGATAATCCGTTTGCGAGTGCTACTGTGGATGGTGTTGAAACTGCCAGGTGCAATCGACAGTCGCAGCCTGGCAAAATTTGTCAAGAAATTTATCACTATGGGTTCCGAAATCCGTACCGCTTCACTTTGGATCCTAATACCGACGATGGAACCACTCAGTTCTATATTGGCGACGTCGGTGGAACAAAGTGGGAAGAAATCAGTTTGGGCGGAGACGGCTTTGCAGGTGCGAATTTTGGATGGAATACCCGAGAAGGCCCATGCATGATTGATAGCTACTTTGATTGTCCAGAATCTGGATCCGACATCGTCGATCCCATCTTTTGGTACGGACATGACGGTGAAGGTGCAGCTGTAACTGGAATCGAGGTTGTGCCCAACGGCTTGTGGCCGAGCAGTTATGATGGGGCCATCCTCTACCTAGAGTTTGTGCAAAGTGAATTGTACGTCATTCGTAAGGACGGTACGTCATGTACCTCTTGTGATGCAGGTCGCCCCCGCCCAGAGTGGACCAAGACACTATTCCACAATTTGGAAGATTCTAACGTCGGGAGACCCGCACAGTTGCTCTTTGGCCCCTATCAGAACACTCAAGCGTTGTACTACACTACTCGTGTAGGATCAGTGAATATCCGTCGCATCATATATGAAGGCGGCGTGAATCAAGCCCCGATAGCTCAGCTTTCAATATTGGAAAACACGGGGCAAGTTGGTGTTCCTGTAGTTTTTGATGGAAGCGGGAGCAGTGATCCCGACGGTGACGTGCTGCAATATTTCTGGGACTTTGGTGATGGGAATAATTCTACATCGCCTTCAAGATCTCATACATATACGAGTCCAGGGACATTTGAAGTGAAACTTAGTGTAACGGACCCTGATGGATTTTCGGGGACGGCTGAGGTGACCGTCGCAATCGGCACACCACCCCTCGCATTCATTGAAAGTCCGCCGGAAGGGACCACATTCGCTGTTGGAGATGTATTCACTCTGATTGGTTCTGCGCTAGATGCCGATGGCAATACTCTACCGGATTCATCATTGTCATGGGAAGTGAGGCAACACCACAACACGCACTACCATCCATTTCTCGATCCCAAAACTGGCAACAACATTGTGATGGATAGAGCACCATCGCCCGAGGACTTTTTGGCAGCAACCGATAGCTACCTCGAGGTCCTATTGACAGCCACCGATAGTCTAGGTCTCGCAACGACAACGAGTTTGATGTTGATGCCCCAATTGGTAGAACTGTCGTTTGAAAGCAGACCATCGGGAATGGAACTCTTCGTCCAAGACTATTCCGTCGTGACTCCAGTCTCAGTTGCTTCTTGGGTAAATCATCAGTTGTCTATTCGTGCCGTTGATCAAGAAGGACTTTTCTTTCAACGCTGGTCTGATGGAGGTGGTATAGAGCACAGTGTACTCGTGCAGCCAGGCACCCAAAGCTACCAAGCTGAATTTGCCGCGTGCAAACCCCTGGGAAGAGTCGCGTGTACTGGGAATTCGGACTGCTGTTCTGGTGTTTGCCGTAAGAATTGGTATGGAGCACCAAAATGCTACAAAGAAAAGCTATCCAGTTAGGTTGGTGGAGCAGCTGGTGCACAACATCGTGGGTAAAGGCGACGGCTTGGCCGCAGGACAGCCGACGTCTGACCACGTCCAGCCCCCTGTCTGTGTGTCGGCAACCATCGCCCCCCAGCACCCTTTAAAGATTTCATTTTACTGAACATACGCCGATCTTTACTGCCCGATACCCAAGCTCCTCGATGTGTCAAAAATTGCCTCTTCCAAACCCTTGTCTTGCTGGCAGGACAGTTGTTTTCTCTTCGATAGCAATATTAGCATGCCTACGAGGCACTATCGTGCTATGGTCTCCACATAGCAACCGTGCTAGCTAGCTAGAGGACGTAGCCGTGAGTGACGACGACTTTCCGGATTTTGAGTCGAGTCAGTCCTGTGCAGTCCCGTATTATGCCTAGTGAAAGTAGTATCGGCTGTTTCGGATAAACAGTTTCCCCGTTTCGTGCTCAGCAAGGTTTTCATCTATCCGGCTAAACACTAGATATTGACTCTCTTCAAGGTCGGCGCACCTCACCATCATCTACGAGCCATTCTGAATGAATCGTCCATTCCCGCCAGTTTTCTCCCCTGAGAGATGATGGAGAAATTCGCATTGTCGACGAACACGGCCGAAACCATTGCGTCTAGAAGAGACAAACCTTTTGAAACCCGACACAACAAATACACCCGACAACAACCATGTGTACCAAGACAAGAAGCTTAGCATCACTAACAAAGAAATTATCATCTTCTGTTCTCTCCGGGTCTGCTACTGCGACATTAACGATGAGTCAAGTTGAGATGGTGGCCCTCGCTGACAATCGCGGGGAGGAAGGTCTATACACAGGTTGCATTTGCAATGAAACAAAGCTTCCACATGGATATGGTCGTATGGAATATTACCAGGGAGCGCACGGGGCCATGGACCTAACATATGACGGACACTGGCTTCAAGGGGATTGGAACGGTTTCGGGAAACTTGTTCAGAAATGCGCGAGCGGAGGGGAACAAGTCTACGAAGGAAGTTTTATGGACAACCGAAGACACGGGCTTGGAGTTTTATCATTTCCACCATCACTTGTGACGTACGATTTTGCATTCCAGTTCGGTAAATTGGGAAAAGGCAGGATAACTCATCCCGATGGAACCCTGTTCTGGGGCTATGTCAACGACGATCTCCAGCCTCATGGTCGAGGGAAGTTGACTTTCTCGGACGGCGCTATCTATGATGGGGAGTTCCAAAATGGAAGGATAGAAGGCCACGGGAGAATGACTTTGGCTGACGGCCAATGGTACCTCGGTGAATGGACGGATGGGAAGAAACACGGGCTTGGGCTTGATGTTGCTGCGGACGGGACAGTGGGACACGAAGGCACGTTTTGCAATGGCCATCCAGTGACCTGTAGCAGCTTTCCTCGCCGAGTCAATTCACAAGGTGGCATGCTCGTGTATACCACAAGTCCGAATGGGGCCGTAAAAGCACTTGTGGGGCCGATACCATCAAAGATTTCCGTGGACAGCGTTTTCGGAGTCAGGCTGCCAGACCCATAGGGGGAACGCTACTGGTGTGCAAAATCATTGTGGAGCCACATGCACAATATATGCACAGTTTTGCTCCCTCTTTTCCATTATGTTCTGGAGGGAGAGCTCCACCGTATTCAAATGCTATTCGCGTGAGCCGGGCATGAAATGTTTAGTACAAGGGTTGGTGGTGGGCAAAGAAGACAACCAATGGGAGACCTTAGAATCTGTTTGAATCTTGATTTTCAAGAGGTTGTCGACCACCACGGATATCGCCGACGATGATGGCTACGAAAGGAAAATGAGGCAGTCGATCTTTGAATCTGTGGTGTCGTCGTATCATACATGAGCATCCGATAGGCCAGACACAGCGGTAGATGCTACATCTCATCTCATCGTATCGAGACATAAGGATGTTGCATACATAGCCATAATTGTTGAGATGTTCGTTGCGAAATCGCAACCACAAGATCGTGAATTTGTTAAGTGGTATAGTAAGGGCTATATTATGGATGAGTTCGATGAAATTATCGAAGGAACCTTCACAACCTATTTAATTAGAGCAACTGCACGCTTTAAACCGAAGTGTTTTATGAGCGAGTAAACAAAACGCCGTATCGGCAACCGCGAAACAAGAAAGTTCAATAAAAACAGGTTAGGATGAGTGACGGTTGTCTGGAAGCGGTTGTTGGGATCACACCGGAAGGCAAAGGAACAGCCACTCTTTCAATATTTATGTACCACCACCGTCTACTTCATGTCGGAATACATGAGTTGCGAACTCCACGCATTGTACCATATCCCCACCTCACATCGCATTAATAAGAAGTGGCATAATTACTTTATGAATATTTATGTAATGAAGCTCTTGGAATGGCAATCCGCCCTATTTTTGCTGAGAAGAGTGATGTAATGTTGCGAATTTTATCGGCGAAGGAAAGGAAGATCCGCCCCAACCTCTACATTGCGTCAGCCCAGAACTCAGGTCGGTTGGACTTGCTACTGCAACACGGTAGTATCTACCAGCAGGAAACGCTCCACAACACTCAAAAAATTGCAGGTATACAAGAACAATGGCTTTGATTACAATTGCATTCATGAACAAGACGACGGAGGAAGCGACGAACAAACCCAACTGTACTTCTTCTCTGCCCGCTGGGAAAATAGAATCACCGCAAGAAGTTGATCCTGTAACCTTGACGAGAAAGGCGCCAAGACAAGTCAAGGCTGTGAGATTTAGCCGCAAGGTTGAGATTGTGGCAAGACTCCCACGAGTTGACAAGCTTAACAAAGAAGAGGTTGCCTCAAGATGGTACTCGATTTCTGAGTTAAGAAAACACCGCCACAGAGATCAACGAATTGTGAAAGCTTTCATTACTGCAGCCTCGACTGCCAACAACGGACAGGACTTGGAGAATCAAGTGCGTGTTCAAGCCAACGGTAGCGACAGCTATGATAGCACTTGTTCAAGCAAGGAAGAAAGCTGGGAAGAAACGGTTCTTCTTCCAAACGGCCTACATACCCCGGAACAAAAGGAAAGGAAAAGAAAAGGTGTGCGTGTTGCTATTCTAAGCGTTCTACTGGAACAAGAGCAGCAGTGGGACCAAGGCGAAAACTTCCCCGATCCTGCTCTACTTGCTCGTGTGTACGGAGCTATGACAAAGACATCAATAGACAGAGCTCGAAGAACCGGTGAGCTTGTCGCAGCGAGTTTATACGATAATCCGAAACAAGATGCCAGTCGGGAATGGTAGTTCAGTATGCGAGCAACACGCCATGTCAGGAGCGTTCGTTCCTCGCGGCGGGGCTGAACAGACCACAGAGTTCTTACAGCGAGCTCCCCGTAAAGCTATAACCCGACACAATTTTGATACTAGCAAGCACCTCCCATTTTGTTGGTGGTGCAATTGTAGTATATTCTGCCGTTGTAGAGTAGTCGAATTTACCAACTAGGATAGAATACTGGTTTCATCGTAATATTCTTGCCCTAGCAGCAGTAGTAGCAGCGCACCGGGAAACTATGGAGCGGCCGTACTTGTAGTAGTACTACTAGCTACTAACCCCGGCGGTAATAGTGGCTACTACTGTACCATGCTTTCGCACTAACATTCGGTACCCCGTCTACTACTCTCTACTACTAATTGTAAAGCTAGCTACCGAGCGACATACTACCGGGACGCCAACCATGGTTAGGATAGAGACCGTATCGTATCGAGTTGCACCGTGTCGAGCCAGTCAATTTGCCTTGCGACTACCAGGACTTCTGACTCCCTCGGCACTGGCAGGGTTTGCTCGCCCTTGGTGAGACGATGTGGCGCGCCGGGGCGACAACTACAATGTCACGAGGGAAGTCCAGTGCGTGCACCAAAGCGCAAAATCTTGTGCGAGAACCAGCAAAGCGAACGACCACGACCTCTCTTTTCCCACCAACGCACATAAAATATCTTTTCATTGGACCGTCATTGTGATCCCTGCTCTAGATCCCCCAGGTCAATATTCATTCTCTGAAATCAGTCAAAGTTCATGATCCGTCGCGGCTATGGCAATGGCGATTCCCTGCCTACTCATGGAGGCAGCGAAGGGCTTGGAAGTAGTTTCTCCACCGGTCGGGGATATGGCGGATACAACGGCGGCTCGTCCAGTGGCATTGGAGGAATGTACGGCGGAACCTCAAAGTACAGCAAGAAGAAGCATGCGGGGTATTCAAACCTCGCAATCGTTGCTCTCGGTATGGCTATCTTCAACATTATTTTGACGGGGCTGTGGTTGAACTCACGGGGTCATTATCGATCATTGATGCAAGGTTTCAACGCGAGGGACAGTCAGGGAGTCATTGACAAAATTAAGTGGACCGAGAAGGAAGTATCCAACGTTAAGCATGAAATGATGAAGGAGAGTCGACAAATTGAAAGTCGGTTTCCAAAGATAAAACAACTGGAAAAGGATAACAAACGATGGATGAGTGAAAGAGACAAGCTTCGAGAAAAGTATGAATCGCCCGCAAAGAAAAAAGAAGATGCCCGGTTAAAGCAACGAGAGCCCGCTCATCTGAAACAAATCGGCCTGATGCAACAAGCTATTAGGAAAGAATCTAGACGAACGGTTCTAGAAAGGTGAGTTGAGATGACAGCTGGATATTCACTGCGATGATTACTGGATTTACAGCCTTTCTAACAATGTTTCGACTTTTAGATTCGGACCAGGACCCCACGAAGTCCAGATGACATTTGTCTACAACAACCAGGATTATGATTTTGTTATTGAATTGGCTCCTCTTCATACGGTGCCACACGCAATCCACTTGTTTTTGGAGCAGGTGGAACATGGCCTCTGGGCAGGGACCTACTTCTACATTAACACAATACATGTTTTGCAAGCCGGCCCTTGGGTGGAAAATGGTATTGCTGGCTTGGCTGCAGGGCAATCTTCAAGATCAAAACGGTTCGAGGACGTACAATTGGATATGCTAGCGTTCCCTGACTATTCCAACGAATTCCCGCATTCACGATGGACTGTTGGGTTTGCTGGTCGACCTGGTGGTCCAGATTTCTTTATCAACAAGTTGGACAATGTCGCTCTACATGGGCCTGGTGGTCAAATACATCATGCATTAGAGGAACAAGCAGACTCTTGCTTTGGACGAATCACAAAGGGCCAAGAGCATTTTGAAAACCTTCTCTTTCCAATGCCGAAAATGGATACTGGAGATCATTTCCACGATTTTCTGAAAGAGCAAGTTCCGATTGTTAGGGCCGTCATTCTTACACCGAAGCCACAGGAAGGAACGCCGATTGTCATGGAAGAGTTTCCAGAACCGATTGAAATTGAGTTTGCTAGATCGTTGATGGCAGCACTGGCACCTTGGCAGCAAACCTCCATCGACAATTCGACGGTGGAAGTCAAACTAGATGCAGAGGCTCCTACCAAGTTGAGCGCCCCAGCAGTGATGAAAGACACTGTTGAATCTCCACCAGAAATGATTATTGACCCTGTTGGGACCGAGGACGAGGAACCAGCGGACGCGATTCCTGGAGAAGGTGTGGTCAATTTTGACATACAAATATAGAGCCTTCGAACCCGGTCAAATATCCATGCCTTGGTAGTGGTCGTAGAGCATCTTATGATAGCTTGTTTTCCACTCGCTTTCTGCAGGCTGCTACTTCCGATAGCTGCCGTAGAAGAAAATTACCGCGTTGGCGGGTGTTTGAACCACGCGCGCAATATCAGACACGTACGGGACTGGATGACCCCTTTGCTACATTGGACTATTAATGCACAATTTTAGTCATTTTCTCGTAGAGGGGTGACACTTGTGTGTTTGATCACCACGTCCGCGCGGAGAGATAATGGCGATTGTGCGTCGTTTCGACTACTACAGAGAGCAAGAACCCTCTTGCCTTCGAGTTCGCTTGTTGCGTGTCGATGCATACCCTCAGCCTCGGCATCTGTCATATTTTCTGCTCTCTACTAGAGTAGAATTGACTCCGACGCTGCACAATGGACCACCGAGAAGAGGATGTGATTATGCCGGAAGCGGAGGCTGTCGATTCTGAAATGTTTCCAGGACCGGCCGAAAGTCGTCCCTCGCCCCGAAAGAATCTTCATTTGAATCGCAAGCGTCCTGCCTTGGCCACAACTGATGGTGAGCCGGATGAAAATCCGCTTCGTTTTTCGAAGCAAATTAGATTGGAAGAGAAGCTTCTCCCTCAGGCGCCGACGTTGGAAGATTACATTGCCGATCCAGAGGGCTACCGAGCCCGAGCCGACTGGTTGACTGTGACAACCGAAAGTTCGACGGCACACTTTCGTTTGATGCAAAGGGTATCTCAAGACTCGGCTATTCCATCGCTCCCGCTAGCGAAGACGTCATTTGGCACCGACAAGGATTCTGCTCTACATTATTGTATTCGACACGCACACTATGCAGCTGCGAAAAAACTCATTCTAGAAGGGGCTGTCGTTGATGTCGAAAACATCAAGGGGGTGACTCCCCTGATTGTGGCGGCACAAAAAGGCAGACTCGACCTAGTCGAGCTTCTAGAGAGCAATGGAGCAAATGAATCGCATGTGACTATCAGTGGCTCGACAGCAGCTTTGCAGGCGGCGCATTTCGGAAGGCTTGATATCCTCCGTCATCTCTTGAGAAAGAATAGGCAACTTTTGGAGATGGCAAACTATCATCATACTACTCCGCTGATGCGAGCCTCACAAGAGGGCCATTTGCATGTAGTTAAGTATCTCTGTGAAATGGGAGCTACGGTCAATCGCAAGAATATGCAGGCCATGACGGCATTGATGCTCGCGTCGCAACGGGGCAACGCTGACGTTTGCGAATACTTGATTCAAAAAGGAGCAGACTTGAATGCCATGACTCAGCAGGCCTCGACTAGTCTCGTCTTGGCGTGCAAGCGCCAGCATCTACAAACGGTAGAAGTTCTGGTTCGTTCTGGGGCAGAACTGTTTATAAAGGATTCTCGCAACAGGACTGCGAAAGACATTACATTGCACCGACATGGCGGGAATAGCCATCGAAATCGGAACGAACAGAACGCATCTACCCCCGAAAAGATCCAGAAGTTGACATGGCTATTGGATGCGACGGTTCAAGTTGATTTGATGCGCCTTCAGGCCCGAAAGAACCGTTCCTGGGCCTTGATTCGAACTTGGACGCTGTTGCAGCAAGATCGGGCCAGACTTCGAGGAGCTGAAGATATGCCGTTTCATGAAGCAATCGATGTGGTACAATCGCGCCGCTCTTTCACGCCGAGCGCCATGGCTTGGATTCGCACAATGTCGCTACCGCCCCCGCTTGTTCGGCTCATTGCCGAGTTTGCTCCGGTTCCAAGTATTCTAGATAGACGATGTACACTATTGATTGGACGCTGCAGTGCGGATCCTAATGAGGCTTTGGCGTCCTGCTTTGATTTGATTGATGAAGTGCTAGAAGAAAGTGGGTTTCTGGAAGTCTGTGACAAGGCGTTAATTCCGGCTCCGGAGAGCTTTTCAAGCTGGGTACGTCGCTGCAAAGGACGTAATTCTTTTGTAGGCTTGACTTCATCACTCACCCGCTCGCGTTGTCATCACACAGATTAGGTGGAAACGATACCGTCTACGTAATTCTCGTATCGGAGCTTCCTCTGGTGTGCCAACTTTTCAGAGTGCTCAAAACCAGCCAATACGACCAAATGCTACTTTGGCACAGTTGCGTCGACCACAAGACCCTACAGCGCTTGTGCAACACCGGCGATACGCCGGATATCTGCAGATGCTCGCCAAGCACTTTGATCGTTTGGAACCCATTTTGACAAGTCCACCGTACGGTCTTCGACCAATCGTGGTACAACAACTAGCAACCATTAGCGATATTTGCTCGATTGTACGACGCTTTGGCTTCCATCGAAGCTGCGGTGCATTCAGCTCCCATGTTGCTCTTGACGTGATCTTATTCGCTAGCCGACTTTGCGGGTGGTATGTTGGGGACACCTAGCAAGTGGTGAAGGAATCATTGTTCATTTTCCCTTGAACATTGGTAGAATTAAGCTGCTTTGCTATTATTGCATTTTTTCTAGTAGACTATTCATGGCTCAACGGCGTGCTCAATCTTGGGCAGTCGCGGCTTGCGCTTTAACTTGTCATTCATAGCCTGGACAGGATCATGCGGAGGTTCCATTGGAAGATCATCTCCCTTTGTACCGCTTTTAGTCGTCTCAGGGCTATCAGCATTGGTAGTCGTTTTGGTCACAGTAGTACTGGTGCTGGTCACATTAACTGCTGGTCCCACCTCAGGGTGCTTGGTCAAAATTTCTGCCTTTATAATTTGCACTGGCTCGATCATAAAGTGGTGCCATTCCGACCTATCGCCATAGATCGGCTGGGCGAACAATGCAGCCGCATTCTCCTTGCCTCTAGTAATTTTAGCAAAGCACGAGTCGCCCTGTTCCTCGATAGCATGCTGATACTGACCACCCGGGCCATGCGATTCTGTATTATCAACCTTGTTAATGTAAAAGTCGGGTCTAAAGATTTGAAACGAGAACAAGGATGAGCCGCGAGAAGTAGCATGTTGAATGATATCCATCCGAACACCTTACCCTCCTGGGCGGCCCGTAAATCCAAGGGTCCACGGTTCATGGGGAAAGTTAGGGGAATAGTCCGGAAAAGCCAATTGATCCAATCCTTGCGCTCGGAAAGGTCTCATGGCAGCCGATCGATCCTCTTCCTCCTCTTCGGACTCCAATTCTTCTTCCGTAAGCTGTGGGCCCGCTTGAATGACGTGGGGTCCATTCAAGTAGAAGAAGCAGCCATTCCATAGTCCATGCTGGACTTGTTCCAAAAATATATGAACCGCATGGGGTACATAGTCCAGGGGCGCCATCTCGATTACAAAGCTTTTTTCGACTCCCTTCAGTTTGACGGTGAATTCTACTTCATGCGGTCCAGGTCCGAATCTGCAACGAGAAGCAACATGAGTTTGATGCGCAAAGAGACCATTGCTCAAATTTCATAATAGTAGCAAAACACACGTACCGTTCCAGAACATTGCGCTTGGATTCCTTTCGTGTGGCTTCTTGCAAGAGCTCTACCTGAGTCTGAAAGGCAGCTTCTCGAAGTTGCAACCGAGACTCTTCTTCCACTTTATCAGGTCCTTCATATTTGACCCTCAATTCATCCCGTTCCTTTTGGAGCAATCGATTTTCCCGCTCCAATTCCTGCTGTCGTCCAGTCATTTTTCGGTTTGCTTCTCGAATCGTACGATCCTTTTCTCGTTGGGCATCTGCCAAATCCGTTTGCAGTCTCTTGTACACATCCATCAGAGCATCGGCAGTGGGAACGTGGAACTCCGTCAAAATCGAATTGTATTTCCCACGGACGTTCATCCACAGCCCCATGACAGCCACGCTCCATAGGGCCATGAGGATGCAAACCAACACCAAGGGACCTCCGCCTGCTCCCATGATACTTCCAAGTGACGGGAACGAAATGGACGGAGATGATTTCTTGGAGTACTTGTTGTCATCCGCCGACGCAGTAGAAGCATATGCGTTGCCTCCCCCGTACATGGTGTTGCCACCACTGTATCCACCATAATTCTGTTGACCGCCCCCGCCGCTATAGTCGCCATAGCCATTGCCGGAGTATCCATTACTACCCGAGTATCCATTGCTGGAATAGCCATTGTTATTGTTTGCGTATCCACCGCCGCCGCCAGAGTATCCGCCATAATAATCATGGGCTGCGCCTGCAGCTGGATATCCAGATCCACTAGCACGTTGACGCATCATGGTTTCCTAATAAAAAGAGCAATGCTATGCAATACTTCTCATCAACAATGCTTCTCAGCCAAAGGGAAAGTGGGCACCCTGAAAAAACGGTGACAAAAAACAAATTTGCTTCTCGTTTGTCGCGTTTTCAAGCGATGCGATCGCGCGGAACTCGTATCATTGCTTTTGGACGGCCGAAAAAAGTGGGGTTGGCGCGTGCTCGTTTGTCCCGCGACACGTCTTGTCGAGTCGGCACAGCCCAAAAAGCGCGGGAAAAGACTGGACTCATTCAAACGTGGAATGAGCTGGACAGGCCGGGAAAGATACCCGGAAGTTGAACCTTTTAGCCGGTGATGCATCGGCTCGACGACAGGTCGACGGCTGGATCTTTCTCTTCTTTCACAACAACAACCAAGTTGCCACCACTGTCAATCACCGACTACATTTTACATCAACTCTTACACTTTACAAGATGATGCTCCGAACAATCTCGTTTCTGTGGATGGCGGCTTTGGCCACGGCCTTTGCTCCAGTGGCTCCTTCCGCGCGATGGGGCTTAGCCAACACTCGATCGCAGTTGGCCATGTTTTCCGGTGACTCTCCCAAGGGATTGGAGGAAGTAAACGACACGAAAGATTCGGTCATGGAAGCCGCTACTGTAGAGCAGACAGAAGAGGTTAAGGATGCCCCCAAGGCTGTTTACCGAAACTTGGCACGAGGTGGGCAAGTCACTGAAGTCCCATGGGTTGACGACGCCATGCGGGCAAATACCAAGCCATGGGAAATGAGCTGGTGGGCATACATTCTTTTTGGCATGCCAGTAGTGTTGTTGGCGAATGACTTTCTGCACTTCCTGCCAAAGGATGGACCCTTGGGCTTTTTGGCGACTCTGTAATCTTTCGAAGGCAACAGTTTATGCAGATTCGATGCCGAACGACGGTCGGCGTGCTTGCCCGAAATGAACCACTGCACCAAACGACATGAGAGACGCATTGCACAATTCAATCCAATCGCGTATTTTAGACCTTCGTTACCAGTCTAACAGGTTTCGTGCAGTAGTCAGATGTACAACCGCTCCCTACTTCCATTCCGACTGGCGACAATGTCTGTCTATCTAGCCGCGACGCCGCTCCGGCCTACATTCTTGGTTCACGGGCGGTTTTCATCAATACTGCTGTCCTAGGATACCATATACTTCAAAGCTATCCAATCTCGTCGTTTGGTTCATGGCATCGACTCGAGTACTTGTCATGACGGAACGTTCAGTCGACGACTAAAGCCATAAAATTAGTAACAACGTACCACCGAACGAATCAGGCACCAAATTCGGACTACATTGATTATTTTTATCTTGTCTAAAAAGCACTTGCTCTGAAAAGCTATGCTCCCCAGTGCAGCGCGATCCCCGGCCCTAAGAGCTACCCGTCGATGACTCCATCTTGCCGCGTTTCGACGACTGGCTTCGACTCCTGGGCAGTGCAGTTTTACCCCCACGTCGCATGTTCCCAACGTTCTCGATTCGAATGGCCTCGGACATTTCAAAGCACATGCGATTAATCTTGTCTTGCAATTCGTCAAACGCCGACGATACCGTTCTAAGAACCTTTTCTTCCTGGTCACGGGTTACGTTCTTGTCAATCGCGGTCATAATGGCATTGAAAATAGTATCATACGGCTGCCCAATATCTTCCACGAAGCTTTCCAGGAATATATTTGGGTTACATGGGTTGTCATGGTATATAAACCAAAGTTCAAAACTCAGCTTGTCGATCGTGGCATCGACGACCTTGAACAGCCTCGAGGCGGCGTCTCGTCGGCCAAAGTACACCTCGATTGCAGTCTTGTATTGTATTCGATGTCGTCGCCATTCGGTAAGAGCATCATCGTACAAGTTCCACTTTTTCATGTCCTCTTCTATTAGATCCTCCGAGAAAGTTCCCTCTGGTCGCATTTTTCGCCATGCCGCTCCCCAAGCATGGTATCTCATCATTGCGGACAATCGTTCAGCATCAGTCATAACTTTCTGCATAGTATCACGAGCGCCTTGTATTTGCTCCAATCGATTTGCCTTTTCATCAGCATGTCGTATCGTTCTTGAATCATGCATTCTGACGACGATCAGTGTAAACAGCCCAATGATTACCGGCAGCGCCACATAGCTCAGGAGGAGCTCCAAGAGGTTCATATCGAAGGAAGCCATTGCAAGCCAAGTTTAAAAACGTAATCTGTAACTCTATAGAGTAACGATGATGTCGCGGAAACCAATACAATATCTTTCAGTAGCAATACAGGTACTTTTTCTTTGTCTCATCGTCGTTTTGGCATCCTCAAAACGACGGCGTCTCTCGCTTGTTCTTTTCTGAGGATGCCTCCACTTCCCGTTTTTCGGCGAACCAAACCTGGGATGCACGACTCGCTTGCTCGCTATACATTTTCTACGCATGAATGACGTAGTTGAGACAAAATCAATAACTAACGTCGCCAAAATCGTTTGAGTCGTACTTCCGAGTTGCTATTACGACCGATATCGAGATAGTACCTCGAGTGACTCACTCCATAGTTTTCTTGATCGCTTGTTAGTCTGCTCTTGTTGGTGCAATGAAGTCATTTATTGAAATGAATTAGCAAAGATGAGGTGAAACGAGGCGTTACAACATTTTCGGGTTGGCAACGTTGTCCCGTCGTGGCGGGCACTGCCTAACTGTTACGCAGGCGGCTTTGCTCCTCGTTTTCGTCGTCATCTTCGCCGCCTGCCTGCTTTGCCTCTTCATCTGGAAACGATTTTTTGTCGAGATTGAGAGCAATGGCGATGATCAACAAGAGACCACCAGCGCCAACGCCATAGGCCAACTGAAACCATTTCTGATCATCGAAGATTGGGAAGGATGGTCGTACCGAGAGCAATGGTGCAGACTGCCAAAAGATTGGCGGCATACCCAGTGCCCTTGTGAATCATTTCCCAGATCTTGCGAGCGGGAGTTGCTTCTTCGCCTTTTGCTGGTGGATGAGGACGAAGAGCCGCATTGAGTGGTTGAAGTAGTCCGAGGCACATTGTTGTCACTCCCATAATTCCGTGGCGGTAGCTGTTGTATCCCTTGTCGCTAAATACATCAAAGTTTCGAATTGCGATACTCCACCCAGCGATTGCAAAGATCAAACCTAGCATTACACATGCTTGGTGAATTTTGAACCATAAACCATCGGGGCGGTGCTTGAAGAGTTTGGCAAAGATGGCTCCAGACGGCAGTAAAATGCCCCACCCAATGAGCATGAGACTGCCATGAATCAATTGTTGCTTTTCAAGCTTTGTGCGTCCTCCTGGCTCGCTGACAATCCCAATGGTCTTATTACTGTTCGCAAGTTCAACAGTGAGGTCCGTCATATCAAAGAAGACTGAACAGGCGTTGTCCTCGTCATGTGAGGCAACAGACTCGCTGACGGAAATGGTAGGCGGAATATCTTCTCCTTCATTCAAGTCGAGCACTTCTGCGATGACTGCTGCACGAAAACCTTGGCGGATATCCCCCATGTCCATGCAAGTGCTGCATCCACTGTCTCTGCCGCCAGTGTTTCGGGCCAAGTCGATAATTAGTTCTTTGGATGCATCATCAAGCCGAAAACCACGGGTGTACAGCCTCTGGCCCGGGGGTGGGTCGAGTAAAACTTCAAAGGGTGAATTGTAACAGGATGGAACATCGACTAGGCAATGCACAGAGTGGGCGTTGGGTTGTTCCAATGTAACGATCGAAGGGTTATCCAGAAGGGTCCCTCTTTCGATGCAATAGAAGTCCATCTAATATCCATCAGAATAGTAGAATTGTAAAAATAAGACTGAGATGGTAGCACAAATAGATAAAAAATTAAAGCGATATCCCCATCAACTTACAATGAACCCGGACACACAGAACGTGTCGCCAACCTGAAGGGTGGCAACGGTGGGCACCGAAGCCAAGATCAACGAAGAAACGTAGCCGAGTTTCATTTCGGTTGGTGAGAGTAGCAAGTCAAGGAACCGTCTCCTGTACAAAGAAATCTAAAATATAATGTATCGTCTTGAACTCTTCAATGATCAAGGATCCATTTCGTTTTAATGGGCAAGATGCGAAAAGGTCAACATACCTTTCGTATCTTTCCCAAGCAGCTTTGCCGAAGACTTGGTTGTCACTTTGGATAAGCCCTTCGCCGCATGCTTTCCTAAATAGTCCAATTTATGTTGTATAAATTTACGAATAAAGTATCATCTTTCCTTCGGAATGCCAAAGCAAATTCTGTACTAGTTGTAGACAACAACATATCGTGAGAGCGCGGGCAGGCAGCCGCGTATCATAGGAAACACGCCGTTTCGCAGAAAGGATGTGAACCAAGACCAAACCAGCAGCGCCACGCGCGCGCAACTCGCTGTTGTATGTTGGTACTGTACGTACCAGGTATTTAGCGAGAAGAAATCCGAAGAATCGAATCATCAATCCAACACACGTCAGACCCGCACGAGATTGTCGAACAACGACGACAATTGACTGCTGACAATCAATCAAGCGACTTGTAGTGGAGTGTGTGCTCCTCGACCCTATCCAACCATCATTCATCCAACACACTATCTTTGTGTGACCAGAATAACATATGGGAGCAATATCTTCAACGGTTCGATCACGTTAAAGTTAGTCGCCGATGAAGTGACCCTTCTGGATTCGCATCATGGACTTGCCGTCTTCGGGTCCCGCAGAAGAATCTAACGATATTCTGGCTCGCCCTCCGCACCGTGGCGCGTCAACTTCGTTGGGGGTGGATTCTTCCTTCCCGAAATGTGGGATCCGCTTGTCGTATTTGACTCGTGGGATTTTTTGGAAGGATTGCCACATCTCGAAAGATTCAGTGGCAGACTGGACGACCCAGCGAGTGTGCGAGGAAATTATAATGCCGCAAACGAGGCACTGTCAGTCGTCGTATTGTGACTATCTGAAGGCCCAACGACGGACGATGACGGGAGCAGAGATGGGCTCTTCATTGCCCTACTATGTTGGGGTCGCGAATGTGTTTGTGAGCCATGCCCACTGCAACAACTTTCTTCAGTTGATTGAAACGTTGGAGTCTCACTTTTCGTCGCCTGACAAATTGGATGGCAATGCACATGAAAATGACAAAAAGGATAGTGTCCTGTCGGATTGGCATCCTCATGACCTCGTTGTCTTGTGGTTGGATCTATTTTCAATGAATCAACACTCGCCCAAAGATTGGTCCTTTGAGTGGTTGAGTACGACTTTCCGTAGCGCCATCCAGAAAATTGGGAGAACGGTGATGATCATGAGCCCATGGAAAGCACCGGTACCGTTTCAGCGCGCATGGTGTATCTTCGAGGCATTTTGTACCATTCAGGCAGATGGTAGAGCCGGGAACGGCGATGATGCGTACAGTACGGATAGCAGTGTACCGGACACCTTTTTGTCGAGTCATTTGGAAATCGCCATGAATCCCTGTGACAGAAAATTATTTCTTCAAGCCATCCTTTCAGAGGATCCGTATAAAACAATGAATGAGATTTGGACGACCATACGATCGAAACGAAGTGTTTGCTCCGTCGCTTCTGACCAAGAACAAATTTTTGATGTCATTCAAAGTACTGGGGGGTTCTACACCATTGATGCAGTAGTCATGGCGCGATATCGGGCATGGGTTCTCAGCGTGGCACTACAAGCGTTGCACAACGAAGAGTTAAACGCAAGTGTTCAATGTCCAGCGCATGAGTACACCGCGAACAACGGTGGTAGTGGCAACTTAGATGTGATGCTGAGATGGGCAATTGGGATCCTTTACATGATACAAGGGATTTATGCGCCAGCCGAAGGTGTGTTGGAGACAAGTTTGAAGCTACAAACGGCTCTACATGGGATGGACAACGCAAGAACATTGGAGATTCTGAATTCCCTCGGTCGACTATACGAATTACAAAATCGATGGGAAGAAGCGGAGAAGACGTACCAGGAATGCCTGCAACGGAGGCTGCAGCTCCTGGGACCAACCCACGAGCAAACGCTGGACTCGGTCAATAATTTGGCGCTTCTCTTTGCGTCCTGTGGCGGTGATAGGTTGGAAGATGCCAAGGCATTGTGTAAGCTTTGTTTGAAGCAAAGGCGTGCTTCCCCCATGGTTGGAGAAAATCATCCAGATACTCTTTCTTCAGTCAGTAATCTTGCCAGTGTATATTTGAAGCAATCGCAGCTGGAAGATATAGAACAAGAAGAGCAAGATGATCTGCTTTTGAAAGCAGAGACACTCTTCAGGTTTTGTCTTGCCAAAAGGGTGGAACTTTTTGGTGAAGACCACGTCGAATCCGTCAACTCCATGAGTGACCTTGCCGGATTGTGCCTCGTACGTGGTGATTCTGCCATGTTGGAAGAAGCGACAAAGCTATACGCCGAATGTTACAATCAGAGAATGGCCACTCTAGGAGATGACCACCCTGCAACGCTTCAATCCCTCCATGACTTGGCCAAGGTGTATTCTTCGACTGCTGAGTCCGCGCTTGGCATGACTTCGCTGCAAAGCCCACACTCTAATGTGGCGTCATTTTCCAACAAAGGAGCACTTAGTGGATCATGGACCCCAGAAGGATTATTCCGAGACTGCTTGCGCAAGCAAACTTCAGTTCTTGGCTCATCACATGCGGATACGTTGAAAACTATGCGCAATCTTGCTACACTTTTGGAAACAGAAGAGCGGTGCCACGAGGCTTCAAAACTTCTAGAAGATTGTTTGGGGCACCATATCGATGTGTATGGGCAAGATCACGTTCAGACCCTGGCGGTGATGCGCCAGTTGAGGACTCTAGATGAGAAGATAAGATTCCGACGTTCTTTCCCTAGCTCCATTGGAAATTCCTTATCCTCAGGAAAACGGGCTTCCGTGGTCTCGTCAGCAGGACGTGGATCAGCTAATACTTTGCCAGATTTAGATCTGGAAGACGACCACAGCACACTGAGGGTCCAAGAGTCGGGAGAAGAGAATATCCTGGAGGTTTCTGACGACTCAGATGAAGAGTCCGTGGCGAGTAGGAGGGTTTCGGAGGAAGAGAATGCCCTGGTGGTTTCTGACGACTCCGATGAAGAGTCCGTGACGAGTATTGTGTCCCGTGTCTCCCATCGGTCGGAGCGTAGTACCGGTTGCGGGTCTGTGGGAAGTCGAACAATTCTGTCTCGAGCATCGCGCCATTCAAGCCATTCAAAGAGTGAAGGTAGCTCCAGTCGCCCAATTTTAGACTCATCGGCAAATGAGTTACCAACAACGGGCTCATCTAAACCTCGTGGTACAAGTGACTCTGAAACCAAATCAACCGCTATGGGGTCCGAGTCTAATTCCATTCGTGGAGACTCCTTTTCATCACACACATCTCAAAGGTCGAGAACTTCAAGAGCTTCTGCTTCCAATCGGCTCCAACGACGAAAGGTCTCACTAACCGTGCCACCGGACCCCCAAGAACCGACCTCCGGGGAACTTGCTGATATGTGGGAGCCCGGTGGTGAAAATTTGGGACAGAGTTTGAGGATGCCTCCACAAAGAACGAGGTCTGGGTCGATGCCGGATGCATTGTCCTCTACAAGCGAGTTCGGTATTGATGACGGCTCAATTACGAGCATATCTACCACGTCCGATGTTATTTTTGTTGTGAAACAACGGCTCAAGGATAGTTACGGCATCGAGGGTGTGTACAGTGGAACAATTTCACGGCGCACTGGACTTCCGAGTGGCCATGGGCAGATGGACTACGATGGTGACAATAGTCCCAAGAAGGGGCAATCCTATGCTGGGGAATGGGTGCAGGGCAGTTGGAGCGGGCTAGGAAGGTTGTCATGTAGCGTCAGCGGTGACTTTTATCAGGGCTATTTCAAGCATGGCCATAAGCATGGCCCTGGAACCATGCACCATAAAAGTGGCGTGGTCTTTGAGGGGCACTACAAGCGAGGCGAGATGGTCAAGGGCAGAGAGACCCATCCAGATGACTCAAAATTCGATGGGACTTTCCTGAACGGCAAATACGAGGGTGAAGGCAGGTTTATCTTTCCCGGTGGCGAGATTTATCAGGGTTGCTTCCGAGCCGGTATTTTCCAGGGCCATGGAACGCTATTTTCCACGGATGGCGCTAGGTACCAGGGTGACTTTGACAAAGGGCAAAAACATGGAATGGGCAAAGAGTTTAACGCAGATGGATCCTTGCAGTACGAAGGCTCATTTGTTCGGGGGGAGGCACAAAAGACGGCCTGAGCTCCAAGTACTTCTACTAGAAGAACTCCTACTGGTAGCTACCCAGAAGTAGCGCATAGAGAATGGATAGTAGCTGACGACTTTCTGAAAGAGTAGAGACGTCCCTTCGTGCGCCACGAGCTGTGGACGCCAGTCGTGTCTGAGCAGGAACAGGATCTTTGATTCGAATTATTCGACCCGTCGTCTGGCATGCATGCGCACTCCTTTTCTTCCGCGAGAGAAAACAAAACTGCGATGCGCCGAGAATTCGATTTCAACTTCATGCCGAAGACCTTTGCCGAAGCCTTCAACGCTGCTACAAACCATCCTCCTTTCCCTGAACATGGCCACCCAGAAAGTCTCGACAATATGCTTCCTTTTGTGTTCCTACGGTAGCGCTTTTCTCCATGACAACCCAACAATATTTTACTCGCCTAGGCCCTTCGTGACGAAGAAGGCACAGATCGATCCCAGGCCACGGTCGGTGGCACAATATCTCTTCTTTGCCAATAAAGTCGAGAAGGAAGAGTCTAAAAAGCCCAATGTGGAAGAGAAAGAATCTTCGGGGGGAGGTCTGGCTGCCGGGGCAGCAGCTGTGGGAGGAGCCGTCGCGGTGTCGGAGGGAGCCGATTTGTTGGGAGGCGCTGGGACAGCCCTTGGAGCGGCACAATCGGCGGCAACTGTGGACGCGTTGGGGTCTACCGCTGCATCATCCTCGGTTGTTACCGAGGCCACAGCAGCTACAGTTGCTAGCACTACCACTTCCGCAGTCGATGCCGTTTCCTCCCTAGTCGGAACGGCGGGCGCATCAGAAACGCTGGGCAGTGCTGGGGCGACCGCCGTTGGTGGTACAACTTCTACGGTAACTGCTGTGACGGCAGCGTCGTCATCCGCGCCCGCAACCGCTGGAAGCGTTGTTGCTGCTAGAGCTGCCACTGCTGTCGGTGGGGCGACTGCTGCAGCGTCCTCCTCCAGTACAACGGTCGCTTCCACTTCCACAGCAGGTACTGTGGCTGTTGCAAGTAGAACCGCTGCTGCTGGTGGCGCCATTGCCGCTGGTTCTTCCATAGGCTCCAGTAGTACTTCTACGTCAGCAGGTGCCGGTGCTATCGCCTCCCGAAGCGCTGCGGTTGCAGCTGCTGGGACTGGCAATGTGGCTGCCAAACGTGCTGGACTAGCCGCTGCTACAGGTGCCGTCTCGACGGGACTAGAAAGTGCTACTGTAGAATCCGCTGGGACTACCGGCATGGCAACCATGGGAGCAGCCGAAATGGCGGCAAGTTCTACCGCCACAGGGGCCATGGCAGATACTCTGGCTGGGGATACTCTTGCATCAGGCCTTGTAGAATCTGTTGCAGGTGATGCTCTGCCGTCCGTCCTTGCGGAAGATGCTTTGCTGGGGGACGCTGCCGCCAGCGTGGGAGATGCACTTGCTGGCGCCGCTGCCACGGCCGGAGAAGCTGCCATGGGTGGGCTCTTGGGTCTGCCGGCGTTATTTCTTTCTGGCGGTGCTGTAGCGTTGGCCGGAGAGTTTTTATTTGCCGTCATCCTGGCTGTGATTGCCTTGAATTCTGCCAAACAACTTCCAAATAGCACAGCTACGATTGAAGGGACGGCCGATGCAGATTTCGAGCCGCCTTTGGATCTTCCGGGAGGAACGAAGAGCATACGTGATGTATTGGCCAACTCTGTGGTAAATGCCACTGTACCCAGCGATTCTCCGGACGCTACAATATAATCATTCCGGCGACGACGCAGCATACTAACAATAGTAGAGAATAACGTCAAGCCTAAAGATCCTTACCAGGCGTATGGACTTTTGCCGCCCTCTTCTACGACTTCAATCCATTCTGATGGCACTTTGCGAATCAAGTCCTTCGCATCGGTGGGGGACCTCGACATACCCAAGAGTTTTGACATGAGATCAGGTGACGCCACTTGAAGCATTTCATTGAGGACATGAATATTGACCTTTTGGGCTTCAATGGCTTCGGTGAAAATTCTATGGACATTCTCGTCCCGTTTGACAGCGTCTTGTTCCAATCGAAAGACTCGTAACATGTGGGTAAAATGAAAGGGTTGAATATCAATACTTTCCGACTTTTTGAGACCAGCCCATATTCGACGTGCCACCGGAATTGCTCGCTCCACAAATTTGTAACTAGCCGATTGATGCCGAACCGACAGAGCGGAGCACGCTCGCAGTGCATGCGAGAAGGAACTAGCATCTGTCATTCCTTTCGAGTCTAACTCGTACAAAAGTTTGGCAGCCTCCAGCGGTCTATCGTCGCTCGTACTATTGGCATAGGCACTCAAAACTTGATTCCAATGCATGGCTGTCGGCTGCAACTCCAAATGTCTCGAATCCTGCATTCGTTGCACCATGTTGAGGCAAATTAGGGGAACATTTCGATTTCCTTCCTTGGTTCCATGCAAGTATTTGCTACTGTACATTCTCAACACTCGCCAGTAGGTTTCGTGTGTAGGTAGCGGCAATGGCAGTGGCAAATTCGGCACTTTCCGTAATTCTTCAAATTGTTCCATAGCTTCCAACAAGATTCGACCTCGCTCGGCACGTTGCCACATGGAATTTGCCGATTGCTGGGGAAGATCCTCTAGTTGCTGCATGATAGCATGGACTCGTTCCGTCGTCACTCGATCCACAGTTCGCGTCAGGCCCACTTGGTACAATTTATTGAGTAGATGAAGGACCATTCTCGATTGCCTATCCAGGGTGGGGGCATCGTCCAAGGGTTCGATATCTTCGTCACTCCAGGCATTGATGTATTCGGGACCATTGAACCAGTCTCTCCAATCGACACTCTTATCATAGCTTGAAAGACTAACATGTGAATCTGAATTAGAGACGCTGGAAGTAGAGAAACAATGGACGCATGTCGGGGATGCTCGAAACGGTGGTGGTAGTTGCGATGTCGGCAATGGCCGCCGCCTGGTCGACGATCGACTGAGATGTCTGACTAAACGTCGGCCAGCGATCATTGTCGATTGAAACAGCAGGGGAGCCACGTGGGCCTACGATTGATATGCTGGCTTTGAAATGACCGTGTACGTCGGATGTTAACTCGTTTGACCCAAAACACCATGGTCAGATTCAATCAAAACACAGCAAAACGTGCCCGAAACGTTCGTCCGTCGTCGTCTGAGTCAGCACTCGACTGCCTCGACTCAACTTAGTCGCATTTCTTCTTCTCAGCACTTCGGCTCTTTGACGGAACCATCATCGCGTCATGGACAATTGGGACAGCAGTAGCTCTGAGTAAAGTGACCTTTGCTATACCAGCTATTTGTTTGGCACACTATATGCTATAACTAGCTTGTAGAGCTTCAGAACTGAGTTGCGAAGGTTGTTGAGCGTTCTTGACGAGTCGCCGATCCTCGTCCCTGCCAGTAAAATATCGGCCAGACCACCGGTCACCTCAACCATCAATTACCATCATCGTTATCACTAAGCTACTGATCCTTTTTATCTGCTTTCATTCTCTCTTTGACGGTGTTGAACCCGATAGGAATCGACTTGTATGAGTCAGAATCGTTCAACAGGGCCGGACCGCCCTTTCCAAAGAGAAATCCCAACAAGACTCGACCCATCACTTTAATCAAAAACTTGAATCCAAAGTTATAGTACTTGACTACAGCATCGCCCGCGTATGGACGAGCCTCTGGTGGTGCCCATTTTTGTCCCAACACAAGAGTTGGCAAGTAGATCGGACCCTTTGTGATCAACTTGCTATAGAGCAGGACTATCGGCCCCATTGTAATTTCTGCGCCTAGCGGAGTCCCACAATCCTGGCAATATAACCGTACCATAGGAGTCTTTTCATTCAATTTGACACCTTGGATTTTGTCCTGACCGTGAGTTACCGTAATGTCACTCTTGTAAAAATTCACTAGATGCGATGCGTAGTTGTCAACGACATAGTCACCGTTTGGACATGCCCTGCAAAATCCAATGCAGTCATCACAGTGACAAAGCGCTGTGGTCTGATCAATGAGCATGTAAGAAGATGCAGGAAGTACGAGATCACATTTCATGGCTCCGCAAGGGCACTCCAGAGTGCCTGTTCGTTTCGTTGTAAGCAATTTGTCGAGAATGGAAGCAATGAAGGACATATTGTGTTGTTCAATCTCACAAGTAGTGTCGGGATCTGAAACAAGGATGACTTAAGTGAGGTGAAAGCGTTTGTCGGTCAAAAGATGCAAGAAACGCCCGCATTGTGAAGCTTGTTCATTGACCAGAGTGCAGGGTGGAAGGAACTTTGGATAGCCTTCTCTAACCGCGGGGTGGCCGTTCTCGAGATTTGCGAAGACGCAAATCCCAAAAGATGGATTCACCCTCCTCGAGAGGTCGTTATTTGAAGAGCTCTAAGGAGAGGTCGTTATTTGAAGAGCTCGACTGGCAAGACCAAATTTTTGATCTTGGTCTCGCTCGTCGTCCAATGCGCTCGCGCTCCTCGTGTGCTCACAAAAAACGAACTAAAAATCGCGAAAACGACGCCCCACACGCCAAAAAGAATCTATTGCGGCTCTCCCTACCTACAAACGGACAGACAACTCGAGACTCGACTCAAAACTATTCCGACGAATCAAATCTATCTATTAACAACATCATGATGATGAAAGCTAATACCCAACAATCCATCACAGAACCGCTTGACAACGACGTGCTCTGTGGTAGAGGTGGGCTTAGCAACAAGCATCCAGGAAACCGTCTATTCCGAAGGCTGGTACACGAGAACAGGGTGGTTTACCAGCAAACTATTGCGCCGTCCCACAAGCAGTTCCTTGTATTGTCCATTCTTGAGGCCATTCGCAACAAAGGCGGTCGCTTTGTTAGAAAGGAAGGCGGAAGATGGATTGAGATTCCCCGTCGTGAAGCTGCCGTCAAAGCATCCCAGGCACTCCGTGAAACTACGGATTCCCCAGACTCGGAATCCTGCGATTCCAGCAGCACCAGCAGTACAAGAAGTGTCCAGTCACTTCGGTACTCAAAGGAAGCCATTAGAGAACAGAGACAGTATGGGAAGATACCAACTCGAAGCTCATTTGTATTGGCCCAGTCCTTGTTCTCGATAGCCGACGATCTTTTGAACACAAGCGAGCATAGCTCTGAGCTGGACGAGTGCGACTTTGAACCAATTCGACTTTGCAAACAACAGGGGGAGGGGGCAACAATGGCCACCACCAGATCACCAATTCCGGAGTTGCGAGATGAGGATGATTTCGAACCCATTGTTATCAACCCCGAGCAGGGTGCTACGGAAATGTTCTCCCAAGAACTTGGTGATCTGATCGTTGGTGCTATGACAGGAGGGTCCAAAACCGACGGAGGACTATTCGACGGATTTATCATATAAGGTGATTCCAGTAGCAACTATAGACCACCTTTGCACCCCATCCATAATCTTCGAGCCGTAGTCTTGTATTAGATGCAGCGGCATCGTCTTCACCCATCGATCAAGGGCCAATCAGCAATGCCTTTGTTCATCGTCATCGTCCGAGGCGATTGTTAATGCGGTGGCGTCGTCTTCATCTATTCGTTTCGGCACCCTCGGTGGGCAGCTAGTGCAAGAATATCCAGGTGTACACGAGACCTCTATCTTTTGGCGACGACGGGGTGACTTTGGTAAATCAGTGTCCCGCCTACCCCGTGTAGGCATTCTCGGTGGCTGATTGCGAGAATCGTTTGACCGATCGCTGGTACACCCAGTGTGGAACCTCGAACAACAAGCTGTGCAACTTCCCTCGCTCCTTTCAATAAAACTTAGTCTCAGCGTGGCTGATTTCTGAGGACTCTCGTACTCACGTCGCTGTACCGTGGTAACTTGGACTTCCTGTGCAGCACCAGCCTGCATTCCTTTGGAGATGAACTTGATCACAGCCGCCCAGCTCCTCCGTACCTCTGTTGTCCACATTTCTTTCAAGCCTCCCTGGAGTGTACGAAGTAGAGCGGTTTCCAAAACGCCATAATGCGCCGGATGCACTCCGTAGGACACATGTCGCGCTCCGAGTGTTTCGAGTGCATCCCCTAAGTTTGAAACATCACCGTCCGCCATCTTTTGAACGACCATCTCAAGCATGCCCACCACTGCCCTGGAATGTACCTGAAAATATATTTCATCATATATACTGTCTGGTACGACCCCCGACGATGGTTCGACAACGTGGCCTTCACCGAAACTGTATAATGCAAGAGCCTGCGGTGCAATGTTGAATATCCTACGGCCGGGGAACAGAGGAGATGTATTGTGGGGTTAGATCTCACGCTTCTCTTGAGGACGAGGACCACCACATCTAGTGGTAGTACCAGCATCACCAACAGCGGCAGCTTCATGCTAGGGTAGCAACCAGCCTCACTTACTCTCTGAACAAGAGCTTTCCGACCGTAAGTTCATAATCTGGTATAGTTCTCACAACGGCCCATGTATCTGCAGCCTGCTCCACGGCTTGAAGATAAAGTTCCATCGAGATTCTTGTTGCGTTGCTTGTTGATGAATGAAGACGACCGACAACACAGCAGGTACTAGCAAAGACAGCAAATATGCAGCACCAATTGCCCTTCTTGCTTCGGCTCCAAGCTAGGGATGGGTGTGTGTTCCTCCTGTGCAGTTTTTGTAAAACATTGATAAATTAATCTGGCGGTGGTTGTGGTGATGACAGTAATGGTGCGAACAAGGGATCGCTTCGCTCACGTTCCTTCTCCTTGCTGACACGAGAGACAGATCAAAATGTGAACCTTCGCACTCTCGCTTCTGCTCGTTTCTCCGACGATTATGGAGTTTTTAACCTGAAAGGTGTGCTCCTTCATGAAAGGCATATTAGTTTACAAATATGAAAATTTATCAATTGGACAACATTATAAGCCCTCGGATCCGACTTACGTGCGCGATTGACAAATAACGATTTCTCGGCCATATCATTCAAAGATCAACCCGCGTGTCCAGGGGGATCCTCCCCTTTCTCTTTGTTCCCCCTGCTGCTGCCAAGATCCCCAAACTCCGAGGCGCGGGCCTGTGGCGCCTTCTGACTCATTCCCTTGCGCATCGACGGCAAGACTTCGGGATCAGTCGTGCCCCTCACTGCTCATTTCTGCATGCCGTCTGTGTGTAAAAGTAGTCCCGACCGAAAGCGTTCGTGGCAGAGCGTGCAAAACAACGACTAGCCAACCAAGACAAAAGATGTGAATATCGTGTCGTGCGACCAGTCGCAGTAAATTCAATGGTGATGATATAAAAACCAACAGCACGTCTAAAGATATAATCAACTTGGAAAATCCTAGCATGATAGCTTTATGGGAGAGTACTCTCGCCCACGACAACTGGAACAGCCAACTTTTGTGGAACAGCTACACTTACGACTACCCGATGGATGAAAGCGGGAAGATTGGTGGTTCATTGGGTAGCACACAACAACAACCGAGAAACCTGTCGTCGGAAGACGGCTTAACCACGTCTAAAATCGATATCAGGCCAAACGACGTGGTTTTCGGGAGAGGGGGTTTGGCTAATCAACATCGCGGAAACGTTTTGTTTAGGCGGGTAGTTCATTACAACAAACGCTCGTATCAGGAAACCGAAGACGCAACCAAGAAGCAACTATTGGTGATGTCCATCATCATGTCGCTGCAACGGGTCGGAACTCGATTTCTCCGAAAAGACGAGAGCGGCTCTTGGGTGGAGGCAACGATGAAACAAGTTCGACTAAAGACAGCCCAAGCGCTCAGAGAAGCAGACTCGGAGTCAGACGAGGCACTGGCATCAGCAACTTCATCTGCGACATCAGTTGCTCCCGTTGAAGAGCAGGGTGCAACTCGAGGTAGACCAAAAGTCAATGGAGCACCGCGCCACTCCACTACGAAAAATCAGAATCTTCAATCCAAGCCGGGTTCGTCCAACGACATAAAGAAGCGACGCCAGGAAGCTGCGGCTGCTTTGCTGGAAGCGGTCGACACCATACTAGAAACAAAGAAGACTCCAGCCGAAGCAAAGGTCGGCCTGTTCAAGAAACAACGTCCCAATGATAAGAATCCAACATCACTGAGAGGCAAGACGGTAGCATCTCTGTCAGTCGGCCACCCGTTTCACCATGTGCGGGAAGAGGTCGTTGCCGAGACATTACCGCCAGCAAGGACAAGCGCAAGAACGGACAAGGAATCATTGCCGCCGCAGCCAGAGGCAATGTTCTTTGAATTGGAATCAGAACAAGAATCCTTTGATCTTTTCACACCTCTTCTGCCGCAGTCACGATCATTTTCGCCAGAACCGACGACCGTGCACAGTGCACCAATCATTCGAGCACCCGGCGACGACTTTCTTCTTTATACCCAAGAAGAAGAAGCGTCAATTCAAGAACCCACCACCGCCACGGGTGAAGAGCTCTTCCCCAAGGACCTTCTTGATCGTGTACTTGGGGCAGAAGGCTCCCCAGATAGTTTCTCACTCAGAAAGCGACGCCACGGGAACTAAGAAACCCATTCTCCATCCCCCCACAAAAGCGTCAACAATCACCCATCTTCTCATTCCAAAATCGACCCATCAGAAAAGCTTCCTCATGACAGTGTATCTCTCGGTGTAATGGTTGCAAAGTGTATGCGGTTTTTCAGTTCTGGTGTTTTCCACTGATGTCCTAGGAATATACCCTCGTCTCCAAATGCCCTTTGGGTTTCCGTGCTGTTGATCGAGTAGAGCCGAACCCATGTGGCATTTCCCAATAAACTAGCCCAAACCACATAAGATGATCGTGCCATACCCACTAGATCCCGTTGAGCCTGCATTAAAAAGCAAAAGTCTTGTGTGCCGGTTTGATTTTCCACGATACGTGCCGACCATCCGGCTTTTTGAAACCATGTCACATAGGCCTCCGCATCGACATTGTGACGGCGAGTGGTAATGGCAATCGTTTGGTTCCTCGTGGGGACCACACCATCATCATGATCGTAGTCATGATGAGACATTCCAAACAAGTCGTTAACTGCTGTTTGATTTGGATCGAGTTCTTCAAATCCTTTTTGTTTGGCGCGACGAGGCATTTCCGCCGCATAGTTGCGAAAATGCTATACATTCAGGAGTGTGAGATCACAAACATATTTGATTGCCCAATAAAGCAAGCAACAACTAAACTTACAAAGACATGTTCATGTGCCTTTGGGACCTCTTTGCAACAAGCCGTTTCGTCAAAGACAAATAGGCTCTTGAGTTTGTTATAGTATCGATCGATATACTCCCAGCTAGCAAAGGATTGTGCGTAAATAAAAGGAAAGGAAATAGCATGTGTCTCGTTTCGTCGATGATGGCTGTCTTGTCTAGTGAGTAGTCGCGGTAGCACTTCTTGGGACAGATATAAGAGTCTCTGATCCACGTCGTCACTGGAAATCAAGTTTTCTAGAACGAGTTGCGATGCACTCTCGCGTCCCAGCCATTGTTGTTGTTCTCGCAAATGCTCCTGAAACTCTGCTGTATTGCCAGCTTCAAAGTTGGTGGTTGCAAAATGGGGAAAGCACGTTTGCATATCACGGCGCGGAGATATCCATTTGTAACCGCGTTCTTGTCGTTGCAGCACTAAATGAGATGCAATGCCATGCTGTTCCCATAATAACTGCTGAACAGAAATGCCAAAGGCAATCTTGGAAAGATGATTGCCTAATTCTCCGGATAGTTGCACCACTATGGAAATGTTCCAAGAAGCAGCAGCGGCGGTGTCCAATGTCAATGAGGACGGGGATCTGCTGGTTGCATTCCTAGAAGTAGGATTGGACGTTTCTTGCTCTTGAGCCATTAAGCCATCTCCATTGAAAAATAATGTCTGCTGTAAATAGTCATCATGTTGTTGTTCCGCATCGGCAGCACGCGACACAAGCTCAAACGCCTTGGAAATGGTCGATGACAAATAGAGAGTTTCGTAGACTAAAATGGCCAACAGAAGTGACACAATGACTCCCACAGCGAAAGGAATCCTAGTCGATTGTTTCCTTGGGGATTGTAGGGGTGGAGTGAGTGTCCCCTTTGTCATGATATAGCTTTGAAGTGGTCATCAAAAGAGCTATGAGAGGATGCATTCATTCATTTGTTCCCCATGGTTGCGATCATCGTTTTGCGTGCTCGATTTTTGAATTTGTGGATGCTCGCCGACCTTGCGCGCGCGGCCATCCAGCCAAGCCGATCCATTCGACCAAGATGTCACTCATCTCGCGACTCTATTATTCGTGACTCAATGAGAATGACCTGCCATTGGCGGCAAAAGATACGCCGATATCCAAAGGAGTCATGAGAAAAAAGAGACTGTCAAACCCAATCCTGAAACAAAACCGATCCAATCAACACATCTTGTGGAGTCTATTGAAATTCAAACTTCATCGACAGTTCGTCAGTCTTTTCATAGCAACAATATCATGCCAGGCCCAGGAGATCTGTTTGCCCAGATCCAGGCGCGAAACGAAGGAGGTGGTGATGCTGGACCGCCCCAAAATGCCTTGTTGGCATCACTCCAAAAACGTCAGGCTGCAGGAGCAGGAGGTGGACTTCCTCCACCTCCAGCCCAGCAACAACCCAAAAAGCCTTCTATCCCAACGTGTCCTGAAGGAAAGCTCTTTCACTACGATGGGTCTTTGGAAGCCTTTTTGTTTGACTTGGCGTTGGACAAGCCACACTTTGTGGACGACGCGTATGGCAACCCCGAGACGGACATTTTGGTGCCGCTGGCTCCTTGTGCGTATCGACTGGCAGACTATACACTCGCCAAGAAAGAACCTGTCTTGTTGCATCGATGCCTTATCAAGCTAGGTGTCTTGAGATGTCTTCAACGAGAACGTGGCACGCTCAACCATCTTTTATGGCATCGAATGTCGCCTACAGGAGAGGCGCCGGGTATTCCCTCGTTGGATGATGATGACGATGACGATGGTGTCGGTGAATTCTTGTCGTCAACTTCTTCTTCTGGTGGAGGTACTATTGAAGAAGATGAACTTGGCAAGGTACGGTTCATGGAGTTGCTATCCAACTGCGGTGTTTACCAGAAAGTTTCGGAAATGATTTTGACTCGAGCCGGGCGAGTGTCCGATGCCGTTCGCAGTAAAAAGAAAAGTGGAAACGAAAGCAATCCATATTTGATACCTCAAATCCGAGTGGATGGGTTGGATGAGTTTATGCAAGCCCTGGAGGACCTATCACCATCCTTGGCGCAAGCTCGCAAAGAAATTGAAGAAACGCAGACAGTCTCGTTTTATCCAGGTCTGGGAGAGTTGTTCACTCCTGGATCGAAACTTGTCTGTTTTCCAGACGGAATGGAAGGTGTGGCCATGGGATGTAGTTGCGTGCAATCGTGGTATGCTGAAGAGCTCAATAAGGCCACAAATAAGGTCAAACGAAGATTCATCTTGGTCATTGAATTTATGGTATCCGTGGGAACGGAGTTAGTCTTTGTGGCAGCTTCGGAAGTGTACCCCGAGTTCCATGATACCAGCCGTAACGTTCCAATCAAGGACCTTACCCATCGCAAGCTGTTGCCAGAGAGTAATCCGGATGACGCCGACTTGCTGCAGCGTCTTCAAGATCGTGGTGAATTCTATGCTTCAGTGGCTACCAAGAATCACTACCTGGAGTATCAGCCTAATAGTTTCTATCCTATCATCGGTGGAGGCTGGAGTAATAATGCTGTGCGCCCTCTCTCGAAAGGAGGTCGCGTTATGATTGACGTCAAACGAGGCATTTTGGAAAACCATCTTCCTGTCCGCGGAACGGCAGATGGTATGTCGGACACAGTAAAGGAGGCAATCAAGTTGTTTGAGCAAAACAAACGCACCGGGATTGCAGTGCCGTTTCGAACTGCCATTCTACCAGGCTTTGATGGTATTCCCCGTCAGGAAAAAGTTAACTTGTTTGGCGAAGCAGGAGACTCGGATCGGCATCAATTGTGGCAGGCATGGCCTTGCCTAGTGGGCTTTTCATTCACAAGCCGCGTGTGGGGCAAATTGCTTCTGACCTTACCGAAGTCTCAGAATGTTGTCTTCAAGAAACGCGCCTCTGAGTTGGAAAGTCCAAGGCGTGCTTCTGTGGTAAAGCTTGGTGTTCAACGAGCTGGACTCGGTGGTGTCGGTAAATGTGGAAGTTGTGGATACATTCATTTCCAAGAACAGGCCTTTGAACAACTCGTCCTTGATGAGGAAAAGAAGGAGTTGATCCGTGCTGTTGCTAGAAACGCTGGTGGTGGAGCGAAGTTTGAAGATGAGGACTACGGCGATGACGATGACGACGATGACGACATGGGTCTTGACGTCGTGGCGAACAAGGGAGCCGCATCTATCTTTCTTTTAAATGGGCCTCCTGGTTGTGGAAAGACTTTGACAGCCGAAGCTATCGCCGAGCTTCTAAAGAAACCGCTCTATGTCGTAACAGCGGGTGATTTAGGAATTACTGCTGGCGAGGTGGAGAAAACATTGGGATCAGTCCTTGAGCTTTGTCAAACATGGGACGCTTTGGTTCTAATCGATGAAGCAGATATCTTCTTGGAAGCTCGAAGCTCGACGGAAATTCAACGAAACGCATTGGTTTGTGTCATGCTTCGCTTGCTGGAATACTATTCCGGATGCCTCTTTTTGTCGTCCAACCGTTCCGCAAGCAGCATTGATGCTGCTATCGCCTCGCGTATTACAGTAATGCTGGGGTATCCTCCGCTTGACGAGGCAGGTCGAGCCAAGGTATGGAAGAACTTGATTGGGTTGATGCCTGTGTCACCAATTGACCCAGCCACGGGCAGCATTCCGGAGCACATTTCAAGTAAACCGCGCAAGGCGTCCAGATATCGAATCGATTTTACCGAGGCTGACTATCAAGGATTGGCTGCCAAATATTTGATCAACGGGCGACAAATCAAAAACTCAATTGTTCTGGCTAGAGCTCTAGCCAGAGAACGCGGCGTACCACTTTCCCTCCCAATTTTGCAGCGAGCAGTAACAGCGGTTGCTGGGGAAGGAGCAGCAACCATTGAAACAGGTGCCACATATTGAAAGGGACACCGTGAATGAACAATCGAACAACTCTTCGACAAATACAAGAAACTGCCACTACGAGCCCATAGTATCCATCGTTTCTTCTCATTATTACAAATCGATTGCGGATGACCGCCGAGTGGAGAACTTGTGGCATTTTGTTGGCGCGGGAATCTTAAATATTTATCATTAAAATATTCAACATCGAATAGTTTTGGTATTTACAAGGCTGACGGGCTCACTTTTTGTTTATCGTTACACCGCAAGGCGAGGTGTGCAACAGTAACAAAACGAAAGCGCCGCGTCGAGCGAAAGCTGCTGGTACGACGCTTTTACATCTGAAGGAACCACTCCGGGCGTGTATGCGGTAGAAATGTCTATAAAGTGCTTGCTGTTACGATGATAATTCCAAAAGCTTTAACCGTGGCTTTATTCCCTTTGATGGGTGGGGTATATGGAGCAAAAACGACAAACGTTGAAATTTCTCCCGATCCAATGAGCAGAAACCTGATAGATAGCGATATTCCGACTTGCGTTGAGAAGATGCCAGGCGGCAGCAATTTGAGCAGAATACTGTTTTATTTCACGATCGAGTCTTCAGAGGACATTGATAGCCGTAAACTCGCCGAATTGGCGGAATTCATTCAGTACATTCTTCATGCTTCAGTTTACTGGTGTGGTGATAACAGAAGGACCCGAACGTTCGCCGACAGAACAGATCGATTTCAGATTTCTTCTCTATCCATACAGTCAGTCGAATTGATGAGCCAATGTAAGTTGCAACCACAAAATGGAATGATTGGCTTCAGACGTCGCTAAACGATTTTGATCGTTCGACATAATGAAAAGGCGGATGTAACGACATGGATGTCGACGTGGAATTGGGCGATGTGTGTAGTGTCTATAAAGGAAAGCTGGATGTGTCTACCGTGCAAGAGGCCGCTGATGTCGAAAGCTTATTTGACCTTCTGAGATCAGATATAAAGAAGATATTTGACCAGAATCTTCTGCTTGGTAACGCCATTCCCCACTTGAAAACCGTTCGATGGATTGGCAAACTGCTAGGTGATGATGGATGCCCTGCACCAGAATCTGGACAGGGCACCATACCGGGAAGAGAGAAAATTGGCCAATCAGAAAGCGAAATTCTCGAGGACCAGCGCTCTGGATACGGGGGGCAGGCTGTGATGGTGGCAGGGGCATGCACATTCGTCGTGGGTATGATTGCATACATGCTGCTGAAGAAGCGCCGGCGGCTTTCAGTGCTGTTTCGACCGAAACGCCATGTCATGTTATGGGACGACTATTGGACGTACGATTATGTTGGAACGGGTGATCCGCCGGGCAGTTATCACTTCGGCCAATATCATTACTTTCGAACGGGTTTCCGCTACTTGTCAACACGATGTGATTCTTGTCGAAACACGCTTCAGAGCGACGTCTTCGTCCCGGCGCCCAACCTAGCTGACGTGAATCAAGGTGGCTGCTTTTTTACGAGAGAACAAACAGCTCGAAGTCGCAGAGCCAGTAAAGTGAATTTGTCCGAATACTATTGTCGGTTTAGGGATGACAAGTCAACAGCCCCCCGAAGATCTGAGGCCGTGGATTATTCATTACCTAACCCGATAGTCACGAACACAAAAGGACCTGTCAGGACAACGTTCCAACCCTACCGCGACCCATCCGGGGTGCCTGAAGACTTCACAGATTCTGCGGGTAGCAACTCTGCAATCGACGAGTTCTCTCTCATTTCTCTATCGAAGTCGGATGATACTGATTGCTCGTTTGGAAGGACGACGACTGGCGCGAACCCTGCTAATCTGATGGTCGAAAATGGCGACGAAGTCTTCCTCAGGTCCTCGAGTCCAAGGCACATCAGCTGATCAGCATACTCTATTTCATATAATTTTTCTTTTAGAATGCATACGTCCAGTCAGTAGTCAAGGAGTACCGTATGTTAGTCTCAAGTCCCGCGTGCTCATCTGTAAAAGTAAGTGCATGTCCCAAATTGCGAGTATAAGTTTATGGACAGTGAACCAACAACGTGCGGAAGCCCAATATTATCAATCAACCAAGAAGCCCACCAACCCCTGTCGCAAGCAAACACATAGTAGGGCTCGTATTTCGCTTAGGAGTTGGGAGGTCTTGGCGTTGTCTTTGCTCCAAGCTTTGCTAGACGGTCTTCGATGTGATTTGTTATGGCGTCCCTGGCTTTTTTCATTTCCATGACAGTACAATGGGCCGGCAGAGGGGCCGGAAGCGTGTCAATCAATGGCTCGTCCGTATAGCCTTGCGGACAAGGTCCAAGTAATCCCTCCTTCATTGCCAATTCACAGAGCTGTCGCTGGAAGGATCGATTCCAAAGAACAGCTCCTCGTTTGTCAAGACTGTGCTGAACCACGTTTATGAGAGTTTGGCGTTCTAACACCATGTACGCTGCACAACAGATGAGACCGGAGCGATTGATGCCTGCGACACAATGGACCACAACGCGGGCTCGAGGGGTTTCCCGCACTTTCTTCAAGAAATCCAAACACTCTTCCCAATGCCTTTGGATCATTGGATACCCCTCTGTATCATCACATGATATTCTCCTATGAATGATGCCTGTTCCATCCAGCCTGTCTATGTAATACTGCTCTTCTCGGGGAGAAACAGCATGGACTGAAAGAATATGGGTTATCACATGTTTCTTGAGCTTCCCCAAATCCATTGCTGATTTGCGATCGCCCAAGTACAACCATGGAAGGATTTCCACAGGAAGGTCAACAGAATCCCTAGACTTTTTCGGGTCCGTCAATTCCCTCACGCACTTGATCCACGCCCAGGGCGTGTCATCTCCACCGGATGGGTCTGTCCTTAGTGTCATCATTTGCTTTGAATCGTTAGAGGCCCACTTCTCACTCGGAATAGGACAGCATGGAATCGGAAAGGCCCGGTCGGCGGAGTGCCAAATAAAACTCAAGTTGGACAGGTCACCATGATGGCGATGCCACTATCGATGGCAATAGTATGATGTGTTGAATTTAGGACACGAAACATGGAGGCAATCATCCAAAATGAAGGAGTCTCGTCATAGGAAAACGGCGTCTCACTACTACCGCAGAGTGAAACGACTTCTTCGAGCGGAACGTTCGGCGGCGACTCCATGTACTTCGAGATTTTTCCTAAACTCCGAGTATGTGTTATTCAAAATGCCTCTTTACATTTTCGCCAAGCGAAAATTTTATTTAGAGCTGAGTGGAGATCATTCGTCGCCTCCACCTATGTAACCATAAAAAGGAGTATGTCCAAGTTTTTGGATCATGTGTTAGCGTATGTATTTTTGTGAAACTGACCGATGGCCAAAGGTACTTAGCAAGTATACAGAGATTTACTGGACGACTTTGGAGGCAAGTCTGACATCAAATTCATCAAATCTCGGCCGATCCACATTTTTGATATCCTCCAACGCATTGTGCCATCCCGACCAACTTTTGCTTTGCAGTACGAGGCCGTCCATTCCATTTCTGTACCGAAATCAATGCTCTGAAGCTAGAAAACATGGATTTCATTCGAGGCTATGGACAGGATTATGATAACGAGGGGTTCGAAATTCGCTTCGACGAAATAGACCTTGAAAACCAGACCAGGGGGTATGACGAGAGACGAGAGCGGCGCAACAAGTCCAGGCGAGTCGAGGCAGGTTCGACCGTCAGTAATCACAGTGTGCCTTTAAATGCATGTGTCTTTAACTCGAGTGCATTTTGTGGGAAGGCTGCCGACTCCTTGTCAACTGATTCAGAGACCAGCGACTCATCGATTGATGAAGACGTCAATGCAACAAAATCATCCAAGAGCAGTGTACGAATGGTGGTTGTGAGTGCATCTAGTATATTACCCTCATTAAAGAACCTGACTGGGTGGCTACCTACATGTGAACTTCCCGAAATCGATGAATCTGAGGATTCACACTGTGTCTTGTTCTCTCATGGGAGGTTTTGGACCCTCGTTGGCGTCGTTTTTAGTTGGATTGGCCTCGTTTGTGCGGTACAAGCCAGAGACAGCACAAACTTTGTTTCTGTTCGAACACCGATTTACATCGACACTAGTTTTGAAGAAGTGCACGAAATTGGTCTGCTAAACTTTGTGCTTTGCTTGAACGAAACGCACACCGGAATGAATGACTGCTCGGTCCACACATTAGACGCAGCAGAAATCAACGACAGAATGTTCCAAGTCGCACGTTCAATGGCATTCATGGCAATTATGCTTGGTGGCTTCATGGCGTCCTGTTTGACGGTGTCCATTGTTTGGCGGTCGATCAACTTGAGACCGGTGGGAGTGGGATTCCTGCTTTCGTACTTCCTACAATCATTCACATTCTTGTTCTTCGACAACGATTTGTGTGCAACTCACGGTTGTGACGCCTCGGAAGGAACAACGTTTTCCATCATTGCCAGTTTCTGCTGGATTGGCGCATGTATTGCTGCTGCTCGAATGGATGCCTTCAAACATCATCAGCAACAACTCTTGGAATATTGGAGCGGACGAAAGGCGCGATCGAATGGCAAACCTTCGAAGCTGAATCGAGGAATCTCGGATATTACCAAGGCAACAGAAGCAAGCGAGAATTCAGCCTCTTCTCGACGTAACAAAAGTGTTTCTTCGCTTGAAGAAGAATCGCGATTTGCAATTTCCTGTATTATGCAGGAGATACTTGAAGTGCAGGAGATACTTGAAGAGACCGAGTCAACGACTCCACGTCCTCTCCGAACCAGGGAAAAGAAATCAAAACGAAAACGACGAAGTAGGTCGGAGTTGTTGGCCGAGCCAAGGACCCTGCACCCTATTCGAACCAGCGACAGCACAGAACGAAGAATGCGACGAGGTAGATCCTTGTCGTCGAAACATCCCAGACCAAGCTCCGGACAACACAAACACCGAGGGCAGTCGATCGATACGCCCTCTCGACGCCGTAGCCGGTCGTCGAATAGGAGCTGCGCGCATGTCGCTGAAGCTTCTACGGGGTCTTCACAAGGAGAAAGTGCGGGGCGTCAAGCTATTCGAGCACACTCGGTTCGCAAGACGAATGGAGGGATCGACAAGAAACACTATGAGCTGTAGGATGGCCGTTGTATGCGGATGAGATATCTTAGACATTCTCGCAACTGGTTTTTTATGCTGATTAGTTCAAAAATGTCTAGACGATTCATGCGCCAGCGCAGGACTGCGGCTGCGCCGTCGTCGTGGTCGTTGACCACCATCTTCATTTCATGATATTTCCCCAAATTCATCATCTTCGGGTCTGTCAGTGTAACTAGACTTGGGCAGCTCCAAATCCAAATTATCGTATCGAGTAGCGACTCTGACTTTGGGTCGCCGACAGCACCCGCACAGCCATAACAACGCTGCAATCACAGCTGCGGACGCTACACCGGACGCAATCCACACTTCGATGGCCACGTCCGGAATGGTAATGGTCATGGGCTCCCGCTCAGTTTTCAGAGTTGAAGAAGAGTCATTGCCGGGGGGAGGGCTTGTTTCTTGTTGTCCTTCTCCATCATTGTTGGCAGGACATACCGGACAAGGATCACACTCCAAAGCGATAGGACAACCGGGACATACATCACAGACTGGAGCGGCGGGGCAAACAGGACAACTTGGATCCGTACTTTGGGGAGACCGCCCCAAGTCTTGTTCATAGTCATCAAACGAAACTCCAAAAACAAGGTTACGCATCATGTCCAGACTCACATCGGGGACATCCATCGGCACCATATGACCACTGTCCAAGATCTTCAAGTACATCAGATTCTCGTATTCTCTCATATAGCCTCCGAGCTTGTCGCGGGACGGCGACTTCCACCCGTACCGCTTGGAATTTTGAAAGTCGGCCTGATGATTCCATCGAAAATTTTCAACAGCAATCTCATTGCCAACATGGTTACATATAAGATCGTTTACGCCATTGAAAAATAGCATCTTGACGTTGTTGTTTAGCAATTCCACCACATCTTGTGTCACACCCAAGCCGTCTTGATGCTTTAACGCATTGTACGGTGGATCAGTACATTCTTGATATCGCTGTCCTGCCTCATAAGAAGGAGTACTATGAATAGCCGCCAAAACTTGCATCAAGTCACTAGAAATGGTGCCGCGACCACCAAGGTAAGCTTCGACATCCTTGTGGCCTGGTGGGAAATCTCGAGGTTGTGACTTGTGTTCCCAGAAACGATAATCGTATTGACTGACGGTGTACATGGACCCCTTTCCTTGCGAGTTGCCTACAACATCATCCAGAAGTTCAAAGCATGTCCCCACAACGTACTGGCCACTCGCCAGGGCCTGTTGGCACTGGCGTTCCTTGCCTTCCAGCGCCCGCTTCTGGGCTAGGCCGATCAAACTATATCCATAAGCGGCTTCATGGGTGCTGTATTGAACCATAGGATCGATCCATCCATTGCCAATGGCAGCCCCAGTCAATGGGATGACGATGCTAGGGGAGTTTTGGTTCTGCTTTCGGATGTAATTCATCATACTGGGAATATAGTGGCCAGCATGCGACTCTCCCGAAAAGAAGAGGTTTCGGCTCATTGTGTTGCCAGTGAGAAACTTGTCGGCATGCAGGGACAGAAATTCTTTCAAAAAGTAGTAGAAATCAATGTTGACTTCCTCATCATTTCTGGGATACTTTCCCGAGGTAGTGAAGGCAATGCCAGTCCCCACCGGCTGGTCAATGTAAACGACATAGGCTGGGGTGTTGTGCCAGCTGTACTCTGAAATGTCAATCTTCCAGTCACCGCCGTTTCGGTTCAGACGGAACGGCCCGTTTTCAATCCAAAGTCCATCCATGGAGCTGCAAGCTGGCCCGCCGTTGAGCCAGATAATCAAGGGGATATCTTGGTCATTCTTATCGCTGGGCGCAGGGGCGAAGAGCCAGTAGAAGAGATACTTGTCTCCCGAGGAGGAGGCTGGCAGCAAACCAGCCCAATGATCGGTGGTGAACGTGGATTTGTCTAACAAGGGAAGATCCTTCACCAAATGATCATCGGGCGAGTTTGCCTTTGGCACATTGACATTTTGACCGAGCAAGCGGCGACCAAAGTCCGTCGCATTTAATCCTACCTCATTCGGTAGTCGCCGGCGACCATCCACCACCCCAAAAAGAAAGCACAGCAACGCCACCACCTGGTGCCACTGATACTCAATGACCCTCATGCTGCAACTGTAATTGCGATCAGATTAGAATGAGAGGTATGTGTTTGAAAGTACGACTCCTCCCTCCTTCTCGTGCCGCTGCGGGATACGAGAGGCGAAATAACATGGTGGTGCTCCGCGTTGTTGCTTTGTGTCTCCTCCACAAAACCTCACTTGTGGGAAGGCTGGCTCGCTACCGGCCACCTCGGACCCAGTGTGCGCGCATCTGCGCGAAAATATGATTTGACGATTCGTTCGACTAACAGGTTGTGACTACCTCGAATGAGAGGGTTGTCCCTTCGTCAACGATCGAGAGGTAGATAGTATGTACAAATAGAACTTGCCAAGATGGGCGGTGCCGGCAAAGGAAAAACACGAAGGAGATCATGTCGACCCAGCACGCATTTCCAAAGCAATTATAGCTCGAGTAGTAGGTAAGGCACGTTGTCTACCGATTGCTACATTAACTAGCAGACAACGCTTTACTAGCCATCTGGTTACTTCACGAAAGACATCCAACTGTGCCAACAATTGCATGTCACGCATCATGGAATGATCAATCGGAACGGCTGCTACTACTATATTACTTTTGCAGCGGGAAGAAAATGCTGTGATCATTGCATCGGAGGACAGAGAGGAAGAAGAAAACAGTACTCAGTTAACAAGGATTACTCCATGGAGCGAACAAGAATAACAAGAAGAAAAGCTGCTGCACTTTTCGCGAGCTCGGGTCGAACGAGTGTAATAACAGCACGGATGATCCCCTGCTCTGTCATACTATGGCTGGTCACATCCAAAAGTGTCATACCGTAGGATGTGTAGACCTGGTAGGTGAAGGGCCGGCTTGCACACCAGCCCTCCGTTGCTCCGAGCTGACAGACAGACGGTTTATCGCGGTCTTTTCGGCAAATACAACAATCACAACAAAACCTTCATGGCATCGATCATATCGGAGCTGTTTTGGAGATCACCCAGGTGGCACCTTCCGTCATGACAGTATCAAATCGCTTCTAAATTACATTTGAATTCCATTTGCATGGGTCATCCCGGAAGGCAATATGTATTCTGCAGCACAAGACAGGGTCGCATTGACGGTCCCAATTTTGGAGGCTGCCATTGATGGCACTATCTCACATTCTGCCATTCGGAACGACATTAAAGGGAAATGGATCACTCCAGAGACACTAATTTGCGCCATTCAAGCTACAGGGACTATAGTCCCAGAAATTGATTTGGGTGCTCCGGTAGTAAACAGGTTGCTAACCAGAATCAAGAGGTTCGGCTGCATGGATGTTTATGACGGAAGCAACAAGGTCGGTCTATTCAAGTTCCAATACAGTAGAAAAACATTCTACCAAGTGGTAGACCCCGGAGTCCAAGTCGCATATCCAGTGATCAATGCTCAAATATTCAAGATCTTTGTCAAGAAAGTTGAGGAAGATTCCAAGAAAATGCTGCAACTGCAGTCAAAAAGGCAAACTCGGTCAAGTACAAGTACAACGGAAGATTTTCCTGCATCTGGAGCAAACAACATCAGCAACAACAATGTAGAAGCGGCATCCATTGCGCCAATGCCTCCAACAAAGCGACAAAAGGTACTTTTAGAAACCTACTGGGATTCGGAGGAGGCTAGGAAATTGTTTCAACCGAGAGTTGGTGATAATTCCTGTTTGGAAACACTGCAGCGGCGCATCATAAAGCTCCAAGAGGTACAAAATGGGAAAGATGGCTTTCGACATGCTATAAGGGGACGGGACCCAGATGACATTTGTTCAGAATCAGAGAAGAATGTTATTAGGCAAAAGTGTCAACTACTTTGTCTAGCATACAAATTTGCAATCGATTTCATGAACCGTGAGACATGGCTTACCTGCTGCAACAAGGCGTGTGAAGTGTTAAATCCCCTTGGGATCAAGCAAGCCACATCAGGACGAGTAGTTTCAATTTACAACAGGTTATTCCGAGATAGTGAGAGTTTCCTGCATCCTAACATTGATGTTCGGGCAGGCCGTCCACAGGCTCTTCCACGCATGCTCCGCACCTACCAGAGCATCCGAGATGGAATACAGAGATACTGTGTGGCAAACCTCCAAGGCCTCACAGTCGAACACGTCCATGATTACACTCGGAATGTTTTGTTGCCAGATGCCCACCAAATTTGGTGCACAGAACAAATTCCTGGAACGGACCTATCGTTCAATGGGTTTCTGAAGGATAATGGCTTGTCAAAATTCTCTCCGATGACAACCTGGAGGTGGATGCGGCGGCTAGGCATGAAGTACGAATGCCACCGCAAAAGTTTCTATGTTGATGGGCATGAGCGCAATGATGTTGTTGATGCGCGAGTTAAATTTTGCAACAGGTATCTATTGGAATACGAGCCCCGGTGCTTCCGGTGGGTGCACCTTTCGGAGGAAGAGTGCCTAACAGTGCCGAAGCTAGATGTAGATCTAGGCGCCAAGTTTACTGCTCTGGATGGAACTGTCAAATATGAGTTTCACGAAGACTATCTTAATTTTTTATACAAAGATAGGAACCAAGAACAGCCCTTCCAGATTGGCATGTCTATCAGGGCCCCTGCAAACTCAAGTCGCTTGGAGATAGTAGGCCAAGACGAATGTGTCTTAACGCAATTCTTGGTAAATGGCAAACGTTGGACTGGCTCAAAGGGAGAGGTTCCACTCCTTCCAAAGTCAGAAGGAGATGGTTATATGATATCGGCATTTCAATCTAGGCTCTTTGGATTCGGGCGAGACCTGACTGTGGAAGAATTGTCGCTGATCAATGAATCTCGCAAGGGCAAGCAATATTGGGACAAGGATGCGGCAAAGGAAGTTTTCAAGAGTCATTCTGCCGAAAAGCCAGAATTAGTAGCATCGCCATTTGTAAGATATATTTTAATTGGAGCCAACAATGATGGTTATTGGAACTCCAACCTAATGGCGATCCAACTTGAAGACGTCGTTGACTGCCTCAAAGTCCTCTACCCCACCATCACCTTCGTTTTTATTTTTGATCATAGTCAGGGTCATTCAACAAAGAGAAAGGGGGGCCTTGACGCTGCAGCCATGAACCTTGGATATGGTGGGGCTCAACCTAAAATGCGACCGACTACTATAATAACTGAGGCAGGCTACCTTGGGGCTGAGAGTCCAATGTTGAAAGTTGGCGACACCCAATTCATGAACTGGGAGGACGAGGTTGGGAAAGATGGCTGTATCTGTGGGGGTCCAGGCGCTGAGCTGTGCCTCCTGTGTGGTGGGCCATGGCAATTGAGCAGGGATGAGTGTCTTGCCCGAATGCACTCCAGTTCCACTGGAACAAGTAAACGACGGGACAAGACAAAAGCAGAACTCAAGGCCGACATTGAGGCAAATGGGATTCTCCTGCAAAGAAAATATGGGTTGAAAGAATTGAGAGAGATAGCAACCAAAAATGAGGTATCATTGCAGAAAACCGTGGAAAAGATCGAAGCCGGATGGCTTGGCCAACCGAAGGGCCTCTTACAAGTTGCACGAGAGCGTGGCTTTGTGGATGTGGATAACTTGCAGCAATACACCTTGAATGGGAAAAGGAGACCAGATGGAACAATCGACGAATCGAAGTCACTGCGGCAGATTGTTGGATCTTGTACAGACTTCAAAAATGAACTTTCCCATCTCCAAGTTATGGCTAACGCACTTGGGATAGAGGTCGACCACAGTCCAAAATTCCACGCCGAAATAGCTGGTGAAGGAATCGAATACTCTTGGGCGCATTCGAAAGGGAGTTATCGCAGAAGCCCGCTTCAAAGAAAAAGAACAAGGGCATCCTTCCAGGCGTTGGTGAAGGAGTGCACAAGCAACACCAATCTCACCAAAAACCGAGTGAAACGATTCTCTGCTCGAGCACGAGCTTACATGTGCACTTATCATTTCCTGCATGCTGGAGGAAATGATAATGGCGGGGAGGAACGTGTTGCGACGACAGGGCCATTGCTCCTGACAGAGATCGAGAAGATGATGAAAGACTTCAAGACTCATCGATCTGCTTTCGATTTTGATAGGGGTTTCTTGGGTGCATGTGGCGGAAGATGATAGGGCCATTGCTCCTGACGGAGACTGATAAGATGATGAAAGACTTCAGCAGACACATCGATCTGCTTTCGATTTTGATTGGGGTTTCTTGGGTGCATGTGGCGGGAGATTTTATTGCTTGCCGTAGACTTCTGGTAGCAATTTAACGTGTAGTACTTAATTTTGTGTACATTCTACCAAACTCCTGTTTTAGATGTGACCAGCCATACATAGCACAGACGGCGATTTTGCTCCCGTGAATCGAACTAATCAACAATTCATCTTCCGCCCGCCCGCTGCGCCCATTCCAAGAGGGTAGAGAACCCTTCCTTCAGTCTGTAAGAGCTCGAACAGACAGTGTCAGTGTGTGTCATAAAAGAAACTCCGTCTTTTGTTGGTTGGTGGAATTGTGAGTCATTTAATCAAACTCGTGCGTCAGAGTCTGAAATGGGGCAATAGTAGAAACACGATGAATACGACCTTCTGCTCCCTTTCCTCCCTCTCCCTTGACACGCCAATTGAACATTTGGTGAATAAAGAGTTTTCATTGGCAGCTCGATGTCCCCAACTACCGGTACATCATCCGTCAACTTCGTGCGTGGAACATAATTATTTACTGGGTTAACACTGAGTTCGGATAGCGTCTGTCGAGGCATTCGCTGGAAGCGATTGACAAACCAGTTGAAGGAGACAAAACAGAAATGTCTTTGATACACAATTACCTATAAAAAATTGATACATTTTCCGAGGTGGTAATACAGAAAGGGGCAATATATGATAGCCAATAATGAGGAAGGGGAAGGAGAGTCTTTCGACTATTCTTTTGACACCCATCGAATTATATGCCACCTTGGTTGTTTCGCTTCATGTATCCCAAAAGCCAATCATCGAAACATCACCCAATCCCAGAACTGTGAGTGTGGGGGGACATTTTGCAGTCTGCAGCATTCCTTTGGGACCAACCACTCTTGACCGTCAAATATCCGTCTCACTTCTTTCTCATAAAAAAGAGAAATTACAAAGGCATCGCAGTTTCACCCTGCCAAGAGACCCCCCCCCCCCCCCCCTCCTCCCCATTTCATTGGTGTCCTTGAACCTCCTCAAGAGAATCGACTCAGTTGCAACGCATTTCGTCAACATGACCGACCAGACCTTCAACTCATCTAAGGGTACACGGGCCCCCCGTTCCATTCAACATAATGGTCAATTTCCCTTGACATCCGCTTTGCACCCGTTACGGTTGAGGGGGGAAAGACCGTGTCATGTCTTTCCACTTCGACTGACGGTGACTGCCAAGAGTCAAGTCCTCGACATTGTTCAAGCGGCACTCGAGCTCGTCGCCGACGAGGACTTTTGAATGCCCCTACCCAAATCCTGCCACTCCCAGCCTACGCTACGCCACATATCAACCACATTTTTGATCTCTGGGTATTCAGTGTTGATTCATTAACTCGCTAAATGAAAGATGCTGATGCCCCACCACCTCTCCTTCCCTTCACCGTACTACGAGGGCAGATAAATTGCTAATTCCACTACAGAAAAAAGAAATGAAACTATAACCAATAATAAGGCTTTCTCAAGATTCGATTGTAGGAGCAACTGTCTACGAGAGTCTATCTCCAAAGTGGTTTCGCTCCAATAGTTGGTATCCGTCGATCACATCATCTTGTAGCAAAAGAAACTACTCCCGGCCCAAAGTGCCTTGGTGGTGGATGGTGCTTGCGCTAAATTGCGGGGCTATTGTCCGGCTTCTTCTCGTTCCAGTGATCCATCAGGCCCTAATAAGTGCTACTTTCCTTGACTTACAACTATTGCTCACTTCGTTCTTTCCACCAGCAATTTCTCCCACCACCAGTATCGAACGCAATCAACAACCACACAAGGTTAAATGAAACTACTAGCTGCCCGCCAGGCGATTCTCTAGTTGAACTAGTTTTGGGGTGAACCTTCCTCTTGTGGCCTTGGACTTGATTGGTTCTCTTCTGGTTCCCAGAAGTCAGCATCATCGTACATATATCCGTGAAGGAGCTCTCCTGCCGTACGAAGCACTAGCAACGCAAGCAAGATGTTTCGAATGCGGACGCCTGGTCGAGCTGATAGTGCTGCAGATAGAACCCCTACCACGACGATGGGCTGGGGAAGGGAACCTCTGACGCTAGCCCATCGACAGACGCCACTAACCACCAGAGCCGACGACCTTAGCAGCGTTTGAAGGACCTTTACAAGAGATCCGGAACCAATTATGGATCCTGGTGCATACAATGAATCGTTTTGGCGACGTGCCTGCTTGTCAGTACCAAATAGCATCCCTAGCAAGGAATCTTCTTCTTCCCATATAGGTCTTTCATACATCCGTCGCCTAGCTCCTGGGCGCGGAGCCCGACCTCGAGCGTACGAAACGGCATCCGTCCCTTCCACGCTTCGTTCGTCCTCTTGTTCTTGGTCTACCCAACGGCTGTAGTACTTTCCGTCCTTGTGGATGCCCATAAGATAATCGAACTGTTCTTCCATGCGATCCTTCCAGTGACCACTTCTACGCCTCGTACCGCTACGAGAAGTTGTCTGCGCCGATCGTTTCTTTGACTGCCTTGTGCCATCATCATGCTCCATCCCCCAGAGGAACGAATCCACCGATTTAGCAACGTAATCCCCCAACTGATCGAGGCCATCAACGAAATCGTAAGATCCCTCCGGATCAACCTTTTGGTACGGAGAGTAAATCCTGCGCCCAGCGGCAGTAGCCCGCTTCTGCCTGTCAGTTCTCGGTGGATACTCTTCGGCGCTACCCGCGATTGCTGGAGAGAGCCTCAGAGGAATCTCCGAGTTGATCTCCTCCCGCATTTTCCGTGCCGTCGCGGAGCGATCAGCTCTCTTCGTTTGAACAGACCCGGTGCGGCTGACTCGGCTACGAAATGCACCTCTGGCCGCTCCTGACGTCGTCGTCTGCTCATTGTTGGCGCCCTTCCCAGTAGGATTTGGTCGTGGCGTTCTCCGCCTATATCGAGATTCCCGATACGGCTGGGCATCAATCACGTCATCGTCATCCCAAGTTGACATGGAGATATCTTCTACTACAGCATCGACGATGATTGGTGTTTCGTCTACCGAATTTTCGAGCTTGGCATTGTTTTGAAAGAGACCGGAAACACCAGACTTGGCATTTCGATAGGTGTTTCTGGCCTTGTTCTGGACGCGATCTTTTATTTCACGTGGCGCAGCTTGGACCTTTTTCGACGCAACTCTTGATGCTTTTCTCCAAATGCTTTCTTGATGGGAATTTTTCTCCTCTCGATAAAACCCGTCATGTGGTGGTTCATTATCAGTGGAGCTCGGAGAAAAGTCATTCTGACTTGTAGGTGACTCTGTCTCGGACTCCTCGATGCCCTTGGATCTTTCCAAGAGTTCCTCCAGCTCCAATCTTGTTGCTTGCGGAGAGTAGCGAACATTTCTCGAATCTAACTCTGATAAGATTTCACCAATAGGTATCTTTGTACTTGTTGGCGGAACGCTAGGTGTGGATTCCGTCAAAGGATCCTCGTGCCATTCATTCCGAAGTGTCGGGGAGCCACTGCGACGCTGGTTGGATTGCGCAGAAGAATAACTCGTCGATGGTTCCCGACGCTCCCTTTTTCCACGGCGGCGCACATGTTTTTCTTTGGGAATCGAATCCACCCGCTGGGGACCCTCCCCGTCGTAGTGCGCCCGTTGCTCGTCGTCAGGATCAACCTGAGCCGGCCTTCGCTTCCTCGACCTACCACTAGCTCGTTGTCGGGACGACTCTAAATCATCGTCATCATACGTCAAGTCCACCAGTTCCTCAAACAGTTGCTGAGTCTTGCGAGTTGCAATTCGAGTGGCTTTGTTGCCAATCTCAACGACTTGTTCCGGGATGGCCTGAGCTACCGTCCGAGACGTTTTGTTGACGACTCGAAGAATGGCGTCCGTGGCAGAGACCGGCCTTTGTTGTTGTCTTCTTAGGCGGCGACGACGACGCATTTCCCTATCTGTCAGACCCCCGTTTATCGTATAATCATCATCCAGCTCCGACCGTTGTATCCGCCGTTTTCGACTTCCTCGTTCTTGATGATCCGTTGAGGATGATGAGCGACTTTCGGAATTCACATTTGTTCTTTCCACTGGATCTTTTGTTGGCGGCCTAGAGTAGTATGTGTCGCTGACCTCTCGTGTACTACTCGACGTGGATTTCATCTTCTCTCGCGATGATCGTAGTAACGCTTCTAGTTCCGACCTTGTGGCGGCGGGAGGAAGTTGAATTCCTTTTGCTCGAAGCTCCTCTAGAATATCATGGAGAGGCCGCCGTGATGAAAAAAGGAAGCTGGTGCTGCGAGTGTCCCTGACAGCAGCGGAGTGGTGGGATGGAAGGGGCGAAATATAAGGAAGAAACGCATCGACAGGATACGCAGTTGGAAGCAGCAGCAGGATACTGGCCGACAGGAGCACGGTGCTCAAGTCCAGGCGACATGTCGGCATTAGAAAAAATCTTGTTGTCGATTCGTTCACCACCAAATATACTCCTTGCAACAAAGTACAAAGTCAGCGACTTCGGTATACTTCTTAGACAGCCATGAATCACCTACAACGGTGTATAGAAGAGCGGTTCTTTGAAAACGGGCAGTGGCCGAGCACAAACCCTAACACTACCATTGCCAAAGGCCTGCCTGTTTCGCTACGGGGAAGACAGTCAGTGATGCGGATGGCGGGAGAGTACAGAGCGCAAAAATCGCCAGTCAGACAGACGCTCGTCTGTCCGTCACTCATGCTCGCGAGGCGCGCGCTACCGGTAGGGTGGGAGCTTCACTACCGTATGTATGAAACGTACCGTTTGGAAGTTTGTATCCTTCCAAAACTTTGGAAAGCCCGTCGCTCGGTACTCGAGTTCGGATGTTCGTAGTGAAGACAAACTCACTTTTATCAAGCGCATGGAAGAGATCGCGGGCATCTTGTGAAGGGGACTTCGTCTCATGAGCCGAGGTGCGAATGAGCGAACGGAAGAAATGTCTTGATTTTACCATGTTGAATTGGGTAAAAAAAGGTGGTCAAGTTCTTAGGAGAACTTTAGAGGAAAGGATAATTCCGGCGAAGTTTGGTACCGCTATGGTTGAAGTACTTCCCGTGGCTTTAATGAAAGTCTGTCACGAATGGGCCACGAGACAGGGATCTGGAACACTTGACGGGTGCTACTAACGATTCTCTTAATTTGGTACGGTTAACCGTCTGCCCCTCAGGTCGGAAATTTATAACATTTTGCAATGACAATCAACCAATGTACGTTGAAGCGGTACTTGGACGGACGTTTCCTGTTGGTATTCTGTTGAATTTGCGCATTATCTGGCATTAATTCCCTGGTTCGCGGACATCCAGCGAGGTGGTGGTGGCCTTCGCATTTTTGTCCACCTCATCTTCTGCAAACACATCATCCATCCGGATCCAAGGATGATGGGTTGATGGGCGAGCCCTTTTGGTCTTGGGAAGTTCGTTCCAAGATCGTTGCGAAGATGATGGATGAATGAAGGTCGTTGTAGCTGCTCTAGCTCTACTAGAGGGGCGTCTACCTGGTAGTAGAGTAGTGGACATCTCTATACCAGCTAGCTCTAGAAGGTGGAGTGCACCGTCTCGCCTTAAGATCAACTCTAGTGAAAAGCAGCACAGCTTAAACAAGAAGATCAACCGTGAACTAGTACAAGGCAAGCATTGTCTCCTAACCTACCCGTTACTAGTAAAAGAAAGGAAAGCTCGTTGTGATCGAATCATGTATATTAGTATATGTTGGTCTATTAGAAAAACAAAAGTGGCTTCCCCACCACAAAACCTGGTTCAGCAGTAGGCTGGTCTAAGGAGCATACCGCAGGGCGTTGATCGCAGCATTCACAATATCAGCAGTCGATGATGGGTTCGCGAATCCTTGTTGGTTTTGGTTTCCGTTAAATCCACCGAAAGAAGATTGAGGGAAGGAGCTCATCATGGGATTAGGATTGTTGAATTGCTGGAACATGTCCATGCTTCGGAGCCCATTGAAACCGTTGTTGCCAGGACGCAGAGCCTGGGTAAGGTTCATATTCATTCCGCCGTTGTTCGGGAACATACCAGTGTTCATCACAGCCTTTTGCTTCATGAATTCGTTAAGAAGCATGCGCTTTTGGGTTTGCTCGTTGTCCATGGATTCGAGAGCACGCTTTTGCGCAAGCATCTGCATGGTGCTTTGTTCTTGCTTTCGCACGGAAGCAGCAGTGATTGATCGCATCTTGGTCATGAGTTCCATTTGGTCTCTCTGGAAGAACTCATTTCCGAAGATGATCGGATCATCAGGGCCAATACCTCGGTTCACCTGTCGGAAACCCCAGCGATAGAGTTTTCGGGTGAACGAGGAGAACTTGGTGGCCTTGAAATACTTGGGAAGGACCTTGCGAGTGAATTCATCGGGGTTGCGAATAACGAAAGACTTTCCATCCGGCAACCAGGCAACGCAAAAAGACTCAGGGTCTTCGTTCTGAGCAAACTTCATCAAGCTCATCAACTGAAAGAGTAGAACAGTAGAGAAATAGGTGAGGGGCCATTGCGCTGAAAGCAGTTCTTGAGAACCCTACCCGAATAATCGAAGCTTACCTTTTCAGGGAAAGTCAAAGCAGCATCTGGCTTCTTGTGCTCAGGAATGTAGCGCTTTGATGGCTCAGACTTGTCGCCTTCGTCCTTGGAGTCAGCATCGTTGGATTGCGATTGTTGACCGAGCGCCTGATTCTGTTGGTTAGCTTCCGAAATTTCACTGGGGAGGGGGGTGGGGGCTGGGATTTCAGTTCCGTCAAGAGCCGTCATTATGTCGTTAGTCTGCATGGTGGTTATTCTTATCGTCGTTTGAGAAAGATGGAAGATAGAAAATAAATGTTCTGATGAAATGGATACTTGATGAATTGATACTAGTTCCGCTGATGGTAGGGGAGTTTCGATATTTATGAAGATGATCCTGACAATTTTTCCCCGGCCAAGGAAGCAAGAAACGAATGTCTGCGAGCATATTAATACACCGCGCTTTTGTATCAACGTGGCCTCCGGCCGTTTTGTTACCTCGCGGCGCTGGTGCTATCGCTGCGTGCGGGGGAGCTGAAATCGTCTACTTCACGACTGTGTTCGTCGGAGATAAATCTAAAAGGGATCGGGGAATTAAGGCTGTATGTTCGAAAAAATTAATTAGATGGCTGACGGCACAAATTCAAGTGAGGATTTGTGTGCCAAAAGCACAACGGATATTCCCTTCCTTCGGGGAAATTATCTCTCGAACATAAGGCATATATTTTGTCACCAGAAGGAAACGTCACTGGAAATAAATACATATTGCTGACGGAATAATTCCCGGGAATAGCTGTCTTTTCGCATCGAACAAGAGCCATAATCTACTAACTGAGTCATTTAGCATGCAATATTCTACCATGTCGTGACATTTCCTACGAGGGATCGACCCGGACCGGGCGGGCTTCTTTGTACTACCGAGGTGCCTAAAAAGTAGCGTAAGCTCGTAAGCTCAACGTGTTCGGACGAGCCGATAATAGTCTTGTGCTTCCGCGAAGAACGCTTTTTTAATCTGAGACGCGCGCAAGCGCGAGTCGAGAGTAGGTGTTATGCTCCTACATGATCTCAATACGTTAACTTATTCGTACATACCAGACACTGTCGTACTAAAATTATGAGAACAATGCACTCTATGGCCTCCTATACTCTCTAGCTACTAGAGCGACAGATTACTCCAGAAAAAGGCAAGCACCTAGTGTGCAGCTAAAAGGCCGATGCTTCAACCATACCTGGTACATGGTGTGGGCTTCAAAACGTGCCACCAACAGACACAGTTTACTTTACGACCATAGATTGTGGGTGGTAGGCGCAGATCGCCATCGAGTTATCAATGTGCTGATACGAAGAATTCATGTTGGGAATTTAGCGATCCAACGAGAAACTTCATATGGTATTGCTTGGACCGCGGCAGCGATAAAATTGGTCATAAAGATGTTGCATCACAACCGGGGAAATGTGGTGAAAGGAAACGGCGTATCGAGCGCAGCATTCTCTGTTTGCTGGGACTATACCCGATCGAATCCGAGCTTGATGACGCACATTCCACAAAGACGGTGGCTCGGGAATGAAGTGTTCTCGGCCAAGGCTGTCTCGAGAATCCCCGGGGGAAATCCCGTGAGCCAACATGGTTGCACCCTGCGCCAAATCTTCTGGAACTTCTCCATGCAATGTAAGGTTAGATTCCAAGGCTTGGATAAGCTTTCTAAGGTAGATTCGATTCATAATGTAGCCTGACCCACCGGCAAGATAATCAACCTTGTCGGATTTTTTCCGAACCTTTGTGAGGAACAACTCCCCAAAAGCCCGGTTGTGCTCCGACAAATCAAAGTAGAGCCGCTGATCACCCCAGAACTGATCCGTCAGTAAGTATCCAAATATCTGTGGTATTTCTTCGTTCGTCTTCTTCGTCCTCAGGAAACGCCGCAAGTTCTCCATCAGCACGAAAGTATCGTCGTCTACCTTGAAGAACCAATCGTATGCCCCCATGTGATGTTCAACTACGTATCGCAGAGTCTCGTTGAGCTTCGTCCATAGCCTAGTATAAACTGCCGGCGTATGCATCTCCAGTGAACCTAGTTGAGGATCGGTTTGATTCGAGGCAATCACCCAGCCATCGCACGCAGCTCCCCATGTCCCTAAAACTGCCTTCACGTTAGTATGGTGAGCGCCTGAATGGGTCATCATGAAGCAGAGAATCCTGTCAGCGTCGTTACCAATTGGAGAAACAAAGATCTTGTCGGTAACAGCGCGGCTCCCATCCGGATCACTTTGGCAGGACAGAGGTGGCCAACGGCCGTGCAATCTGTCGTCTAGGTCAGCCATCTCACTTGAGTAGGCCAGAGCTTCTTCGGACCTCAATACCCAAGCATAACGAAATTGAATCATCATTATCATCGTCCCTACAAACAAAAGATACCACAACAGTGTGGAAGTCCGCATTCTTTCCAGGTGGCGTCAAACGCGTTGAAAAATGATGCTAGCACGAAGTTGGCAAACTCTCCATCGTCGTCAAAAGTTTGGGCGAATTTTCCTATCGTCTTTTTCGGCTACGATAGAGAGTACTGATAAAAGTGATCAGCAGGAAATCTGACATGGGAAATGCCGCCCGGAAATAAACAAAATTGCGACACCCTCCCACCAAATTTGTTTTGTATCGTACGCAATGTCCAATCGAAAAAGCAAGTTGTTCCTTTGTTCAGTAAATGTACACGGCGACATGGTGTCACAAAGTGGCTGGTGGTACCGGAAATCTTCGCACCGACCCGCGTCGTCGTACGAACGCGAAGATGATCTAATGAGTCAGCTATGTTGTCTTGGTGGCTAAAATCAATACCCGGCTTTAACTATTGCTGTCCATAGCATACAAACTTAGCGAAGAGTGGTTGTCTAAACGATAGAAACCTACAGTACCTTGACAGCCTGAGAGCGCCCGGAACGACAAGGTTGGCGCAGGAAACCCGATAGCCCCCAAGCAGTGGGAGGTAGCAGGCAATGATGACAACAAATCCAACATTTTCCTAGAGTACGAAGGAAATGAACTAGACCCCATTTCATGGGCTAACTACGTACTTTTTGCATCTACTCTGGCTAGCTATAAGCTACTAGAGATGGATTTTGTTGTCGAGCTAACAAACTCCCGGAACGGCTCTAGCATCGGAAGAGCAGCGAGGATTCTCGTGCAGCAGCTTTCTTCAAGAAGGACCTATAGGCCCCAAATAAAGGCTACAAGCTGGTAGTAGTCTCAGAAAGGCAGTCTAAAGGATGTATCGTATGCCGCGTCATTGCAGTTCACCCCATTTTCCAGACTCCCAGTCTCGACTGCGTCCATGGACGAAGGAAACTCAATCGGCAACAACTTTCACATCTTGTGCTCCCAGAGAAACAGCCAGGTCTCGACCAGCAGCAGCGTACTTATTTAGCACCCAAGCCTCGACGGCGATGCCCTGTTCTGCAGCTTCAACGATAAAACCGCATAGCATTCCGAAATCTTTCTCTGAATTCTTGCTGGCCATTGCATAGTCCTTTGGTGATCCAGCGTACAAACTAACATGGACACTGGACAAACCTAGCTCCACCAACGGGATACTAGGTAGAACGAGACCACTCGTAAATAAGGAAAATGGGACACCGTGCCTTTCCTCCTTGACCAAAGAAATAGATTCTTGTACCAATTCGGCGTAGGCAACAGGATCAGAATTGACACTTGCAAACCAAACTCCAGGATCATCCTCGCCCATTCCCCCGACAAAATTTGTTTCTGCCTCGTAGTGGGCATTTACTTGTCGTAGAACATCGTCTGGTGTAAATATGGTTGGCGCCGAGGGAGGAGCAACCGGTAGCAGTAGACGAGGAGAATTCGCCGCTGAATTTTCTCCTTCCCCAAGCCACAGATACAACGGAGAAGGAGCGCTGCCGCTTGAGAAAGTGCGAATGTTCCATTGTGAAATATTTCTTCCCTCCCGTCGGACCAGAGAAGTAAGCGATGATATCATTTTTTGCTGGCGTTCAGAAGAAGAATTCGCTTTAATGAGAAGTACTTCCTGCCTATAGGACTTTGATGTTGTGGCGATCACAAGAAACTTGGACTTCTCCACAAGATCCTTCGTCCGCAATTCTTTGACAATGGACTGGTTCTTCCTTTTTATCGTTTGTCTCTGACCTTCATGTGCGGGGCGAAGGTTAATTGCTGTTGACGATCCTCGAGATAGCTGGAGCGCGACGAAGGTATGCCTCCGCCAGTTCAATCGAAGAAGTCATCCCGCCAAAATTTGCCGCCGACGGACGAAAAGCGCCACTTTCGCGCGCTCGGTCCCCGCTGGGTCGGTCGATCCCGCCATAAAATTCCCAAATGCAAAATCAGAAAAGGTGACAATGGCCCTTCGATCAATCGTTATTGCAAGACTACAACTGCAGTTGGTCAGGTCCTCCAGAATACGACCGGATCCTGTTTTTCGAATGCTATCTTCGTCATCTAAAAACTCATTGGGACCCACTGTGGAAGTGTCGCGAAGCACGGGCAATGCGTCGAAAATTGCAGGTAAGGACCGGATGGTCGGGGCGGGCTTCGGACGTGAGGCAGGCGGCGTTTATCGAATCGTTTGAGTCGCTCCTCCGTTTGTTCTCGTTTGTCCCTCGCTGGCGGCTTCGCCAACCGTCGACGTCCCGTCGTCCGCTTGAGGAATGACGAACCGTGGAAAGTCTGACTCATTGCTTCTCTTGTCAACGTGGAACTACTATTTTGATCAAACTGCCCAGCTACCCAACCGCTAGCTACTACGGAAGAGGGCAAGGTCAAGCTTAGCGCTTGTGGTGATGACGATGCGGAGGATGATGACGATGAGATCGAGCAAGAAGAGATGTTTGTAGAACCCCATGCATCGTTCGGGCATGACATGCTAGAGTGGGGTGGACCTCGTCGTGGAGGCCGTTTACCGGAGCCAACCCGCTTCGGAGACTGGGAACGAAAAGGACGTTGCACCGACTTTTGATCTAGTGCCCAATGCCATGCTGCGTCTATAGGGCTCTAGTATATATACTCTGTAGTGATTGGTTTAAGCAAGCCAGTCACCTTCTAGCTACGAAACGTTGAGAGGCGGCCCTACTCTAGAAGGCCGTACAATGAAACAAGTTCGTCTCGTCCTTTCTAGAGAGTAGCATAGATGTACAAGCACCTAGTCACAACCGAACACTCGGTAGTGGTCCGCCGACAAAGCATTCTCCCAACTCTCTGCTCTTGCTAGAGAGCGAGTAGCACCTCTGTGCTAGCTGCCAACGCTACCTCAGCGCACCCAACGTTTCGTGCGGCGATACTTTTGTTCCAACCGCATGTGCAGTGTGGCGTTTCCAACGTGCGATGATCTACGAAGTGAGACTAGAGTCAGAGAGATGATCTACGGCTACGAACGCTCAAATACAAAAAGTCTGAATCGAGGTCGAAAAAGTTCTAATTGTTGACCTATGATACAGTATTTTTTCTGGGTTTGAGAGGGTTTAGAAAGAAAATGATCAGTCAGTTCACATGTCATCGTTTTCATCACTTGAGAGATCTGGACTAATCAAATTGGGGTAGAACGCCTTGGGGGGCTCGCTGGAGAAGCTGACGCGACGCCTCTTGCTCGGCTGTCCCATATCCGGGCTAACGAGGCGAACAAGCTGCGGCTCGGGAGATAGAGGAGGTGAAGAGCATCGCATTCGTTTGTTTTCGTAATCGCTTTCCACAGTCTCTACAGAGTCGAAACTTCGCTTGCTGCTCAGAGACATGAGGAGCGAGTCCTTAGCCGTCTTTCCTAATGAGTTCAGGCGGGTGTTGTGCTCAACCATGGCTCCCAACGTTGAGTTGGGAGATAGATGAGAGCTAAAGGTAGGGGGTTCTCGCAACTCTTCAAGTTCAAAGGTAAAAGACTTGAGCATGAATTGCGGAGCACCAGGGCCACCGAATCTGATCATGGAGCCTCTTCGGACCTTGAAAGGCACTACCACTCCCCCGTTAGGGGGCGACGTCACGCGCTGCCCGTTGACATACGTGCCATGAGCACTCCCACAGTCAACAAGGTAGCATGAACCATTCGTATGGTGGAAGAGCATAGCATGTCTTCGAGAGGAAGTGTCATGAAACAGCTGAACATCAGATTGAGGGGAACGTCCTATACGGAACACCGCACGATCTGTTAGGTCCACTGATGACTGCTTGCCGAATGAATCACAGACAGGCTGTAACAGGAAGAAAGAAGTTGTGAGTTAACTGCAGGAGACGATCAGCTCTGCATGGAGATAGAGTGACTCCATGCTCACCTCAAGTCGTGATTCCCCGGAAGCCGGTACTGCCCACACTGGTGCTTCAAACTCCGGGAGGGAGGGCCTGAGAGGCCCATTGTGTTGTTGTCGCTCGTCGATATTTGATAATTGTGTGCAGAGCTGTTGCGCTGCCTTTTCATCCTCGATCATGTGATGCGTTGAGTTGAAGGAATCGCCGTACTTGCCCGCCAAATAAGAGTTCGTGTTGAGCGTTCGGGAGCTCAAGGGAGCCGGCTTCGTGATCGTTAATTCCGAAAGCTCTTGCCGAGGAACGGAGCCGCAAAGTCTGACATTAACCTTGACGGAAGAGAAAGCAGATGGTGCAGGAGCTGCCAATGTGGCCATGATGTTGGTGTTGAGTTGATATTATAGAAGGTTGGTAAAGTATTAGGGTGCTCTTACGCAAAAGAGACTTTAGAGCCCAAGAAGAGATAAGTTAAATAGGCCGCAAAGGCAGGGATAAACCCAGAGCGCAGCGTATTCAATCAATCTGTTGTCCAGTAGGTGAAACAGAGCAGCAGAGTTAGAGCAAAGTCCAACAAGAGCATCATGGTCTCAACACGGTGCGAGGAAACAGGAGAGGACTGCCAAATTTCCACAAATTGCCTCTAATTAAAAAAATCGAAGGTCTGGAGAGGAGGTAGAAAATGTACGAGAGGTTCGGGAGTAGGACATCATCGCGAAACACCGCACGAAACGCGGCAACAAAAGCAGTGGAAACCTCGGCCATGGCACAACTCACCAATTATCTCTGAAATGTAAATCACTTATTGCATATTAGAGAGTGATGGAAGGTTATTTCTATTCTTGACGGATGTACCAGTCGATGAAAAGAGAGGAGCGATGGGGAAAAGAGGCGTTTTGGGTCGGTCCCTTGTTGGGCAGCGACAAGTTGTTTTTGTGAAACTGCGGCAGAGGGCGGGCGGGTCGCCAGCGGAAAAAAGTTTTGGTGGGGGGTGGGGCTTGCTTGACGCCCGATGAGTGGACGAAGAACGGTTATGAAACATCTGCTCCAATCAGAAACCACCGGTTGCCTCCTTCCTCGTGCCAACAAAAAGTAGTGAACTGTACTCAATGCTTGCTCCGATGAGAGGTCGTAATTTCATTTTCCTCAAAATGCAACACATTCGACTAGATTTCTTTCCGTCAGCTAAATTTATCGATAGCTCGCATGGAGGTTCTCTACGCGCCGACTTCGTCGTACTTCCCACTACTTTCCATTCTATTTGGCAAACCGTCGAGGCATATGAGTGAAAAAGATGTCTATTCTACCCAAACGGTCCTGTATCATCTCTACAGATTTAACTGGTCCAACGCAGGGGAGAGGAACTACAAGTACAGTTCACTACATGTTCGAGTTGCTGTACGCAGTTTCTACTTAGTTCTACGTCGAACGTTTTGCGAGCGGAAGGTGGGCTTCGTGGGATTGCAGGTTGCTAGCAAACTTTGGGACGACCAAAATTCCGAGTTCCTTTGGCGGGCAAAACCGAAAATGGCTAGTACCGGTATGCTTTCATAATGGTACTACACATAGAATAAAACATACATTGCCTCACCACAAAATCGTTCGTACTGTCTGTGACGTCAGTTTCCCTCCATCTTTCGTAAAAATCCAAATATCTCTCTCTATCCAATAACATCGAGGGGACGTCGCGGCAATGTGAAGCCAAACCATGAGGCACAACTTCGAGCGCTTTGCATTCCAGACATTCGAAAGAGTGCTAAAGGTTTTAAGTCAAGAGCAGAAGAGCAATTACCAACGAAAAGTTTAGAAATGAAGCTTTCAATTTCGATTTTGATTGCATTGCTCGCATCTTGCAGCCACGCGTTCAGTGTGGAGCAAGTGGCAGGAAAATCGAGCCGACGGGAAATTTTCCAAGGGTTTGCAGGGATTGCTGCGACCACTATCTTGTCGTCCGCTCTTCCAACTCCAGCATTGGCTAGCGGTGGTGCGACGGCCGGAAAGTATACGTGAGTATCATCTCGATCATAGGAGTAAAGTGACATTGCCAGGTCAGGATTCTCAATCATCTTGATCCCTGCAGAACGATTCCCATTGCCAAGCGCCGATATTATGGTCGAGTTCAAGCTGCCGTGCATGACTTTTTAAATATTGGGCCCGCTGTAGTGAAGGGAGACATGGCCGCGGCACAAATCCAAGCATTCTTTGACCCGAAAGGATTGGTTGTGGTGGAAGCTCGACGTCAAGATGTAAATGGTCAATGTACCAAGAAAAATGGAGACTGTAAGGGCGCCGAAGTCAGAGATTCGATTTACAATGACATGAAGACAAGCATGTATCTTTTGGCGAATGCTTTCCGATTGAACCAGACCAAAGCACCAGATAACCTACCTACCGTCAAAGCTGCCAAGGCCTTTTTCAAGGAAATGGATGCGATGGAAAAACGTGTTTCAAAGAAAAAGGATGGAGACAAGGAGGCCATCGGCCACTACGCTGCTGCACTTGATATCTTGGATGAATACCTAGATTTGGTCGAACTGCCTCCTATCAACTCTGGGTACTATGAGAAGGAGTTTAGTCGGGCTGTCGGAGAGTCCGCACGCCTTACCTAAAATAGCTGTGATCTGAGCGATCAAAGCTATGTTCTATGTATACATTGACAACCAATTGCCTTCTCGCAGAACCCTGCCGTTACTACAACTCTGGACGATGATCAGGTCCACCAGCGTCGGACACGAAAGCTATCCTTCTTAGTACAGAATATTTATCGCCTTACTCTAGCTGAGACGACTTGCGTGGAGGCTGCCATTTTGAAGCGTACTACCGTAGAAGCGGTGCGGCCCGTCGTCGCATCCGTTCTTCTAATGTTTGCTCTTACTAGAAACGACGACTATTTCTTGTCGTCGTTAGGACGACGTCGGCGCCGTGGTCCACGAAACCAGCAAGAAATGGCAAGGAAGGAGTAGAGACAGAGAATCTTTTATCCTAGGTCAACGGTCTTATCTGTACTTTAGCAGCTCATCGAGCTAGAGTAGCAAGAGAAAAGGGTACCATCGAAAGTGTGAAGATAGTTCGATGATGGTGACCTAGCAGCAATTTGCTGTTCACGACTCACAAGACCAAAAATGGGCGTCTACGGGAGCGATCAACGGCGTGCCCGCTCGCTCGCGACGCTCTGCGGGGAAAACACGACACATGTTCTCTCGCCTGCTTCGAATTCTGTTTCTGCGGTGCGCCGCTTTTGAGCGATCGACCCGTGGCATCACGATTCATACATTCATTGCATTTCCTTCATCAAATTCATAGCAGTGTCTCTCCTCAGTCTCTCTCAATCGAGTTCAAAGCAAGCTATCCATCCCAAGCTAAAGCAAATTGAAAATGGACGACGACTTCGGGGAATCATCGTCGACGACGCCGGCCAGCAGCTTGTTGACTTGCGCCTTCAACCAGGACGGAGGTTGCTTGGCCGTCGGGACAACGAGTGGATTTTCCGTGCACAATCTGCACCCACAATATTCATTATCGGTCGACCGCCCGTTACGAGGTGGAATAGGGAGGGTGGAAATGTTATTTCGGTGCAATTTGATGGCTCTGGTAGGAGGTGGCCCTACGCCGCATTCAGCGCCACATCGAGTGCTCATTTGGGACGATCATTTGCCCAAAGAAATTGGAGAGCTAAGCTTTCGCCAGGCAGTTCTGCAAGTGAAATTGCGCAAGGATGCCATTGCTGTGGCTTTGCGTGATAGGGTCTATGTCTATCATCTGGCGGATTTGAGTTTGCGAGACAAGATTTATACGGCGGACAACCCACATGGCTTACTGGCACTAAGTACACAAGTGCAAGATATGGTCCTAGCGTGTCCCTCCGTGACGACAGGTCATGTACGAGTCGAGCTGTACGGAATGCGCAAAACAGTGGTACGTCTAGGCATGATTTCGTGGTAATCTCGCTTATTTTTGCGGAGGCTGACCGCTTTCATTCTCCTGTAGCTATTAGAAGCACACGACAGTCAGCTTCGTGGCCTATGTTTGACGGCTTCAGGCAGCTTGCTGGCAACAGCTAGTGCAAAGGGTACAGTGTTGAGGGTGTGGAATATCGCCACACAAACTTGCATTCATGAATTCCGACGGGGAGTAGAGCGTGCTACCATTACTTGCCTAGCTTTCAGCTGGGATGATCAGTGGTTGTCATGTTGTTCCGACAAGGGCACTGCTCATGTCTTCTATTGCGAACAGAAGCAGGAGGAGAAAAAGTCGTCATCTCTTACGAAACGATTCTTCTCATCGTCGTCCAAATCACAACCAAAGAGTGTTTGCCAGATACGAGGTGTCCCCCACCCACTTGCCTGTGCTTTTGTCGGCGATGCTCCGAATATTCTAGCCGTCGCTGGGTGGGACGCGGATGGCAACGGCGTCCTTTTGGTCTCTGAATTCGCGGCTCATCAAGAGGCTCGTCGTATTGCGTATCACGTACTGGTAAAGAATGGTGTCGAGGAAACGGAAGAAGAGCGAAGAAGGCGTAGAGCTCGAGGGTGGAAGCCAAGCATCCCCTCTACTCCCGACCACGGATTCGGCAACTTACAAATAACAGAACCCACCATGAATCATTTATCAACCAACGACGTGGAGGATGAGGATTTTTGCGAGGTCCTGGTAGCGACGACGCCGGCACCCATTATTGAGACCAAAGAGACCCCGCTAGATTCTTCTGTTCCTGGCGAATCTGGGCAACGCGCCGATGGCAACGCGCCGACCGAAAAGGCCACAGGTCTGCAGGACTCAATCCAAACGGAACCTTTAGATGAGTCGGAACCCGCCGAAGACTTGGAAGCCACTCAATAAAATGGATCCATAGTATGCAGTTAGTACAATCCAATTCAGGCTTCAGTCCCTGCTTCGTGTTGCTTCGTTGATCGAAAGTTACATTGGGTGGTTCTGAAGCGACGGCTATTGGCAGCCGTAGTGTCACAGGTAGTACAACGAATGCTACGGGCAAGTTGCCCAAGCGTAGTGTAGGAAAAACTATTAGAAGCTGAATGAATCATTCGATTTAGTCGACTTTCGTATCTTTTTCCCCGCGCCTGTACGAATAGTCGAGTTCTCAGGCTCGGCTATCGGGCGAAGTAGTAATAAAAGTAAAATAGCGTTGTTAATGCCAAATTATAAGTTGTGTTTGTGGGGCTCCGGAGAGCCTCCACTTACTCTATTACTTCCTTTTGTAGAAGGAACTATCGTTAGATCGTCGCTGACCACCCGTTGTGTCGTCCGTATTTTGTCTCTATGTGCCGTTTGACCGGCCCGCTCAGAGTCCACCGGGTGGGTCCCGACATGAGTCCTGTTAGCCGATTCACTCGAATGGCTCTCAAATACTCCGTCGGTATGACTTAATCGAACACTCCCTCTTTTGATTGCTCTATGTTGTGAATCGTCTTACCATCCCATTATCATCTTGCGGAACTTTTCAACCGCATCCTCGTTTAGAGGTTTAGTCAGAATGTCCGCTGGTTGCTCGAGTGTGTCGATCTTGTGGATCGAGACCTCTTCGCTGTCAACGTAAGAACGGAAGTGGTGGAGCCGGCAATTTAGGTGCTTTGTTCTTGGTCTGAACTTGGCTACCCTTGCAATTTCCAATGCACCCGAGTTGTCTTCGAAAACTTTGCAATGAACCAGAGCTTTCGACGACTTGATCGGGATGCCGACTTCCATCATTTCCTTGAATAGATTGATGATTGGGATAGCGTCTCGTAATGCATACGAGAGCCCTGTGTACTCGCTCTCGGTACTTGATAGGGCGACCTCCGTTTGTAGTTGCGACTTCCATAGTATCGGACATCCTGCGAACATGATCAGGTAACCATGTCGTGATCGCGCGGTGTCTCTATCCTCCGTCTCTTCTGGATCCCAATTACCCGCAAAATCAGCATCGACGAACACCTCGAGGCCTCGCTTGCCGTTGGGGCTTAATATCATCCCCTTGTTTCGTGTTCCCTTTAAGTAACGGGCTAACCATCTTATCGCCTCACCATGCTCCTTTTTAGGGCAGGTCGAGAATCGTGCGCACTGGTGCGTGATATAAGCGATATCCGGTCGTGACCCCTTCTCCAAGTAGTTAAGCTTTCCGATGACAGACCTGTAATGGAAGGAGTTGTCAAAGTCTTGCGAACTCGAGTGCCTTGAGAGTAGTCGTGATGACGCTGCTGGTGTAGTCTTAGGCACCGTTCCCTCGGGCATCGACAAATCTTGTAGTATTTGGTCGATTAGATGTGGTTGCGTCAAGTGCACCGTTCCATCTTCCTTTCTATCGATGTTTACCCCAAGGAAGTCTTGTATATCACCTTCAATTGTGATATCGAGCTTTGCGCTCTTGATATCCTCGATCGCTTGGTTGATCTCGTCTTCATCTGGGCCTGCCAGTATCGAGTCGTCGGTGTACAACACGTACATGACGTTCCCACGATAGAAGACACACTCGTCGACGTTTGATTGCCGAAAGCCCACCTTGTTGATGAGTATGTCGGTGAGATACTTGTTCCAGACTCTGGAGGCCTGACATTGGCCATAAACGTTTCTATGTAGCTGCAACACATAGTCTTTTGTGTTTCCTTGCTCGATCCGAAAGCCCTTGGGGATTTCCATGAAGAGCTCCCTCTCGACAGGTGCTTGGGGAAAGGCAAGGACGTAGTCGATTTGCTTTGTGTGCCACTTGTGTAGCGCTGCCATTATTAGTACGGTGCGAATTGAGTTCCAACTCGCGACCGGCGCATAAGTTTGGTCATAGTGTTGGCCGTACTTCATGCGCGATCCATCGATGTTCAATCGCGCCTTATACTTTTTAATATGGCGTGTGCGGATGTCGCGCTTGCGTTTCATCTGCCACACAGCTGGTAGTACCGCCGCTCCCTCTCGAACTTTCGATCGGTGGATTACGGTGAAGTTACCGTTGTTGATCTGGTCGTCCCACTCCTTCTGCATCGCCTTCTTGAACTCTGGTGCATCCGGTTGCTTCATAGCTTGATGTAGGTACATCGTATCCGGGTCCGAAGTTGCCTTGAAAACTTGTAGTGGGTCCATCTCTTCGTTCCCGGCGTAGTCCGGAAACATTGCCTCTAGTACGTAAATTTCTCCGTCTATATCCCCAGCAGTGGTCCTGGATAGTTCGGCCACCATCACGTTCGTGATCCTCTGCGTCGGCGTTAGAGTCTGCTGGTCCCCGTCGGCTCGGGATTTGCTTGGAGATTGGCCTTGACTGGCGTCTTGTTCCATGCTGTCGCCATCTAGTGGCTGGGTTTCTTTGTTTCCCGATTGGCTATCATTGGGTGGTATCTCGAGATTCTCCCCTTGTCTTTGGGAGGTTCCAGCGTTACTCGCTGTAGCTGACGTCTTTGACCGCTTTGCGCCCTGTTGTGCACTAGCTTGGTCTCCCTCTGGCTTCTTGGCGTTGTTCCTTATAAATATTGTCTCGGATGTAGCGCGTTTCTTCGTCTTGTTTCCGATATCGTTCCCTTTACTTAGGAACCCCGTTCTGATTTGCCACGAGGTATCGAAGCTGTCTTCCTTAACTGTTCGGAAGCTCGGATCGAATGCCACGTGAAATTGCGGTGATACGAGACCAGTTACTCGGTCAAGCACCATGGCAATGTTCCGCCCGTGGTTTGGGGAACGACCGAGATATATGCCCACTCTCGATCTGTACTCCCATTTATTGTGGATGCGCGAGGCACCCTGAAGCTGATCCTCCAGCACATAGACCGGGCACCCGAAAGGCATCCAGTGCTTTGTGTGGGTCTGCACCGTCGAACTCGAAAACAGCTGCAACGGAGAAAGTCCCTCCTTATATTTTAAATTAGGGGATTCGTTAATTGCGTCGTTTGCCATTCTTATGGCGTACGGCCACAAATTCACCGTCGCGTCCATCTTCCATCGTCGATTTGCATGAATCAGTTGGGAGCGAGTCAGGTCCTGGAGCGACCTGATTCTTCTTTCGGCTAGTCCGTTGGTATGATGAGCATTAACTGCAGCAAAGGTGAGGACTTGCTGGTTGTTTCTGCATTCATCAACCCACTTATTAGCTCGAAATATCCCGTTGTCGGCGTGGTAAGATTTTACCTTTACGCCATGCTGCCATGCCATTGCCTCGAAGGCTTTCTTCCCTGCTATCGTCTCTTCGGCATCTGCTGTCTTCTGCAGGTAAACGTATGAGAATCCAGAGTACTGGTCGACGTAGACCGTAGCATACTTGTAGCGCTTAGTCGTCAGTCTTCCAGTGCCTTGTGCCACCAGCCCCATCGTCGGGGACACTAATTGGTCCACCGACACGACTTCACCTGGTTTAGTCGCTTGGTTCTTGGTGGTCCAATCGAGTCTCCTCTTGGATCTCCAATTTCTTCTTGTTGCCTTGGCGAATAGGCATGCGCTGCATGCTGGCACGGCACAGTCGGCCAATGCCCTTGGGAGAATGTTCTGCTTGGCCATGTTTTGGAGCTTGGCGAAGCTGATGTGCCCGAAGCGTTGGTGATATCGGAGTAGTTGAGCGGCGGCTGTTGTAGGCTGCCTGTCCTCTTCCTCTTTGATTACCACCGGCCTTTGCTCGCCCGCCGCCATTGGTCCATCTAGGTTGAACGCGGTCGACGTTGGGCCCTCTTGTTCTTGCTTTTCCTCCGCCTCAGCCCTCTCTCGAGTGATGGGCAATCCGGTGATACGTGACCACCAAGTTGACCGTTGCCTAGGAGGCGCTGGTGGCTCGGGAGGCGGCGATGCATCGATGTCGTCATCCTCATCATCGCTTACTACTTGAGTATCGCATGCCATGATGGGATCGTCCATAGATTCGCCGTAGTCAACGTTGCATGTCTGGCAGAACACCGAGAACTTGTTGAATCCTGGTGCCATAAAGAACGTTGCGCAGTTGTCTCTTTCTCCAATCGCGACGTCGAGTTCATTCTTTCCATTGTTCCAAAATAATTTCGTTGTAGTAGCAGTCGTCGTCTCGCCGGTTCCAAGGACGTTCTTCATGCGCGATCCTATCTGCGTCTTCGCCCAGTGTTGGGGGCTTAGCAGTCTCATCCGTCCCTTCGGAATGTAGTAGCTGTTTGGAATACGAAACTTGTGCACTGCGCCCAAATTATCGCACCAACGCCACACAATTGTTCCTTGGTACACGTCGAAATTGCTTTCACCTCCGAATCCCTTAATTGAGCGATTGACTTTCTTTACGGGTCCATCGAAATCCTTGATGTCGTGCGATATACACGCACTGCATCTGTTATCAATGCCGATGGCTGCCGAATCGCAGTCGAACTTAGCCACGTTTACGTGGATTGGTTCTCCCTCTGAGTTCGTTTCCCTTTCGGCCACTGTATTGAAAATATCGAGTGATCCGTTAGTTCTCCAACTCAGGGAAATAGGCTCATCGATACTTATGGCACCGATTGCCTCCCTGTATTTAGACCTGGTCTTGAGTTCTTTCCACGTCGTCTCGTATGGCTCGAACTTTCCGCTCACACAAAATATCCCGGCTATCAAAATTCCCAAAATCGCCCGCACGCGAGTCCATCGTTTGGACTTGGGAACATAGTAGTAGTTGGGATCGTCGCTACTTGCAATATCAGGGGTTAGGATCGCTAGTATAGAGTAAATGTAACACATAAGCCACTTCGCTAATATGATTAGGAGTGGTCTTAAAGTCATCATCGACATTTTCAATACGTAAGTGAGCCCAACCCGTTCTCGTCAGTTGCTCTGATACCCTCCGGTTAGATCGTTGCTGTCCTGCATCGATGCAACTTGGACTGCGTTGATCACTACCTGGTTTCCCTTCTTTCCGCCGCCGCCACCTTGATCGTTCGCGGGGCGCTTGCCGGTGGCCTTCGACGCGGTTCCCTTACACTCCTCGGGTTTGTGGCAGCGCCAAATGCCTCCACATTTCCCTCCGGTAGTCGGGCCGCACCAGTACCACGGCTTTCCATTGTGGGTCTTGGACTTCCTGAGTGCGTCGCCGGTCGGCTCAATTGACTTGGCCATCCAGTCCGGTCGCTCGGGGAACTTTCCCTTCTTGGTCGAAACCGCTCCTTTCTTCTTCGTAGTTCCCTCGGCAGCACGACCATCGTACTTCTTCTTGAGGGTATTGAACCTGGCTGCGAGAGCGATGAGCGTCTCTTGCTCCTTCGTCGGAGTCATCCAGATCTCCTTTTCCTTCAAGATCTTGTACTTGGTCAGCGCCAAGTTCATCAAGTGGACTGGCTTCATGTCGACCCCTTCCTCCCATTCAGTTTGCTTGTCGGCTATGTAGTTGACAAACGTAGTATCCGTACAAGCTGCGTAACCTTGGAACAAGTTGGTGAGGAGGTCTTCGGTCTTCTCTCCTCTCGCATAGAGTGCTTCGACCATGGTGTAGACGTAGGCGTTGAACTTGGATATGTCGTTGCCAAGGACTGACATCTGAGCAGCCAAGTTTCCTAGCTTCATCCTGATCATCCCGGTCGTTGCATGCGTATCGAGGTAGGATTCCCGAATGAGGAGCTTCAAATAAGCTACTCCGCAAGGGATGCGGAGATCTCCTTGCATGAAGGTGTAGGCTCGACGATGTACGTTGAGCTTTGCCTTCGCACCCACAGTCAATGAGTTTTGGATGCACTCATATAGCATCCGATCGTCCTGTGCCATTCTTCCCTGGGAGAACATCCACGCTTGGGCATCCATGTAAATCTTCTGGATGTTAAGTCGTCCGTAGTTCTCCAGGATGTTTACTGGCGGTTCGTTCAGGCTTGGGACGTACCAGAATATGCCTCCTGGAACATCCCATCCGAACTCGTTGGCCCTCTCTGCAATCGCTTTCAAGAATTGGAAGAATCCGTCGGGTCCTCCATCGTAGAGTTCCTCCTGGAGCTTCTTGATCGCGTTGTTGTAGTGGGAGATGCCTTGTTTAGAGTCATAGTCCAGCACTCCTGGTTTCAACAACCCGGGAGTCAAGCTGAATCTGACGCCAGCCGTGCCAGTTTCCGCCGCCGCTTGGTTCGCGGCTGGTTCGTTTGCGGCAGGTGGAGCTGCCGCATTGACCGCCGCTACTGGAGCTGCAACAACGACTGGTGGTTGGACTTGTGGCTCCGGTTGCGCCTGCGGAGCTTGTACCATCGGTGGTAGTTGCACCTGCTGGACAACCGGTGGTGCTTGCGCCGGTGGTTGAACCGCCGGCGGCGCTGGATTTCCAGCGGCTGCTGCGGGCTGAGCTGCTGCTCTCCTCGCTGTTGCACCTCGAGTACCTGCTCGAGCCATCTTTAGTTCTATCTTCGTCTATTAGCGCAGAGGAAGCGTGTACGAATAGTCGAGTTCTCAGGCTCGGCTATCGGGCGAAGTAGTAATAAAAGTAAAATAGCGTTGTTAATGCCAAATTATAAGTTGTGTTTGTGGGGCTCCGGAGAGCCTCCACTTACTCTATTACTTCCTTTTGTAGAAGGAACTATCGTTAGATCGTCGCTGACCACCCGTTGTGTCGTCCGTATTTTGTCTCTATGTGCCGTTTGACCGGCCCGCTCAGAGTCCACCGGGTGGGTCCCGACATGAGTCCTGTTAGCCGATTCACTCGAATGGCTCTCAAATACTCCGTCGGTATGACTTAATCGAACACGCGCCTCCTCTTGGGATCTTTGGTAAAATTGCCATCCTGTCACACGCTGATGAACAGCAACCACCATGACAAAACGTGGATACTCCTTGGAGCATGTGCTCGTCGCTACTGATGGCCTGCATTGTCTATATGTCGCATCTGTTCGTCCATGATCGCAATGGGTCCTGGCAGAGTCCCGTCGTGTTTCTCTTGCTCAGCCGTGGGAGTTTTGGGTTTCCAAGGAGCGCGAGTCGGCATTAATCCGCGAGCTGTTCCCGGCTGCAATCAAACTTGCCATGACTCTCATCATTCGGGCAAATGTGGGACCGAAGAAAGGTTCTTTTAAGTGGAGTAGTGCCATCAAATCTTCCATTCCCGGACGACTTCAAGGTACAAGATGATTGCCCCCAGAAGGTTGCTACAGTCGCCTCGCTTCTAGTGCGGATAGGGCCATATTTGCCAATGATTCAAAGCGAGGAGAAGGAGTCGTATCGAGTGGGGGACTGACATTTGGGTTTCGCGTTCCAATCTGGGAGTGAAAATAGGTTCCTTCCATGCCAGCGAGGCAACTCCTTTGGATGGGAAGAGTCCGTGGCAAACAAAACAAAACCAAAACAGAGATTGGCCTTCGATTCATGTTCTCACAAATTCCGATCAGGACAAGCTTTCAAGTCATCCAGCATTTTGTTCGTAATCAAACATGAAGCTCGCATTTACCATTTCCATTCAACTTTTGGCCGGTGTCTCGGTCGCCAGGGCTGGACTCCGCCATAATGTTGGCCATGTCCGCAGCGTTCATTCATCCGGTACCTGGAGCACGTTCGAAGCGACGTCGGGAGGTGTTGATGTCGTCGCAGCCTTGGAAGCGGAAGAGCAGAAGCTTGAGGAAGAAGAGGCTTCTATTAATGAGCTTGTCCAGGCTTTGGAGGCCCTTGAAACTGGTATGAGTATGGCTCCTACGGCTGCCGTCGTCACTGTGGTGCCAACCCCGGCTCCAACATTGATCCCCACTCCTATGCAGTCAAGCCCGGCTCCTTCTTCTGGTGGCTCCGTCGTTGACACGGTCGCCCCTACCGTCCCAGTTACTGGAAGTCCCACTGCTGCCCCAACTGTCAGCGCCGCTCCAAGTACCAGCCCCACGATCGCCCCAACCTTTCCGATTAGTGCAAACCCCACCATTTCCCCTGCTCCTACCACGCCTCCCACTGCTGCCCCAACTGTCAGCACTGCTCCAAGTACCAGCCCCACCCTTCCGGAGTGTGGCATTACTCCCGAAGAACGCCGAGCTGGGATCCTGGGAATTCTCGACCAAGTTGCTGACTCCAACTTGATCCGCGATGATTCCACCCCCCAGGGGCAGGCCACCGAGTGGCTCATCTCCGACGACGCTCGCCGCCTATGCCCGGATGAGCTAAAGATCGTCCAGCGCTGGGTTCTTGCCGTGATGTACTTCTCCACTGGTGGTGATTCTTGGTTCCAATGCTTTGATGGCGACTTGGATTGCGGTGACTTTTTACCATTCGTTGGCGACGATGCATTTTTGAGCTCATCCAATGAATGCGTATGGGCTGGAATCTCCTGTAATGCGGATGCCTGCGTAACTGAGATTGAATTTGAAGAAAATAACTTGGCCGGGACCATTCCAACTGAGCTTGGCTTGTTGGATGAGCTTGTAAGTTTTTGATCCGATCGGATTCGTTAACAAAAATCTGGTTTCCTTTTCTGACTTTCTGTTCCTTTCATTTTTATTATAAGGTCATCTGGGGGATGGAGCGCGGTAATCTTACAGGAACTATCCCGACGGAGATTGGCGGCCTCGAGAAGTTGATCTTCATTGATTTGGATTTCAACGAGTTGACTGGAAGCCTTCCCACGGAACTGTACAATCTAGTTGACTTGACACAATTGGATCTCAACAACAACTTCTTGTCCGGTGATGTTAGCGGTCTTGGTGTCTTTACGAAACTTGAATTCCTTCAACTGCATTCCAACCTTTTTACAGGAACTATTCCAGACGCTCTCGGAACCTTCACTCTCCTCAGCACCTTTACCCTCCACGAAGCGAACTTTATCGGAAGTGTTCCATCCGGTCTCTGCGATTTGGTTGACAGTGGAATGTTGACGAGTTTGATTGCGGATTGTGGGGGTGACGTCCCTGAGATCAGCTGCGAGTGTTGCTCTGATTGTCGCGAATAGGCAAACCCATGAATTTGTATTGGGCGACCATGACGATCTACCGACTGTTGCACTTGCACCAACTTGTGCGTAGAGGATCCTCTACAACTGTTGCGATTCCAAATGGAATAAAAGTTTTCTCAGCAAATATCTATAACGTAAATGTGAAATCAACCAATCACGCCACTAAGTTTGTTCTAATGTTGTTTGTACTCGTAGTAATGAAATGATTGATACCCGCCCGAATGCTTTCGAGATTTTTCGGGCTTTCCCCGGAAATACTCGTGGCCCGCTTGATCGCATTCTTGTAAGTAACCTACCCCGCTCTGATTCTACACCCCGGCCCGTCGCATCAGCTCAGCTTCTTCTTGCCGAATCACATCAAGAGCTGCAGTGGCGGTGTTGATGGCTGAGATTAGCCGATTAGCCACTGGAGTCTGCTGTAGAAGGGACGGTGCAGTAAACACACTCGCCCAGTGCCGCACGCCAAGATGAGAAGGAAGCCATCTATTTGCAGTACTTTGTGATAGAGCAGCCTGGGAGGCGCTACCTAGCAAGCCTTGCTGAAGGCCAGCCAGCAAAAGCGGTGAAGGCTTCTGAGCGGCAGCTAGCCGCTGGATCAGTGCGGCTTCAAGCATTGCATCAGAAGCACGAGGGCTTGCTTTTGAACGAAGGAAGTCCGAAATAACGGGCTTGTTAGCGTTCAAGGTACTGGCAGGTCCAAAACCAACAGCAGCCAGTCGATTCTGCGTCGGTACCAGCGGAACTGACGCTAACGTGGGACGAGGCGACGTCTTGGGTGACCCGTGGCTGTGAAGAGGGCGCGGGTATGCCCCCTTGATCTTGACTCGAGTCATAGTCTTGCAGAGCTCAGGAAGCCCTCGAACGAAGGCATCGTGTCTTATCGCTCCCTTGGCGGGACCCCTTACAATACTTTCGAATCCCCAAAGGTTCAGAGAACGTTGCCAGGTCTTGTACTTGTTACTATTGAAGTATTTTGGCATGATGGAAGCGCAAAACTCTTCCTTCTTATGAACCTTGAAAGACTTACCATCAGGTAGCCATGAGATGATGTGATCATTGCCCTCATTCTCTGCCCTCTCCAGGAGAGAGTGAAGCTTCCAAGGAAACTGAACTCCGCGGCGTCCTTCCTTTTGCAAGTCAATGGACTTCTCGTCTGCCTCTATTTCAGTATCTTCGGTTTCTCCGGATGCCTTTTCAGAATTTGGACTCATCGTTGCTTCTATTCTGGACACAATGCCTTGCTGACCCTTGTTACTCATCGTTTCAACGCAAGCAGAGTACCGGTAGATTTGTTATGCAACGGGGTGGGAAACGCTGGGAGGGAGAGTTCGCTGTATGTCTGATGTATTGTAGGAAACTCTGAATGCGCATTCTGATTTCGGTTGAAGTACGATGAGAATCGAGAACATGGGAGCGCTAACGAACCGAGAAGGAGACGAAAAATCTGACCCCAGAGCCCCATGTGATGTCGTGGCTGAGGCCTATTTATTGGTCAGTATGGCTTAATCCTTCCTCTACCGGTAGCTTTTAATTACACACTCCGATAGTGCAACTACTAATAATAGTGTGCCATCTGGCGGCGGTGGCGACCCCATAGTGTGGTTGCGTTTCGGTCGATGTTTTGTACATTTCACAGGAATCTATGACCACACAACGCGAACTTGGCGAATTTCAACATACCGGTAGTGGGACCCGACATAAAGCTCCTCAGAAACCGTCACCCAGTCCAAGCTTCGCCGTGCCCCGCTATCGTTGGGAGTGCCCTATTCTGCACACACTCTTGCTTTGCACCGGGATTGTGAATTGATTTACTGTACCAGGTACTTACTGCAACTACCTACCGGTAATTTTCTGCATTCTAGTAGAACCCATTTGAATTATTGCTCGTCTTGAAGTTGTTGCTGAATAGTGAACCCGTTTAAAAATGTCTCTTCCAGAAAATTTGTAACAGATTCCAGTTTGAAGCACTAATATTGAAATTAATATCGGACAGAGGCCAGTCGTATTATTACTTTTTGTTTACTAGTAATTGAAATGAACTCATTTTAGAAGGATTTGCTGAATATATCTCCGAAAGCATTCCGCCTCTCTACGGCGGGTTCGTCGATTCGTCTTCAAGTAAATACTATAGCCCTTGTTAAAGTCTTCGCTCGTGGTTGATTCGTCGCTCCGTTTGTGATCGTGCCACAAGATTTTCGCATTCTCGTCCTTTCTTCAACCACAGGCTCTCCTTCTCGTTGCCATCATCACCATGGCTCACGATGAGAACGAGAGAGACAAGAAGGCGCTAATACCTTCCACTGTAGGTAGCCGAGGGGCCGGCTTTTCCATCATCCAGTTCCATCACTGAAACACACATCCAGGAGAAATCCTGCATGTGACGAATGTACCTGCTGGCTTCGGGTGCGTCGGCCGGTGTCAGCCATTACCGTGTCGTGCTCTCGTCCTTCCTAAACTAAAAGCCTATTGTTTCTACTTGGGGTGAAAGTGCTGATGTGAGGAGATGATATTTCGGTGGTCTGTCAAACACTGTTCCCGCTTTGTAGAATAAAAGTAGTCGTCAGAGGATTCGGAGGAAGGCCCCACTCGCGTTCTTGCTTGGTGCGTAGATTGCTTGGTCCCTAAAGAAGTGTTTCAACATGGTAGGCCTGAGACAAGTATACTGCCGATCGGGCATTTCATCACGACCAAGCAAATGCACTGTGTGGTCGATAGGACGGGGGTTACTGATTAATGGGAATACCAGCCAGAGCTGCATGCTACTGTACCAATGACATTTGGGCGGGCGTCTTGGACAAACTGAAACTGGCTTGGGTCACAAGCCTCGCAATTCGACACCAAGGCGTCGTGCATGCAGAGAAAAACAATCATCCGATATCACAGCTCCTTGTCACTTTCGCCTGTCTTCATAACAAACGCAAAAAGATGCCCTCGCACTGGCGCACCTCGTTCTGTCCGTGGGACTATCTCTTCGTAATGTACAAGCTGATACCCGACCGCCATAGCAATATCCACTGCATGTTTCTTTGTGTGCGCAAAACGGCCGCTTGGAAGTAATCGCCAGCCCAACGGAGCCTCGTCATCCGTCGTAAGCTCGCAGCTAAATATGAGGTGCCCCCCAGGCTTAGAAATGGTAGCAAACGTTTGGATTAAGGTGTCCAGATTTCCGAAGTATACCAGTACATCTGCAGCAACGATTAAATCAAAGCCTGTGAGGCTTTGTACCGTAGTAACTTGGGCGAGTGATTTAATTGTCATTTCCTCGAGATCCATTTTGACAAGACCATCGTACAGAGGCAATGAATCTGGTTCTTTGACTTCCAGCCCACATCCTGATGTTAGTGTACAATATTTTGCTTTATCCAACATCTTTTGCGACGCATCGACGCCAATAATGACTCCGTTAGGAACCATTGGCCGGATATACCGGCCAGCCAAACCCGTGCCACACCCTGCGTCCAAGACTGCTTTGTACTCTGTCGAAAGCGAAGCCGCCAACTCTCCTACAAGCCTCGGCACCTTGTATTCAAGTGAATTCAGAAGCTTTTCATCAAACGTATCGGCAAAGCTGTCAAACAACTCAGCCACGAATTCTTTGGGTTTGCGACGGTGAACGGTTTCTTTGTTTCCTGTAATCTCAAAAATAAGCTTCTCGGCTTCTTGATTCGTACCATCCAAGGATGCAGCATTGCGAAGACTGTTCTCGGCGTTTTCGATGCAAAGATGAGTACTTGGATTGTTCTTGTCAATAGTCTCCGCCCCAATCAGAAGAGTATGAGGATCCATCGCCAATGCCAAGCACTCACTAGCCTCGAGTTTGGCTAATGTTTTGGCATACGCCGTATATAATTTTGACAGTGCGACATCCCGGCTTGGATTGGCGCCTTGTCCTTGCTGAAAAATGACTCGTTCAATGGCAAGTATACCTTCTTCAAAAGCGCCAACAATCTCAAGTCGATGATCCCCCACTGCTGTCGAAAGAAAGCGCTGCCAAAGCTCGTCACAGAAGCTGTGCCAAGGGGTCCAATCGTTTTTCGACGCCAACGCTTGCCATGATGAAACTGTCCGGTGGAAGACGGCTTCGGGGCTTTCTTGTCCCACGGAGAACCAAAAGCATAGAGAGACAAGCCACAAAGTTGGGATCGCGAGCACGGTGGGCCTCATCGTTCGACCGTCCAAGAATTCCGTACACCTCTCGGCCGGCAAAGCTCAACTGTAGTGTGACTTTTTCGGCTTTGAAATCGACTCCATTCAAGTCGGTCCTCCACAGACGTCCACTGCAATTAACGCTTGGATAAGAGTTGAGTCGATGCAACCTGGTAGTCCTCGTCGTTTGTCATCACCGAACAAGTTGGTCTGGTGGCTTGGTGCGAGAGGCTGATGATTTGACTCCACACATCAAAAACGTCACTCGCAAGAACAGAATGTCATCTCTCTCGCTTTTTCGCGCGCTTTTCGCCAATGGACACGTTAGTCGCCCGAGTCATGCCAGCGATGAACCTAGCTAAATCTTCGAAGCGTTTTCAAGCCACGCACTACTAGTTAAGCGATGGGGGGCTAGCTCAGGAACAGAGATCCCTTACCAGAACAGAGAAAGAGAAGAGAGATGTTAGTAAGTTGGGGGGCTTGAGCATGAATTATTCTTCAACTCAAGTCCCACGACGCCAGCACATCGAAGTTCGTTGAACACTCGGAACTGGTGGTAGTCGTCGTTCGCGGATCGTGTTTGATATCTGTCTTCGTCTACACTTGAGCGTCTTCCGACTCTCTACAAATATAATGCAAGATTTCGCTATCCACACGGAATGCAAAAGGGATTCGAAATGCATGCCCACAAACCTAGAACAACAAGCGGTGGAGTCATGCTGGAAGCAAGCGAACACCTCGATGGTGTTGCTGGTTCTCATCCTCCATGGAAACGGGACCCAGTTCCGTAGAATCGATGTTACGAAGCACGAGTCAAGAAGTTGCTGCTAACCATGCCCATTTATTCCCATAACTTTAGATCCACCCCAATCCTCAGCAACCGATAAACGTTCCTCCAAGAATAAAGAAGATGATTACTCCGCAAACTTCACCATCTCAGGCCAACTATCCCAAAAAGAAAGTCAGTGCTGTGACTGGCTCCCCGAATGTAACCACCAAGCTCGACTTGTCGTCAACGTCCGACCATGACGAAACGGGACGACCCCAGATCCGTCAAGAACATCGAACGTCGTCCATCCGAATGATCATCCCAGACGAGTCCGAGGAAGTTAACTGGATTCTTAACGTGTTTGATCCCAACGTGGCCAACATGAAGGATGTAATCCAGCGCTAATAAGTGTTTAGGCAAAACCATAGACCCAATTCCTGAATAGCGTACTATCAGAAGCGCTAGCGCCAACTACAAGTTCTTCAACGCCCAATCGATGCGATGACGCATATAGACTTGACGCGGCAAAGGTCCAACCAGGGTGCCTCCTCCATGCGGTGCTACCGAGTTTCGATACAACAGGAATTGTCCTGATGACTTTTGTGCGTGTCGCATGCTACTTGCTTCAATCGGCTCACCGTTGGAGTACATGCCTTCGAACAGCAAGTCTCCCTTAGGATCAACCTTCATGCCCAATCCGTTGGGCAATCCATCACACCACTCCCCAAGGTACCAGGTTCCGTCAGGAAAGGTCATACGACCATGACCAGAGATGACACCTTGGTCGAACTCGCCATCGTAGATCTTGCCGTCAGGGTATTCCTTCTTTCCGCGGCCGTGGGGGACGCCCTCCTTGCTCCAATAACCCCAAAACTTAGTTCCATCCACTTCCGTGAGTCGACCCTTGCCTTCTAGCTTGTCTAGCATAAACATTCCATCATAGACACGACCATCCGCGTACTGCATCACACCAAGACCGTGTTTCATGTTGTCGAAGAAACCACCCTGATACACGTCGCCCGTAACGATATCGGTGAGGCGTCCAAAACCACACCAGTCTCCATTGACCCACTGACCCTCATAGATAGCATCAGAATAAACCATCGTGCCCTGACCGTGAGGTTTGATTGTTCTTTTATTGAGAGAGCCTGTGTATAGACCCTTTTGATTTGTATTATCAACCATTTCAATGTTCTGAACCGTGGTCTTAAAGAATTCAGAGCTCCCTGATGTCGCAGAGCATACCGACTTGAGGTCATCCGTACTACGTTCCGTTCCTTCTTCCATTTCTAGTTCAGCCAAGTCTTTGGCGCCAAACATAAATCCCGCAAGGCTGGGTCGATGTTCCCGTTCTCCTTCTCTTGGTTCCTGTTTGGGTTTGAGCGATTCCTGCTTCCCTTCGTCTACTACTGGCGGATGCTTCTTGCCTCTTCGAAGGGCACTCCTGGCACCACGTTTACTGTCTATACTGGCAAGAGGCTGGAGGGGTGGTGGCGAGACCTCGGGTGCCGAAACCCCCATATGCAACGGCCTGGTAGCAGGCTTTCCTTCCGTAAGGGTGTGCACACAGGCGTTAATTTCACACTCCCAATGATCACACTTTCGTTCTTTATAATACGAGTGGCGTATCCGTCTTGGACGACGTGCTTTCATGGCGGAGATGGGAGATAGCAGAGGGTCGTTGGCTCTGTTGGTTTTGTTAGAGGGCTCCATGATGTTGTTGCGTGTAATTTCACGAGGCCTTCACTAACGTGGGATGAAGATGTTCCTTGGTGTTCCAAGCAGTCCTCGCTAAAAAACTCCACTCAACTCAACTCTGATTTCTCCTTCCTTCCTCTTCTGTGGTTGTTTCCTCGGCTGCGACGGGTACTTCCTGGGAGATCGCTAGCTACCGAGTGATAGGAGTCTACCGGTAGAATCAATCAATCAAAGTAGAAAAATAGAGGCTTTCTCGGTTCGTTCTCTTGGGGTCTCGATGAGACTGTGGTAGACCGCGTGCGGGAACGCATGAATTTTAGAGTCCGTCGGTCTCCTTTTCACTCCGTCAAATTGTTTGGCGGCGGGACGACGCAGAAGGTTGGGCCGAACGCACAAAACGCTTTGTGCGCCGAGAAACTTATCTGGTATTTACTTATGGAATGTGAACGCGAAAATGTCTCTCCCTCTAAGTAGAAGGCGAACCCGAGAACACTTGCGGGGAAATTGTGTCCCATCTATAACTAAAAAAATTGACCTTTAGTCCGTCATGGAAGAACAACAATGGAACTGCGATGCTGCACAGAGGAAGATAGGTATTGGTGTACTCTATTCACATACTTGATTACATAGTAAAGCATTTGCGAATTGCGAACAAACAGCGACAATCACTGGTGACGTATCTCAGGGGAAAAGAACTAGAAAGAAGTCCCCTATTTGAACATCTGTAAGTGCGAACAATTCTTGACAATTTAGGGCTTATTATTTACTTGAAGATTTACGTTCAAGGGGGTGTTCGGGCTCTCCAATATTAACAGATCGTTCCTGTTGCATTACAACTGGCCGGGCTCGTAAGTCAGACAAATCTATCAAGCGTGAAAGACGACGATTAAATTACGGGATACACGTGTCCCACTCCTTCTCTGGTTCTTCAGATCCAAGTGGCGCTTTTATCTGGCCTGACCAAGGAACAGTAGAGATCAGTACCGCCAGCATTGCACTAAAGGTGGCTGCAAGATGGTGGCATATATAAATTTCATGGGGCTATATTGAGCGTTCGCTTTCGAACGAATCGAATCACAACGTCGAACTGCAGCCTGCGTTTGTTCCTTTCATCCTCCACAATCCGTTGACGCTATTGACCTTTCCCCACGAGGTTCAAGCTATCCCTGACCACGTCCATTGGAGGCGAGCTAAAAGATTGTTCCCCCATCCATCCACCATCACACCAGACCAGAAACTCGAAACTGGGGAGAGGACGGCATCGAAAATTAACTTGCGAGAGGAATTAAAACAAGAAGTCCAACATCGTTGGAAGCATAATAATCCGTTTCCTTTGATACAAAGTCGCTACCATTGCTCTTTTCCACAATGATCAGGTCTTATTTCAGGAGAAAAGGCTATATCAGAAAGAAGGTGTCAAAGTCTTCCCTCGAGAAAGGAGGAGGCCCGGCACTGTCCGACGAAAGCGATGTCAGTACGTCCGTTGACGCCAAGATCGATGAACTGCAGCTCCAAATAGAAGCGTTGAGGCAGCAGATCATAGACAGCCAAGCAGAGAACGATTTTAAGGATAAGAAGATCGAGTCACTGGAAAAGCAAATCGATCAAAGGGAGAAGATGCTGGGGCGGAATGAGGGACTTGAAGACAAGTTGGCGAACTACCTATTGACCCGCAGCGCCGAGGCATGTTTGTCGGGCCAAACGCAACTTCCTGTATCGAAATCGGTAAATCGAGTCTCACCGTTTCCACTTCAGGCGAGCAGCCGGAGGATTAATGAAGAGATTGCAGTTGCAATTGATGATTCACTGGAATCGGATATCGCATTGCAGATCCAGCATTTCCTTATAACTGAAGGTGGCAAGCTTCGCAACATTGAGTCTCTTCTATCGCGATACGCAGATGTTTGTCTGGAGAAAGGGATCCCTCTTGACCGGCTTGTTGTGTCTGGAATCGTGCTTCATCCTAGGCTGTCATCATTTATCTGGAAGTGGGAATTTGGCAAGGAGTTTCGGGAGAAGGAGGTCCCGCACAGCGTCTTCCACGAAAAGAGGCAGAACACTGAGGAGCCATTTGGGCTCTTGATGGAAGGAAAGGCTGCAGAATATCGACTGAAACGAAGTGACAAGGAGGGTCCCCCGGGCTGCAAGTGGTTCTATGCTGACAACTATAGTGACTACTTTGCCCTGCCCATTTATCACAATGGCGAGTTCAAGGGTGCTGTTGCTTGGAGCACCAAGTCAGCCGGTGAGTTCCCCGATGAGCATGTCGGGGTCTTCAGGAAGTCTATGGATGCATTTTCTACTGTTCTTCGCTGCCATACAAATGACCTTGTCGTAAGCGCATTGATGGACAGTCTTGAAGATGAGATCGAAATTCGTACGATGGAACTCGCTGCTGCAAACAAGTCGTTGGCAAAGGCAAACGCGAAGATAGTGCAGCAGGCAGAGAGTCAGTTGCGAAACTTCGCGATGATGTCACACGAGATTCGCACTCCATTGAACTGCATCATTGGAGTGTCCAACCTGCTTTTGAGCTCGGATCTAGATCCTGCGGTTGTAGAGAGCATCCAGATGATCACCAATAGTGGTGACCTTCTTTTGGCAGTTGTCGATGATGTCCTCGACTATAGCAAGCTCGCATCAGGAAAGGTGGATACCAGAATAGAAGCTGTGCAACTTGAGCAGACTATTGGCGCAGTGGTTGCGGGCGTGGGTGTTCGGGCCCAGTCTAATGGGGTGGAACTGAAAACGAATTTCTCGAAGGACCTACCTCAACAGGTGGAAACTGACGGTCGGCGATTACAACAGATTCTCTACAACTTGCTGGGAAACGCCATCAAGTTTGGTCTAGAAGGTAAAACGGTTGAGTTTGACGTGGGAGTTGTCAAGAGAGCGGACAATTCTTCCTCTCCTGATGATCTCATCATCTTTACTATCCAGGACTATGGGAAGGGTATCCACTCCTCCGAAATCCATAAGATTTTTCAGCCTTTCCAACAGGCGGCCACCAACGAACCTGCCCACGGTGGCACTGGGCTGGGGCTGGCGATTACCAAGCAGCTTGTTCGCGTGCTTGGTGGATCCATCAAAGTGGAGAGTGAGTTCGGCTCTTGGTGTAAGTTCACTGTCTTACTACCACAGAATCCGGAACGCCCCATTGCTGCTGCTTTCCACGACGAAACGGCTGTTGATACGGAGGAACCACTAGGACAAGAGTACTCCAGAAAGCCCTCTGATGGTAGTGAACTCGAAATGTCGCGCTATAGTCATCATGGATCGAATTGCAGCAGCTATTCGCAGGACGAATTTTCGGACTCGGACGATGACGGATCCATTACCTCCAGTACATCGTCATTCTCGAGTATGCAGCAAGAGGGTCATCGCAGACAGAACTCTAATATCAGCTTTCCGTCTTTCCCTGTTCATTTCCGGGGCCACAATGGGGAAGTGAAACCACAGTGTGGTGGTGTCGAAACGAGCGCTGACCCGACGAAAGAAGACCCTATATTCACTCTGGAGCAGGCTCAGCAATTTTTTTCGCAAGCACGACTTGCACCGGTACCTAAGGTCACTGTCGATTCAACTGTGCCGCTTGCAGATGCTTCCAACACGAGCCCTTCACCGCAGCCTGCCAAAGGTTCTGCCCCCGAATCAAAAGCAACTTTGAAAATAGAAGCTCCGTCTCCCCCGTCGAACGACGACGCTCCTGCTGAAAAACCTTATGTCGTACTGACCGCTCCACCCGCGGCTACTCCGCCGGAGGGCGAACCAGTCGATTTTGCGACTCTCAAGATACTGGTGGCCGAGGACAACAAGATCAACCAAAAAGTGCTCCACCGTACGCTGTTAAGGCTGGGTCTAACCGACATTGACATTGTGGACAATGGCCAGCAAGCGGTGGATGCCCATGAAAAGAAACATTACGATATTATATTAATGGACTTGCAGATGCCGGTCTTGGATGGTCTCGAAGCGACCACAATCATTTCTTCGCGGCGCAAGGAACGCAATCAAATGTATCCCAAGATTGCTTTCTTGACTGCGCACGCACTGAAAGACTACCAAGACAAAGCAGCAGTAGCTGGTGGCGACGGATTCATTAGTAAGCCGTTCAAGATTGAGATCATCAAGGAGCTTATCATCCGATTCATGTCAGGCTAATGATCTCATTCGTGAATAATTCAAGGGCGGCAAAGTACTTAACTTGTAAAAAGCTTTTTGGAATTTTGAATCACCAGCACGATCATCCCGTCTTACTGTCTCACTCGTGTGATCTTGTAGAAAAAGTAAGCAAGTGGAAGGCTCCAATGTCGTATTCTGTTGCTGGAGTCACTACTCTAGCAAGTGAGTATAGAACTGCGCTACTGTATAATGCTGCTACTTCCACGCTATGCTACTCGAGTCGAAAGGTTTGGGAGACTCTCGTAGCAGATGGCACCAGGTATGCTCCGACCAACAACGAATAGATCGATTATCTCGCTCGTCAAGGTAGTTGCTAACTGGATGGTGCGTACTATTCGCTGCTTTAACTATACTCTCTAGCAGCTAGAGTATCCCAAGTAGCCACTGCAGTTGCGATTGTTTGTCAACGATTTGATTTTTGACTATGACTCCATTCGACGACGAATCATCGAATGAATGAGAAGAAGAATAGTTCTCTCATCGACTCGACTCGTCCGACTTTTTGGATTTTTTGGCGCGCAAAAATCACGCTTCGTCTCGGCGTTTCACCCGCCAAAAAATGACACGTAGGAATCAGTACGAGTTCTACGGGATCGGTGAAGGGTTCGGCACAGCGTCGGCAGCAAAAAGCGGGAAGCGAAACAATGACATTGCTCTCATCCATCACACGGTATCTTTGCTAGTTACCAAGCTCGTGAATAGTTTGCTGGACTGTCTTCTTCTTTCTCCTTCTCCATCCAAAGCGCTAGTGCTGCAGTCAGTCATCCACTACAAGCAAGTCGTCGTCTTCTTCATCCTTGGAGCAAGAGATAGAAACCATGAAGACGTCGCCGTCTCGACTCCAAACAAAAAACAAGAAAACTAAGAACCGTTCTGGCAAGGGTTCGTCGTCGGTCACCAAGAAGAAGAACAACAAGCGTCCACCTCCGGTGGCGGCAACCACGGACATTGAAGCAATACTGTCCGAATGTCAAAACGCCTTGAAAGGGGAATTGTCCGTTGCAGCTACTACTACACCCACGACACCCAAACTTTGCGAAGAAGTTGAAAGCAGCAACCAGAATGCCCCCGACGAGGCCAGGTTGGTGAGATCCCCAAGAAAAAAGATTCGGCAGAATGCGTCGAGTCCCAAGGTCATTTTGCACTCTCGTGTGGCAAAATACTTTGACAAGGAGCTATACTTTGGCGATATTGTTGGCCGCAATGACGACAGTGGCTGGTACGAAGTCTCGTATGACGATGGAGATGCTGAAGAGTGGGATTTTGCCGAAGCAGAACAAGGCATGCAGCTGTGTCACAAGAATGCTTCGAACACGGAATCTAACTTGTGGGAGATTTATCATATCGACGCCAAACACCTCAAGAAAGATTGGGCTGCAACAGCGTCCACGAAGAAGAAGGGCTTTTTGCTGCCCACGGCCATGGTCCAGCATTGCCCGACTGTTGCCAAATTTTTCTTGTTTCTCTTGGAGAGGCAACGAGCTTGGTTACGTCGCAAGCATCACAACAAGGAACACCCCGAGCTTTGGACGAATGATCCCGTCTTTCGAAACTATTACTTTTGCAACGTCTATCGACAGCTAGACCGTGGGACAGCCTATTTTCGGGCCCATGTCCTCAAACTCTGGGCGGAGCATGTCAAAGAAGGTGATACTGTTGTTTCTCGACCAAAGTGGTTGGTTCAAGTGCTCTGGGCTTCGTATTGCTACCGTCTCATCAATAAGATTGAATCCTTTCAATCGGATCCGGATTGCACGGATCCAAACCCCACCACCAACATGGGTGGCATTCCTTCCATGGACCAGTGGCCTCAGTTTCGAAAACTAGTTCAGCAGGCCAAAGAGGAAAACAAGGTGGTCTTCACCAATGCTCATCAAACGTGTGGTTTTGATCGCTACATCGAGCAGCTCGATCAGGTCCACAAGGAACCACAAAAACTAGAGGCTGTGGCAGCCAAATCTTGCCAAGGCTTGGAAGCCTGTTTTCGAGCCATTCGGTCGGAATTGCCAGGATGTGGACAGTTCATGGCTTGGCAGATTCTCTGCGATTTGACAGAAGCAAACTGCCTTCCTAAGGAACTGCCTGACGCTGACTTTTGCGTGTTGGGGAATGGAGCGGAAGGTATGTACGAGAAGGAGACTTGCTTGCTTCGCCTTGCCAGAGCACCAGGCTTTGTTCTAACATATTTTACTTCTTGTTTTCAGCCGGCATTCAAGAAATCTTCTTCCCCGGTGTCGCCAAGCCGTCTTTAAACAAAAAGGAGTATCTAGCTTTTACCAAGATGCTCGTGGAGCATCAAGGAGACGTCTACAGTCGCCTCAAACCTGAGGGGTTTTCCATCCACTTTCCGTACTGGCAAGGTCAGCTGTTGACTACCAAAGAGATTGAGCACGCATTGTGCGAATTCTCCAAATATCAGCGCATCGAACGAGCTTTGAAAGATAAGGCTAGAACGGGACAGCGCTTGCGCAAGTCCCGTGCTCAGTTGGATCAAAAGCATGCGACCCATCACAAGTGCGGTGCATGTGCCGCGGCAACCAGTCAAGTTCTGGTGCTTTGCGACACTTGTAACCTTGGATATTGCTCCAAGTGCGATGCAACCAAACGCAATGCCGATGAATGGGTCTGCAAGCGGTGTGATGCATTGAACAACCATTCGTGGAAGTGAAAAAGCAGGGGTGACAATTGAAACCATAAGTCCGGAACGGGCCAGGCAATCAATTGCAACAGAACACAAGAGAAGCAAGTAATACCCCAATCTCACTGGGCTTCAAGATCTTCTGAGTCGTAAAGCTCAAACTGGATCCGCCGCTGGAGTTCCGGATGCGTCCAGTTGTAGGTGCGAAAGATAGGCTTGCCATTATTTGAATACTTTTCTCGCGTCCACGTGCTGTTTACCGAATACAACCGAGCCACCCCCTGAGCGTTTCCCAGCAGAGCTGCCCACACTACAAACGTTGATCGCACCGTTCCTACTAGTTCTTTCGTTCGACGCATGGCGCAAAAGTCGTGCATAGCGGCTGGAGGCGAAGAGTCGTCGTCTTTGATCGTTAGCCACTGCGGTTGGAAGCCATGTTGGTTGAGTTTGTCATAGTATTCCTTCGAAGCCTTGCGCCCAGGAAATCGAGTAGCAATGGCGACTCCTTTGGCTGTGGAGTTCGCAAAGACTTCTGATGAAACCTTGTGCGCGCTCAATTCTTCCAGTCCAGTCTTTTTGCCTTTCCTCAGTTCGCCTAGAAAGTTTCGAAAGTGCTGTAGTAGGATGGTGACAAACTTGTTAGCAACAACCTACTACATGGCACCCGCCCACCAAACACCTATCAAAAATGACCTCCCTGTTACTTACAAAAACTGCCACTTCTGGATCCGGAAGGTCGGCCACGTTGCAGCATGCCTCCTCATCAAACTCGAAAAAGCCACGAAAGTCGTCATAGAACTTGTCCATCATATCTCGATTCACCATGGAGCCAGTGCGGACAAATGGGATTGAAAGCCCATGGACTTCTTGGGACAAGGAGAGGTCGGCTACATCATCTGTTGTTGTATTTCTTTCTGCGCGTCGTGTCTGCAGCAAATCCACCAACGCTTCCACAGACGCTTGCGTCGCAGTGAAGGTGCTACCGCCGTTCAAAATGAGTGCCTGCGCACGTTGGTCGTCGCCCAGAATGGTACTTTGAATGCCTTCCAACACCTTTTGGGACGGAAGGGACGTAGTAGGTTGAGGACCATGAAAGTTCAGGGACCGTAGATTCGGGAAACACTTCTTGAGCTGGCGTTGCGTCCGCAAATACTTCTCATCGTTCGATTCACGCCGCAGCACTAGGTGGGAGGCGATGCCATGATCTTGCCATAACAACGTTTGAAGGACCCTTCCGTGAGCAATATGGTGCAAATGATTGCCAAACTCTCCAGTCAAGTCCACCACTATGGAAATGCTCTGGTTGGAAGCCTTCATCTCGGATTCATCCCAAGCACCGTAATAGTGGTGTGGAACAGTAGTAGCCTCTTGTTGAAGCATGTTGCTAGTAGTACTCTTGGCTAAAACCCTCGAAGAAGAGTGCACGCCCTGCTGCTGCGGTCGCAAAGCATCATCGATCTGATTCGACTGAACTTCCTGTGCAGTGTTCTTACTCGGGTTATCGAATGGATCAACTGTTGCGCCAAATGTTGTCTTGGACGAGAATTCAAAAAGAACCCTCCACGGAGGATTCACTGCGGAGCTCACAAATAGCAAGAGACCATGGAGCCCCAGGCCAAAGAATATACAAGCCTTGGCTATTTGAGGCAGCTTCATCGTCGTCTCCCGAATCAACTTTTGAAGTACCCAGATGGCTGAACGTTGATGAAGTATTTGACGGTACGCTCTGATGGAACTTTCGGCTGATGCTCTACTTTTCAGGATGAGGAAAGGTGTGCTTTGGTTTGCTAGCGTAGGAAGCAGAGAGGCTGCCTTCGTTTTTTATTTGCAAAGTTCGCGAAAGAGATACATCTACCAGTGGAAACGTCGCTTCGCTTCTCTTGTGATCTCGGTCCACTCGGGGACAACAAAATTGTTCTCAGATATTGGCATGGCACTATTGCCCGAATCCCCAGTATCTGACTTTATTAAGGGTTGCCAACAACACACAAATGTGCCCTAGGAGAATATATGCTGTGACATCTATCGTAATTCGTGACACACGGGATTGCTTATTGCCATCCACAAGACTACCGGCGGTATTACAATTATGCAAGGCGAAAAGGTGCGTACAATGATGTGACCGATCTACCGGTATGGGAATTACCGGTAGTGTCACACGGGATTACTAATTATGCCATCACATCATGGCAGGGCGGAAAGGTGCTGCGCTGACGAGACTACGGTATCTTCGCAAGTGGCTCCCGAGCATCTGACCACTTTTTACCAAACACTCTCCCAGTACAGTGATCCTACGATGCCTCAGGGGGGTAGAGAGTCTAACAAGGTAAAATCGGTAGCTGGTGGTGTAATAGTAGTTCATGCCTTGAAGGACTAAAGGTACTACGAGTTCGTAATAGCCGTTGTGATCCTCGTAGGAGGACGACAGATTGCTACCACAACTCGCAAGCCTTCCTCACAGTGCAATAGTACTATTGCAGTAAACGCAGCAAAGAGTGACAGTCTACTAAATTACAAACTACCTCGACCTCCCAAAGTTGTGGTAGTAGCTGCTAGCTAGACTCAGGCTAAAACAATTTCCTCAACATTCCTTGCAATTAGTACCAACAGTTTTGCCTGCTGGGACGACTCCACCCCCAAATACAATACTCACACGTTACGAGTCTTTTCGATATTTCAAGAGATAGCACAAGAGAATCGACCCATCAGGATGCTCTTGGGCAATGTGCATCCCCAGCAGATAGGCCAGGGCGGGAATATTCAAAGTGGTCTCGTCGTCATCAGTGGACATGTGTTCTCCTTGCAATTCTACCAGATCCATGTGCATAAAGTATTCGTTGACATGGTATTGCCGCAACGAACGATTGAATCGCACCAATCCCTTCTTTTGAACTGGGTCCAGGATTCCATCCCCTGAGAAAAACACTATCACATTCGGCGAAACATCTGAGCACCCCGCGGCCTTTAGCATCTCGACGGCCTTGGCAACGACTTCTTCCTTGGCTGTCCCTGCCTTGGCGGGGCGACTTTCTGAAAACCACACTTCATCAGATGTTTGTTTGGTGTTAGTAGCGCATCGATGAGGAAAGGTGAGCTTTGGTTAGCTATGAAGCAGGCTGCCTTCATTTTATTTGCGTTTTATTTGCGAAGTTTGGGAAAGAGAGAGAGAGAGAGTGCACGCCTATTTTAGTACTATTTCAGCCACGCCAGTACCTCCAGGTTCTGTGTTCTTGTGTACTTTTGTGTTCTTCGGAGTTTTTGGTCCTTGTGTGGGGTTTCATTCATCGGAGTTTGTACCGTTTGTACGTGCCTTTCGCGAGGTCAAGCTAGTGTTCGACGCGTTGTGCCCAATTCTCGTGGTTTCGCGCCTCTGGTATCCATACTTTCAGCTGTGAGCTGATATTCAGTTCTTTTTCCAACATGCGTGCGTAGGCATGTTGGATTGTTTGTGCAGGTCTACCAGTGGGTCGGGGGTTGGGTGTCCACGCAACGAGTATTTTCCGGGGGTTCCGTGTTTCGGGCATGTTGGCAAGCTTTTCCAGGCACCTGGCTCTCCGCAGTTCCATCGATTGTGCTGTCAGGGTGTTGCATCCGAGTTCTTCCCTGATTTGAGCATTGCTGATGTGTAAATCTTTCACATCATAAATGCTCAGGTTCGGCATGGATGGCAGGAACCGGTGGTGGGTTGCTTCCAATTTCTTCCGGTCTTGGATTTTCAGGGCCCAGCTTTAGCATCCACAAAGAAGGATATTCAGCACCGTTGCTTCATAAGAGATTTAGAGTAAATGCTTGGCTTCGCTCTTGTTCCTTGTTGATCTTGGACAACGAAATTGCTCTCAATTGCCATGGCACTATTGACATTTATTGCTCTCTGGGAATAAATTATGTGAGGGATCTATGGTAATTGGTGACACACGGGGTTACTAATTATGCCATGGGCGGAAAGGTTTCACCCCCCTGCCATAATTGTAAGTATGGTTTTGGGTCACCTGTCAGTCTCAGGTTCGAATATATAGGTTTTTGCATCATAAAACCATGGCTTCCAGAAACCAAATTAAAACATTCAACATGGATTTCGGTAGCTCTCATCACTCCCGAGAAGGAAGCCGAAGTAGGAAACCAGGGCGACTTGCTCCTTCCCCACCGCGTCCCTTCTTGGCTTCTCCCGGTGCTGGTTCAGCACCACATCGTGGTTCCGACGACAACCTGGACGTTCTTGCTCTAAGAGCCGGACATGTGGCCTGTGAACGGGGCATTGAGCTTCATAGGACGTCCAAGCTCTCTCAACAGGGTGATTTGGCGCAACTTAACTGGGAAGATATTTCTCTTGAGGACATGCTTGGAGTTGGAGGTTTTGCCTCGGTTTGCCTGGTAACATGTCCAAAGCTTCGACCAAAGGGTGGACGATCAGGCAAAGGATTCAACGACGGAGCGACAAGCGTTATCTCTTTTGATCCCTCGTGGGGAAGTAGCTACATGTCGATGGACATGGATGAGCCCGAAGAGCTACGCGATTGCTATGCGCTCAAGTGCCTGAGCAACAGAACCATGGCTAATCCCAGACAGTTTGTCACTGGAGCTGCCGATCTGGTCGGGGAAGCTTTCTTGTTGAGCCGCTTGAGCCACCCAAATATTATCCAACTCCATGCGGTTACTGCTGGAACCATTGCTGAAGCCTTTACAAAGAAAGGTGGCTATTTCTTGGTGCTTGAGGCTCTGGAGACTACATTGAGCAGCAAGCTGCAGAAATGGCGAAAAGATCCCCTTGCTTCCATGGACGACTTCCTTTCTCGATCGAGACATGGCTCTCGTCCTTCTGTCGAGGAAAGACTCAGTATCGCCATGAGTATCGCCAAGGGCATGGAGTACCTCCACTCGAAGAACGTGATCTTCCGAGACCTCAAGCCTGATAACGTTGGCTTTGATGAAGATGGAATGGTAAAGCTCTTTGACTTTGGACTTGCAAGAGAAACCCCTCACGATCGTCTCCCAGGTATGGCTGGAAGTATGCTCTACCTATCACCTGAAACGATTCTCGAAAAGTTCAATTGCAAAGCGAGTGACGTCTACTCGTTTGGTATTTTGACGTGGGAGCTCGTTTCGTTGCTTAGACCCTACCCCGAATTCCACCAGCCAAATCAGCTACAAAAGGCTGTAGCGATTGATGGTCATCGACCAGACCCGAGGGTAGTCACTCATCCGATCAAGGACTTGATTGAGAGCTGTTGGCAGATGAACTACGCCGCCAGGCCCACTTTCACTCAGGTCCTTCGGTGCTTGGAAGAGCTCCGAGACAATGGCAACAAGCCGAGAAGAACCAAATCTGCGCTAACAAGACATTAGAATGTATCATCACTTACGTAACAGTATAGATACCCATAGAACACACAGCGCCGTACTCCTCTTTCAGAAGAATTATCCCTCTCCTAGCTACCGGTATACCCAAAGCTAATGCTATACCGTAAGCACGCCCGTACCGCAGTCGGCGGCATTTTGGCCCCCGGTGAACAAGTCCCGTAGGACACACAAGTATCTGACCACTTGTAACTAGAAACACTCTCCACAGAGCATAGTATTACCAGGTACTAGTACAGTGATACTACGATAAACAAATGCGATACCTCAGGCGGTAGAGAGTCTAAAATCGGTTGCTGGTGATGTTGTCATAGTATGATACTAGCTCATGCCTTGAAGGACTACAGGTACTACGAGTTCGTAATAGCCGTTGTGATCCTCGTAGGAGGAGGAGAGCTGCAGCAGCATTGTACCTGGTAAGACGACAGATTGCTACCACAACTCGCAAGCCTTCCTCCCAGTGCGATAGTACTATTGCAGTAAACGCAGCAAAGAGTGACAGTCTACTAAATTACAAACTACCTCGACCTCCCAAAGTTGTGGTAGTAGCTGCTAGCTAGACTCAGGCTAAAACAATTTCCTCAACATTCTTTGCAATTAGTACCAACAGTTTTGCCCGGGACTCCAGCCCCAAATACAATACTCACACGTTACGAGTCTTTTCGATATTTCAAGAGATAGCGCAAGAGAATCGACCCATCAGGATGCTCTTGGGCAATGTGCATCCCCAGCAGATAGGCCAGGGCGGGAATATTCAAAGTGGTCTCGTCGTCATCAGTGGACATGTGTTCTCCTTGCAATTCTACCAGATCCATGTGCATAAAGTATTCGTTGACATGGTATTGCCGCAACGAACGATTGAATCGCACCAATCCCTTCTTTTGAACTGGGTCCAGGATTCCATCCCCTGAGAAAAACACTATCACATTCGGCGAAACATCTGAGCACCCCGCGGCCTTCAGCATCTCGACGGCCTTGGCAACGACTTCTTCCTCGGCTGTCCCTGCCTTGGCGGGGCGACTTTCTGAAAACCACACTTCGTCAGATGTTCGTTTCGTGTCAAAGTAGCCTCCTCTTCGCAACACATTGATTACACGTTGCGGCACGGCCACCGGCACCCGACCCGGCAAGCGGTCCTTGACCCAGTCAATTTCGTGAGCGAGGCACGGAAATCCTGCGTCTGTGTACTCCATTTTAAATTTGGTGGCCAGGGCCTTGGCCGAAATGCCGACGGGGTCGAATTTAGTGGATTGCATTACTTGCGATTCCAAGCAATCCAAATCTGTGTTGACGCGAGGCTTTTCATCGTCCTCATTGTCGTCGTCGTCATCGTCAAGATCCAAATCACTACCATCCCCGTCGTCGTCGTCATCATCATCATCTTCGTCCCTGATTGGATCTCGACCATTGATCAATCGACTCAATAGTCGACCACCAATATTCATTCCCATGAGTCGGGCATCAATCAACACTTCTTGCCACAATTGCGCGTAATTCCGTTTGAGCATGTCATAATCAAATATACGACCATGCCAGTACGGAATAGAATGCAAATCCATCCCAAACAATGCCGGAACATGCGACCCAATACGCGGATCATGTCCCCACGTTGTCACGTATCGCCCATTAATGTACACTTTTCCAGCCTCATCGGGATCTAACAAGAGTGTGTGACCCGACGGTATCGCCGTTGCCATGGCCGGTGGTGCATGATTCAAACTCAAAAAGGTTTCTTGAATCTTTTTGGCAATGTAATGAGGTTCGGGTACTTCTTCTGGTTTGGTACGAAGATTACCTTCCATGGTCAAATGGATGCGTGTGACTGCATATTGCCGTTCTTCGGCTTGGACGGTATCATGATCCGTGACAGTCACACAGAGCGACTTGACAAAAGGGTCGGTACTGTTGGGGTCATCGGATCCATTTCTCGACGGCAATCGCGGGACGGTTCCATCGCTCAAGGTACTATCCATCAAGTCAAATTTGTATTTCTTGCCGCGAACACTATAAATTTCCAATACATACTTGGCGTTTGGATCATATAAACTCGCCAAGGCTCCATACTTGACATCGTCGTCGACACTTCCTCCAAAACTCAGCATGGATAGTTCTTCCGCTTGCACTGCTACCTTTTTGCCCGTTGCCGGTAGGGACCGATATTCCACTAGCACTTTATAGAGTACACATTTGGGAGTATCCTCGTCCTTTTCAGTGCCATTCAATTCTTCCAGGGTCATTAACGCCGTAGTAGCATACAAGAGACTGACGCGTCCCAAAATACTCTTTTGTTGTTGTGCCCAGTCTGCGACATAGCCAAGTTCTTCGTCTCGTGTCAAATCCGCTTTGAGTCCAGCTTTCAAATAAATCAAGGCCGTTCGATGATATTGATGTTTGAATCCAGCCTTGGTCAAACTCGGAGGCAAATGTTTGGGCCCTCCTCCCGCACCTTCATGAGGTTCCCAGGCGTAGGCGGAAGTTCCCAAATCTCGAAAACTCCAATGATGGGGAGCATGAATGGCGCGAGCATAATTGACACAACTTAGGAGAGTGTGTTGAAGGATTTGCTTGACGCCATCCAAGACTCCATCTTCCAAGGGCATGGTCATGTGGGCCATGCTGCTGAGCGAGAGAGGCACAGCCTCGGTAAATCCTCGATTCGACATTTTTGTGTCAGTAATAATCAGAATTGAAGAATGGTGATGTTGTTAATGGCGAATCGAGTTTAACCCCACGACACAGCAGAATAATGCGTCTAGAAGAAGAAGAAGAGAAAATACAAGGTCTCTGGCCTGCCGTTGGATTTGGTGGATGATATGTTCAGAGGATGCCGATCGATGACGCACTTGAGGAATGAACTGATAGCCGAGCTTTTATCGCCTCTCTGCTTTCTTGCCTCCAACAAAATGGTCTTGAGATGGAAGAACACTGGATTTCTTGGATGAAAGATGAGGATGAGGATGCGGAACGTATGGCATCAAGGGTGGGTCTGATCGAAGTTGAGAGAGAGAGAGTTGAAAGTCTTTTGGGAAGGAGAACAACAATGGATACCAACCGTGGGAAGCCCGGCCCGGCCAACTGCGGGCGCAAAAGTCGAAAACCGACCAGAGGTATGGTGGTATGCCATTATTGTACCTAAACAAATACGTTGATCTACTGGACGGAAAGGTGCGCGTACAGCCGTAAAATTAGCCAATCAAATCGCGCCGTTGTTTCGCGGCATTGCTTTCGTTTCCCGCCATGTTCCTCGTCGCGGTTTTCTCAACGGGTCGCAAGATCTTGTTCTCTCGAGTCCCACCGTCGACCACTCTTTGCTGTTCCTATCGACAGTAGCAAGAGGAAAGACAGTTTTGACTCCCACCGACTCTTTTGCTCTCCTGGTTGCTCTATTGTGACCTTTCTCAAGTGACCCTTTCGTGTGCTTGATTCTTACCTTGGCATTTCCGCAGTTACGAAATCTTCTTGTTGTTGTTATTGGATCCTGATCCTGTTCTCATTGTAACCATGACGTTTCGTATCCCGTTCCTTGCCGCGCTATTGTTGTTGGCAACTCCAGCCAAGGCCGAATTCATGGCCAATATATCGAGTTACATTAACGTTCAAATCCCTGCCAATCTTCACGTTCATAATGTGAGTGGTGGTATGGAACACGTCCGAGCTCATTTTGGTGCTCACTGGGATTTGTGGCACCAAGACGGTCACATGGCGTTAGTGACTCGTGACGCCCAAGGGACCTTGTGTGACATGCCCAACGCCAACATCACCAAGACCTTTGGAGAACCTCCCTTTTTTCTCATGGCGGAATTAGGAGGATGTACTCCCGTATCCAAAGCTCGTCGCGCCCAAGCGTTGGGGGCGGCCGGGTTGATTTTGGTGAACAGTCATTGTTTGTGCCATGAGAATTGTACCGATGAAAAGCACTGTGAAGAAAGCTTGCCGTATTTGTGGGATGATGGATCCGGCTCTACCATTGGTATTCCGACCATGATGATTGGCAAAGGCCAGGGTCTACACATGCAAGCTGCTTTGCGCAAACAAGAAACGGTCCTGGTGGAAATGGCCTGGCACATGCCCCAGATGGAACATAATGTTTCGATGGCTCTGTGGTACATGCCCACGCATGAACCTACCGAAGAGTTTTTGGCCAACTTTTCAAGTTTGGCTTTGGTACTCAAAGATCATTTGGAGTTTCATCCATTTCCCTACATCTTGGATGGTACCAAACTCCAATGTCATGATCATGCCGATCATCCTACCAGTGCTTGCTATGAGATGTGCACCAACAAGGGACGTTATTGTTCCGTGACTCATCGTGGCATTAAAGGCAAGGATGTTGTGGTGGAAAGTCTTCGTCGCATGTGTGTGTGGAAACATCACTCGACGGGATTCTGGGAGTATATCAATCACTTTCAGAATCTTTGTCAATCGATGGATTACTTTTCGAACCCCAAGTGTATCAAGGATGTCTTTGAACACATTCCCAATATCAAAGAACATGATATTGAAGAATGCATGAAAGATTCGGGCGATGTCGAAGCGGATGATACCAACTCGTTGTTGGCAGAAGCGGCGGCGTATAGTTCGCATGTGGTGGAAACGCCCACCTTGTTAATCAACTGGTTGCCCATGAAGTGGCCTTTGCATACCAAATCGGTCTTTGAAAGCTTTTGCATGGGATTTGCGACTGGAAAAGCACCTCATGTGTGTTACAAGTGTGGCTCTTGTGGAGATCCTGTAGCCTGTGCATCGAGGTCTCCCATGCACTGCAATCCAGAAGATGGACAAACCCCCGAACCTAGTAAAGGAAGTAGTGGAGGCGGCAAAAAGAAAAAGGGTGGCTTTTGGAAGTTCATGTTGGTGGTCTTTATTCTGACAGGTATCGGTGGATATGTCTATTACAAGAAATACATGGAAGATGGTGGACATGGATTGAGTGGATACTCGCTAGGAGAAGCTCTCATGTCGGATTCGGGCTAAACAACAGTGCCATGGTCCTTCTTTGGCATACATGACTACCTACATTACATATACATCATTATTAGGGAATGTCTTCAACTTCCCAATTATCCAATTCCATGTTAACTTTCTACTACCGTCTTTTATGCTTGTCTCGGTCGAAGAATACCTAATCAAGAATTTGGGCCCAGCATTCAAATTGGCAGACTAGTAGTTATTTTAGTCAAAGCTGGAACTCCTACTAGAGGTGACTATTGGAACTACTATGTGTCGTTTTTGCTCGAGCCACTGTCGTTCGACGACGAAGGGTGCTGATTGCGGTACCACAGCACTTCGTCATACGTCTTTTGTTTCAAAAGTTGCAAATCAATATCCAAGGAATCCAAGAAAGCAGGGCTCAACAACGGCTTGTCAGCCGTCTGCTCCATTTCTTTTCGTCGGACTCCTTTCAGGAACTCGTGCTCCAAGGCTTCTTCGGCCGTGCAGCGACGTTCCGGGTTGAATTTGAGCATTTTCTCCAATAAATCAATAGCATCAGGGTCCGCCGCTGGAAATCGTTCCTTCAGACTCTTTGGTTTTTTGACATTTTCCAAGGTCTTGATGTATTCATTGGCTTTCCCAATAGCAGCAACGTCCTCTTGGGAGGGAGTACCAATCACGCCGAAAATGACACTCAACTGATCCAGCCGTTCGTCTGCCACGCCTGTTTCGCCCGACAAGGGATAACAGGTACCGCCTGGAAAGAGGGGTGTCCGATCTTGGTAGCCAGGTACACTGCCTTCTTGCATGCTCAGTAATTCCGCTAGAATGCAGCCCAGACTCCAAATGTCCACTGCCGATGTGTAGGGTTGAATCAAGATCAGCTCCGGCGCTCTGTACCACCTCGTGACCACGTGCTTTGTCAGTTGTCGGGTGAGTGGTGCTCGTTTCATTTGGTTGAACGAAGGTGGTCGAGTTTCCCGTCCAGCGTCATCCGCGGGCTTGGATGCCTCCTTCGAAGAGGACCTCATAGTGTCTGCATCCACTATCCGAGCAAGTCCAAAGTCGCAAATCTAAGACGGACAACCAGACAACAAGCAAAGTACAGTAAGTCTGCAAGGATTCTGAATAACAGGTTGCTGCACGCTGACATTCATTTTACCTTGAGAGAACAATCCTCGTTCAGTAGAATGTTGGCTGGCTTCAAGTCGCGGTGAATGACCGAGGCGGAATGCAGATACTTTAACCCTGTTAGCATTTGGTACAGAAAGGTTTGGATGTGTTCGGTCGTTAGGTACTGCGGAGACATGATGAGTTTGTACAGGTCCGTGTCCACATCTGCAAATTTACAAAGAGAATGAGTTTGGAACCATGGATCATTCACAGCAGCGTTCCCCACTTTTCCTGAACTTACATTCGAAGACGAGGTACAAATCGTTGAAATCATCCAAGTCGTTGGTTGGTGGCTGAATTACGTCAAGTAAGCCAATGACACAAGAGTGACCTTTCAAGCGCCTTAGGATGTGAATTTCTCGAAATAGCCGGACCGCGTCAACTTCCTGGTCAAAAGGAGATTGGATCCGTTTAATAGCGACTGAGGCATTGTTGTCGTGCAAATCAAAGGCTTGAGCCACTTCTCCATACGAGCCCCGTCCTAGCATGCGAACCAGCTTGTATCGGTCTCCCACCGCCCAGTCCGTAAAGTCATCTATAAGAGACTTGGATGCCTGATGTGGAGCCGTTCGATTTGACGCTGGTTTTGTTGGGGCGGGGGTTACCGCACCATCGGCAAGTAGCTGTTGTTGCTCAAGTTGTGCTGCGTTCCGAACCGGCGCTTCATACGGTAGGGGGGTCGATAGTCCCTCAAAAAGGCTTTCTGAAATTGTTGATTTGAATTCACTGGCAGGTGTTGACGGTGGTGCAGGAGGGACTTCTGGCACGAAAGGGGTGACAGGAGAAGTGGATCCGGCTCTCCCTCTTGAGGACAGGCTTACATCAGAGGGAGACGACGAAACACTTCTTTGTCTTTCAACAGCAGGCACCGGTGTCTTTGGAAGCTTCATATCCTCGTCGTACCAACCTATTTCATCGTCCTGAGACCTACTGTACATTTGTTCATGTTTTCCCGTAAAAAGTACTGGTGTCTCTGGTTCCGTCTCGGGTCTCCCCGGCCTCGGGGTTTTGGCAGGAGTCCCCTTGAATTTCTTGTGCGGTGGACTGTCCGAAAAGGAGGACTCTGCTCGCTGAACCGGCATGGGTCTGGGCGTTAAAGCGGAGGAACCTAATATCCTCGGTGTGGCAGGTGGCGTGTCTGTCTCGATGTCATCGGTCGATCCCGCATTTGGTGGTCCTGCTGCTGCAACGGCAGGCCCATCGCGCTGTTCCATTGCTTTATGTATGCGTTTTCCTCCACTAGCTCAGCCCCTTTCAAGTTGTATCACAATCCTGTGCCGATAAATGCTCAACGAGTGACCCGACTTCGCCACAAGATCCGATCGTGTCGAACGTCGCTCGAGTGCAAATTGCTTCCAACAAATCACGCCAGTGTCCGACGTCACTTCAGTAACAGACCACTCACTACCGATAGAGAACTGGGGGAGTCGATCCTAGTCTAGAGTGCAGTTGCCAAGCAGTCGGGGGCGTTCGAAGTAGAAAGATTGTATCGGTTTTGGTGTTTCCGTTGCGCCTAACTCATGCGGGTATCCAGATTTCAAAGAAAAAAGATCTCGAAGATTTGGTGGAACTCGAGAGGCTGCAACCCAACAAAAGCTCTTGGCCGATCTTGGCGATGACGCCCTCTCCTTCACCATCCGCGAAGATCTTCGTGCTTCGCCCATTTATTGGGCGCTATTACCTTCTCTGAGTTCCGACGGATAACGACAGACCTTTTCTGTACCAATGTGTACAGCCGTAGAGTGCCCTAGAGTCTCTACCTGGTACGAGAATACAGAACTCACCACTGACCGTGATGCGCCGGCGAACCCACATTTCTCTCTATGCGTCATACAGGGTACAAATGACGTCACATTCGTAGGAAAACTTAACGCCTGTTTACTCGTAACATTTTAGCGATCATCAAGTCGCCGCTAAAAAACAGAAAATTCTCCCTCCGACCGCCAAACTGCGATGATCCCAATGGTTGACTAGCCACGACGGCAACAATAGCTGTTCATTGCAGTCTCATCGAACGACGGAACCATGAGGACGCCTTTCCTCAGAAAGGTTTCCAAGAAAGCATCATCGCATTATCATTGTGTTGAAAAACAGGAGCGGGAAGATGTCATTTTGAGAGAATCCTACTACAATGCGCGTGGTGGAAGTGGATACCCCAAGGTCGAGGAAGATTCCAAGATTCTCTCTCGTCGTGCCGAAGATAACGCAAGAAAAAGTTTTCTTTTCCCAAAAGCCGGTCGATTTCTTAGTACATCAACACGACGCAGTGCTGATGAAAAGGAATTCCCCAGAGATGGTGCTCCCCCCGGACCTACATTTGTTGATGTGTTGGAGTCAAGCCTTGACCGTCCTAGCACGAGCGTAGATCGTCACGCAGACCAAGAAGGATCACGACGCGTGTGTGCTCGTGCGCTAAGCAAGACTGAGGGTTCTGTTGAACGAAGGACTGCAGTAGGAGAGCGTCGCGATGACCCACCAGATACAATGTCCGTGACATCAATCTTCTACGATGAAAGCTTCGTTGGCGATCATTCCAGGCAAGGTGCACTCACCGATGATGACGATGTAGACACATTATACTCAGCAGAATACCAGCAGTATCAGAATCCTCGTACGTCCCAAACCTTGCAAGAAATGGATGCTATTTTCCCAGACACACCGTCGTTGTGGACGGGTGTTAAATCCCAGGCGGACGAAAACCAGCCTGTTTCCGCGTCGCAATCCTTCGGCCTAGAGACAGGGCTTCTTTCTTTTGGCACTGAGGTTCTTGACGAGCTAGTAAGTACACAATCGGAGGAAGGGACGGAGATTTTCCAGGATAACCTGTGGGCATCAGGTGACGATGATGAGTTGAGTCAAAGTCACACTTACAATGACGAAAGCACTCTCGAAACAACACCGACTATGGAGCAAGAACTCGCGCACCAGAAGAATCCTTTTGACATGAGTCATGATGAAGAAGACGACGACACTGGCGCTGTCTTTATGGATGACATTTTTCCACAGGATCCTTTGTGGACAGAAGGCCCGGACTCTAAAGGAGGAGCGCACGAGTGCAAAGCCAACGAGAAAACACACAAAGGAACGACTGTAGAGACTCAAGCTGTGCAAAGTACCACCAAGAGCTCGTCCGAGTGTGTCATGTTTGTCCAGGCCGTCTTCCCAGCAGATCCATTTTGGTCCGAGTCGCCATGCGCTGATGGCTCTGGTACTAACGGCTGCGACATGGACAAGGCCGCCACTAAAAAGGAGGAAAAGCATCCTGAGTTTGTCTCAGCTGCCGTTTTCAAGACCAAAGTGGGAAGTGACACGACGAACGAAATTTTTCCTATGGATTTGTTGCCGTCGTCTGAGCCCTGTCAAGTTGCCCCAGCCTCTACCGACATCGATTTGATTCAATTTGATTGCAACGTTGAAAATACTTCAAGCTGTAATCGCCACCCATTGAAGCCATCAACTAGCGACGAGGACGAAAGCCTGTACACGACGGAAAGCAATACTGTGGACGAAGCTACAATTTCTCGGGATGACGCGGTCAACGAGACTGCTCCCATAGTTGAAACAAAGGCTGATAACTGCAACGTGAAATTGGTCCCTGGTTGTGTAAATTTGCACTCGGTACCTTCTTCTGGCTCTGCATCGGCAAAATCCACCAATCATGTGTCTGCCGCCGATGAATCGTCATCGACGGCGTCGGCAAACGCCAAATGCCCACATTGTATGGCACTAGAAGAAGAACTCATGGTCCTTCGAGCTCAACACAAGACGGATCTCTTGGAGCGCGATCTTCAAGATGAAGACCTCTTTCGCAACATGGAAATGATGAAAGAGTACATTGAGCTTCTGGATTCCGAATCCAGTTTGTACTCAAATGAATATGAATCGTTTTCAGATGACTATGAAGAAACTCAGCAGACCACCACTCGGAACAAAACAGAGCTTGAAGCGAAGCTTCGTATTTTTGACGAAGAGCTGGAGTGTCGAGCAAACAGCTTCAAAGCCATCGAAATGGAAGCTCGATTGAAGGATCTGGAAGCAGAAAACGCTAGATGGAAGGCGGTGCTTGGCAAGGGCGAAGTTCAGATGGGCAAGGAAAACCAGGATCTAAAACATCGAGTAGAAGAATTGGAAGAAGAACGTTCCTTGCTTCTCACCAAGATCCAGTCGCAAGAGGCTGCTGTTGCCCTGATGGCGCAAGAGGAAGAGAGTTTGAGGCAACAATTGCAAAAGTTGGAGATTGAATTACAACGCGTGGTCTCCAAGAGCGTCTCTGAGCACAGTGATGACAACGAGAAGGCTTCAGAAAGTAGTACGACCGAAACGTGCAGGTCGGAAAAGGTCGAAGAGCCTACTTGTAAGATCTCAAATGATGCTCAAAAGGATTTGATCCAAAAGCTAAGAGATGAGCTTGGCCAGAGCAATGATCTTTGTCTATCACAGGAAGAAACAATTGCAAAACTTGTAGAGCAAGTGCAGCAATCTTTGTCAATGGGCGAAAATGTGAAATTTCAAGCTGCTGCCGAGGTCGCCAACGTGGGCGACGTTCGAGATACCGATCAAGAATTGCAAGCCAAGATCCGAGCTTTGGAGATTGAAAGGAATCGCCTACGAACCAAATGTATCGCCCAAGGTCGTACTATTTCCAAGATGCAGAATGCGTCTGGATCTTTTCTAATGCCTCCTATTCACGAAGATCGGCAGTTTTCTTCCATCATCGCACCGGCGAGCGAAGAGAGTGCCGACGAAAGCGATCATGCTATTTTTGAGGAAACAGAGGAGGACGTACAAGTTCTCAAACAAAGCGTGTCAGAGAAGAAGAAAAAGGCGGTTACAAGCCTTCGAGAATGCAGGAAGACTAGCGCCGAAGCCGCTCGTTCGAAAGAAGAGCGGGACGAACGCGATGCTCGCTTGCGGTACCTGGAAGATATCATCAGGAGCATGACAGACAGTGATAGCGATGGGTCAAGTGGTCGCGATGCACCTGATGGCGACGGTGCTGCTGTTATGGATGCTCCGTCCAGCGAAACCGTTAGTGATGATGACGACGACGCCCACGCAAGTCGAGCGGCTCGTTGGAAGGAGAAGATTCGCCGTCCAATTCAAGAGTTTACAGCAACAATCATGTTTGCTGGCAAGTCAAAGGATGACGAAGAGGTGGTACGCGGTGATGGAATCTTGTGCTAGAGAGATTATTCAGTTACGTCAAAAGTCTTTCCCGAGTGTGCAGCACAATACAAGCCATAGCCACTCTCGTGATTCAGAAACATCAGTAAAAATTTATAAGCACACTTTAGTCATCGCAAAGATCTGATGTATACTGCTACTAGGCTAGCGTATAGCAGTCGCAAAGATCTGATGTATGCTCTTACTAGGCTGGCGCTGATGACGAAAGTTGTCGTTCTGCCGCTCGCGAGCTGTCTTCTCTGCTTTTACCTATTACTGTTATTGCTACTATATAGTTATAGTCAAAGCAGCGAAGATCCGCACTATCCAGTTAGCAACTACCGTGACGATCAAAGAGGATCGATCCCCTAGCTAGACTGAATGCTTTCCTCCGCATTTCGCGAGTAGTTCTTTGGTAGCTAACGTAAGTCGAGGTAGTCATGACCCAGCGACGCGGTAGACGCACAGACCAGCGCCGCGCCGACCTATCGTGAGATAATCTCAACGATGGGGTGCGATGATGGCGGCGTCTCCACTCTGTGGTTGTGACTGATAGACACAATCTTTTCCCTCTCCATTGAATCTCATCGTCAACTACACTAGCTCTAGCTGAAGCCGTGAAGACTACGCTCAATCATGTCCAGAAGACGACAGGTCCTTTTGACGACCCCGCGGGGTAAAACAGCTACAGTGAATTTTTCACCATCCTCCGTCGCAAACGCCGACGCGATATTGGAGTCGCTGTGCACGGCCGCTCGGGACCGAGAGAATGGCAACCACAAGAACAAGCGTTCTGTGGAAGATAATTCTCCTACTCGCAAGAAACAAAAGCGTTGTCACTGTCCTCTTCAAGTGTGGCATCAGGGTCGTCATGTCAGCGTTGACACTCTGCGGCAAATGTTGTTGAGCGAGGACGCTGACTACTTTGCGGCATCGCCCATTCACTTGTCACTACGGGTTCCGATCGTCGGTGGTATTGATCGTCAAAATCGAGTTGGAAGTAAATTTGGAGGAGGCGGTGTGAGTAGTGCGCAGCAGTCGGAACGTGAACGCAAAGAACGCCTCAAACAATTGGCGTTGGAAAGCATTGACTTGGCGAAAGATCCCTATTTGATGCGAAATCACCTTGGAACCTATGAGTGCAAACTTTGTTTGACGCTCCACACCAATGAAGCCAATTACTTGGCGCATACTCAAGGGAAGAAACATCAACAGGGCCTCGCTCGTCGTGCGCACATGGAAAAGCTGCGCGCCGAAAAAGAAGGGACCGCTTTGCCCACAGGACCGACCACTGCAGCGACAGGACCCTCCGTCTCTGCCCCCAAGGTTCGCATTGGACGTCCTGCCTATCAAGTCTTTAAGAGTAGAGACGCCGAAACGCATCAGCGGTGTCTCTCCTTTGAATTGAGCTTTCCTGAAATTGAAGCTGACTTGCAACCGAGGCATCGATTCATGAGTGCCTTTGAACAACGTGTCGAAAGTCCTCCAGATCGTCGATATCAATATTTGCTCTTTGCGGCAGATCCATATGAGACTGTGGCATTTAAGATTCCCAACGAACCGATTGACAAGGAACCGGGGCGATTTGTCACTCACTGGAATGCCGATGAAAAGAAGTTTACCTTGACGCTCTATTTTGTCGAGTCAGACAGTACCAAGAATACAAATTAAATCTTGAAAGAATGCACTACTGAGCTCTCAAAGAGTTATCTATGATTTTTACAACTCTAGGTGTACGAGATGGAAAGAGTTGCATTCCCTTGGTGCTGGAATCGTTGCTGTTGTGTCGAGGAACGATTCATTGATCTCTGTGTACCGTTACTGACATCACTCGCATCGCTCTATTACCCAGCAACAATACTTGCAATCATTTGCATGATCTGGTAGTACCAATAGCATTGCAAGGCTCCCAACGCAAAGTCTAGCCCCTGGAAGAGTCGAAGGAAATACGCCTTGCCTGGCCGATATTTCTCAATCGTACCTGATTCAATCACTGCTTGACAGTCCTTCCACAAGGGAAAACTGTATCGGATCCATCCATAGACCCGATAAAATGAGAAGCTCAAGAAGAACAAGACCTGGCAAATCTGAACCCACTGATCCAAGAAACTCCCCTTGGGGACGGGAATCACTTGGTTCTTGTCCAGAAAGACCAAGAAAATGGAAGAAAACTCCGAACAACCTCCATAAAAGATTGAATAGTATGATACCATTTGATATTCCAGGGAGCAATAGGCAGTCAACAACGCCAGAACATGGTGGATCAAAAAGATCGGATCACGGTGATCTGGAATAGCTAAGGAAATAACAATATCCCAGAGCTGATAGCAGAAAATAACCGAATTGAGATAGTCGGAAGCCTTCACGTATCCAAACAGACGATCCTCGGGCGTTGCATCCTTGGATCCAAGACGCTTGAATTCTGGAGTAAAGTGCCATGTGTAGACTCCAAGCAAACCCATCGTTGTCATGGAAAGAAGCGCAACAACCTTGTACCCGATCAAATCCGGTCGCCGACAATCCCCGTCCGCTACATCTTGGGAGCAAAGCTCTGGGTTGGTGGGAATATCGGGGTTGTAATAATAGATCGAGCCATACAAAACCGACATGATAGTGAAAATACTCTCAATCAGGCGTCGATTCTGGTCGAATCCAGAAGGTATCTTTAGTTCTCCATCCGAGATTGTTGAGTAGGAGGCGGTGGAAGAGCTAGTAGATTCCGTTTTCAGAGATCCTTTGCACATCTTAATCCTTTGTGTTAGTTGCTTCAGTAGTTGTGGATGTGTCAGAATATGATGTCAATGCATGAATGAGGTCGATCTTATGGTGTTCTCAGCGCACCCTTTTCGGCAAACCAGGTTGAAGAATCCATCGAATGTCGTACTGCTTCGAGAACGCGTCCAACGCACTCTTTGTGGTGGTGACGCCCTCCATTTTCGAATTCTCGTGCAGATTCTCGCACGTACTCAACTGCGAATGGCTTGCGCTCGGCTCGAAGTTTTACGCGGCGCGAAAAGGGATGGGGAATGGCGCGCTCGCTCGCAGTGAAAATTCGACTACTTTGATCTTTTGTTTCGGACCGCTGGCCGTTGGAATAGAGCAATATGACCTGCCGTCACAATCAAACATACATGACAATACTGGTTGACAATCACAGTACAATCGTCGCCTACATCCCATTCGGATCGGAACATGAGCAATCCTCCTGCTGATGAAATGCCTCCTATTGGTATCGCCAACGATGGCGCCATTGAGGGTATCCCTCTCCCAGCCGATGCAACTGCCACAGCCGCACCCGACTATGATGCCAACAGAGCGCGGCTTGAAAGGGTATACGGTCTGGCGAAATTCTTCGAGGATGAATACCAGGATCCCGAAACCAGCATCGAGATTGTTCCACCAGATGGCAAGGAAATTCCCTGTGGTGGAGGTCAGACTTCTCGCCTTATTTCTCTTTGTGGAATGGCGGTCAAAAAGATCGACTCCCAGGCCATGGGGAAGTTCTGTCGCATTGCAGGCGTGAGACAATGGACAAGAAAGACCAAGAAGGAAATGTGCGATATCATTGTAAAATTTAAAGAAGACGGATCTGAGTTCACAGCGGGTCCTCGGAAGAGATCGGTCTCGAGAATGAGCACTTCGGCCAAGTTTGCTTCGACGCCTGACTTGTGTGACGAGTTTGAAGACACTATTCGAATTGTGGATCCATCGCTCGGATTCAGTAACTATGGTGGGAAAACTCGGTTTGGTGGAGAAATCGTAACGGTCAAATGCTTTGAAGACAACTCAATGGTCAAGCAGCTAGCCAAAACGGACGGAACCGGCAAAGTCATGGTCGTGGACGGAGGCGGATCTCGAAGGCGCGCCTTGTTAGGCGATCAAGTAGCCTTGGACTGCGTCAATAGTAACTGGGAGGGGTTGGTGATCTATGGGTCGATTCGAGATGTCGACGAAATAGCCAATTTAAACCTCGGTGTCCAAACGTTAGGCCCAAGTCCCATGAAGACGATCAAACGAAACGAAGGGCAAACGGGTATCCCAGTCACTTTCGGTGGAGTCACGTTTCACAATGGAGAGTGCGTCGTTTGTGACAATAATGGAATCGTGGTCAACGAGATGCACATGAGTACATAGACTTGGACGACCTTGAGCTGTTCTCCGTTCTAATCATGATGCCATTGTATTCTCTCGTATCTGACTTCTGTCAGCCAACTATAGCTCTAAAGCCTCAAGCTAGTCGTGCACCTGCAGTCATTTTCCAATGCTTCATGCTACTAGAGGCTAACGCCCGTGTTTTCGGGAGGCCCTCTAATTGATTTATCACTCGATGATCATTGTGTGCTAAGAAAACTTGATCTTTTCGGGAAACCAAAGCGCTCATTCTCCAGGTCTTCTCGGAACATTTCGTTCAACCAGCTATCCATTGTTGGCGTATAATTAGACAATACAGCCGTAATTGCGTCCTTCTCGTGTCCGGTCGGCGCAAAAATATGCTTTGTACCATCCGCTCCCCAGCCAGAGGCTCCAACCTCCTCCCAAGCTCCAATGTTTTCCAGTAGGCGTTTTGAATCTTCTTCGATGGATTCCATGCTTCCAACGAAGTTTACGTGATCCCAATACTTTGGTTCCATTCGATGGCTTTGAAGTTCCCACTGGTCGCTTTTGCAACTCTGTGTAAGATTGACAAAGAGTGTGAGGGTCTTGGCGTGCTTTGCACATTTTCTTTTTATCGGACAGCATTGTTTCTGAACCTCCTCATCGTTCGTGGACATATGCGCAAAGATTTCCAAGAAACGTTCCTTGGGATTCCGAACAAAAATGGCCTTTGTCCAGGTTTTGTTTTTAATAAGCTGCTCCGCGTAATCTGCATCGATTTGATTTAGATAAGTGAGACCGTTGTATTCGGGATCATGGGGAAGACCCTTGGGACCTCCCGTTTCCTTCCAATCCGGCAAGCCTTGCATCCGTCGGAGAGCTTGTTTCCAAATTTCGTCACCTACTCGAGGTATCGTGAAAAATATGAGCTTGTACTTTTCCACAACAATGGGAGCGCCGTCCCACCGTCCTTTAGACCAAATCTTATCGTCACCTTGGATCCAGAAATCCTTGGTAAGATTGACGCCCCTTTCGTAGCCAAAGTCTGGGTTCGCGTAGTCAGCACCATAGAATTCTTCGATCCTTCGCTCCAAGCCCGGAGTGAACCATTCCCATATCTTGTATGTCGATCCCGTTGCGTGCTTTTGATCCGTTGGTTGACTTTTAAATAGTGTACCATTTCCGTGCTTGCCCCATCCTGTCAAACCATATTCCTCCCAGGCTCCGATGCGTTTCATGAGTTCCAGCCCGTCTTTGTCAAGATGTTCAAAATGGCCGATGAAATTGATATACTTCCAATACTTCGCCTCCATTCGTTCCATTTGTGGGGTCCAATGCGGATCCGAACAATTGTGGATTAAATCCAAAAAACCGGAACTAGTCTGAGCGGGCTTGACACAGTCACGCGTTCTACGACAGCACTTGGATCGGACGTGAATTCCAAAATTTCCCAGCGCCTTGTCTAAAAAGGCACTCAAGAACCGAAACTTGGGGTCTCGAACAAAAATAGCACGTGTCCAATCTGGCCGAGTCATAAGATCATTGGCTTCCTCCACAGTATAGTTCCAAAGATATTTCAATCCATTGACATCTGGATTGTGGGGCATCCATACCTTGTGATCTTGCGATTTCCAGTCTGGGTAATGCATCATGCGGCGAAAAAGCTGTTTGAAGGTAGTACAAGCAACCTTGGGGATGGTGAAAAAGATTAATTTGTAGTCTTCAATGACAATGGGAGCCGTATCCCAATCATCGCCCATGCGCCTGTAAATGGAATCAGTAGGCTTAACCAGCAAGGAACGTTTTTTCGCCTTGCCCCTGCCATGTGGTACTTTCTCCGCCACAACACTGCCTTGAACGGTATCATGGTTGCTGGAAAACTTGGAGGCTTCGGCCATTTCCTGGTCGCTTGACAGGGAGCGTTTTTTAGCCTTGTTACCAACCTTCTCTGCCATAGCAATACTTGCTTTACTTGTCAGTGGTGAATCCTGGACGGCATTCTTATTGCTGGTGAGTCTGGGGGCGTCGAGAGTTTCCTGGTCGAGTAATGATAACGTTGAAGATTGTTGTCCTGCATACAGGACACTGCTGAAAAGGGTGGCGACCACTGCTATAACAAGAATGTACCATATTAACAATGGGCGACGTTGTGACGGCGGAATATCAGAGGTTCGGGATGGACGTGGCACCATCAGAGCTTCGTTGGAATTCTTTCTGCCAATTAACCAAGCTGGACAGTGGCACCGTAGCAATCGTAATCGTGGTCGCCCTCTTGCGCTTCTTCTATTCAATCTGGCTGGGTCAAGTCTCAGGAGATACAGAGATGCATTCCACTCTGCTGGGATCCGGTGCGATCGATTATCCCAATGGCGACCTCTCTATCGCGCAATGACCGACCGCAAAGGTCATCGTTGTGCCGCAGCAAAAAGTGAGAAAAATGATACGTGGTGGCGGGTCCCGTTCACACACAGACACACAGACACAGACAGACAGTGACAACGGATGATGATTGATTCCCCCGACTGCAAGGATCTACGTACGTCGCATGGACGCAAAACAAAAAGATCGCCATGTGTTTCTAGTGTATCTTTTTCGATCTGTGCAGCGTCCTTGATCTATCCACCGACGCCCCGCATTTTGTCTGTTGCGAGGAAAATGTGGTTGGGGTTTGGCATCCACCACAGCTACCTATAGTCGTCTACTAGCTAACAGGCTGGTTGATTATGTAAGGAGACCACTGGATCGATCTTTGTCTTTTGCCATGATTTTACGACAACTTGGCTCTCGGCGCCCCACCAGTGTTCACTACCATTTTCGTCGTTGTTTCACAACCGTATGCGATTCTGCCACGAGGCAGTTTCACCAACCAGCTGCTGCTTTGGACGCCTTGGTCACTTGCCTTCCTGGACTGGAGCCCATTTTGTCCTCCGAACTACGATGCATGGGGATTCTCCACCATAGCCTGCCTCATGGTGCCAAGTTGACGCAAGCGTCGATTGCCGATATATTCCGCTCCAACTTGTACCTAGGAAGTGCTTCTACGATCCTCCTTCAGTGCGGCAAAAGTTTCTCTGCCAAAGGCCTCGCCGAACTACGTCGAAAGACGGCGAAACTTGCGTGGGGCGAAGTACTTGCCAACAACAACAATGTGCGTCTACAAGCCAGAGTTACTGCATCCAAGAGCAAATTGTATCATTCAGAAGCGATAGAAAGTCGCGTGATTGCTGGAGTATATGAAGCCCTTGGGTACGATATCCCTGACGATCGCACGACGGTGGAGTATCCCTCATCCATATCGGAGGACGCCCCGATGGTGAAATTGGAAGTGCAAATCGTGAGAGACCACGTCGATATTTGGCTCAATGCCTCCACTACGCCACTTCATCGCCGAGGATATCGCCTGCAAACTGGCAAAGCTCCTCTACGAGAGGATCTTGCCTATTCCATGCTATATGCGGCTGGGTGGATTCCAGCATGGGAAAACAAGACGCGACAAGAGGGATCGTCACTGACTCGAAGCAGCAACGCAATGCTGTTCGACCCGCTATGTGGATCCGGAACCATTGCCATTGAAGGTGCGGCTATGCTTGCGAGTCTCCCTCCGGGCCGACTTCGACCACCACCACTTCAAGGCACTCAATTTCAAAACAATTTGCTTCACGAGGAGTTGCTAGCTGATGCGCAACAATCATCACCGTTCACAAACCTAGGAGCAACAACAGCGTCTCCATCTCCCCTTGTCTTTGCTTCCGATCGCGACGCTGGCGCTGTTTCCGCAACAAGAGCCAATGCCGAACGCGCTGGAGTACTATCCTATATGGATATTCAATGCACTGCCGTATCCGCTCACCCACTCTGGTCTACAGTAGACGAAGGGCACGATATTGCGGATCCATTGGTAATTCCCCAAATGTTGGTGGCCACAAATCCTCCCTTTGGCAAGCGCGTGTCTAAAGCAGCCGCCTCTCCGACGACTATTAATACGAGGGAGAATACGAAGCAACTGCTCCCCCTTTATCAGTCATTGTGGAATCTTACTACAAGTCGGCCGAATACGGATGCGGTTCTGCTTACCCATCGGAAGGACCTGATGAAAATGGCGGGATGGAAAGTCAAGGAATTGTTTCGATCCACGCACGGCGGTCTATCAGTATGGGTTGTCGGAACGCAAGCAAGCGCATTCTCCTCCCCTGCCAACATAGACGAACCGGAACTCGGAACATTCTAGCTTGTATAGCGGACTGTATTTTTTAAAGTGCTAGATTGCAGACTTTTCCTCATATCTTCATCCCAAACTGAGTAGAGGCGTGCTTTCCGATGCATGTTCCGCGGCGGACAGTGCTGGTTCCTGTGGAGGTTGTTGGGTTGCGGAAAGCCTTCGCTTAGCAGCAGTCTTACGAGCAAACCTCTGAAGCTTCTCCGCGGCCCATTTGGTCAGGGTTGCGACAGCCCGATCTCTATCCCTGATATCGATTTCGTCGTATATCCTGGTTTGTAATATTGATTCGAGAACGTCTTCCAAAGTGACAATGCCCATGAAACCACTCTCCACGGGGATGTGTTTATTTGCCAGAAGCGCTCTATTTGCCAAGTCCGGACGAGCACATACAAATGCCATCAAACTACCCCCACTCCGCAAAAGCTTTAGCAAATCTACCAAATTGCTACGCGGCGAAACACAGTCTGGCCGCACTAGCGGCAGCGTGCTTACTTCACGTTCATGATCCCAGTCAATAAGCATGAGTTGACGTGTCATGAGGAACCCAAGTATACAATCTCGATTGGTTTCTTCATCCCTGTCAGGATTATTTCGGTACACTGGTACTCTCGAGTACCCCTTGGCGTAGATTATGGTCACTCCAGCTCTGTCGAGGACGAGGTCATCAGGGATAGCATAGACTTTTTGACGTGGCGTGTAAACATCTGTCGCAACCTTGGTCTTCATTTGCAAGGCTCCGACAACCACATCGACTTCTTGCTTGTCCATTGGAGCTGTCAGTTCTCGTTCCAGTGCCGGGGCTTCCTCGTCTGCAGTGGCATCTCTATCCCCCAGACGCTCATTGACCGCTTCGAGCATTTCATGCTTGAGGGCTCCCCAGTGAGATGTCATTCGTACAGGATATTTTCTCGTCTCATGAGCAGTCATGGGTCGCCCTGAATTCTTTTTGACACGTTGTTCATATTGAATGTTAACCAGAGCTGAGAGCTCGTCTCGGTTGTACTCTTCGACTGGTTCGTCGTGTGGCTCGTTGCCATGAACTAGGTAATCGAGCAACATGCTACATGGTTTGGCGATCGGCCATAAAACAACCAGTAGTATCTTGACAAACGGCACCATATGAGCTGCCAGCATGAGTTGTTGCGGTCCTATAAAGATTGCCGATGGAACAATTTCACCAAACAACAATACAAGTGTCGTCGAGAGGACAATGACTAACCACGTCGGGACCATCTTATCGAGAAAGAGTGGTAGAGCCTCATATGCCGATGCATTGAGAATCAACAAAGTCACCAGCAAAAAATGCCGATCGTGTAAGATGGGAATGATCGTCGCGGCATATTCCCGTTCGGCTTCATCCAGCGAGCTCCGCTCAATGATTCGCAAATTGAAAACATCCAGTGTCATGAGGCCCAGAAAGAGACCAGCCACAACAGCGACGCAAAATATCACCACAATAGTCATCATGATATTGTAAAAGTAAAACCAGTCTTCTTCCTGTTGAGTTTCAAAGTTTTGTTCGAGGAGAAATTCCAAGAGGTCTCGGTGGTGAGTGGCACCGCCGCCGTCGGCAAAGTGGTTCTCTAGTACAGCCAAGCATTCTTCAACTTGAGATAATGGTTGCGACATGATGATAATGTGTTGTTGATTACAACGATATTACCACAGCAAACAAGACAGAAAGGATTATTGTAGATCAGGTCTTGGAATGGCGTCATGGATGGTCGTTCGTAAGTGTAACACCAAACATCATCATGCTGGGCGGTCGGATTTCTCGCTCGTTTTTGTCGCTTTTGCGGAAGAAGCTCTCAGAGAAACGGAAACGGGAGAATAAGGGAAAAGATATCTCCGTATCTTTTGATTGGCTCGACCGAAATCGTCCTCGACGATGATGACGTGAAAATTAAGGACTCATTCGAATACATACGAATGCTCTCGACTCGATGGACCACAAGTCGCCGTCCCAAGGAAAAATAGCTACGATGGGCGAGAGGAATCAAAGATCGGATTCTATGCTACTGTATTGATCTGTCCCTTTCAGAGTCACCACCCGTGCCTCCCTTCAGGTTCCAAGTGGTTGGGGCAAGTAGTACGTTGTTGTTCCTTCCTGATCGCCCGTTCTATTAGACTATACTGCCATGGTCCCCATGTCGACTGTCGGCCTTGAGTATGGAGGTTTTCTTCTTGAGTAGCGGCGTCTTCTCGGAAATCATAGTCTTGACCAACTTGGTCGGCCTTCTTCTGGTTGGAGACACCGAATGCCTTCGCTTAGCAGCTGTCTTGCGAGCAAATCTTTGAAGCTTCAAGGCAGCCCATCGAGTCAGCGTGGCGACGGCGCGATCCCGATCCTTGATATCCCCTTCGTCGTATATCCTGGTTTGCAATATTGATTCGAGAACGTCTTCCAAAGTGACAATGCCCATGAAACCACTCTCGACCGGCAAGGGCATTTCCATCAACAATGCTCGATTCGCGAGATCAGGGCGTGCACAAACAAAGGCCATGAGACTTCCATTGCTACGCAACAGCTTCAAAAGATCTACAAGATTCATTCGAGGTGAAACACAATCTGGTCGGATCATGGGAAGAGTTTTGACTTCTCGTTCATGGTCCCAGTCGATCAACATGAGCTGCCTGGTCATGAGGTAGCCGATAACACACGACCGATTAATGTCACCGTCTCGTCCCTTTATATTTCGATACACAGGGACACGAGAATAACCATTAGCGTAAATATCCGTCATACCCCGTTGATCTAGGACAAGATCATCGGGAATGGCGTAAATTTTTCGGCGAGGAGTATAAACGTCGGCCGCAACTTTGGTCTTCATTTGCAAAGCACCAACCACGACGTCAACTTCTTGCTTTTCCATCGGTGCGTTCAACTCACGCTCCATCGGCGCCCAAGAATCATCGTCTTCGTGGTCCGAATTGTTCGCATTGCGCTCGTTGACCACTTCCAGCATTTCTTTCTTGAGTGCCCCCCAGTGTGTGAGGGGTCGCACTTTCTCGTTGTATTCCACATTGTGGCGGCGAAACGGAAATTTCTTTCCATTTACTTTATACTTGGATGATCCCTCTTGCCGCTCTTCGTACTGAATCTTGACTAGCGCAGACAGTTCCCCTCGGTGATATTCCTCTTGTGTGTGGTCTTCTCCTTCAGGCCCATGAACTAAAAAATCAAGGAGCAAACTGCAGGGCTTCGTGACGGGATACAGTAACACCATGATGACTTTGACCAGAGGCACCATGTGATAGCCCAGTTCCAGTTGTTGCGGACCCATGCAAATTGCTGACGGAATAATTTCCCCAAAGAGCATCACCAATGTCGCCGACAACAAAATCACCACCCAGCCCGGCATGAGTTTGTCGAGAAACAGAGGCAACGTCTCATAGGCCAGCGCGTCTACAATCAGCAGCGTCACCAGAAGCAAATGCCGCTGCTCGACCACCGGATACAAGGCTTCTGCATAACGCTTTTCGTCTTCATCCAGAGAACTTCGAATGATGATTTTCAAATCAAAGGCGTCCAATGTCATGAGACCCAAGAAAAAGCCAGAGCCCATGGCAATCAAGCCGACCGCAAAAATTGCGCCCAGAATATTGGTCCAGTAGAATCGCTCTTCCTCTTGAGAGTTGGCAAAATCGTGGTGGAGTAGAATTTCCACAAGTTCCCGGCGACCGCCTTCCCCCACCAAAGCTTGAAGCACTTGGACATCTTCGTCGGAAAGCATGATTAATACTACGACCTCTCCTCCAAAAGTTAAAAGTGTCCTTTCCAATGACTGTCGTTACTCGCACTCAAATCCACACAAAGCTTATAGCAACACCTTTTGCGCTCTTTAGTTTCAAGTGACAAGGATTATTGTGAGTGCAATGACGCAATGCAAACGGGAAAATTTGTGGAATGTCCCACTATTTGAAATACTTTTGGTGTGCCGTGTCAGTCGTTTGACGTTTCGTGTGGTGATGGATGGAGAGAAAGAGACGACTGTATGTCGTCTCCGCGAGGCGAGTCGGCAACTCTATGTAAAAAATCCATACTGATCCTACGTGAGAGGAGGTGGGGCAACCAAATCGACCCGTTGGAATTGATAAATAATGGCAATATGATACGGGAACAGAAGAAGATGATTAGTGGTCCAGTGACGCCCTACTTCTGATGAGAAGGAAAGATTTGAAAGGTAAAAGAGTGAATGCACCGATTCTGTGCCTACTCTAGCAAGATAAACTACTACCGGTAGTGGCTGTGACATTTGACGGAGTTTGTAACTGGAGGTGCGGACTTCATAAAAGCGAATTGGCGCACTTCTCCCAGCGGAACTAGACTATGATCTCGTTCGAGCAGACATCATGTGGGATAGTTTCGTTCTATGATACATGTAAATGGTCTACAAGAAGAAGGCCATTTTCCAGTTTATCTAGTTCATCTGGCTACATCAATGGACATCGGGCAGGAACGTGCTGCCACTCTAGAACAATTCCATCTCTCCACCATTCCCCACCTCACAAAACACCCTTCTAGTACATGTGCACTGATGCCGTTTTACTTCTCCACAAAGGCTCGTATGGCTCGTCCTTCAACACTTTGCGCAGGAAACGTTCCACATCGGGAATGTAAGACTCGCTGAAATCGGCAGGAGGTGCATTCGCAAGCTCGTGTCCAGCACCACCAATGATAATCGTACGTGACGCCCAGGTGTCCACCAAATGTTGCGTCACTTGAGGTGGAACGTTGGCATCCGCACTCCCCAAAATGAGTAGCGTTGGTACCTTGTGCACATTCTCGCTCACTTCCTCCGATGCAGCGGCCATTTCTTTGAAGCTAACAAAGAAATCCATTTGATTTTTAAGGATTTCTTCCGCCTTGAACGCTGAGTGCCGAACTGGGTACAAGTCTTTCCCACTCGCGAGAGGCGTAGTTCCTTGAATACAATGGTTCAAGTACACCGCTCGGGCATGGGGGTGGGAAACTGGACAGATCGGAATGCAGAACTTGATTGCACCAGAGTCCATTTCATTACACAAGGTAAGGGCAAAAAATCCTCCGCTACTGCTGCCGATAAGACCAAAAGGCTCATTGTAATAGCGTCTCTTCATGTACTTGGCGACCGAGATGAGATCGCTGACGCTCTTGCCCGTCGCGTATGTTGTCTCCGCTCCGTCCCGAAACGTAGCTGTTATTATTGCTATCCCCGTCTGCGCAGCTAATGATTCTGAGATTAACGAATGACTCTCTTTGTCGCCTGTACTGAACATGCCCCCATGGATAAAAAGTGCGGCAGCCCGTATTCGACCCTTGGGCTTCCACACTTTACAGGGAATCTCGTACCCATCTTTGACGCTCTTGACTTTCACTTCTTCAGTGTTGACGTAGTCGCTTGGTTTGCTTGGCTGGTCCCCCATGTCGATGCCTTCGATTGAATTGAATCGCCTTAGAAACAAGGGGGTGATCTTTGGTACCTCTCGATTGATTCGGAAAGCGGAACGAAACGTTGCTTGTGAGATCATCGGCCACTGGCTACGATGTGGGAGTCATAGTCATGCCTTTTGTTCTGATGGCTGCTTCATCGCTCTGATGCGATGCCGACCTTCCCCGCGGACGTCATCGGCACAAAGTCAGAGTCGGATGTGTCAAAGATTTGTCGGCGCGAAATCCGACTGACCCGATCGATCCTCCGGCATCAGATTAGCAGTAATAGAGGACAGTATCATACAATCTCAGTTAGCAACTACCGGTACCTTGACGGCCGAGAAGCATAGGTTTCTTCGCCCGCCAAAACAATCTTCGCCAAAGTCTGCTTCAGCTAATTTAGGAGTAATGCTTCTTCCCTCTCTCCTCTAGCTAGGAGAGGAGCAACCAGCAGCACACGACAAATTGTACGATATTATATTTTCATGCTTCTTGGTGGTTACGGCTAAGTCCCTGCCTCTATATTCTATGTACGATAAGCCGCTGTAGAGGATTACCTGCAGTATTTACTCTTATCGTGTAACAAATCCTCGAGTTCGTAGCAAGAAAAGCGGACGGAGAGCGCTATCTACATCTACTAGACCTCCCACCCCACCCCCACCACCTCTACCGATAGCATAGAGATAGATAGTCGATGCAAGTTGGATCGCCGAAAGAACAAGGTATGCCAGCCTACACATGTTTATATTTATGGATGGAAATACGATCAGAGGGCCGTTGAGTGTGAGTCTCGGATAGAAAAACATTCAAACATGGTAATCCCAATTGAGCCTCTAAGTACCATGGCCAACCGGCGGAAACGTCTAAGTAACAGTGTAATTACATACCCTGAACGGCGTTGTGCATACTGAAAACGGCTCGCCGGAGCGGGCAACGGATATTAACATTTGTCCCAAGGGGACTGGAAAAGGGGCATGCATCCTGCCGTTTCGGTCGTTCCGAAGACGAGTCGCATACCAGGTACCTGGTATATCTCTACTGATAGTTTTTCAATGAACTCCGTATACCGACAAAATGTGATGATTCCACCCAATCAACTCCGGCGACGTATGGCGCACCTACTCGGAAGCCTTGTAGGTCGTCGTACGAGTGCCTATTTACCGCTCCGAGTTCCCTTTTCGCCAATTCGTAACTAACGGCTTATTACTACTCACCTAAACATGCCTTACTCGGAGACAAGAAAACAGTCTTGGATGACGATATTTCATAGAGTGAGAAAAGAGATCGCGTGATTGCGCGGGCTCGATAGAACGATCCCACTTTTTCAAAGAAGCACCAATACTTACATCGCCTCCAAAACCCCAACCTATTGAAAGCGATTGCATTCAAACCTTATATACTCTGTTATTGGGGAATATTTACTCATTTTCAAACCCAGCCATTGTTTGCAAAAGAGTTGCCTCGGCGTTTCCCGTCTTCCGCTAGAGAGTGAGGGATCATTTGCTGGTATTTAGCAATTGCCAACACTTTCGTGATCTGCACCTCGGTTAGTAGGTCGAGGATGAACCAACCAACGGGAAATCACGATATCACCGATGTTGATGATAAGAGTGATGTTTCTAGTCTTCAATGTGGCTCGATTCCACCCAACCCAGACTATGATCCTGCAAGGGACCCCAGCACCTTCTCTTTCGTCCCTCCATTGGAAATCTTGGTGGAAGCAAAGGTCGAGATTCCAGATTGGCTCCGCCCAGATACATGCGAACCTACAACTCGCCCAGCCCTTAGCCGAGTATCTTCGGCACCGTCCAATCTCTGTGTAAATACGACGGATATTCGGCGACAGGTCTCCTGGGATTCTCGATGCCTCGACTCTCGAGATATTTTGCGTATAACCCCAGGCCAGATGATGGAGCCCCGAATATACGAGAATGATCAAAAGCAGCAACACCAAGAAATTTTCCGATCTGCAAAGTCGACGACTAGTGCCTCTACGTTGCACACTAGTCTGACCGACGATCTCTCCTTTGATGAGAAGGATGGTGAATCGGCGGGTCTCGAGATTGTGCCCGAGCGCAAAACGATGGAAGTCAAGCTCTTTGTGGTTAGACTACCAATTTTTCACAAACGAAGAAGGAATGTAAACTTGAAGAGAGCCCGTGGATGCTTGACATGAAGCATACCATGAAACTAGGCAAAAGACATCGCAGACATCTGTAGGATCGTCGGTGTATCATGGATCGTTGATATACTTTCAATCTTTGTTACGGATGGAATGGTTTTATTGTTCAAACAACTTCTGCGAGTGTTTGAGACTAAACCGGGGATTAAACCGTTAATGAGTTTATGCATCATCCTATTCCTCTACTAGTTGCAGAAGTTGCAATAGCTTGTACCAGCGTACTGCAACTGCCCCCGACGTACACCTCTGTGCTACCGACAGTGATGTGCCGGCCTGCCTCGGCGTTGGCCACAGCAGGGAGCCCCCTTGGAGGCGAGGGCGAAAGATCACATACTGATTCTCAGGATTGACTCGACCTGGGCCAACATCTTGGCATGTGATGATCGCTTTCTAACTCTTCTACTACTCGATAGGTCACAAAATACAGTCATACTCTCCTCAAAGTGAGTGACTTGTCACAGAGGGCCTACAGCAGGTAACAATTGAACGTGACCACAGTCCCTCGGTGCTGTAGTAGGACGACAACGCAACGTTTGCCCTACTAGCCTGTTTCCGTCTTGGTTGGAAAAATGTCGCGACAAAAAGTGGGAGAAAGAGGGTGGTGGATCAACATTCCACACTATTGTGGGGTCCGACCTCCGAACTAGATAAAGAGTTCTACAACACATATAAGCAATAATTTTGGTTATTTCGGGTGTCACTTTTCTTTTCGAGCATCGTTTGTCTTTCCAGCCACAAAGTGAGACGCGTTGTCTTTGATGTCTCGAATTCTTCCAACACCTGCGCCCAACGTTGTGGCGTACCGAAGCAAGTAGTCATTCCCAACATTTACTCAAGGTAATAATGGTCGTTGTACTGGAACGGCATGGCTGCGCCTTTGGGGGCTTGGATCCATTCCGTGCCGCCCTTCTGCTGGACGTGAGAACAGAGGAGCCACTTCTCCCCCTCGCTTGTTGTTACCACTCGTCCTCTTAGCTTGGCGTCGTCTCGCGGCCAATTATTATTAGATTCCAATTGTGTAGCACCCGTTGGATCAGACCTCCAAAACATGCCAGTGCACCCTGGACGGTGTTTCTTGAGAGCGACTTCGACGATAACGGATTCCGGCGCAGATTCTGGTTGAGAGGCCATGGCGGAGGCAGGATCTTTGGTGGCGGTGGCAGCAGGTTCTGATTGAGCACAACCCATGAGTCTCTTCTTATTCTTCTTTTTCGGTAATTATGATCCTATTCGTCATGAAATGCATTTGACGATCCAAGACGTTCCTCGTCAAACATCATCATTGTCAGGCATGCATCGCTCGGGCATTCTTGCAACAGTGCGCAAGCAGAAAATGCGACGAGCCGAAAGAAATTTCTTCGACGTGCGCGCTCTCGCCGACGTGACGCGGTCAGACGTACCGGATGTCGCCGCGCAAGCGAAATGCGATTACCGCCAAGGGCAATAACAAAAGCGAGCCTGCCAGCTCTCATTGGTTGACCTGACCATTGTGCTGTAGATTCTACATACGCTTCAATCTACCTTGTCTTTCTACAAGAGATGGTGCAGTCGCGATGGGCTTCTCCCTTTTCCGCCAGAAGAGTTCTGTAGTGGCAGTACCAGCACCCGCGTGTTCGTGACGCACCAACACGCCGGGGGGGCCATTGAACTTTCTGGGCCTGTTTGCGAGAGTTCGCAAGAATCGAAATGGAGGGGTCCCCTTCGTGTCGTACATCTTCCGTGCTTTGGTTTGACAGTCCCCTTTCTTGGATCCGGCTATCCGACTGCCCTCGAGACATGAAGAAACTCGTCTTTCAGTACGTGAAATCGCCGACTTTTATGCTTGAGAGGGGTTTCCATTCACAGCCAAATTCGTTCAAAGGGTCCGCCAAGTAACTACCTGTGCATTGGGTGTTTTGATCCAATAAAGAGGTTATTTAGTTTCCATCTCTTGAAGGAGGGAAAGTCGCGGAATTCCTCTGAGCAGGGGAGTGATAGTTTGTTCGAGAGCATAGATTCATGTTCAGCGGTGAGTAAACCTTCTTCGGGCGGGAAAACTTCTGTTGTCGCACAGTGGTTGCTGCTGTGATCCACAGGGCATGGTACTGACTGCGTCCTATTTCCCTCGAATCACTATTAGGTCATTGATTGTTGCTGAGACCTCTTTTGCTGTTGTATTTGTGTGGTTTGTGGTTGAGAATTCTTTCTGGAATTAGTTGCAAAAATGATTGAGGAAGAAGACCTCCAGAGCCCAGAAGCCCCCGGCATGAAGAAGAAACGAAGTCGACGCCGGAGAAAGCCTCGTTCTGCCAAGAATACCAAAGTTCAGCCCGTGGAAAAGCACACAGCCAAAAAACACCATGATGCGCCGATGACGAAACGGGATTTGTATTTTGCTCTCCATTGCGAACTCGTCTCGATTGGCCATGGTGCTCCTGCAGTGGCTCGAGTCACCATGATCAACTGGGATGCTGAAGTGGTCTTGGACACGTTTGTTCAGGTTCCAGTTCCTGTCACAGACTTTCGTGGAACTGGGATTTCCTCGGAAGTCATTTCCACTTGCAACCCGCAGGCCATGAGTTTTGCGAAGGTTCGGCAATCGGTGCACCAGATTCTCAAGGGCAAGATCCTTGTAGGATACAGGTTGCAGGAACACCTGACGGCTCTTGGCCTTACGCATCCTCCTAGAGACGTTCGAGATGCGGCATATTTCCGATTGTTTCAATACGAAGAGGTCGATGAGGTGACGGAGGAAACCGTGGTGGTGGAACGCCGTTTGCCTGACTTGGCAGCTGACTTTCTGCGGCGTGAAATCAGCATCCCCCCTAGCCCGATGGATGCTTGTACCGCCGCTTTAGATCTTTACAAAGCTTATCGACGAGACTGGGAGGAGTTTCTTGTTCGGCAAGCGCATGAAAATGAGAACCAAAACTACTATTCACCTGGCCCGGCACTGACTGCAGGACCGAACATTAGTCCTTCCGTCCTGCAGCCCAGGACTAGATTACCAGGTTACGATGAATCTATGATCACGTATGTTGGATCTGCCTCGCCAACCCCGGAACGTGGTTCATCATGGTTCAGTCTCGGGCGAAGCAAGCAGCCTTTCCAGGCTTCGCAACAAGCGCCTGTTCCAATGCGGCCCGGTTTGACGTCTGAGGCGCTGGAGATGCATGATTACGGCCGTTACGGTGCAGATCCTACAGCATATGCCAGTCACCATCCTTATTATGTGTACGCAGATTATACGTATACGTCGTCCAGCAATCCTGGATCGTCGACGTACTATGAGGACTCCTCGGTATTCTCGGATTCCTATGCATCCGAATCGGTCGCTTCCTCGTTGCACGAGGAAGGGCAACAGGTGTTGATTGAGCCAGTGCAACAAACGGCTTCGTCCTGGTTCCGATTTGGGTCGAGGAAGACGCGATATCCTCAGCAATTACCCAAGGAGCCCATGTCGTCCCTAGCTGAGGAACCAGATGACGCCCCAGTCCGATCAGACCCTGTTACTAGCGTGGACGACGTACAAGCTGATGAGACCCAAAGTGAGGACATGCCGCTGAAGCTTGAAGACATTGGAGATAATGATTGTGAAGTTGATAAGCAAACAAACGACGACGACAAGCAGTCATCCTCTTGGTTTAGTTTTCGAAGACCGAAATCCCCCCGTCTGGGCAAGAAGCAGGATGATTCCGGGGATGAGCGTGATTCAACCCCCGCGAGACGACGACGGGGTAGCCTGGGCTCTAACCCCATGTGCGATAGCATTCGATCAGCCGGTCAGCAAAGTAGCTCAAGCTCGGTCGGGCAACGAAATAGTGTGGAACAAGAGGTTGCTTTGCCTGAAGTTGAAGAGCTGGAAAAGCAACCAAGTTCGTGGTTTAGCTTCCGGCGTGCTTCCAAGTCTACTGGTAAACGCCGCAGTTCGCTAGGCAATACAAAGGAAGACTCCGCTAACTCCAGTGAGCAGCCAAGCCTGCAAACGGACCCCACCGAAGCGGCAGAAGAAGATTGGATGCGGGAGGTGCTTGGAAGCCCTAACACCGAACAGAAAGAGTTACTGGCGGTGGCATGGCCGGAGGGGACAGCGATGGGACTGGAAGCTCAAATGGTATCCTCGGAACCTCCGCAGCAACCGCCAAAAGAGTCGAAATGGTTGCCGCGCTTTTTGCGTTCCTCGAAAACACCTGCTAATGATATGTTACCTCGGGCGGATGACTTGGAATCGTCTTCCCGTTACCAGTGGTCCGACCAATTAGCCTCCACCGTTCCAGTAAACCACTCGAAAATGCTGAATCCATCCTTCTTTTCACAAGCAGGGCAAGTCGATGGTCCTCACTTTTCCGATCAGGTAACTGGTAGCGACGTTATTTTCTCGGCGCGATCTCGCCTTGAAACGGAATCAACCTTGCCAACGGTTGCCTCCGAGGCAGAAGATGATACGTCCGGAGAAACGCTGGACGACTCGGTCCGAGACTTTGAGCGCGGCATTGAGATGCGAGACTTTGAGCGTGGCATGGAGATGCACTTTTCATACCTCAACTTGTAATAGTGCATTGTGGCAGCGTTGGTTGGCGATGGGCCAATCGCACGCCGTGTGGATATTGATGAAAGACTCGAGATACACCTTTAAGCATAGATACTGTGTATCTTTCTTTTAGCTATGTACTCTTCACCACTCGACCAGAAAGATGTGAACGACGGCTAAAATCTACTTAAATTAGTACATCGCATGCATGCATGCATACATACATACCATGGAGCACCCGCCCACCGGTGCACCGCACGAAAACGCGAACGAAAAAATGACAGCCTACATTGTTCATCGTTTGAACTACTGTTTCGCCTCTACACTGTATTTTCTTTCAATATCAGCGCACAACAAGGAGCTTCAAAATCAATTGAAGCTGTTACTGGGGGAAAATGGCCATAATCTTGTCCAAAAAGCAGATTTCGTAAGTTCAGTTTCAAGTCGGTGTGAGCACCAGCAATACTCAGCAGAAATGGTCTCATCCGGTGTAATCCCCGACAATTTCAACAGGAGAAGGATTGGGGCATATGCACAGTTTTTCATAGTTTTCGTGGTGTCGCTGCTTCTTTCCATCCGCCAAATTTTTATGGCTTCGTCGCGGTCCTCGTGGTCGTCAATCTACGGATCAAATCAGGAGACGGCAGACTATCCAGTGCAGTCCATCTTACCACAGTTGTCAAGCGTAAACTCGTCGATTTCTACAGTTCTGTCGTCGCTCCCAGAAGTTCTGAAACCTACTGCATCAGATGCGAACATGACATATTGCCGGGAAAAGCAGGAATGGTACAGCAAACCCCACATTGGCAACCTGGACTTGGGCGAAGCATTTGCTGATGTCGCGATTTCCTCCAATCCCCTGTCAAGCATTGATAACTTGCTTGGCCAAACAATATGTCACAAGGACGGCCGTTTTAGGACAATCACGGCTGCATCTTGGAATCCTTCGGACCCGGCTATGGTAAATGACTGGGCCATAAAACTCATGTACCTTGCGCTCCACGACCTTTTCCATCGGCCAGCGAGACAGGAGCATCACGAAAGATTGCAATGTCCGAGTCAGATGTTTCCAAGCTTTGAGTACCAATGTCATGATGCCAAATATATGATTTGCGGCTTACCGGGTATCGGCATGGGTGCTTCAATTCGATTAAGCGCCGTTTCTGATGTCTTCATGGCGATTGCGCAAGATCGAATTCCTTTGTTCGTTGCCAACTTGGACGCCGGACAAGCATTTACAAGAGAGTTATCACAGCTCTTCTCATGCGACCGACGGGATCCTCAGTGCATATTTCTCCCTGTGTCGCCGTGTACTTTGCATTTGTCTGACTTGGAGAATCGCACCGAATTCACAGAGCCCGACATGCGATTTTCTAGAAAACGGGGCCAGTTCCCTGGAACATTAGGCGACGATCGGGTAGTTATGTACAAACCAAAGATTTCTGCTGGTGGTTTCGAACAGGATCCGGTCTTTATGGGTGCAGTCCGTAAGAAGCTAGCAGACAGGGCTCTGCTTTTGATTGACGAGTGGTACGCTTCTTTGTCAGTACACAATGACGAAACAAATTCGAAACTTCATTTTCTAAAAGCTGCCGCGCAAGACATTACTACCGATCGACCCATTCCTGAAAATAGCTATGGATACATGCGAGCCGCAAACCGGGCCGGTCATGTAATTCTCATGTACTTGCTGCGGGCAAACCCCATGGCACAAGCAATTTTGAACAAGCAACTGAGTGAAATTCTTCCACAATCGATAACTTCTGAATTTACCGTTGGCATGCCCATTCGAGGATCGGACAAGTGCTACGCTGAAAGTACATGTCTGCCGTTCTCCCGTTATATGGATTTGGCAAAGGAGACGTGGCAAAATGTATCCAAGACGTTTCCCGGTGTGAGTGGTACTACTCGCGGCAAATTGATTCTTACGACCGAGGATAGAAACATATTCGACCAACGATTGGAATATACAGAAAACATGGGCTACCCACTCGATATTGTGGTAAACGGCTTGGATCCCATGCAGGGTTCTGGGCTTGCGAAAACTTATCGCGACAGCGCCGATCACATTATGATAAGCAGTCTGCTGGCTCTCCAGATGCAGCTACGCTCCAGCTATCTGTACGGTAACTGTTGCTCCAACTTCCACTTGATGCTGTTTGATTTGGCGAAGGAAGGCTGTGGGTTGACGAGGCAAGCGGTTTGTTTGCAAGAAACAACGGATTACCGAGTCTGTTGTAGCTGGAGAAACGACGAAGGATGTGATGAGATCAAGCGCGAGTTCTTTGCGAACTATGCAAGAGACACGGCCAAGGCACTTGTGGAAAAGGCCAGGCGAATGAATTTAACCGGTGGGGGAACATTCTAGTCTTCCCGACGGTTCAGGGAATGATACCTCATCCTGTCCCGACCGGCACTGCGCTTGGATTCCCTATTCTGGAGTGGGCGCCCGATTTTGTTTGATTGGTTATTATGCTGCGTCAACTACTACATTGAGTAGAAGAAAAGAGCGAAGAGGTGTAGATTGTGCAGAGTAGCAGCGTTTTGAAGAACAACAGAAACAAAAGCCAGCATAAAAGAAGAATAGCGAAGAAGTATAGGTTATTCGATTCCCTCGACTTTTGGAGATCGACGTGAATGAACCCAGGCCATCAGTCACGTTTCTCGCGTCGTGACCTTTGCCCGTCACACGGGTCATCGGGTCGAGAACTCTCGCGCGCCGAAGATTTTGGATCTGTCACCCCCAAACTTGTGATTTCTTAATCACGAGATTCGGACGAATTTTAATCTTAAGATTAAATTCTGATTGCCACGTCAGCACCAAGCGTCTCATCCGACAAGATAGGAGACACTCAGCAGACACTCCCCGATAGGGGTGGCATCTCAATCACGACTTCCAGACGTCCCTGAAATGACCCAAAACACATGATCGGCTGCTCTTGCTATGACCCGAAACATGTGATTGAACGCTATCACTACTCTATTCAATGCTAAAATGACCTTTATCAATACTGCCCTGTGCCCCCTGGAGTGGTCGTGGGGGGAGGTTGGGGGGTGAGTTTGACTAGAGGAATATGAGCAGTTGCGATATCCTTGTGACAAATAGTCCGACAAAAGAAAATGGCGGGAACGGTCCCTTTGATCAGATGACCTTGGCGATCACAAGTTTCCGGTTCAACATCTTGTGATTATTCAGATTCTTCTGATTAGGGGTAACAGATCTTCGTGAACAAGCCGCCTCTGGAACCCACAACCATGATGAACAGAGCCAAAAACACTGGCTGTTTCAGGGATTCGACAAACTACAGACCAATTGCCATCGTCATCTTCAATGGGTAACACACCAATCACAGTGGGTCTGCGGACCGAGAAACAAGCGTACAAAGCCGGAGACAGCGTGAACGGCACCGTCTACGTGAGCATCAACAAGCAAGCCCAACCTGCACAAGCCATAACGCTTCGGATTCAAGGTCGGGAACACGCTTTAGTACACTACACGACACAAACGACCCGCCGTGAGGGTCGAGGCGAGCACACCCACCACCGTGATCATTACGATGAGTCAACGAATGACTTTCTGCGAGTGGAATATCCTCTGCACACCTTCCCTACTCAACAACTTCTTCCAGGCCAGTATGAGTTCCCTTTCAGCATTTTCCTGCCCTCCAACTTGCCAAGTACAATGTACTGTCGACAAGGAGAGTCACACTGTTCAGTGGAGTATAAATTGATCGCGACGCTCGTAAAACCGTCGAGAGGAATATTTTCATCGGACCCCCATTCGGAGCAGAAATTGATTATCAGAGCGATCCCCCCCCAAGGAGAAAATCTTGAAGATACATCGTTAATATTGCCCGTGGACGAAATCCCCGTGACTTCTTGTTGCTGCCATAACAAAGGTCTGATGGTCCTCCAAGCTCGATTCAGCAAAACATCAGTCCAGCCTCAGGATACCATTGACATTCGATTTCGTTGTCAGAATCAATCGACTGTCACAGTAAAAAAGGTGCGTGTTCAGCTCGAAGAGATTACCGAATGGACGGCAACCCGAGGACGGAGGGTAACCCGAGGACAGAGGGCAAACCGAGGACGACGGAACGAAGTGGTCAAGAGAATACTGGATCGCCGCGAGATGGATGCTTCGCAATTTCCAGAATTGGCCAAACAACGGCAAAGTAAGCGTCGTCAAGATGAATATTTCGGAGCTGTTCCCGAACAAGTGCCCTTCCAAGATGGCTCCACCAGTAGCAACAACCATTATGATCGTTGGAAGCATGCAACTATTCATGTTCCTATCATGATCCGTGACTCGTATCAGGGCCAAAGCGTCAAAGTTCGTCATCTTGTGAGCGTCCAACTAATTACCGAGGGATGTTGCACTACCGACCCCGATGCGACGACTGGTGTCCAAGTCTATCAGAGTCTTCCACCCCGCCCCATGGCGACTTCTACTACGACAAGTGCAAAACCATCCGCGCCATCGTCCTTGTATGATGAGCTTTCTGCCACACCGTTGGCCCCCAGTACCTCGATCCAGCCTTCCGCACCGCCGTCCCAGTGGGACGCCGCCTGGAACGATACAATTTCCATGGCTACTCCTTCTGCTCCTTACGACACTTACGATTCGTCTTTTCAGACTCCCATGGCTGAAGCTCAATTGCTCCCTCCAGATTGGAATGCGCAAACGGCTGAAGTTGTGACAATTCCCATGGCCGAAGCCATTGTCCTAGACACACCTTCTCCATGGAATACTCAACAGTAGTAGCAGCAGTTCGTGGTCCAAGAAATACAACACATACAATCGTTGATGATATCCACTACGTGTCGTTGATTTTTATTCATTTTAAACTTCTAGATGATTAATTTTGATATGTGTTTCAATTTGGTTAGGAGGCGGGGCCTCTACCAAATGTAGCAGTTGATCGCAATGGTGGTTCCGGCAGATCCCCAGAAGTCGTGAGCACCCTATTTTGTTTGATTGGTTATCATACTGCAACTACTGTTTTGAGTAGTTAAAAACAGCGAAGAGGAGTAGGTTGTGTAGAGTATCAGCGTTTTGAAGAACAACAGAACCAAAAGCCCTCTAGTTGTGAGTTAGAAGAGACGAACGAAGGATAGACTATTGGATTACCTCGACTTCTGGAGATCGACGTGAATGAACGCCGGCTATCAGTCACGTTTCTCTCGCGCGCGACGCGACCTTTTTGTTGACTTTTCGAATGGGTCGAACTTTTGCTACCGAACATTTCGGATCGCGGTGAAGATTCGATGAAGCTTCTGGAACGCAACCATGATGGACGGAGCCAAAATACTGTTTCAGGGATTCCTTCGGCAAGATACAAACCCACTGCCATTGTCATCAACAATGGGCAACACACCAGTCACAGTGGGTCTGCGGACCGAGAAACAAGCGTACAAAGCCGGAGACAGCGTGAACGGCACCGTCTACGTGAGCATCAACAAGCAAGCCCAACCTGCACAAGCCATAACGCTTCGGATTCAAGGTCGGGAACACGCTTTAGTGCACTACACGACACAAGAGACGCGCCGCGAGGGTCGGGACGAGCACACTCACCACCGTGATCATTACGATGAGTCAACGAATGACTTTCTGCGAGTGGAATATCCTCTGCACACCTTCCCTACTCAACAACTTCTTCCAGGCCAGTATGAGTTCCCTTTCAGCATTTTCCTGCCCTCCAACTTGCCAAGTACAATGTACTGTCGACAAGGAGAGTCACACTGTTCAGTGGAGTATAAATTGATCGCGACGCTCGTAAAACCGTCGAGAGGAATATTTTCATCGGACCCCCATTCGGAGCAGAAATTGAATATCAGCGCCGTCCCTCCACCAGGAGAAGATCTTGAAAGATACGTCGTTGCTATTGCCCATGTCCCCGTGATGTCTTGTTGTTGCCATAACAAAGGTCTGATGGCTCTCCAAGCTCGATTCAGCAAAACAACAGTCCAGCCTCAGGATACCATTGACATTCGATTTCGTTGTCAGAATCAATCCAGTGTCACAGTAAAAACGGTGCGTGTTCAGCTCGAAGAGATTACCGAATGGACGGCAACCCGAGGACGGAACGAAGTGGTCAAGAGAATACTGGATCGCCGCGAGATGGATGCTTCGCAATTTCCAGAACTGGCCAAACAACGTCGAAGTAGGCGCGGTCAATATGAGGATTTTGGTGCTGCTCCCGAACAAGTGCCCTTTCAAGATGGCTCCAGCGCAGATGACCCCAATTATTATGAAAACTGGAAGCATGCAGCTATTCATGTTCCTGCCATGATCCGTGATTCGTATCAGGGCCAAGGCATCAAAGTTCGTCATCTTGTGAGCGTCCAACTGATTACAAAGGGATGTTGCACTATCGACCCCGATGCGACGACTTGTGTCCAAGTCTATCAGAGTCTTCCACCCCGCCCCGTAGCGACTTCTACTACGACAAGTGCAAAACCATCCGCGCCATCGTCCTTGTATGATGAGTTTTCTGCCACACCATTGGCCCCCAGTACCTCGATCCAGCCTTCCGCGCCAGCCTCCCAGTGGGACGCCGCATGGAACGATACAATTTCCACGGCTACTCCTTCTGCTCCTTGCGACATTTACGATTCATCTTTTCAGACTCCTATGGCTGAAGCTCAATTGCTCCCTCCAGATTGGAATGCGCAAACGGCTGAAGTTGTGACAATTCCGATGGCCGAAGCCATTGTCCTGGACACCCCTGCTCCATGGAATACTCAACAGTAGTAGTAGCAGCAGCAGTCGTTTCCTTTGTCCAAAAAATACAACACATTCAACAGTTGATGATATCCACTACGTTTCGTTGATTTTTATACATTTTACACTTCTAGATGATTAATTTTGATGTGTGTGTTTCATTGGTTAGGAGCGGGGCATTTACCAAATGTAGCAGTCGCAATGGTGGTTCCGGCGGGTCCCAACACAGTCGGGCCTCGAGTACTACAAACCTCAGCGAGGTTCCAGAAGAGTTACTAATGGAACGTCAATGACTGATGGTGGACAATTTTGTGGCGTGACGGGAAAGCTTGCTCGGAAAGCGAGCATCACACTTGTTTTTGATTGTTGATTGATCGCCAAATGTCCATGTTACACGGTGTTGCTTCGTCCCCTCGGTTGCATTGCGTCCTCATACAAGCAGCGTCCTCCCCCCACTGCGTTCACCCACACGACCCAGCTTTTATAAGGAACCAGTCCCTGGGCTTCTTCTTGGTGGAGTAGGTAAAAATTCAGCGACCTGACCATATCAAAACACCCAAAACGCCAAGAATTGATTGCGGTGGTGACTGTACAAGAAATTCATAGCATATTGTATTCATTCCGCCGATGGTTCATAAAGTCCAATCATGTGTCCATCGGGACTTCGCAATGCTGCTACTTTTCCATGGGCCGGATATTGAATCGGTCCATCCAAATGAGCCCCCAATTGCATACACTTGGCGACGACGCCATCCATGTCGTTGACATAAAATTGTAAGAGGGGTGTATATCCCGACGAGACTTGCGCTTCGGTCGTGGCCGCATGCAACGACAAGGATATATTGGGCAATTGCAGTTCCACCCATTCGTCCGTAGCACGAACCACGGCAAGTCCGAGTCCGTGTTGATAAAATTCCGTGGCTTTGACAAGGGCGTCGCCAGGACGGACCATGAGAACGATTCGGGACAATCGAGTAACGAGCATAATAAACAGTAAGAGAGGAGAGATGATGATCGTAATGAATGTGTGTGGCCCCGACATAAGACAGCAGCAGAGTGTGCGATGTGACCGGTTGTGCCGTTCATGGTCGATGTACGTCACACAAAAATGAGCTCTCGGGGCAATCGAATGAGTCGCTTCCTCTACGTTCGACTAGTCCGACTTTATTCAGATGGCTTCCGAGCTATCATACGCTCGTGCGCGCGCAAGCCGGACTTGGCTTTGAACGAGCACGCCGGCCTGTCCCTGTTTTGAAATTAGCGCCTTTTTTGCTTTGGGCCTTGGCGCCGCCAGCCTGGGATGTGATGCTCGACATGAGAACATCACACACATGACAATGGCGACAAGGGTAACGTGCTAGTAGACACGACGAAATCCCATTATCATTGTCAATAACAACAGCAAATAGCAAACACGTTTGCTTGCTCCATTGTAGTAGTCAATCATGGACGAAGACGAAGCGGCCTTGTTGGCGGAATTGCGTGCGATTTCCAACAAGTCAGCCGCAAGTCGGTTCATGGACGAACAACAAGATGTCGTCGAGCAACACCAGGAACATCGATCTCCTCCCCTATCGGATCGTGAGAACGAAGAGTATAATGATGAAGAAGATGATGACGTTTTGGATGAATTGCTAGCGGATGATGACAATGACGACGTCTTTCATGACACGCAAACGGGTACTACGCCCAATGCCAAGGGGCGGGGTGGAGAATTAAAGGACATTTCATCGAAAGATGGATTTCGGGAAGACAAAAAGGATGAACAAGCAGATATTGCTGCTACTACGAATTTCAAGCAAACTTCCACCTTTCAGGGAGAACGTGGAGGAGCCGCCGAAGATGCCGAGTTGCTGGCCTTGTTGCGGGGAGTGTCTGCCAAATCGGGAGCTGCCGATCGATTTGCAGAAGACAATTGTGAAAACAATGGAACCACCGAGTCTGCCGTGCCGCGAAAGGAGGAGCAGCCACTACCTCCCTGGAAGCGCAAGGCCAAGGCTCCAGTGGCATCATCATCAGCGTCATCTCCAAAGATGCAGGACGATGTCGTCATTGTAGCAGCAGCACCTTGCAGACCAGCAGTCGAGCAGTCTCCAAAAGAACCAGCTCTTGTAGAAGAACCTCCACAATCGAGTCAAGAGGTTATGCTGGGCGGTGGGGGCAATTTCAAACAAGAATCGACATTTCAGGGAGAACGGGGCGGGGCCGCGGAAGACGCCGAACTGCTAGCTCTGCTGCGTGGCGTATCCGCCAAGTCGAGTAGTGCCGATCGGTTTGCCGATAGCGATGATTTGCCACCGGCTCCAGCGCCTGCTCCAAAGGCAAATGCCGGGTCTGCAGTGCCACCCTGGAAGAGGGGCAAGGTGCAACAGGCAGCAGCAGTGGAACCAGTGGAAGATGGTGTTGTCGTAACGGCGCCTCCTGCTCCACCTGCGGCTGTTGCTTCCGAGGAGCCTATCATGGGTGGCGGGGGCAATTTCAAACAAGAATCCACGTTTCAGGGAGAACGGGGTGGGGCCGCAGAAGATGCCGAACTTCTAGCCCTGCTGCGGGGCGTATCAGCCAAGTCGAGTGCAGATCGGTTTGCCGACGAGGCCGATTTGCCACCTGCTCCAGCGCCTGCTCCAAAAACAAAGCCAGCGGCTCCAAAGACAAATGCCGGATCTGCAGTTCCACCGTGGAAGAGGGGCAATACGCAGAAGCCAGCAGCAGTGGAACCAATGGAAGAGGTCGTTGTATTAGCGGCACCTGCTCCATCCGAGGAGCCTATCATGGGCGGCGGGGGCAATTTCAAACAAGAATCCACGTTTCAGGGAGAACGGGGTGGGGCCGCAGAAGACGCCGAGCTGCTTGCCCTGTTGCGTGGCGTATCAGCCAAGTCGAGTGCAGATCGTTTTGCCGATGACGCCGATTTGCCACCGGCTCCAGCGCCTGCTCCAAAACCAAAGCCAGTGGCTCCAAAGACAAATGCCGGACCTGCAGTTCCACCGTGGAAGAGGGGCAGTGTGCAGCAGGCATCAGAGGAACCAATGGCAGATGTCGTTCTAGTAGCGGCGCCTCCTGCTCCACCTGCGGCCGTGCCTTCCGAGGAGCCTATCATGGGCAGCGGGGGCAATTTCAAACAAGAATCCACGTTTCAGGGAGAACGGGGTGGGGCAGCAGAAGATGCCGAACTTCTAGCCCTGCTGCGGGGCGTATCGGCCAAGTCCAGTGCAGATCGGTTTGCGGATGAGGCCGATTTGCCGCCTGCTGCTGCTCCTAAACCGCGTCCTGCACCTCCGAAGCCAGCGGCAGAGGTCAATACAGCGGTGTTTGGTGGTGCAGGTAATTTCAAACAAGAGTCGACCTTTCAAGGGGAACGAGGCGGAGCCGCAGAGGACGAAGAACTGCTGGCGCTCCTACGGGGAGTATCCGCTCGATCGGGTGGTACGGATCGCTTTGCACAAGAGGGAGAGGGACCTTTGGCTCCTCCATCAGGGGCCCATTCACCTGCCAAGGTTGAGCCCTCCATGAGCGCCATACCTCCCGCTTCTCCGGCTGGTGAAGACGAGATCGAGGTGACACGAGACAAGCTACCGGAATATGTCAACCATAGCAACTGGAAAGTCCGAAAGGATTCGTACGCCCTGTTGCGAACTATCATTCTGGAGCAAAGCCAGGGAAGGGAACCAATGGGAGAACTATCCGGAGATGCAATCTTGCCAGGCTTGGACGGTCAGATTTCTGGCTATTTGATGGACAAGAACGCAACAGCGTTGGAAGAAGCATTGCAACTGGCTGAGGCTTATGCGGACTACTGTCAGGGTGGAGCATCAGCAGAACTAGCTGAGACCATGGCTGTCAATTTGATCGCGGGCGGTGGTTTCACCAGCCCGCGACCAAAGGCGTCAAAGGCAGCACAGGCTCTAGCCATAAAATTGATGGAGGTTGGAAATGGCACAACTTCAGTCAACGCAGTCACAGGGGTTTTATTGGATCAGGGATTGTCCTCGCGCAAACCAAAGGTTGTTGAAATGTCGGCTCGTCTGATTTTGGAAGCGGCCCATGCCTTTGGTGCAGGGTGCTTGCCGCTGGCTGCCATTAAGCAGTCTCTCCCCCAAATGCTGTCGCATTCCAACAAGAAGGTTCGTGACTTGGGATTGGAAGTGCTTGCTGAGTTGTGCCGTGCCCTTGGTGGCAAGTCGGCTTTGGGCGACGTCATTGAAGAAATGAAAAAGCCTCAGGTCAAAGAGTTGGATACCATGCTGGAGAAACGAGCCGAGCCCAGCAAAATCACGATTGGACTACGATCGCTTCGAAGCAGTTCTGGCGCTGGAGGAGTGGCCGTCGAGGACGCCATGGCGGCACTTCAAGCCAATGCTGCAGAATTGGCGGCCGAGCGCTATGCCAACCGACCTGCCGTTGATCTACCTGCTGAAGTCCGCAAATCGGAGTATGCAGAGCACCTCAAGCTTGCCAAATGGTCTGAAAAAGTGGCAGGATTAAAAATCATTCTGGATTGCGGGGGTGAGAAGCCATACAAGCTCATGCCTCCATCTGCGCATGTGAACTATGCACCCCTTATCGGCGAGATGAAGGGGCTTCTAGCACACACACACTTTGCTGTGGTGGGTAAAGCCTTGGAAGTTCTTTCGATGCTTGCTGAGGGTGCAGGTGAAAGGTTATACCCCAATTTAAGGCCTTTACTACCGAAGCTATTTACTTTATCCAAGGACAAGAAACTGACCAGCTCTGTGTCGTCGTGTTTGGATGCTTTCTTTGGTAACGTCCTTTCCTTTGATCACATTTTGGATGCGGAGGCGGCAATCCCAGAGGCCATTGACGAACGCAAAGAAAAGAATGCATTGGCGCGATGCACGGCATTGGATTTCTTGGAACGCTGCGTGTCTCGCGGGGAGAACGCTGGACCCCGAGGAGCCCTGGTGCCTTCTACTGCCAAACAAGCGGCTCAATTGTGCTCGGACAGCCTCGGGGATTCCGATGCGTCTGTTCGAAAGTCTGCTTTGAATGTGCTGAAAACCTTGATGAACGTCGACGGCGAACAGATCCAGCACGTTGTTCGATCAGTCGTTGCACATTTGGAGACGTCAAACCCTCGTGCCTTCAAGCAACTAGGTAGTGCGCCTGCTCCACCCAGAACCACCGGGATTACAGCCCCGTCCCCTGCCGCTTCACCGGTCAAGCCAAAACAAAGGCCAAGCAAGATCATCGCGTCATCCCCAGCGCTCGCGGCGCATGTGAAAGGTTCTCCCGTTGCTCGAGCCGAACCCCCCAAGAGAGCGCAGTCGCGTCCACCACCGGCATCGTCGGGAATGCCCTCTGATTTTGTTGCTGGCCAGAATTTTACCAAAGAAGAGGCCACCGAATATGTCGCGGCTCTAGGAATCCCCTTGTGGGATGCAGAGGATGAGGATGGGGGCGTGTTAGCCGGTTTGATTTGTAAGTACAATCGTTGGGGAAGCGTTTCTGATGTTGGTCCACCTACTTATTCATTCTCACTCATTTTCACTGATTTGACAGCTACGAAATGGCTTTTTCGCCAGAATGCTATTAAAGCCATCGCAGCATTTGTCAACGATCGAGACGTGCCCGACACGCCGGAAGCTCTCCAAAATGATTCGGCGCATATCCTGGTGCTAGTAAAGGAACACACAAGGGCGTTCCAAGAAACAAATGTAAATGTGGCGCGAAGTGTCATGGAACTTTTCCTTGCACTCTGTGATTGTCACGAAAACCAATCTTGTCCCATTCCTACCTGGGCAGCAAGGGATATGACAACGCTAGCATGCTCCAAAATCGCGGAGAAGAAGTTGTCACCTATGTCAAAGTCGTTGCTTTTATCCCTTTGTGTCGTTCAGGTACCCCACATGATCCTTGGCCAGGCCTTCGCAACTATGACGCAGATCAAATCCCCTGTTGCTCAAGAAGAATTTCTCCATTGGATGAAGTCGTTTGCGATGGAGTTTGGGGCTGGAGCAATCGGGCCGGGCCTTACCGATACAGTTGTCTTCCTTTTCGAGGTACGATTATTTTATAATGCGGAATTTATATCGGCACAACTGTGGAGAGATTCTAACCAGCGTTCCCGCCCGGTAGCATTGCGACTCTAAAAACGTGAAGGTCAAGAAGGCGGCCCTTGGCGTCATGGGCAAGTTTCATGTACAGCTGGGACCAGCATTCGAAGCACTCGTTTTCTCATCGGTAAAGGACGAGTCATTGCGTGACCAGCTTCAGAAGACTTTCAGTGAACACGCGTACGACCCCACGACGTCAAAGTCCGACTTCCCAAAGCACTCTATTGTTGCCACACAGAAGGGTGGCGGAAGCAACAACACTGGCGGTGACGTGTTCGAATTGGAAATGCCGAAGTTAGACCTGTTGGCAGAGCTACCCGCTGACTGTCTTGCACGAATGGTAAGCTCCGTAGTTGGTTGGTGGCGATTGTTCTTGAATAACGCTTTCCTCATTTTTCTTGAATCCATAGTGTTCCAAAGAAAGCAAAACGTCATGGAAGGCGAGGAAGGAGGCAATGGAGGAGGTTGAGGCTGTGCTCAAGCGGTGTGCTGGTCTCCTTGACACAAGCAAATTGCGTCCACTGGTGGATGTTCTCAGAGCATTGCGCGAACGTCTCTCCGATTCTCAAAGTAATCTGAAACCGGTTGCCGCTCGTTTGATAGGTTCGATTTTATCGGCTACTGATGCTCCTTCGCAGGCGAAGCTTGGAAAGGTAGTATATGGACCACTCATCAATGCAGCGATGAATGACAGCAGAAAGGTGATGCACGACGCTTGTATGGAAGCACTTTCGGCAGGTACATCCTTGCCGAAGTTCGAAGGAGGCGGCCTAAATGAATTGTCCATGGAACCCTTCATCGTTTCCCTCGTCGGAGAGCTAGACGAATCTGATTTCAAGGTAGGTACTCCAAGGCGTTGTTGGGAAGCTTTGTCACAATCCGGCTTATCCTGAATACTTGCATTTAGTCGGGAGGAATCCCCGATGTATTGGATTTGGCAAGGTCTTTCGCGGGGCAGCTTCCGGATCTTGATGGAGTGGCTTCGCAAGGTGGGGACACGCTCGCTTCGCGGCTAGCGAAAGTCCTCGTGAAGGGTCTCAGTTCGTCGAAAGTAGAAATCCGTTCATCTTCAGAGAATTTACTTCTTGACTGTGTCAAGAATGGGACAATGGGAGTTGCAAGTGTCAAGAAGGTTGTGAGCCGCCAGAAGCCAGCAATTCAGCGGGCCATAACCCCGGTAATCGCTAAGCTTTCTTCTCCAGTTTCGGCGGCGGATGATGCTAATAATACTCCAAATTCTGAGTTTGAGGACGATGAGGATGTTGTCGCACCAACGACACAGAAATCAGTTCTGCGGGAGCCGAAAGCGTCCACGGGTATACCAGTACGTCAGCACCCTTCACGAGCAAAACCAGATGATGCAGGCTCGACCCGCCGTGCTGACGCCGAGGTTGTTCCGGCTTCTCCAAGGTCTCCTCGTCGAAACACAACTGTTTCCCACCCTCTTGTTGCCGTCGCCGGGCTATCAGGTCAACAAAAGTCCAAGGCAGGAGTCAGGTCTATGACGTGGCCTGAATATCCGGAAGAACCTTCAGGCAACTTGGTCCTCAATGCACTCAAGAAGGCGTGGTCTCCGCTCATTCCTCCGGAAAGTACCAAGAGTCTTTTTCCAGACGGTGGTATCAAAAAGCAAGATGATGCAATGGACGGGTTCGAACTTCTAACACGTGCGATTGTTATGGAACGAGCGGGCGAAGGTTGCGCGATAGGAGAACAGTTCAGTTTTATCTGGAAGTGGATGACGTTCGTCCTTTGTTGCAAGGAGAGCACTGTTGGATTGCAAGCTCTTCTCCAGCTTGCTTCCGACTTGATTGATCATTTTCGAAGCATCAGTTATGAGCTCTCAGATTCTGAGGCCACCGTCTTTGTTCCCCATTTGTTCGACAAAGCCAGTGCTGCAAAGGTAAGGTTAAAATCTTGGACGTCTGATTCAATCGACGATTCTTCTCACGTTTTTCTTTACAGGGTCGCTTTAAAGATACCTTCTTTGATCTAATGGAACAAATTAAAGCCGAAGAACTGCTTCCGGCAAAACGCCTGGGGCCGCTAGTTTGTGTGGCTGTCATTGAGGGTTCATCCCACCCGAAAGCACGGCTTCTTGCATGTAAAGAATGTCACATATGTGTTGAGAAGATTGGTTTGTCCGGAATCGGAAAACGAGGAGTGCTGGCGGCGGCGAAAGCACTCTCTGACGAGAAACTCCAAGAAAATAGAGCTGCTTTTTTGGATTTGATGGTCCTGTTGGTTCAACGAATGAACAATGATATGCAAAGGTTCACCAGAATCTGTGGTGCATCCCTCAGTGGGAAGGCCAGATCTCTAATAGAGGAGCAACTTAGCAAAGGAGAGGTGGACCCTCCTTCAGGGATCCCGAAGAGCAACTTGACGCGCCCATCACCTCGGAGGGAGTCACAAATACGACGATCGTCAAATGCCAAGCAGATTTCTACCAGAACAACACCATCAAAGCTGCCAGTTATGCGATCGAAGCCTACTGCAACAAGTACGCCATCGTCGGCGAAGGAGACGGAAGCGAACGAAGACTTTCAAGACGAGCTCCCAGCATTGGACTTGCGTCTCGGAGCCCGAAGTACACCCAATGCAGCCGCCGTTAGTAGCTTCCCGTCGGACAGGTTCGACGAATCCCAGCGAGCTCCTTCGCCTTCGCCCCCGAATTCTTCTCCTGTAGGTGCAGTGGACGAGAGCTTCAACGAAGACGATCAAACAAGATCAAGAGCCACGGCACCCTTGCAGGAAGAAAAAGATGGAGTCAGGTCAGCGCTATTTTCGTCGTCTTCCAGCCTGCCTGAGTCTACTGACACAGACTCGCTTGGTGCCGCAGCGTCCCTTCGTGCTCGTTTGATGAAGATCCGCGAGAGAAATAAGAGCGTGAACGGATCAATTTCAGCGCCTAATTCTGGCGACGCTGAATCCCCACAAGGCTCAGCCGAAGTATCGACTAACCAATGGTTCTCAGGCGGCGCTAGTGATGGCGACTCCAATTTAAATTCCGAAAACGCACCGGAGACTGCGAGCGGGTCTCAAGCGGACAATTCATTCGAAGAATTCGTTGATTTGCCTTCAAGTCCCGCTGGTCACCTCGACAGATTTCTGGACACGATTAAGCGTGTTTTATCGAGAACCGTACCACTTGCGGAAGAAGATGACGACATCATTGAAAGCACAGATGTCTTAAAGTCGCTTCATGCCGCAGTTTCAAAACAAGCCAATCTTGCAGTGAATCTTGACGCAACAGCAGTTTCTCATCTGCGAATGGAGATAAAGGAGAATGCAAACGAGGTTGTGGAAACATTGACGAGGTAAGTCAGCAATCTCGGCTATGGATTATTCGTATTCCTGCCTTTTTCGATTTCCTTACAGTTTTTCGTACAATTGTTGCCAGATTGATTGGGTTCGGCTTTGAATGCCATGATGTAGACTGCAATGGGGGGATGTCCATCCCTCTCCTTTCCGTCAATCTAGCCACTCTGATGGCAATTTTTCGCTCCGACGATATATCGAAAAGAGTCAGAGTCGAGGATCTCACAATGTTAATCAAAGAAGCCGGAAAGGCGTTATTGGACCCTCGATTGGCATCCTCGTCACCTTCAAATGCACTTGATGAGGCAACCAGTACACAGATGGTTCGTGCTATTAACAAGGTAAGTTGTTTCGTTTAAAATGGAATTTCGCCCCGCTCGCAGCTCCTAACACGTGGTGGTTTCAGCTCGCTGTTCAAGCGGCAACAGGAGCGGCTAGGCACACTTCTTTCGAAGCGCTGATGACTCTGCAGCAGCAGCTCTGCCTTAAGGCAGACGGCGATCCAGTTTTCAACAGCAGGTTGTCCCGTGTTGTCACCAAATTATTCGCCAGGGTCGTCAAGGCCGAGGAGTCATCACAGCAGCCTTTCTCTCCCTCAAGTGTGGACATGGAGGCTGTCGTTTGTTTTTTGGAGGACGCATTGGTGGCGTGTAGGGACACAGACGAGCGAGAAATCGCCGGTGAGGCCATCGCGGCCACCAGGAATCTTTCCAAAGTTCTCGTGACCGCCATGTTGAAGGCTCACGGCGAAACGGAGACTTTACGAAGTCAAATGGAAGCACTTGAAATTGACTCCGTCGAGTCGTCGCTTGGGCAGCTTGTCTTAAGCTGTGCGTCCGAGATGGGACTATCAAACGCAGCAAATGTATCAAAGGAATCTGCTGCTTCTAGAGACGTCTCGGCCCTCGTTTCGGCAGTCGGTGAAGCTCCGATGGGACCCGAGCGCGAAGCTGCTGTAGCCGCACTGCGTGACTACAAGGCTGAATATGGCGACGAAGAACTGAACAATCATCTCAAGGACGTTTCTGCCGCATTCCGAGCATTCATTTTAGAACAGCTGTCCGGTGCTACTCGATCCGATGACCAGGAAAGAGCCATGCCTAACTCGATGTCCGAAAGAATCAAAAGCATTCGATCCAAGTTGAACGCAACCGAGGCTGTGGTCCAATCTGCAGTCGATCAAGGGGACTCGTTGTCATCCATGCGCGCCTCGACTTATGCTGCCCCCGAGGCCGCAACACCTGCAGCGTCGTCGACCAACGTCAGAGCGTTTCGTGAACGATTGGCGGCTGCACAAGAAAAACGAACATTCTCCACTACTCCCGCTTCAAATGAAATCCAGGAAGATTCGACATCATCCGCTGGAAGTCGTGCTGCTGCCCTCCGAGCGCGGCTTCAGGCCGTGAAGCGGCAGGCTTCACAAACAGAGTATTGAGACAGGACGTTGAAATCTGAGTCGAACGACCGCTAGATTCACAAATTCAGTCTGGCGTTTACAGTAACTGGCTAGTGCGGACTCTACGCAGCGTAAATTGTAACTATTATCATAAACTAGGACCGCACTTGTTCCAAGTAGTAGTTAAATGAGAAGGGAATCAGGTCCGGTTTTCGTCTGAACTCTCTACTTGCATCGGCGGCGTGGCGTGTATTGTACATCACCATGTACGATACGGTACCAAGTATATTGGAATACAAGGCAAGACCAGCACGGGGACGGCATGTGGGCACGCTGTCTAATAGTAGGCATCTGGCCAAAGTTACTCTGAGTTATTATTATTGAAGAAATGAAGCTTGCAGACTTCGAAAAGTCTCTGCTGCCACTAGATCACTTAGCTTGGGCGATATCCGTGTGATAGTTTCAGGATAGTACTCCGACAATTGGGGCGATGCCATCACATGACTTGTCATCCTATTGGTAAAAAGAACGGCCATTTGAATGTTCCGGGGGTAGATCTGGCGTGATGCCAATAATTTGGGATTGCTTTCCACGTTTAGACATTGCTCAAGACTTTCCTTGGCGACTGAATCCTGAAGTTTGCCGAGCAACATGTTGCGGGCATTGGTAATGGTGATTACCTCAAAGGAAATTAGACTAGAAACTTGCCCCAATGCAAAGCCGTATTCGTATTCGATTCTTATACAGTGTGTCTTGTGGAGTGGCTTGTTGGTATACATATGCAAAGCATTGGACAAAAAGTCTTTCCATACAGGTACTCTTGTGAGGTTCGAGAAAGCTATTTTCACACCTGTGATGATTGCTTGGTCCATTTGTATCTTTGGCATATTGCCTGGAAACTTGACGGTACTGCTCTTGAGTGCAACGTCCAAGATAGTATTGCCGTCTGCCTCCTTGTCCATTATCGATGTGACAACAGGTTTGGCCGTGGCGATTCCCTTGTAGCTTATCATTAACAAGTGAAAATATTGTTTTGTACCGTCCGCATCGAAATAGCCGTTTTCGTACTTCATCATGCCCCCTTCAATACAAGATTTTAAATGTGGCGGTAAATCTGCCACATTAATAGGCTCGGGTGTTCAGATGGGGAGAAAGGTTTTATAATTCCAGTTGTAATCCACAAACACCGTCAGGACACAAGTTGGTGGTTGCTGGCGGAATTGTTGGTCTGACAAGTAGTGACGGGCCATCTTCATGAAGACGAATGCGGAAATATTTCGTCACTGGGTGAAGGCGTCGATTTGCTCCTGAGAGAGGTCTTGATGCTTTTCTAGAGCACTGGCAATGGCTGCAAGCTTCTTGGCGCAAACTACCTTGTGCGTCGGCCAATCCTTGACTTGACACTCTCGGCAGCAGTAGGTTGCCCCTTTGCACCGCGAGCACACCAAATTCGAAATTGCGTCTTGGTTACAGACCGTACATTTAAATGTGGTGTCTGACATTTTCTTCAAAACATTTTTGAGGTCCTTCTTGGAGTTAGGGTTCGTTGTTGCTGTTTGAAATCGTTTGATAGTGGAAAAGTGTTAGAACGCGTTCGATGTCATCCCGTCGCAGCAAAGATAGTTCGGACTGGACTATTCATAACTGACCCATCTCTTGAAGTACGTCTTCAGTATGTTTCTGCGCCACCGCTCGACGCTTATTTTCTTCTACGGACAAACACACTTTGCGATGTTCCTTCCAGTGCTTACGCTGACATTCTCGGCCGGAATAAACCACCTCGGAGCTTGTGTTCCTGCAAGGAATACAGTGATGCTTGGCGCCCTCTCTATGACAGGATGTACACTTCTCATCACTACTTGCCGTCATCGTCAGTAGTATTACTTTCAATTATGTTGGAAGCTCCAGAAAGGTTGTGAAAATTTAAATTTTCGAATGCGGGTCGGCTGGTGTGTCTAGGTATGTACGGTACCAGGTAACCCACCATAGCATAGGTACGTAGCGGACCGCGAAACGGCGCGCGCCGGGCGGCAGTCGGATCCATCCGACGAAAGTCGGCTGACGCAGTTCAATTTACAGATTTTCTTTCCGCCAACGACGCCACACCACTGACTTAGATAACAAACCAAAGATGCCGCGTAATTCAAGAGTTGGGTATAGTTGAAATGGTGATTACTCAGTTTGATGGCAATTTCGGCACGTCGTCGTTGTGTGCGGTGTTGCTCGGTTTTTGTGTTGGCTTCCAGTTGGTCACGATCGATGCGTTTGTCCCCGGAATAAAACCGTCGATATGGAGTTCGTCTGTTCGACCAGGGCTTTATGTCTTCTCTACCGATGTCATGAAACCCCCGCCACGACCGCCTGGTTTGGACATTTCGGAATCTCAAAAGCGGGCCGAGGAGGACGCTCGAGCCCGACACGACCTCTTCGCCATGAATGCACTTTTTGTTAATGTTAAGGATCACCCGGATCCTACCCCTTGTGTTGTGAGCAAGGGCTCGATCCCTTCCGACCTCCCACCTGGGGCTGTGCTGCGCATTGGACCCAACGGAGCTGAAAAGTACGAGGGTTGGTTGGACGGGGATGGGCTCATTCATTGTGTAGTCATTCCTGAAGGCAAAAATTCCAATCCTACGTTCTCTTCGGTGTACGTGCAAACCCGAGGCAGATGCCTGGAATCGGCGGCATCTTCCGAAAAGCCAAAGAGATTCCGAGGGACACTAGGCGTTGCACCGAATGGTCTCCCAATGCTTCAAAATCTCCTGAAAAATGCAGTCGACTTCAAAACCACAATCGTCCAAAAGGACACGTGCAACACGGCAATGGCATCTAGTGGGAATCGCGTATTGGCGCTAATGGAGCAAAGCCCGCCGTCGGAAGTCAAGATCTCTAGGGATGGAAGAGTTGATACAGTTGCCAACATGTGCCGCTTGGATGGTGCCGTCAAGGATGCCCCGATTACGGGTGGATCGTTTGGTGCCCACGGTCGTACAGATCCACGAACTGGGCAGAGAGTGCATGTGAGCTATAGTAGTTCAGAGAAGCCATTTGTTCGTGTGGACACCTTTGCCGACAACTGGAAACTGCTTTCTTCTGTCGGCGTGGACGTTCCTGCTCCAGTAATGGTTCATGATTGTGCTATCACAGACAAGTATACTATCGTGCTGGATTTCCCACTCACAGTACGACCACGTCGTTTTTTGAAGAACGAATTCCCCGTGGAGTACGAGCCTGAACATGGAGCCCGTATCGGTCTTGTCGACCGCCAAGCGGATTCGACAGCGGGAGAGAAGCCGCGGACTCAATGGTTTGAAGTCCAAGCAGGGGTTGTCTTGCATGTGGCCAATGCCTTTGAGCGTGACGATGGAACGGTTGTGATTCACGGGTTTAAATCCTTGCCAAAAGGAGAGGGTAGCTATATTCTGGACTACACCCCGGCATTCCTTCACCAGTGGATCCTTGATCCCGCGTCGGGAAAAGTTATTGATGATACGTGCCTCAACCCAGACGAGCTTGTCGAGTTCCCTATGGTAGAGGATCGGTACGTTGGTCGGAATTCTGGCTGTATCTATGGCTTGCGAGTGACAAGTATTGGAGGACCGATCGAGGAGTGCACGACGCCGCAAGCAGGCGTGCTTTTGGATGGAGTAATCAAGTTCTCCACAAACCCAGAGAGTGTGGGAGAAGTTATTGATCGTTACACACTCGACTCAGGATGGCATTTTTGTGCCGAGCCAACGTTAGTCACCAAGACTACTGGGGATGGCCACTATGTGCTGTTGATCGCCACGTACGTCCCAGAAGGACCATATCGAGATAAAAGCCACGACGAAATGGCCCGGGACGGACGTTCACTGAAGTCGAAGATGATCGTTCTTGACGGCGACAGCATTGGCTTGGGTCCAGTTTCGATCGTTGACCTGCCTTACCATGTGAATTATGGCCTTCACAGCATGTTTCTACCTTGGGAAAAGATGCAATAGAATGATAGGTCTGGAGTGGTAGGGTATCTTGATTAGAGTATGGTCAGATTATCATTTCTATGAAGTTTTGAGGGACACCTTCCGTTGATATTGCGTTTTGTAGGGATTGGAGAATTGTGTCCTCGGCCAGTACTAAAGCTTTTCACAGCGCCGTACTTCTCTGCCGGCTCTGCCGCCCGAAGACTCTGCGTTCTCTTGCCTCAGCAAGCGCATTGCCCAATGTCTCAAGCTTGAGCTTCGTTTGAGCAACGCTCAGCACCGTTTTCAGCTGTTTCTTCGGGTTCAACAGGCGCCCGATCCTCTGGGTTGCACACCGTTTTGTGCTCTGCCGCACAGCCAGGATGGAAAGAGACCCCACACTCATCACAAGTCTTCATGCAGTCCAAACAAACCTCAAAACAAAAGTCGGGGAGCTTCCCACCCTTTTCCATCTTTTCGTCGCAAAGGTCGCAATGAGCTTCATCCCGGCATTCCTCGCACACTAGTTTACCACACTCTTTGCACCACACGGGGTCCGCAGCTCGCCATTCAATATTTTCCTCACAGATATCACAGGGTTGATCATAGTAATGATACCATACATCGTAGGGCAACATGTTGGTGGATCGTAGTGTTATTGATGATGATTCTTGCTCGTCCCTTCAAATTCGCAGTGGCTTGGCCGATTTTATGAAGAGATGATCGTCGCAAATGACTGCCCACTAATCCGGTTTCATCTCGTTGGCGAAACGACGTTTCGGTTTGTTTCAGTATAATTATCATCGGTCATCAAGAAGTATAACCTCTTCACGAAAACCTCAAAAGGCGTTTTATTTTCTAGGGACAGCATTTTTTCGGTTTTGTATCATCAAGTTTGATCGTGATGCGAAAAGATCCTTCCGACCGCGGGGGGCCAACGGATAGATTTCGCTCGCATCGCGATGTTTGACTTGCACGACCGCTTGGTTGCCACCGCCCACGTCACACGCTGCTGTGACGCGCATGCGCGACAGTTCGTCGGAACAAACCGACCGACGCCAAAGTCGACCAACCAAAACGACGCAAATGCACGCCGGCGCGCCTGCGCCTTCTTCAGACACCGCCCTTCTGCTATTACATAGTTCTCGCACTGACTGGCGCCTGCCGGCTGTGAGATTTTGCCCGGCGGTGGCGATTGACTTCCATGGCTTCGTTTCTTTCCATTTCGCATCTTGTTTGGCCTGTCAAGGGACAAAAAAAGCGTTTACGTGCATTGGAGCATCATACGAACAGATTACTTTCGTTTGCTCCTGCATTGTTTTGCATTCTTCAACAGCTCCATCCCTGAAAGTAGCTACGAAGAGTGTCGACAAGTCGTTCCCTGTGTTGATCGAGTCATTTGGAGTATCCAAGTTGGTTCTCGCGTTGTGTAACGCGGCGTGGATCTTGCCTACATCTCAGTACTGAATCTCACGTAGGACGGAGACTCCAAAGCTTTCGCGCTCGTGCCCCCAAAAATTTCACAAGAAGCCCGTTCCGATCCATCTCCCAGTATTCCTGAACATTGAGAAGTGTAATACAACGCCACAACCGCCTGGAAGTAACACTGTTTCACGCTTAGGGAGTAATCATCATCGTGCCGGTATAGCCTGGTGAATTCGTATCGATTTTTGCAACAGACTCGAGTTACATGGCATCCATATCCGCCGCTCCTTCAACCTCAGGAGCAGCTGCAGCGAAGAAGACCGCCATGGCGACGGATTCAGCTGCAATGTCTCCCTCGGTGGAAGACTCTGATCAAAACATTAGCTACTCCGCAGAGCGGATAATCGGCAATGGATCGTTCGGGGTCGTGTTCGAGGCAAAAGTGGTGGAAACCAATGAAGTCGTGGCTATCAAAAAGGTCCTTCAGGACAAGCGTTTCAAGAACCGCGAGCTGCAGATTATGCGACAGTTAGTTAAGGACCCACACACAAACATTGTGGCTCTCAAGCACTGTTTTTATTCACAGGTACGAAAGACTCGTTGTCGCACTTCCTTCAGGCCCGGCGGTTCCCTATTCCAATGCTTAAACTCACGACTTGACTTTCGTACTCTCGACGCACGTTTCAACGGTACAGGGAGAAAAGCCAGACGAACTTTATTTGAATTTAGTTCTGGAGTTTGTTCCAGAGACAGTCTATTCAATAAGCCGGCGGCACCACAAACACAACATTCCCTTACCGCTTATCTTTGTTAAGCTGTACCTGTACCAGCTGTCGAGGGCACTGGCCCATATTCATGCGTTGGGGATTTGCCACCGTGATATTAAACCTCAAAACTTGCTTGTCAACCCGAAAAACCAGCAGCTTAAACTCTGTGATTTTGGATCCGCCAAAGCGTTGGTCAAGGGGGAACCGAACGTTAGCTATATTTGTTCGAGGTATTATCGGGCACCGGAATTGATCTTTGGATCCACAGATTATACGACCGCTATTGATATATGGTCGGAAGGATGCGTGGGAGCCGAGCTATTGCTTGGACAGCCGCTCTTCCCCGGGGACTCGGGTGTAGATCAGCTGGTGGAAATCATCAAAGTCCTTGGAACGCCGACTAAGGAGGAAATCAGGTCGATGAACTCGAACTACATTGAGTTTAAGTTTCCTCAAATCAAAGGATGCCAGTGGAAAAAGATCTTTCGCAATAAGACCCCTGAAGATGCAATGGACTTTATTGCTGCTACTCTGGCTTACACACCGTCGGAACGACTCAGGCCTCTGGAGGGATGTGCGCACACATTCTTTGATGAGCTTCGAACAGAAGGGGTGGAACTGCCGAACAATGGTGGGCCTCTTCCACCGCTCTTTGATTTTACTTCTCATGAGATGAGCTTACCTCAGGAGCTCTTGGACAAGGTAAGACTTTGTACGACTTAGCAACGGTTGTGCTACGAGACATGTGTCACTCACGAGTTTTTATTCAGTTGATCCCTCCTCACATCAAAGCAAAGAAATCCGAGCAGGCTGATAGTAAACAAACCGGGAGATGAAGTGGATTGTGTGGCGTATGGTTAGAAACACCTGAAGCGACGGTATCGAACGCACACGTTGAGTATTGATTCGTTCGTTCGTTGTGATGGACGCCGAATGCGGTGAGGAAGGCCGGCCGAGCTGGAGCTCTCCGGTTGATTCTCTACCACCAGAGGGTAATAATCAGCACACGCATTCAACACGACAGACGGCAAACAACAGAGTTGTTTCCAAAAAGCGATTTCGCCACAACGGAAACATCTCGACTCGTTTGTAGAGCAATTCAACCAACTAATTACTAGCGAACCATAGAAGCATCCCTTACGAAGGCCGCTCTATTAGTAGCAGTCCATTTACTAGAAACAGAATACCTCTAAGATCTTCGTTGTTCCATTTCTTCCAGATAGGCGGCAGCTTCTCGAACAAGTGATACGTCCTTCTTTTCGTCAAGTGCTCGAGCGCAAGTCATCAAGATATCCTCATGCGGCAAAATGGCAGCCACCAGCAATGGATAAGCCCGTTGGACCGCAAAAGGCTGCTGAGCATAGCGGACGCTTCCAATATCTTTGGATGTTCGAGCCAACGACGCCTCGACTTCCGCCATGTCCACGACGACAGGTGCATCGCTGTCGTCGTCATGACTGCCACTATCATCATCGTCCTCCATGTATTTCATTTTCTGGTCGTGGTCTACTATGTCAGCAGACTCCTCGTTTACTACCAGCAAAGTAGGAAATTTGTTCGACAAGACCCGCTCAAATTGAACCAGGCTTTGCTCATCGACTACGCCACTGGTTCTCGATAGATGCTGGCACAATGTATGCAGCGACGGCAACAAGAAATTGTTCCCAGCCTCGTCGACATCGTCTAAAAAGCCCGTGTCCATGGAAGCTAGTTGAGACGGAAGAATCTCCACTAGGCTCTGATATAACTGCGCATGTTCTTGCATCCCCAATGGCTCCACAAGGGACAGCATTGCCACCAAATCCTTCCTGTAAAGGGAAAAACAAGTCAGATTATGATATCGAAGAATATCAAGCCCATCGAATTCACCTACCAATGCTCCAGTGACGCCAAACATTGCAAGTAGAGAAATAGAATGTATGCTAGCTGTAGATCAGCCAACAATGCCTTCCATTTGCCATCGTAGTGCATCGCCAAGACGTCATAGAGCAATCTACTGGCAATCCTTGGTTCCATAAAGAGCTGGGTTCGTTCCGACGGCGAGAGACCAGACAGGTGACGCTTGGCACCGGCATGCCTATTCGTACGCAAGGATATTGTTGTGTCGACCACTGGGATACTTGGATACGCCATTGACTTTCCATCCACTGTTGTTTTATTCGACAGTGTCAGGTTGGCGGCATCTTCGTCCTGACATGAACCTGGAATGATTTTGTCACCATGTTTCAGGCCTCGTTTCCCCAGTATCCCAGACTCGGTAATGAATTTTGTCTGATCCTTCCACTGCTGCTCCTGGTCCCCGGGTACGATCTTTGAGTATTCAATAACGCTCGTTTGCGGAAGCTGCTGATTTCGAACTTGGTCCAGCAGATTGGTGGCCGTCAAGGAATCCACTGGCTGGGAGGAAACTTCTTCGGTTTGTGGATCATACCTCCTGATCAGCGGACTGTTGTTATCAACTATCAGGAAACCCACCGAAATGCTGGAATTTGCTTGTGGCCGAACCGATGCCAAATGAAAGCCCTGGTCCAGCCCCGACACACCCACAAAATCGTCGGTTCGCAGTAAAATCGTTTGGCCGTCAAGACCGATCGTCGCATCCTTTTTCAAGTCCAACAAACCGAGGAAACCACTCATCATTCTCTATCCACTGACCGAAATGATCACTGACAAACCAAAATGGAGGAGCAGTGGTAGAAGAATACTTTCAAACCATACGATTGATGTGAAATGGAATGTCGTTGTGGTTATGCAGCAGAAAGTTTTGATACGGGAGTGAACCGGGAATCAAATTTTGCCAGTAAACACTTGTGTTCCGACTAAATAGCTTTCATCAGACTCCTCTACATTTCTCGAATTCTTCTTGGTACAAAATACAAAATGGCGCTACTAGTTCTTACTTGTAAAGACCCTTCTCGGCCAGCGATCGGTATTCATCAAATGCAGTAGGGTCCCTCAGTGCGCCGACGTTCTTGGGCTCGATGCCCGCGAACAAATCTCGAACCGCAATCTCAACTTTCTTGCCCGACTTGGTGTAAGGAATGGCATTCACTTGCTTGATCAAAAATGGTACATGTGCATCAGAAGCACCCTTACGAATAGTGGATCGAATTTCATCTTCAATCTCGGCATTGAGTTCGGCTCCATCCTTCAAAACTACAAAGAGGACGACATTGACATCGCCAGCACGTCGTCCTTCCTTAACCTGGTCACCAATGACAAGGGAGTCGTCAACAATTTCAACTTCTTCTGCAAAGCGATAGACTTCTGCAGTTCCAATACGGATACCACCGGGCTTGAGTGTTGTATCGGACCGGCCGTGAATGACAAAGCCTCCACAATCACCAACGGACCCTGTGACTTCCACGAGATCTCCATGGTACCAAATTCCTGGATCTTCCTCTTTAAAGTAGGCACTTCGGTACTTTGATTTGTTCTCATCGTCCCCAAAGAAGCAGACAGGAGCGGCGACAAATGGCGATCGGCAGACCAGTTCAGCCTTGCTGCCAACCACTGGCTTGCCCTCATCATACGCACAGACATCCAAACCAAGCCCAGCAGCCTGAAGCTCCGTCTTTCGGACGGGAAGCATTGGATTTCCAAGACAGAAACAAGAGCAGATATCAGTACCTCCAGAAATGGAAGCCATGAGAAGATCTTTCTGCACGTGCTCATAGACATAGTCGAAGTCCTCTGGCATCATGGGGGAGCCGGTGGAGAACATGACGCGCAAATTAGAGAGATCGTTGTCTCGACCAGGTCGCACGCGCTTGCGGCAAGCTTGGAGGTAGCGTGGTGTCGTGCCCATGTGCGTGATCTTCTCCTTGGCCACCAGCTCCCACGGCGAGGACAACTTAGGGTAGGCTGCAAAGCCATCGAATGTCACTACTGTGGCTCCGGCAACCAGTGACGACGTCATCCAGTTCCACATCATCCAACCACAGGAAGTAAAAAAGAGCATACGATCTTTTGGTCGCAAGTCAGAATGGAGGATCAACTCCTTAGCATGTGTCATGAGAACATTTCCAGCGCCATGAGCAATACTCTTGGGCTTTCCCGTCGTCCCAGACGAATAAAGAACGAACTGCGGGTGAGCAAAGGGAACCCTAGTGAATTTGCTTTCTGGAGCAGATCCATCCTCTTCAGAACCCTTTTTCATAAAATCATCCCAGCTAATTGCGATTTTCTTCATTCGGTCATTCGACCATTCGATCTCCTCTGGGACCAAGTTGACAACGACAACTTGTTCCACCGTCGGGAGGCTATCTACGAGTTCTTCGATCTTTTCCTTCATTGACATCGTCTGACCCTTAGACACCACGCCATTCACTGTGAACAGCACCTTGGGCCCAATTTGCTGGAAACGATCGGCCACGGCCGTCGGTCCAAAGTCGTCCGAGCAGGAACTCCAGACGGCACCAGTACTGGTGGCCCCGAGCATGGCAATAATGGTTTCGCCGATATTTGGCATGTATGCACCGACTGCCGACTTTTCATTGACCCCTTGCAGCTTCTCCAACGCGGCTCGAACGCGACTTGCGTCATCTCGGAGCTCACCAAACGTCCATCGCTTATCATCGCGAGCTTCAGAGACGGAAACCAATCCTTCCGTATCCTTGAGCTCGGAATCTTCCTTTCCATACCGCAAAAGGTTTTCAGCAAAGTTGAGCTTGATGTTTGGAAAGTATGTCACATCGGGCATAACATTTCCTTCTTTTGCTGGCACACTTGTTCCTTCATATTCGAATTCGAGAAAGTCCAACAGCGTCGTCCAAAATGTATCGGAATTCTCCACAGACCACTTCCACAGCTCATTGTAGCCTCCTTCCACGCCAACTTGCTTCTGGAGCTTCCTCATAGCGGTCTCCTCGACCTTTTTTGGGTCGGGAGTCCACAAAATTTGGTTGAAGGTCTCTGTCGTTTGTTCCGTTGCAGTGCTGGAGGAGAGACGACGAGCCAAGGAAGCACGCTGAGGCGACACGAGCGGCCGAAAGGCCAGTGCCGAGGCAGCAAACTGCACAAGCAGCAATGGTGTTATTTTCAAGTTCATAGCGGATCCCTCTTTCTTACTCTATTGACAAAATGTAAACTGAAGGGACTCCTCGTTCATTTTGACGATCGCTTTCGTAACCGGTTTGGTCGGTTTGTTGTCGACGTTGCCATCCTTGAACATTCTCGTTTCTTGCCTTGTCATTTTTCACGTGCTGACGTCAGTCTTTGGCGGCAGGTTTTCAATCACGAGCCAATGTTAGTCACGGCAGCACAGTACTGTGTCCACTGCGAAGCAAAAGGTCGAAGTAGTCGAAGCGTATCTTTTACTCCGTGACGTCCTTCCTACGGAGGACTTGGTACACATTGAACGCATTGGCGTGCCACAAAACTCCCCACGGTTCGAAATTCGCGTACGCGCGATATCGCGTCGAAGATCTGACGCTCATTTTTCCAACCGGTGCGTCGGATAGGAAGTCAAGTTCTTTGGCAGCATCAGATGATCCACCTTTGAGTTGACATCACCTCCTCTACAAAATCTTTTGTTCTATCATCATGCGTACCCTTTTGACTGATCTTCGAGGCAATCCGATTCCAATTGCGGACCGTCGTTCAATTCGCAGCAATCAAAAGACAACGTTGATGCGCTACGTGGAAACGCAAGCATGGAATGACGTTGTGAGACGTGCCAGATCGCATAGTCAAGAAGTCTGGCAGATTGATGAACAGGGAAACACTGCGTTACATCAAGCCTGCAAGTTTGATCCTCCGATATCTGTTATTCGGGCGCTCGGTGCGGCAGTTTCCGCATCGAATGCGAATGGATTGACACCTTTGCATGTGGCTGCTTCGCATCGCTGCAATGCGAAAACCTTGCGGGCCCTGGTCGAAATGCGGCCTGCGTCTTTGCGGACCCCGTCTCGTCGAGAACGCACGCCTATGCACTACGCCTGCCTCTCGTTCCGAGGTCTAGACTTTGGTGCTTTTGAAGCGCTGCTAGAAGCTTCATTAAGGGATCATGGACAAAAGGCTATTGACGACGAAGAATACGATGATATCTGTAACGACGAGATTGACAATCACAGCAAGAAAGGCGTCGTACTGACGTGGAGAGATTCGACTGGAAGTACCCCTCTCGGATTGCTGTTTCGCAGGTACAGAGAGCGCGTCAAGAGCGCAATCTGCCGTCTGAACCAGCAAAATCAGGAGGAAGATGCTACTCTACTTCAGAGTGATTTAGGTCAGCTCTGGGGAAAGGCCCGCCTAATTGTGGCACGACTAACCGAGGAGCGATTACAACGAGAAGGGGCCCTCTTGGACACGGAAGATGACAGTTCGCTTGCATGGGCTGTCGAACACCACTTGCTAGGAGAATGTAAATTCCGCATTGTTCATGCGTCGGTGGGGCTAGTCGGATATGGCTGCCCTCCTGAACTGATTCGGCTAGCTATTGCAATGCATCCGCAGCAAGTTCGAGAAATGGATGAAGAGGGAAATCTGGTACGTGTCCAAGGTCTCGATGGAACGAAGTCTGTTTTAATAATCTTACAGCCCGGTGCTCTCGCGATTCGCACGCGATTCGCAGCCCATCCACATTGCTGCTACTGCATCCTCTTCTGGTTCAGCCATGGAAGGGAACGCGGCTCATGGTGGACATGGTGCCGATGACGACTCCTCCGTTTACTCCCTCACTTCATTCTTTAGCAGCTCCACAACCAATGCTACACCCCACGCCTTTGATAAGGTGATTCAAATCCTTTTGAGAAACTACCCAGAGGGAGCGCACATCCCCCACGGTAAGTCAGGTCGTCTTCCGCTTGTACTGGCAATCCGAGCGGGTGAAAGGACATGGGAAGACGGAATCCAAACGTTGCTATCAGCAAATCCAGCAGCTCTTCACAGTGCCAAGCTGCATAAGGCTTATCCGGAGGGCATTGCCTTGGTCGGAGGCGGCGGGCACCCACCGAAGAAGCCCGTCAGGGGAGAGAAGGAAGGTGGGCTGCGAATCTTTCAGAATCTGTACTTGTTGGCGATACACAATCGAAGCAGTCATCACGGTGAAGGCGGTCGTCGTGGAACAGCGAGGAAGCCACACAAACATAGGAGCCTGACCTCATCTTCCCATGGGTCTAGGAAGGCTTCGACGGGGAAACTTTTGCCTCCTAGTCCTCGCGATCTGACGAACATATTTCAGCTTTTGAAATCGAAGCCAGATTTGGTCGACCCGAAAAGTATCGGACATCTTCGCTTTAGGTAGGATTCCGAGCAGGAACAGAGAGCCCGTAGACTGCAAGAAGAGATTGATGAATTCATACGTATATTATAAAAGTATAGGCTACTTTACTGCTATTTGAATTCTGCAGCGTTCTCACGAAACGATGGCTCGCCCATGCTAAATGGACACCCACAGTAGACCACATTGCTTCCACGCCGGACGGAAAGACTATTGATATGACATTGCTAATGATACAACACGTGCCCTGAAACGAGAGAGATTGGGAGTTCGTCGCATTGGTGCGAAGCTGCAAAGGGATAGACCGCCTACCAACCCGTGTATTCCCCTTGATCTGGAATTGCCACAAACATGGATTGTGGAAAGGCATCTGGCATCAGAAATTGAACGAAAATCACCCATACAAGCCACGCGAAGGTCCCTAAACAGGCCCAGTTGCGGCATCGCTGCACCCACATGAGCTGATTCGACGCCACGAGTTCAGCGTCAGGATTTTCTGTATGAATAACGAAACAGAAAACGTGGTGAGTTACCGACGATTCGCTTCGCTTCTCAGCAACTAGAACGCACCTGACTCTTGACTATTAGCTAGCCTTCCACTGCTCCTCTGATTAGCATAATATCCCATCGAGTGAACAAGCCAGAGCCAAGGCAGTCCAAACATCCCAGCGTAGAAAATACGCTTGGAAATTTCGTCATCTCGTAACGTCGTCATTTTGTAAGTTCCGACCTCTTTTTCAAATGTGAAGGACGTGATACTGGTTCAAAGCTAAACCAATTTCCGAAATTAAAACGTAGCTATGGGCAAACTAGAGACCTCTGAGCTGACCGATGTATCCAATGATTAGCAATTGCTTTTCGATGTCGAGTGTTACGGTCGTCGCGTTGCTGGTCGTTCGAACTTGGAGGTCTGGCCTCTTTTATTGCGTCGTGGAAAAAAGGCGCGAAACATTAGCGGCGCGCATGCCAGGTAACGGTATGCAAGATTGGCTTGGCGGGCGCGTTTGCACATGTTTCAGGAAGGCAGACCGTACTCGAGCGTCTGTACCTGGTACGAAGTTGACCGACTGACTGTCTGTCTGTCCGGTTGACGGCCTACCGCTACTAGTAGTCGCTACCATATTCGTAGCTGTACTGACTGTAGGTCTATCTACCGTTGATACTAATCTACGCTACTTTAACTACACTCTACTGTACTCCTTAGTACGACACTCGATGAAGACAAAGTTCCAAAATTTCACTAGTTTGATCGTTATTGCACGGCTAGTTCCTTCGACTTTCGTCTCTTTTGAGCACCGTCAACACTTTTCGAGCCTCCTCCTTTCTTCATCTTCAGGATCTTTCCGCATTCTTCCGCCATAAACTTATCCAGGCCATCCTTCGACTTACTCTTTCGTCTGGCCACCATCCTCGGAGCTCTGTTGTCCTCCTCATGGTCGTCTAAAACATTTAAGCGGCGGCTACTAGAAAGCCGAGGAGCGAAGTCTGTACATTTCGAAGCACAGAGGAATCTGTCCGACTGTGGCTTACCCTTGCCCAAGCCCAACATCATTTCTCTCCGAGACGGCATGGATGGTGCTTCATCTGAGTCATTTGCTTCGAAGACGTCGGAATCAATTTTCAGCCACCTCTTTTTGGAAGCGGGGGCGGACTTCTTTAGTCCATTCATGAACTGGTCGACTTCCGTACTTCGCTCAACTTTAGACAGCCTGGGAGCTTCAGAAGAACGATGTGGTACTGCATTCAACATGATATCGTTCTGGGAGTCGTCCAGGAGCATATTAAATCTGCTATTGGATCGATCAAACTGAGGCCTTGTCTTCTTGCGCTGAACATGATCGGCGCTCGTTGACCGTATCATTCTTGGTATGTCAGAGTCGACATCTAGCGAGCCAGCTGTTTCATGCACTTTACGCGGCGATCTACCATCAAAACTCATGGCCCTTCTGGCTTTGCTCAAAGAACGGAACTTTTCCGGAGTGGGCGATGAAAGAATTTCATCTCGTTTTCCGGCGCGCTTTCTCTGAACAGACCCGGTTCGCCTCTTGGCCCTACGAGCTTCAGCCAGCTGCTTTCGCAAAGCACGTTCAGCTTCTTCCGAAATGGGCTTCTCTTGATCCGTGTCAACCAGATCTTCATCTTCGTCTAGATTCTCCACTTTCACGAAACTCGATTCCGCTATGTCCTTCCCCTCAAGCTGCGCAGACTTCCGCTCGGCCTGACGGACCCTGCGTTCCTTTTTTCGTTCCCGAATTTCCTCTCGCGTATTCTTGGTTGAATGACCAGACGAACTGTTGATAGTGGAAGCCTCACTGAGGTCTGAGTCCGAATGACTACGAACAATCCTTCGAATCCGTCGCTTTGTTGTCTTTGGCATTGTATCGTTCAACGCCCCCCATTTGTCTTCCGCGTTTCCTTCGTCTTCACTGTCTGACAAGCAAGGCCCCCCACCAGCATCGTCTTCCTGCGGTGACGAGTTGAGAGGACCAGCACCCTTGGGGGATGATGACGAGACCACTTCAGAAGACGATGGCGAGCCATACGCTTCCAAATGCCCACTCTTGAACCTTTCTGGTTTTCGTGGTGCCTTCACAGGAGGTGCCACGCCGCCACACGAGGTTTCCGACATGGAAGCCGTAGCCGCGGTTCGGCCCGATGATGCCAGATGATCACCCCCTGCTTTCTGCCACTGGGGACATCTATTAGATATGTCGCCAGTATGAAGACCAGGGCCACCCCTTGTATTCAGCTCTTCTCTGATGTCGTTATTGACACTGTGAGGATGACTGTGATGAGACCTTCTCACTCGTTACGAGTACCGTCGGCGATTGATTCGTTTTAAACGTGGTTCCCAGTAGGGTCCATCAAAAGTCCTTTACTTTATGCGGCTTGTTCATTATCTTGTTGGGCCATGCCATTTCGCGAGTCCAGCGAGAGCCCTTTTCCATAATTGCAGAAATGCTAAAAGGTCGAATCCATACCCTTGGGCTTATTCCTACACTATTCAGTCCGGTTCTCAGTGCCGATTGGATTGTATTGCCCAATTACAAGAGCGAAGCGATCGCGACAAAAATCAGTTTTCTCCCCACGCCCATTGTTGTTTCCCATAATAACCCTATTTTCAATCAAATATGTACTGTATGCGCCCTGTTGGAGGTCATGTGCGCGGTAAGCCGCGAGGTAAGCAATCCGAGGGCGCATGCCCGAGCGATTGCTTACCGACGCGGATTACCGAGGAATCACGAGAAACCGAGCCGAGGAACAACACCGAGGGCGCATGCCCGAGGTGTTGTTCCGAGTGCGAGCGTTTCGGTCCCGAGGTGGAGGTGGAGGCAGACCGAGGGCGAATGCCCGAGCGTCTGCCTACTACCGACACCGAGCGGCGTGATTCCGACAGCGCATGAACGACAATGGGGAGCATGAGTAAGTAATTTACCAAAACAGGTTTCGTCTAAACTATGTGTTTACTACAGTCAGTACAACAGATCATCAATGATCGAACAATAGAGATGAGTTGTGTCACATGGCTACAAGTTTGCTTACTACCGGTAGGCATACCGGTATGTGCAAAATGGTAATCCGACCGAGGTTGCTCATGTGTGTTTGGAATCATCGAGATGAAATGTATACATAACTATATAAAAATTATTGATTAAAAACGACAAAATAACCGGCGGTTTGGCTTGCTGGTGGATTACCAAAACGCAATTCGGTAGACCGGTCGGATTACCATTTTCACCGCGGTGCATCGCGCGGTAAGAACTTCCAACTCGCGACCCCAAGCAGGTTTTTCACATTGGTAATCCGAACCGTTAGCGGGTTTGGCCAGTACCAGGATTACCACGTAGATTCTACAGGGTTCGCCGGCGAATTGAGGTCGGCCGGCTCGAATTTGTGTACATTTTGTACCAATTTCTACGAATACCTGTTGCCGGTAGATTACTTTAGTACGTATCCAGAGTACAGAAGCTCCTACTGTACTCTCCAATGCATTCGTGACGCAGTTCGGCAGAGATTGCCGACGTCATCATGACGACATAGAACTCCAAGTCCAAGGGCAGGTCATTGGATCGTCCAATGGCAATGCTTCTTTTCGCGACCGAAATCGGAAATCAGTCATGCAGAAATCCAAAAAAAGACATCCCATCGTCATCGAGGGAAGCGGCGGCAGTCGCGTCGACATCATCAATTAAGGCACCTTCTGGCTGAGACAAGGTATGGACGAATGAGATGCTTCAATTTCTCCCCAAAGCTGAAGTTCTGTTTTCCAAATCAAAATTCTGGCTCACCTACCGTTCTTCTACTTCGATCCTCCAATACTTCGCGCCTCCGCCAGTTGATGGGGAAGACATCAACCTAGAATTTCTTCTACCATTTGTTGACACAACGATTGGCATTGGTCTCCGAACGCCAGTGTAATACTTGCGTCGTTTCAGCATTGTTGAAATTCTTTTGTCTTCGTCATTGTTTTAGGGTGTGGTACAATCATGAAAGTTTCGTCATTGACTTTGTCGCTGTGGCTTTCTGTGTCGGCATCGGCATTCACTCCGGCTTGGAAGAACAAAGCTGCGCTTGTTCCGCCGCAGCACACGACTACCCAGTTGTTCTATGATATTCAACGGGACCCCCCGAATGAAAATGTCTGGAGCGTCCTTGCGAGTACCGAAAAGTGGATTAGTTCCACCTTGCAGGATGCTCAACAGGGAGGAAATCCACTCAGTCGTAAGGAAGTGAGCTACGTCTGCGAGACTTCGCAAGATCCTGCCATGCTGCTGGCGAACATTTTCCGCAAGCTGAAGGAGGCTCGACAGCTGGGGGAAAGCCATGCGCAAGAACAAGAAGAAATGGCGGAAGAATCAGGTATGTAACTGTCATTATTCTTCTATCGCGCCGTTTTGTTTCTGTCATTTTTCAGAACAATGGATTCGCTCACCCCGCAATCTTCTCATTTTCTCGAAATGACTCCACAGCGGACCATGAACGGGTAACCTTGCGACAGACTCAAATTCTTGTCATTCCTGCCAATGAAGATGTCAATGACTTTCCTGTCTTTGACAGCCTTATCAATGCGATTAATGAGGCGCGTCGAAGTGCACGAGACTATGTTACCGATGTGTCATTGGAACGCCTCGATGAAAACATGTTTGGTGACGGCGATCGAGATTGGTGGTGAGTACAATTAAAAGTCCTGATAAATGGTGACCGAGACCTACGTTAGCACACTAACTGAGATTTGTCTCTTTTAGTGTGTCAATCAACTGTGCCCATCTGCACCCTAAATTTGGCCAGAAAACTCCCGAGCAAGAACTCAGAGAGATGCAGGAGGAAGAAGAGGCCGGCGAAGTCGATCTCAATTTGGTGGAATATAAGAAACGGCGGCTTCTGGCCCGTCAAAGTCCTTATCCTTCCGTCGTGATTGAAGTTCGAGCCATGGCGCCGCCGGAATTCACCCCACCGCCTCCCTCCGGACGCGAGAGCCCTGATCCTATCGAGGAAGTAGATGACCCCATCGACTCGGCATTTATCCAAAATTTGGAGGCGCTTTTCTCCAAATCTACCCTGCAGAAAGATGGAGGCTTCTACGACTCTATCGGATCTCATATTGAAACCATCAGTTCGGTCACTCCCATGACGATTGCCCAGAATTGGATTGCTGCCAATGACCCGCTCTTTGACATTGCCGCCTGCGCGTTTACTACAACAGATACAGCACACGTCGACGAGGCGTACGAATTTGTCTTTACCAATCTCGCCATGCAAACCAGTCAGTATGGTGTCAGCGGAGAGGCAACCGTTCAGGCTGGAGCCCAAAAACGCCAGTACCTGGTCATGCCTAATTTTGTCACGTCCAGTGCCACCAGTATGGAAAAGTTTGCAAAGGAAGTTTCCAACATTCTTTCGACTATGCCCAGCGTCCGAGATAAGGTCCTTGTGAGTACCTTCCATCCAGAACACATCCAAGAGGACAAGCGATGTTCTGTCCCGGTGTTTATTTTGCAATGGGTCGATTAAAGGAAGGAATTGTATGGACTACTACGTTTTTGTTGTTTGATATTGAGAAATATATTGGTGCTGGAGACTGTTCAACTTAGGAGTTGCGACGGGGTAAAATAGACCTACTACTAGACAGTTTCTAAACCTTTTCCTACAGTCTATCGGGCTCTGCTGGCGATGTCGACTCATGACGCAGTGTTGCCCACCACGAAAGATTTGCATCCGTCGTGTGCTGGTGCTGCTGCTGGGTTGACAGGAGTACTAGTACCACTACAGTCGGATGTAAGAAACCTTCCAAACAAGCAAGATGGATAATGTAGCTGCAGCAGCACCATTTGGTCCGCAACTAGTACCGGTAGCACAGCGACTTCAGAAAGTGGAGTTGGAGCTACTACTTCGTTTCTCCTAACTACTACTCTTGAGAGCGGTCGAGCAGCTTTCAATTGAGACAGCCACTCTTCGCTGCTTTTACTCGGTATTACTATTCCGAAGCTATACTTTTGATAGCTATCTATCGTGAGTAGAATCGTACCATGGAGTCCTCTGTTTGCGAACGGGGTGCTTTGGCTTCAACGGGGTATTCAGAAGCTCCGAAAAGAAAAAGGCCATAGCTCACAGTTATGGGGCGTAGACTTGATCCGCCACTACCACATGAGGGACGCAATAATTCCACCGAAATATCGCCTCACATTTTCCAACCAACATACCTGTCATAATTCCATACTGCGTCGAAAAAAATTCCGACCCCAACAAATGATTTACCAAACACTACCTGTACCGGAAGAGCAAATGAAGTCTACCACAACATGCCCTCTTTCTTGCTTCATGAATGAAGTATTTCTTGCTGAAACACAGCATTCAGGTTCCAGCGTGGTGGTGGTCGAAGTCGTCGTCGATAACGCAAAAACTTCTTGCGGCGCTGCACGGGGCAGCAGTCCTCGACTTCAACGTTCCAGCGCCTTGCAAAGTGCAATGGAAACGAAACGAAATAGACGCTCTAAAGATATCTCCTCGTCACCGTTTCGTGATCCGAGGGGAAACTGTTGTCGGCGTTCTTGTCTTAAAGAAGAATCGAAAAATACCATGGCGGATGACAAAAATCACACCAGCAGCACCAGAACAAGCAGGACAACAGAGCATCAGGAGGAACAAGAATCAAACAGCACCTTCAAAAGCACAACGAAGAAAGAAAAAGCAAAGAAAGTAGCGTTCTACGATGATAGATGGAAACAGCCTGTCGGGCGATTCACTCTGAAGCTGCCGCGACGAAATTCAATGCCAGCCGCAAGTGTTGCTTCTCCGTTGAAGATGCCGAGACGCATTGCATCTCCTATTCCTCAGTGCATAGATGGTGATAGAAAGTCACTGTCCTCTCATCCTTCTTCAGGCTCAGCAGGGGCTGTAGTCACACCGTCGTCATTGTTGTTTTCTCGCCGCTATAGCACACCCTACTAGCTGGCTGGGTTTTGATAGCCGCTGTTACTGCAATTAGAGTCAACGAGGAACCTCGTGCCGGGGATAACTAGATTAAAATATCTTTTTGACATATTCCTTACAGTACTTTGCTGGTTATCAAGTCCTCGTTGGACTTTGGCGGCTGTGCATTCTGCTTCTTGCAACAAGAAATTAATAGTAGAAGAAATAATACTACTATTAAAGCAGGGGTACTACTATTGTTATAGCACCTGTGACGACGATTGAGGTCGGTACTAGTAGTAGTACTGATACGTCGCAGGTAGTCTACTACTAGTAAAGAAGCAGACGAAAATAGCTCATCTTCAATGCTTTTGCCTATGGGCAATAGCTACTAGTAGTAACCATGTACAAAATAGCAGTGACGAGCACTACTATGTACCTGTGTCACTTGAATAATTCTGAACTAAGGCGTGGAAATGCCAAAAGATCCTCCGAACACCGGCAAGTTGTAGTCTCGCCCTCTTGAATTCCCCTGTCCCGTCATCACCCAGCGATATATGCCCACCAAACGCGACTTTGAATCGAATTTTTTGAAGCGTTGGAGCTTCTGGATTGGGCTTCGCCATATGTCATCTTTTTTTGGGCTTCGCCGTTTCAATCTGCTATCCGAACCCTTCCCATCGATCGTTTCACGTCGAGCTCACAAAATTTATGACAGCCATACTTTGTTGAAACACTCTTCCCCTTCGAAAGGAAAAAAGACGAAATCAAAATGGATGATGCCTCGTAAGTTCTTGAATGGCTTAATGCCATCGCCGTGGTTCTAGAGTGCTGGATGTATAATATGAGAATTCTCGATCAGTGGCTAACATTTGCCACGCAGCCCTCTTGCTTTTCTGTCAGTGTCGCTGGCGACATTTGCCATCATGTTCGGGACATCGGGAATGATCAATTGCCGAGCTGTGAAGTTCACCTCGAGCACAGGTGCTGGGACCGAGATTGAAGCCGGCGTTTTCTCTTACAAAACGGTGGGATTTTACACAACAGGTTCTAGCGACACAGTTTACGTCGTTGACGTGTGCAGTCCTTACACCGACCTAACTGATGAAACCGGATTCGAGTATGAGGAGGATAGTTGGATGACTACACTCCAACGACTTGCCATAACGATTCCCATCATTGGTGGTATCGCGTTGATCGGCAACTGCGTCGTCCTCTGTACCGGCCCCCCGAATCCCATGGTTTTCAAGTTGTTTGGACTTTTCTACATTACTTGCGCCATTCTGCAGGGAATTGGATTGAAAATGATGGATAGTTACATCTGCACTAACAACCCAGTCGTGCAGTACATGGAGGAGGCGACCCCGACCATCGGTAATCAATTTCAGGACGACTGTACAATGGCCATGGGCATGCGGCTGAATATTACCGCCGTCGTCTTCTGGGCCGTTGCAGGCTTGGCTAGCATGGCCATTGCCAAAAAGGCTGGCGGAGACGTGCCAGAGTCAGCCGCAGCCGAGGAGAAGTAAGAAGGGTGTTAATAAACCTCTGGAGATGACAAAATGGGAGGCAGTCCAGACGAAGATGGTCGTATTGCCAGCGGGCTGAAATTATATTTGTGAGCTTAAATAGTCCGAGCTGAAGAATAACTACCACGAAATAGAATATATTCTTGACTCGGTTAACATGGCTGTCGTCGTTCACTTCTGGTGAAATGCTGCTGCCTCTGTATCCGAACCACTAGTATCTTCTGGTTGTTAAAATGGGTGCTGTCGGGATCTTGCAACCTTTCCGAAGAACTATGCAGGACTATTTGATGCGTACTACTGTATCCTGCAGGTGTCGCTTCCAAAGTAACGTGACCTTGTTGCATTGCTGCCACCAGTGCGGCGCTACTCTGATGGAAATATTCTACACATATCGTGTTCGAGCAATATCCATGTTTCACCGTACGAGTACTATCCAATGGCGACCGAATGAAAATAAATTGGATCGATTGCATAGAGTACTACCGTAGGTTCTCTTTCACATCATGCCATGGAGTCAGTGTGGCGACGAGGCGCAATGAAACGCAGAACGTCTGCAAGTCTGTGTGTGTCCCGGTGCGGTCGCTCTGAGTAGTGTCGCCACGTGGCATGTTGACATCTAGGAAGACTTGCTCGACTCCATCACTGCCTCGTTTGCAAGACGACCGGTCCGACTGCTCCCTCCTTTGAAACCGATTGTTGCTATCCTACTAGAGATTAATAGACAATCGACCTCAAGTGAACGACGACAGCCTGAGTAGCTAAGTCAAGATTGTTTTCTTTCTTGTGGTAATTCTTAACCAGGACGATTCCGGTGTCGACGTCTGTGCTTGGCCTTTTGTCGCTTCCACTTCAGCTTGGAGGAGGGCTGGTTCTGTGACTTGCACCTTACTACAAGGGTAAGCCGACCTGTGGTGCAATCTTTCGAAGAACGAGTCATAGCCTCCAGATCGCTTTGTCGTATGAAGAAGGATCATAACTCGACAGAAGAACTGATAGTCACCTTCAGCACCAACGCCATTAGGACGTCCCCCATGGCGAGAAATGCAACATTAGGTTCACTTTGGTACGAACTAACCTGCATGCGGTGGGCGAAGGCTTCCATTGCGCTTTCGAAATTGCTACAAGACAACATTTCGGACTTATGCGATATCACCAGTGGGGAAATGGTGACCTTGCTGAGGAATCAAACGAACAAATCCATGCCACACCAGTAAAAGCGAGTAGGGATATCTTCAAGAAAGTTAGCTTACTCGTACTAGAGTCTTACAAAGCTCAATGAAACGAAGAATTGTACAATATAATACACCATGTATAGTATGCAATGAGGACAGAAGCAAGGCAAATGCTCTCAAACCATGACTTCGTCGGCATTTACATAGCCGCCATCATCAACTCGTCGTGGTGGTCGTGCAGCAGGGTCAGTGGGATGCGTTGCCAAGTGGCTGAAAAGATTGATTCGTCGATTTAGCGATCCCTTGAGGGGGTGATCTGGAGTCTCCACGCGTCGCTTCGGGACACTCACAGCCGCAATGGCAACACCGGCCACAGCCGCAAATCCCAAAAACACCAAAGTGCCTTTTCTTTTAGCCGGTCCAACAGTCGCGAGATTTGATCCCGCAACACCATTCGTTCCAGCACCCGATCCACCAGCGCCACTAGTTCCGCTGGCGCCGGCAGAACCACCTGCGCCAGAACCGCCTGCACTGGAGCCACCAGTTGCCGCCGACAAAGAACTCGTTTCAGTTCCTGATGTATCCGTAGTCGTAGCCGGTTTCTTTGGGGGCGGGTGAGGCTTTGGAATTCTCACAGATTCATTGGGATCCTCAGCATCTAGAAGCAACAAAATAGCAAGTTAGCCATAACTCCATCGCCAACGCTATCATTTTCTCGCTATCGCCAACTCACAGGAAGAACTTGTCCGCCGAGTGCTCTCTTCGAGTTGGACATCCGATCCACCAGCCAAACTAGACGTGATGCAAAATAGAAGAGCAAGAAGCAATGTGTACGACTTCATTGTGATGATGATGATGTTGGACCTTTGAAAGAAAGAGTAAAAGGAATCAGATCGAAGAAGCAAGTCTATCTGAATGAAATTGTCGGATGCAGGAGCTGTCGTCAAGAACAGCGAAAAAAGTGGGAGACATCCACAGCGGCGCCAGAACTTGGCGATGCACATGGAGGCGCCTGTCACAAAAATCCCCATGTTAAAACTACAGACTTGTAGGATGATGCCGTGCCGGCTGTCACACCCGTCCGTTCCAACCTTAAATATCGACAATTTTAGCCGGAATGCACAAATTCCCTCATAAGACTGAAAAGTCAAACGCCATCAAAATCTCTTAGCCATAAAATTTCTGTCATTTGTACGTATTTTTGATTCAAATAAAGTCAATTGATTCTTTTGGTACAAGCGGCCAGACGTTTCGGTGTTGGTCTCTCCGTCTTCTGATTTGAACGTTCTTGGCTCTTATTAACGCTTGAAATTTGTGCGCGATGGAAACCCACGATGGAGTTTGGACTCACGCAAGCCAGTCACGCGAAGAAATACTTCCCGCCGAGCTAGGGCGTGGTTGAATGAGTCTCTGCAAGACCAAGATGCCAATAGATGGCGCGGATATGGGTTGCACCTAGTTGTTTGAAACGTCTTAGAAGACTCAGGTCCAGCTACACTCTAGAGCTATTACCATTGCAGCACCCCCAGTGGAACGCACGGTCTGTCGTACAAAGATGGAAGATTATTATTGAATATTGCTCCAAATCCTCGGTATAGTTAAAGCATACCTGGTACTTAACCACATGTATATCTCAGAACTGGCAGACCAAGGCTGAGTCGTTCGAAAGAAAAAGCTACTTTTTCTATGGATGCAAGACGCTAGAGAATCGAACCACGTGGTCTTTAGTTGGGGTCCAAAGTGCAGATCGCCGGATTTCTCATTGCTAGTACTATCGTTGTTCTATCGTAAAAGTTAGTGGGAGTATCACTAGAATTGCGGCCCACATGGACGACGTGCTTACCAACACGATCTCAACGTCAAAGACAACATCCTTTTTGTTGTTATTCTCTTGTTCGACAGTTTTGGTCTCTATTTTGGTGAACCCATTGTCGTTGGTCTATGCAAGGGAGTTCGTCTCACGTGGGATCCTCATCGGCGTTGCGGACCGCGGCAAGGATGGGGACGGACGGACGGTTGGCGGAGTTATATATTTATTCGATCGAGTCGAAGATCCCTGCGGCATGCATGCATGCATGCGCAAACGCGTAAAGATACCTGTAGACTGCTTACCAAGGATAACGTGACCGAGTCACTTCTCACAAGCATTGTTGCGAACGAAGACTCCGATCCAAATCCACACCGGTTGCTGCCCCAGAGCAAAAATAACAACGACAAGAACAACACATGAGGAGGACCTCTTGCCGAAGCAATCGCCTTGTGTTGTTAACAATCTCCCTCATATTGACTGCTTGGAATAATGGCCGAGACAGCAAGAAAGACAAACTTGAGCCAAGCAAGGGACGAGACGGCGGAAGATCCCATTGTTGAAACATGGCATGGCACAATCGCGGGTGTTTTGGGCAACACGCTCGAGTGGTACGATTTTGCCCTCTTTGGTTATTTTTCGGGTACGTTTAATAGTGACTATGTCAAGGCTGTTGCGGACTTTAACCTTCCTGACTCTCCATTTGTCTTCTGCAACTGCTAGATATTATTGCACAAGTCTTCTTCCCCCCAGCCCCCGAGGATGATCCACACGCCAATTTGTTTCGTACCTTTTGTATTTTTGGTGGCGCATTCATAGTGCGTCCGTTCGGTGGTCTAATGATCGGATTTTTGGGGGATAAGCACGGTCGAAGGACTGCCTTGACTAGGTCATTGTTTCTTATGGCGATTCCTACGACACTCATGGGATGTCTACCGGTTTACGAAACGGCTGGAAATTGGTCAATTGCGTTGTTGGTGCTTTGTCGTCTTGTTCAAGGTATCTCAGTTGGAGGACAGTTGCCGGCGTCTTTGGTTTACACTGTGGAGAAGCGACATCCTAGCAAGTGGGGATACTATGGCAGTCTTCCAATGGTAAGATGAGTTGTGAGCTCCCGATTTTTTTCGAAGGAGGATCTGACTTGTTCTCCCACAGGTTGCTGCCAATGTTGGAACTCTTCTCGGAAACTTGGCCGGTGCCCTGTTACGCCAGGTCCTCACCGAAGAGCAACTTTTGGACTGGGGCTGGCGCATTCCTTTCTTCTCGGGTATCCTAATTGCATTTGTAGCTTGCTATTTGCAGGTGCACGGTGCGGAGGTTCACACCACGAAGGGAGTGTACGATCGACAGGATTCGAAAGTAACAAATCCTATCCGTGTTGCTTTGTCGAGAGGAAACCGTCTTGCTCTTTTAGGTACTGCTTTGGCCCCGATGATTTGGGCCTCTGGATTTTACGTGTCTTTTGTGTGGATGGCAATCTACATGGAGGAACTTTTGGATCCGCCCGTCAAGGGAGCCTTTTGGATCAATGCCGTTAGTATGTTGGTGGGAATGACCTTCGTCCTCCCGATCGCTGGAATGCTGTCGGATCGTATTGGACGGACCCGAATGATGACTGCCGCCGCCGTTGGATTGGCTGGCCTCGGACCGGTGCTATTGATGATGATCAGCAAGGGAAATAGTTATGTTGCGTTTGCGTGTCAGCTTGCATTGGGCATTCTATTGAGCTTTTTCGGTGGACCGCTATGCGCTTGGTTGGTGGAGAATTTCTGTGCAGAAGTTAGACTGACGTCCGCATCTTTGGGCTACGATATTGCCCATTCAGTTGTGGGCGGATTCTCGCCTGCCATGGCGACCGCGCTTTTTGACAACGTCGGACCCTCTGCCCCAGGGTTGATCTATGTTGTATTTGGTGTCGTTTCCATTATTGGTATTTATGTCGTGCATTGCTTTGGGGGAAACCAAAAGGAGGAGGTCGGGCAAGTCGATGATCTAGAACTCAAAGAATCTAAGTCGGCAAAGGAGGATCTGCCAGAACTTGCTTAGATATTTAGTTGTCACTGGCTACTGCTGCATCAAAATGATATGGATAGTCGATTAGCGCGTTTTTATATTCCTTTGTGACGACAAGTGTAGTGTCACAAATCCAAACCACTTAGTTTGCAATATCGCTTGGCAAACTCGTCACATTCCTCTTGCATCAAAATTTGTCGCCATTTCTTCGAGGCCTTTCTGTCCGACCAAAGTGAACGTAGCGGTACTCTTTTTTGCGAACCAATTTGGACGGACGGCGTGAAATTGGATCCAACCTGAGAAGCATTGCTAAGAACATGTTGCATCGAGCAATCGACGAGGACACGGGTACAGCGACGGGGCGCCATATTTGGAAGAGCACAAAGGGGGCTACCTCAAGAGATGACCCCATGACCATTACCAAATCTACACGGTCCTCCATTGCTTGCTGGTTGTTAAAATCGATTGCGGCTGTCTTAAAAAACCTCTCTGGAAGAGCATCTCCGTACAAAACAAGATTTTCTGACCAGATGGAACCATGACACTCCACGACCTTGTTCTCCGGAACGCCGAGGCCGTGATATGTATGTAGGCCATCGATGTTTTGTGTGTATATTCGGCGCAACCATCCTTTCTTGTAGAAATGTGCACATAGCTTATGTGCCAGAGTCGGCTTGGCATTTTCCAAGACAGAGCGCAACTGCGGCAAAAGTTCGTTTCTCCAGACATGAGGATTTTCGTTTACAAACTGGCGAGAAAAGAGACGCTCTGGCGTTTCTTGCACAAATGTAAATCTTTCTCCAAACTTTTTCGATAACTGCTGGAATGTTCCAGAACCCTTGCTGCGATAGTCTGGAATACTCGCAGCTGTGGATATGCCCGCCCCCGTCAGAACCACAATGTTTCGAAACGTGCCTGCTGCCAAGGCATGTAAGAATTCGTCGGGGCTCAGTGCTGGCAAACGGTCACTGGCACTTGCCACATACATTCCGCATCTTCTCCTATGCTTTCGCCCCTCCTTGTGTTCATTCAGAGATGTTTGGGATTGCAGATCCAGCCCGCAACTGTCACACCAAAATGGCGGTGCTCGCCCTCGTGATTCGGATGGCATGGCAAATTTCTCCGTCGGAAGTCGCCGGGTCACAGAGGTATCCAAGACGTTGTGCTATAAATAGAGCGCCAGTGATCTGGTTGTTCGATGGTGCATATTGGTTTGGTCATGCTGGGCAGTACATGTGCTATGGCGTTGCATGGATACCTAGAAATCCGCCTCTTGGATTTGTAGGATTCAATTCATAACATTTCATTCAGAAGGTGCCGTCGTCGAGCAGAAAGAGAGAAGCCGTCGACAACATCGGTGTCTTGTGCTTGATGGAGTTGATGATGATGATGATGATGATGATGGCAAAAGCGGATACACGAACGCCTTCGCATCCTGCTTGGGGTGTCATCCTTGCTGGCGCTGCGCTTGTGTGTGTACGTCACCCGGCTTTCGTTGCAATTCGCGATAGTAACCTTCATTCGGCGATATTTCTGGCACAACGGCCCCAATTTTGATATGCCTTTCTCCTGCTCACAAAATATGATCCTTCGTGTAGTTCCAACACAACCGAAAATCTTGTCGCTCGAATATGTATTGCGACACACACGGAGTAATATCGATCCTACTCAACGGTCAAACCCTTCATGTTGGAAGCACCTCTGCCTCTCTGGATTCTTTATGCACGCATGTTCAACTGCCGATTGGTGTTGCTTGAGCGGAACTGCTCTCCCACCGCTGTCATGCCTGTCTTCATTCATTGCAACCGCAAAGATTTCTGTGAAAGACCATGGCGTTTCAACGACATCTATTCATAGCAGCATTGCTCTTTGATGCAAACGCTGAGTCTTTCAGCTTCACAAATCTTCTATGTAAGTTATAATGCCACAGCTGAACTTGAGTTAAAGGATCTGATGTCGAGAAAGAGTTGGTCTAATTGAGTGTCGCTCCTGTTAGATCGATTGCACGTTTGCAAGCATCCGACGCCAGGGCCTCTAGGGTGCGGACCTCCTATTTGCCACGATGGTATAAATTTACCTCAATGTCATAGTTCTAGTGGTGGCAGTGGTGGTTCATCTGGTAGCAGCGGGTCAGGTGGAAGTTCAGGTTCCTCCGGTAGCAGCGGGTCAGGTGGAAGTTCAGGTTCCTCCGGTGGGAACTCCAAAAGTAGCGGCTCGAGTGGTGGCAGTGGTTCCGGCGGGGGAGGCAGAAGTTACTACAGCGGTGGTGGTTATTACTCATGGAATGGTGACATTGACTTTAGCAGCACCGCTGAAATGTGCCTTAATGGCGGTGGCTGTGATGGAATGTTTCGTCAATACTGCGACGAGAGTGGCTATTGCTCTTATGTAGAATGCGAAGATGGGGACGAAGATTGTATTTACACCTGCGATACTATGGGTCGATGTTACCAAATTTGCGAAGAGGGTGATGAAGATTGCGGGTCCGACTTCTGGGGATACTACTCGTCACAAGTCAGTGATGGGAACGGTGGTGTTTTGGACGCAGTTACAGATGAAAGACCCTGGGTACGTGCCTCCTACCTGGGAGGAATTCTTCTGGTTCTACTAGCATTGCTGGCGTTTGCTGTGCGATTCGCCGTGTCGAAGGTAAGTTCGGTGGAAAGATTGACATTCTTTGGCCTGCAAGGTGCTAACTGCCAGTTTTCTATTCTTGTTAGGGAAAGGAGTCACAAGATGCTGGAACAAAACATCCATTAAAAGGCTCAATGGGACGAAGGATGAAATTATTTGATAGATTGGCACCTGCGAAGCCATTGCCTCGTGACCCTGCTTTGTATCGGCGGATGGGAGATGATGGCACGGTTGGCACGGCTGTCACAGCAACGGACCCTGCCCCGGCCATCTGATCAAGTAGTGAGGCAATCACCTTGAATGGATCCTACGACATCTGCTTGCAGCTGCTCCATTTGCAGATAAACCACGATGAGGCACAAGAATTGTGCCAGCTTTTCATAACAGAAGGTCCAGTTTAATGGGAGGCGACCCAGGAGGGACTCTAGCAATAGTACTATTTTAGTATTATTACTGTTCCAAACTAGTATAATCCAAAAGAATGCACTTGAAGGACCATATTAATAAGATAATGTATTTCCAATCGGGTTTTCAGGGTGTGGGAATGCAGCCAAGTACGGTAACGACAGAAAGCACCATCGTACCAATAGTATCATGCCTGCTGGTCGCTTAGCCTGCGCATCCTTGCTTGGCTGGCCGTCGGAAGCGTGCGCGATGGTGAAACATTGTCAAATAACCAGCGTACAACAAACAGCATACATTCTTCTCCAAAATTTGGATTAGGAACGAATCGTGATGCCGACGATCGCATCAATGCGCGCTGGAGCTGGCCTGGGAGGTGCTCGGAAACAAATTGTGAGCATGGTTCTGGGGCATATATATGAATGCCCATTTCGCCAAGCGCGCACTCGATTTCATGTGGAACTCGGTTGGTGCACTCAATCACAATTTTTTTACTCTCGGTTTCGGTTGAAAAGCCACATAATATCCAAACTTGGCCCACCTTGGCCCGTGCATCGTCGTTCATCGCTTGCATTATAGTTTCATAACTTGAGTCATCTCCAAATATTCCAAGAAGAAAGTCACCATGATGTTTCGGCAACAAGTCCATGCTCTTCTTTTCCTTTTTGGAATCAACGGCGTTTCCGCTGGGTTTTTCTCGCATTGGAGTTTCTCGAGTCTTCTTTGTAAGTCTTTATTTATGCTAAATATGATTTTTGTGTGGTTGAAACGCATGTGTCTGATCATTCTCTATTACAGACGAAATGCACATTTGCACCATACCGATGAGAGATATTGGGTTGTGCCCAAAGTTTCCTTGCAATCGCCCTGGCCCCTGGCAAGACCATGATGAGTGCGCTAACTGGATCTGCGAAGACACTCACCAACACCCCCTGGACCATGATTACCAGTGTCTTGACATTTCTGATTGTCTAACTTTCACTGACGCAGTCTTTGATCAATGCGTTAGTGACCTAGCTGAGGGCAGCGGCAGTTTCACGTCCGGGTATTATAATGATGCCAGTTACGTTGATTCAGGTTCCGCCGCGCAAGATACGTATAGTACTTCGGGCGGTGGTTTCACCAATCCCGAGAGTATGGTGTCAGCAAATTGGTTAGCGTATGCTATTTTGGGCGCTCTCTTGACCGCTTTTATCCTTGTTGTTATCTGGAGAAGGAGAGTAAGTATGACACGAATAAAGAAATCTTGAATAATTGGTTGCCAATCTGACTTGCCATTTCCTACTCATTCCTTCGTCTTCACAGGGAAAGATCGAAAATGATGACCTTTCAGAAGATTTGGAACCTCAACACGGCGAGAACCTTCAGGGAGCGGTCGCCCGGCACATGGCCAAGGCCGAAGTGGTTTAAGACCAGCCATTTGAATGTCATACTAGTTGTGATTCCCGATTCCAAGGACGACAAAAGAATATCGCCTTGCTTTCTAAATTATCACTTGTGTCGGTCGTAGAGTAAATATATAAGAATCCATAAACAAATCCCTTTGATGTAGACCTGCCGGCCTTTTGTGAAAGACTCCAAAGTCGTACGGCATGACGAGCAGAGTGGTGTTAGAACCATGATTGAATCCAAGAAAAGAACGGATCAAATTTCTTGAAGCGCGTTGGTATTCCTATCATACAGACACTATGATAAAAGAGCAAGAAGTAAGTCGTAATTGTTGTAAGATTATAGTACGTTTGAAAAGGTATTAAGAGCACATGGGATCGTGATGTAGCCGCTTGTGGGTACCGACTTGCATACGTGCTGATTGTAGCTTTTCGATAAGATATCAATAGGGTTTTTACCCGTGGGCACAACCATAGGGCATGTGCCCCTACTAGCTATTAGAGGCTCTCTAACTACCGTAGCATGCAGCTGTGCAAAGTTCATTCAGTAGTTGTACAGATAGATTGTGAAGAGGTGCGGAGACAAAGAATAGGTCCGGGTATGTCGAGTCAAGTCCCGGGAGTCGGCATCCCTCTGCGCACAAATGCGCGACGCCGTACCAGGTACGGACGGACGGTGTACGGGAGGTCTTGCCACCACCCGTCATGCATGGACCAGCACGGGCGCCATCATCGCTGCATCCCACTTTTGTCGCCGCCGCCGCATCACCTTTTTCTTCGCCGCCTCTTGTGTCATCGTGTCATATCCTCATCCCTCCAAGGATTGGTTTCCAACCATACCATTCTCTCTATTCTTGCTTCAGCTCAGCAATTTCGATTAAAAGACTAGACGAAAATGGAAGGAGTTCAAACACTTCCGGCTCACCAGCAACAAGAGTTCATGAGGCACCTGGAGCACATGCAGCTGAAGGACAGTCTCACGTAAGTGCTGCGAACATCACCTTCGTCCCATTGAATCGTCACCATTTGCTAACATTGCTTCTTTTTGTGCTACATAGAATGTACAATAACCTGGTAGAACGATGCTTCGATGGTTGTGTGAGCTCATTCCGTTCCAAGGCTCTTGACAAGAGCGAAAGCTCGTGCGTCGAAAATTGCGCTGCGAGATACGTCAAGATGACGCAGAGGGTGGGGTTGAGATTCGCAGAACACCAGGCTATGCAACAAAAGAAGGCTGCAGATGCGGCATCGGGCTATTAGCAAATAGTTAATTGCCTGTGATCATACGGGCTGCTAGTAGGAAAGTACTAAAGATATCTGAAATAAAATCTAGTTCTACCTTTAGATTTGTGATGTCTGTTCTCACTTCAGTGCTCCCTTCAACAACGACTTTGCATTCAAATTGGCATTCGGCACAGTGTTCATGGCCGTCGTTGGCGGTTTGCGACCCCGGCCACCGCGCTTTTTGGAAGGGCTTCCCAAGTCATCGGCCAGAGCATCCGTTTGCTCAGATGATTTGGCCTGGTTCTTCAAAAAGGCCTTGACCTGAGTTTCCGTCTTGTTCTTGAGAAGCTTAGCAATGGCAAAGGGTGCTTTGTTTTCCGCGGCTCCCTTTTCAACGATCGCTTGCTCTTCCGCGGTCCACGCGATCTTGGCGTTGCTTTCCTTCCGAATCCCCTCGGTGGACGGGGCTGGAGATCCAATGAGGCCAATCATGGGACTATTCAACAGACCGTCTGCTGATTTCTTGCGCCCAGTGCGTTGGTGATGAAGTTCCACTGCAGCTCTTGCTAAATGCTCCATCATGGAGGTGTCCATTTCCAAATTGGAGGGAAGAATGGAAGAAAGCCTCTCCAGAGCCTGTGGTAAGGTTTTGACCACGCCTTCATTGGACGGCGGCGTCGGCTCAGGCGTAGGAGCCGGGGCAGCTTTACTAGCTGCAGCACTGAGTGCTGCGAGCGAAGTTGCCGCTGCTTCCTGCGCCGAGACTGGCCCATTCGAATCGCCTACTAGCACCAATCCCCCACGTGCTACCGGCGTGGCTTGGCTTTCATCGTCGTCGTCGTCGGAATACTCATCACCGTCGTAGTCATCGTCATCATCATTTGCTCTGTGGTGGCGAGAAACAGGAGGTATCACACTGGCTCGATCAAATCGCTTTCCTAGACCCACCAGCCGCGTATGCAGCAAAAGCTGGTACGCCGAGGCCATTTTTAAGCGTCCCAACCGTTGTGCCTCCAAAGACGCCGTCAACAAGTCCTCACATTCTCCTAGAACGGCATCATAAACATTCACTGGGGTGTTTTCCAAGGTTGGTGTCGTTGTTGTTACTGTTGACTTGTCGCAATAGTTCTTCGGACGCTTGGTTCTTCGGTATGGCCGCTTCTTCACAGTCGGTCCTTGCGGGCTTGCCCCTTGGCGCTTGAGATGGTTTGAGTAGTCGTTCGCAGCAGAAGAGGAAACAATGGGAGCGGTGGGAATAGGGGCAGGTTTGACTTTGGTTAGCAGCAATTCAATAAGGAACAAGTAACAACGAGGTGAGAAAGATCAAGAATGCAGGAGCGAAACGAACGAATCATGCTCGGGACCGTTTCCGAACTATCTCACCTTCACCGATGGCTGCGTCCTTCCCTGCTTTTTCCGGAATCGAATCAGCACTCATTCTGACTGATGATAAGAACGATGGTGTCTTCGCTTGCAACCTGGAATCAAAAAGCTACTGCAGAAAAGTAGTTCTCGCCTGATAGCAGAGGCATTGTCGACGTTGCACACCGTCCAGCGCCAGCATGATGGCGTGGGGGCAACAGCAGAAACGACACACTCTCGTGTATCCGCTTTGGAAGCACTGCCTCTCGCGTTTTGGGCGCGTTCTGGTTGGCAGCAGGGCCTCCGGTATGGTTTCTACGGATATTGCCGTAAGAAATTGGCGCGCCCAATGCTTTCGCGGAAAATCGCAAGGATATCATTGGTCCAAGGCAGTCTTCGCGCCTTTTATTGTACGTGAGAATTTTCATAGATTTCTACGTACGAAAATTGGTCGGTGCGGACGGCGCGGAGAGGCCGGCAAAAGGAGATGTCGTGGTCAGGCGGACGGACGAAACAATGGCTACTGGTAGGATAACTCGTACCTGGTATCGTACCTGGTACAGGTAGTAGTTTGATTTCCCTAGTACGTAGCCTGATGATCCGATAGGCACCGCAAACCGATGAAGCATCATCGATATTCTTGCTTTAGGCGATGTCATACTTTTGGCACTACAGGCGCTTTGGTCGCATTATATCGACACACGAAAACAAAAGGCGTGTACTTCTGTTTGCAACATAAACTCTACTAGCAACCTCTGGATAGACACGTCCCAAGCCAAAGCCATACTAGTCTGAACCATATTAGCTAATGCCACAGACCGAGTCCCAATACAGAAGAATTCGCGACGTTGATCGTTCTGAGACCCGATTCCTTGAAGTTATACACCCAAGGGCAATGGGCCACTTTGTTGACAAGCCCGAATCCTTATTGGAACGCGGCGGGGTACATGACTCGAGAGATCTTTTCCCTCAGGGTGTCCATGATGAAGACAGCGCAAACCTGAAAAATACGCAAGGCAAGGGAAAAGGGGAAGTAAGAATGTTAGCGATGTCGGAATGAATCGTTAATGCTACGAAATTCGACTCATCAAAGGATGGTCGTCGAATCCCGTCTACTTACCATTCTCCCATAGCGGAATGTAGCACCACGATAGAACCCAGTGAAACCAGAGTCATTCATAATTTTGGATCCAGTTTGAAGGAAGTTACCGTAGACTTCGCGCTCAATGTCACCTTGCATGCATGTCTTGATGGTGTCGAATGGATGAGTCAAGTAACAAGCAAACAAGCCCCCAAGCAACGCAGCAGGGATACGGGCCTTATCGTTCGTATCAAATGTCTCAGGGTAGGTTTCCATCAAAGTACGACGAACGACGGGGGGAATCGAAAGATACCCGCAAGTCCAGAGAGCTTCTCTAATGGCAGCTCCAATGAAACCGCGAGTAATGTTGACTGGGTTCTCCATGATGTTGGCAAGACGAGTTGGTGCAGCACCACCTTTGCGCTGTTGCTGGATCATAATCAACTCCAGGGGCGATCCAACTACGGCGCTGATAGTACCAGCGACTATTCCGGCACTCATTTCTTCATGCAACTTCAAAGTACGCTTTTCCTCTCCAGTAATCATCGACTTGAGCCTACCACCGACGGCGAATTGAATCATAGTACACGATCCCATGTTCACACAGTTCGCAGCAACACCACGATACATGATCATGGGATTCATCGAGATAGGTCGTTGTTGTTGTACCATATTTTTGGCGTAATTGAACGGTTGCAAAATCAGCACCTAAATTGTTACGATGGTGCGGAAATCGTCAGGAAGGGACAACATGGCTCAACAAAGCAAAAATTCACAAATCATTGCTGCACAATCACAAAGATACTGCTCGTTCCAGCAGATAAGCACGCACCTCAATCACGCCGACAGTCATGCCGACCGTCGCATTTTGTTGTTCGTTCAATTCCGACGACATGGTTTTTCTTTTTTCTATTCGTTGATGAGCAATCAACAACAACGTTTCAGATAAGTGACCTTGCCTGGACAATCAGTGGCACAAGCAGACCAATGTCGGAGACCTTTGCGTTGAAACAGCGGAGGTAGTCTTGACCCGACAATGAACGGCAACGACGACGACAACCAACGGAACAACAGACTATTGATAATCGAGGCGAGAAGGCGAAGATCGCACATGTGGCGGAAGATACGTTATGCGCAGAAATTCGGTACAGTTTCCACGTGACACATTTGCCACCACCAAACTCCGAAAATGGCCGTAGAACTTTTCGGAATGACCAATGAGAGTGCACGTCTCTGCTTCGCCCGGCGCGCCAGAGACACCGGATCGAAGGAGTCGAAGCCACTCATTCAACATCCTCATCTTTCCGCTGGCACTACTCCATTCCACTTTTTCATGTATTTGGATTTCTCAGCCATATTGCAGATCTTGGCAATGATTGACCCTCGCGTTGTATGATAGCAAACAGTTGACGACATAAAGGCGAATAAATCCGCAGCTTATCTCTAGAAAGCATTCGCAGCCCACCCCCAGATCGCGGTCTCGAAGCAATGCCGGCTCCATCCAACAAACGAATGCGACTGGACAAAAAGGAAGCCCAGGTGGTGATTGTCGGGGGGGGTCTCGCTGGTCTCAGTGTCGCTCTCGCTCTGGAGCGGGCTGGGTTTAACCGGATATCCTTGTTTGAGCGCGATGATAATTTTGATGCACAAAAAGAAGGATATGGGCTTACAATCACATACAATCCAAAGGGCCCACTGGCTGCACTTGGGATCCTGGAACAAATCGCCCAACGAGACTGCCCAAGTCGGTCACATTACCTTTTCCGTGTAAGTTTACGGATCTTCTTAAAGGAAACTGGTTTGCAAGCAAATGGCAAGCTTCCCAGACTAACTTTTATTGGCTTTCCCGACACAACTAAAGTCTGACGGAACGATTCTGGGATACTTTGGGAATTCCTTTTCGAAACGTCGAGGGGTTGGGCAGCGGGGCAACTTGAGGGTTCCACGAAAAGTCTTGCGGCGAATTTTGATGGATCAATTGAAAATAACCAAAATTCATTGGTGTCATCGACTTTTGGACTACAATTTCGACTCGGACCAATGCCGCTATCGGCTTGATTTTTTGGAATCCAAAAAGGGCGAGAACGCTTCGGAGATTCCGACCACAGTCACCGTGGTAGCTGATCTGCTTGTGGCGGCAGATGGAATACGTAGCGCCGTGCTCTCCAAGTTGTATCGTATGTATTCAACAACCTGCCAAAGCGGCGAAAGCAACGACGACGCAGGGCATTGTGACAGCACGACAGAATCCCCGCGGCTAGAGCAATCTCCTATATCTCCTGCTCCCATCATTCCTTCTGATGTTGGGCTGCGATATATGGGAGTACGTTTGATATTGGGGATCGCCGAGTTTACGCACCCTCTTTTGCATGAGCGAGGCTTTTACACTCTGGATGGAAAGCACCGACTATTCACCATGCCGTACTCTTCCAATCGGTTCTCCAAGGACAAAGAGAAGAACCGAATCATGTGGCAATTATCAGTGGGTTTCGACAAGGACGTGGATCAGTCTGGTTTGCCACTGGATGCTATATCGCTTCGAAATTACGTTGTCCAGACTTGTCGTTCGTGGCATTCTCCAGTTCTTGACATGGTCGAGGCAACACCTATCGTCAGTATATGGGGAACGTAAGTAGATGCAATATGCCTGGCATTGTTCTATCGTTCCAAAGATAACACTTCTGACTCTCGTTTCTTACCAGAGACTTGATGGATCGAGATCCACAGCAAGTCTACGCCATGATACTAGACAATAATGTTCGACGGTTAGCGGTAGTGGGTGACGCGTTGCACAGCATGTCGCCTTTCAAAGGCCAGGGAGCGAATCAAGCACTGGCCGACGGTCCGCTGCTGGCCCATTGGCTGCAAAAATCGTCCATCGATTCTGCCTTGAAAGGCTTCTGGCGAGAAGCTGTCCAGAGAACAGCTCCAGTGGTAGCAGCTTCGAGACTCGCGGCAAAAGAATTGCATTCACCAAGCATCCTGCAACACCATGGCTTCGCGGGAGTTCGAGACGATGCTGTAGAAGAATTTCTGACTGTTCTTCGTGAACGAAAGATTGGCACTTCTTTGGGAGCAGAGTTGGACGCGAAAGTTTTGCAGGTGATAAAAGAATGCAATGTTGGGGCCGCGGAACCACCCGTCGTCATTGACGCCAAGGAACAACAGAAAGCATTGAAATATGCTTCATGTGGTGATACTCATAGTCTAAGACTACAAAGTTTGGCCAAACATGCCGAATCTATTCGCACTGTTGTGGATGAAGATGGACGTTCTTGTTTGCACTTGGCAGCCCTTGGTGGACACGCCACGACGTGTCAATGGCTATTGACTGAGCTAGGCTGTGATCCACACGCAAAGGATATGCTCGACAGGACTCCAGTCGATTATGCTACAGAGCAAGATGTGGCGTTTGTCTTGAAACAGTTTTGTAATGCAAATGAAGAATAATCAAAGCGGTACCATTTGCGACTGCGTTTCTGGTCTGCTAGTTTTGCGACTGTAGCCAACCTCGCTGTACGGACGCCTAGAAAAGTAGATCAATTGATGAGCCAATCGGATTACATTATCAGTATATTGTTAGCTCAAAGTATACTAGAGTACATGAACAGTTGAGACGTTGCATTGACATGAAATAGTTGGACACCTCACTCGGAAAAAGGGAAACAATTGCCGCTGCGTACTCCTATCCAAGAGCCAGCGATCCCTGTGGCGCCCGGCCATTTACACGCTAGCGCTTGTCGTCGACAAGTCGTCACCTTGTGGGCTCATGTGGTCACCTTGTGGGCTCATGTCCAATCTATATTCCGGTCGAGACGCGCTCATTTCCACCGCTTTACCCTTGGACGGGAACGCACCAGAGGCAAATGCACTCACTGCGCCTACACGTCGCATGACCGCTCCTGACATGTCGTGCTTTCCAAAGCCAGCAGGATCTTTTCTCTGTCCCATGCCAACGGCAATCATGGCGCTCAAGATACTGCCGGCAACAAAGAGCATCCAAAGTTGAAATCCAACAGCTGCATTCGACCACCCAGTTCCGTCGTTGCCATTGCCCGAAGTAATGACTTCACTGCTCTCTGCAGCATCATAGGCGGCTCTGCTTGAGGACGAAGAAGACGAAGGCATAGATGTCGCCATAGCCTCACGTTGGCAATCATGCCATTTGGGCCCATTTTGCGGTCCCCAGTCCGCTGTGCCATCGGGGTGGAAACAATGGTGCGGGCCCAGTAGATTCACTGCAGATGCATTTCAGCACGAAGCAATGAGACAACTGCGCAAGAGCAAAGTCACAAAATAGTTATCGGGCACTTACAAAGCGACAAGAACGAAAAGAAATCCCAAAGTTCACGACGCTGCTGGGGCACTAGCTCGTCTTCGTCCACCATTTCCTCGTCATAAGCAAACACTTCGGATCTACCCGTCAGGAGCAGGGCAGCGAAGATGCTCCAAAGGAAAAGGCGCTTGGGAGACAACATCTTTCAAGGGGAGCTTATGATGAGTCCGATAGAGATTCGTCGAACCTGTGGTGTTGTTGTGACAAGCTTCGTCGCTCCGATCCTTCGAGCAGAGGGGATGACCGCGGGAAGTCGGACCCACTCCATAGTGTTGGCAGCAGTTTCCGATCATTCAAAAGAGGCGCCCCCGACAGAGAGAAAACTTCCACGAGCCAACCCCTTGAAAAATTTGTGGACTGTATTCATTCATGTAGATTGTATAAACGGATACATAAGGACTGAACGGAGAAGCATTCCCATTTTTCGTATGTGGCTCATCCTTGTGACGATTCGTCGAATCGAGTTGGTCGGACGAGCATGCCCTCCTCCTATTGTTGACAGCGGGCAAAAACGAAAGTGCCGCGTAAGCCGCCGGGATACGATTTTGCATCGCCTCCCATTTCAAAGATACTGTGTTGCGAATTACGATTTCATGTACGAAACGTGATTGTATTTCTCTTCACCTCTTTTGCTTGGTCGTTAGGAAGTATCTGACCACGTCTTTGGCAGCAAAGTTTTGGACGCTTTCCTTCTATAGCGGGGCAGGGATGAGATGCTGCTTCCCTTTCTACTCGGAGATCCGTCTGGTTGAGAAAGGGAGGTTTGGACACGTGTCAAGCGAGGGTCCTACAGCACTGATATTGCTCCAAATTCAAAATGCATTCTAATTCTTGCGGTTTTGCTGTCATCGAGGAATCAGGTGGGCAGAACTATCCTTTTACTACCACGGCGTCAGCTCGCCGGACTGCATATGCACCGGGTGTTCCATGCGGTACAACAACGGCTTGACTCCGGAAACTCCTCCTCAGTTTCACGGGCTCCCAAGCAACACATGGAAAAGTGTCGTGGTGGCTCAGAAAATGGAGCACGGAATGCCCATCGGATAAGGTGGCAGGTTCGGCGGATATATTGGTGCCAGCGGTTGGCCATCCAAATGCCCCCAAACATAACAGAGACAAGCCAACAAGAACTCGCAAGAACTTCTGTTACAAGGACGGAGGCCAATAAGCATGCAGAATCTCCAATCGCAAATCCGTAGTAGAAGATCATGAAGAAGCTGTACAGGATCCCAGTGAAAGCATTCGGGGGATCAAAGATTTTCGCTATCCAGTACATGATGAAAGCAACGAGATAGAAACAAAAGGCCGTGATCTCGCAAATGAGAACCCCAAGAATCGCGTTCGCTGTGATGCAGATACCGACAATCATATCTATCGGGCTGCATAGACAGATGCAGTGAGGTTTGGTGGGTGGAGGTTGTTGTTGTACACTTGATGCTTCGGTATCTTCTTCGTATTCGGCTACAGGTACGGCAGTTGCTGATGGTAAGTTGGTCTTGGACTGTTCGTAGATAGTCCACCATGGGTTGCCTGGAATGAAGAATCGCTGATCGATCGAAACATCGGCATTTTCCGGGTGAAGAGTAGCGATCCACTGCGGGGTAGCAAAAGCGAACAGGGGAGTTATTAGTTACAAACCAGTCTCATATATTGATTATAAAATCTTCATTCTTACATACCGTGACGTAGTCAGACGATCTTCCTGGGTTGTTGGCAGCATGGGTCTGAAGATGGTTGCGTACGATTTCAGCTCCTTGGGCCCGTGATTCTTCTGCCATTGCCGCCGCTTCTTCGTCTCTCATGACGGGTGGTGTCTTCATGTTGATGTTGCTCAATGGGAGTAATTTGGCCCAGCAAGGATGAGATTTGTGGCCGGGCCAAAATGTCAGATACGTCTCATGGGAGATCACGATTTGCAAATGATCATCAATGTGTTCCAAAAAAATGAAACACGACTTGACTCATTCGACCTTGGATTCGCGATAGACACGGATTCGACTTAGTCAATTCCATCGATCGAATTGATCGAACGAGCATGCCCTCCTTCTACCACATCTGGGATGGGCGGGCGAGCCATTTTCATTCGAGGATGAAATTTTCAAAGTTGTACTACGTTTTCCATGAGGTGGATGGACACTTGGCGAATGTCCCTTGACACCGTCGACAGCCTCCCTTGTTTTCGTCGTCAACTTTCACACATATTTCTCTTCGTCTCGATGCAAAAGACGCTTCTGTCTCGGTTGTATGGTCCAGAAGAAGAATTGTGGTCGTCGTACTTACTTTCATCCAATATGAGCCTCCAATGCTGCACGTGTACACAGATCTTGGATCTAAGCAACTTTTCAAATACCCAGCTTATTAAGAAGGATACGCCACGATGTGTTTTATGCGTGAAGAATAACAAAGCAGTTGTACTCTCATCTCCAAGCGGGGGGTCGTATCGGACTTGCAATGCCTGTAAACTCTGTTGCGCCTTGGAAAAGTTTAACGGCGAGGAAAGAGAATGCAAAAGTTGTATGAAAAAAATGGAATACAAACAAGGAGAACGCGCAAATGCAGCCAAACGGAATCCAGAAAGTGGAGCATGCAAAGTAAAAGATGTGCAGGCAGCAAGTCTATGGCCATCTTTGTGAGATTCCAATGGAAGCATACGAAGAAGCCAAAGTGGCATTTTCGAGGAATGATTACGTGACGGCAGAGGATGTAGAAAAAGCCTCCAATGCTTGGGACGCTCGTAGTATTGCTCATGATATTGACACGCAATGGGGAACAATACCTGGTGGTGGGGCCTATTCAGATAGCAATTACTACTACGGCCCGGGTGATTATGACTACTACTAAAGATCATACGACACGTGTGAGTAATTGCAAGCCAATAGTTGTGTTTCATAGACATGCAGAGTACAAAATAGTAGGACAAAGAAGAAATTTGACATTCGTGACTTCTTGGACTAATTATGCTCCTGTGTTCGAGTTGATCGAACCTACTGTGTTGCATGCATGCGATGCATGCCGTTCTCGGGAGCACATAACCTCACGAGCACGCTATTTCGCATCAAAGCCAGTCACTTTCCCTATACATTCAGAAGACAAGGAATCTTCCACTGTCTATCGCCCATTTCTCCATTTTTAATTTAAGCTTTTGCACGATGGTGACAACCGCCGCCGAAGCTGATGCGTTGAACACCAGGGCCCAAGAATTACTTCCAGAACTGAGAAAGGAACTCGGGGACACTGTCATCAAGGTGTCAGACAATCAGTTGCTCAAATTCTTGAGATGGAAAGCCAATGTCAAGCGCGCTGCCGGTCGGTTTTGTGATCATCTAGATTGGAAGCGAAAAAACCATGGCCTCTTTGATGAAAGTCTACAAATTTCCAAGGACGTGCAGTTGGAACGGCTGCTACAATCAGATGTTGTGGTGGCCCCTCCTCAATGCCACACCAGGGTCGGCGGCCCATTGATAATTGGACGCCTGCGCAACAATGACATGAAGGATGGGCATTCACCAAGGGATGTTTGTTGCATGATCTTCTATACCTTGGATAGTGTGCTAGAAGATCCAGAAGCTCAAATTCATGGTGTGACAATTCTACACGATCTACGGGGCTTTGATCGTAGCAAGAATGCCCATATTGACATTCCAAAGACATTGTTAGGTGGGATTATTGGCCACTTTCCCATTCGGATCAGGGCGATTTACCTATTAGATGCCCCTTGGGGATTCATGGCACTTTTCAACATCATCAGCACGATTTTGTTTCCAAGGAAACTGAGGGAGCGGTGCCATTTCATCAACGAGAAGAGCCAGCTTTACCATGACATTGATCAGAGTATGTTGTTGAAAGAATTAGGTGGTGATGTGGATTTTGATTCAGCAAAACGGGTGGAAAAACAAAAGGATCGAGAAATCAATGATGCTCTTGTTTCTCTGACGGATTTGGTGAAAATGTAACCGGCTCCCTGTTGTTTGGATATACGCGTGGAATCCCTCTTCCAAAAGAAGTGAATGATGGCTTGCACTATCAGATAGCAATGCATTTGATGAAATTGAAGGGTGGTGTAAAAGAGGCTTATTCGACATTTCTGCGCAAGGAGCAGCAAAGAAGAAAAGTCATGAGCGATCATACCAAGAGTATTGCAATTGCATCAGACTATCTAGGTGATATACTTCGCTACAAGTATGAGAAGAGAACAGAAGGGGCGGATACGAATGTCTTCCCAGGCATTGTTGATATCATTGAAGATACCGGTAGCAATGAACTACCGGCCTGGAACAGGATACGAATGGGAATGTACCGTCAGAGCCGACCCGTGCGACTGAATTCCTGCCCCCTCTCATTGTGCGTGCCTGCCGCTTCAAAATGCTCATTTTTCCTTCCGACGCCAAAATGATGACGATGAGTCAGTCATCACACACCTATTTCAAAATTCCGCGTCAGCGGTCGGCTACGATTTTAATCCGTCTCCAATCTCAAAGATACGTGCTGGTGCGAATTATTATTTCATGTTCGCAACGCGATTGCATTTCTCTTCACCTCCATTGCTTGGTCGTTAAAGTCCATGACAACGTCTTCAGCAGCAAAGTTCTGGACACTTTCCTTTAGCAGGGCGGGGATGCTGCTCCCCTATCATCTGGGGGTTGCTCGAATCTTGAAAGACTCTGGAACTCCACTGCCAATACGAGCAGTGGCAGGATCGAGCTCAGGAGCAATCGCTGCCACATTCATGGCATTACTGCCGCAGTGCCTGGAACAGTACACGAATTGCTTTCTCGATGAAAGCGGCCGCGGCCTGAGCCTGGTGAAGGAAGTCCTGGAGGAACAAAATAAGTCACCGCTGCCGACAAAAACAGCAGTTGACGGTCGACCAATGCTTTACGTCTGTACAACCAAGAGCGCTGACGGATCTATGCATCTTTTCCCATTTGATCTGAAGAAAAGCCCAGAAAAGGATCCCGCTACGCTGTTTTGAGCAATTTATGCATCTTGTATGATTCCTAGAAGTTTTCATCCCTTGGACGCATTTTCACGTCAAGCTCTCAGCTATCCAGATGGTGTCGAAATTGATGGTCATTTGTATTGTGATGGAGGCATTTCTTCTCCTGCTCCCCCGACCCCTGATGACCTAGATATCAACTGCGAGAAACGCATCATCGTGTCTCCAATTTCTGGTCCCACCAGTGGACACTTTTCGAGCATTCGCCCATACGATGATTCTATTGCTTTACCTTTTTCTTTAACTTGCCGCTGTGGGAACTTCAAATTGAAGCCTTCTCTTCAAAACTTGAGAGCAGCATTTGGGTCACTTGGAGCCACCACACAGGACACATTGAGGGATTGGCACAATCATGGGATGGAAGACGCAACAGCGTTTCTCGACCACATCGAAAAATCTTGACTATGTGGCTGTTTGTGAGGCAAGGCTTGATAGGGACTAACAAATCATTTCACGGTACACATTCAGGCATATTGCAGTACACTGCTTTACACGTCGACTCCTTCGAATGATTGTAGTCCAATATTATTAGTCTAATTAGTCATGCGTGACATCATATGGATGACCTAGCATGACGGAAGCGTTGCGCTCGGACGCGGACGCCAGGCCGGTCTCGGACATCATCGGACAAGAGCCCATTACCTATTGACGTCACCAACGGTGTGACGTTACGTGACGCAAGCATCGCGCGTCGACTCCAGCTAGTCGTATGCCGATGAGATCCTAGTGTCAATGTCACCTAAGATCTGGCACCTCGGTGACATTGCAACTACTATACTTTATTCCAGAGTAGTTGACGACTTCCAAAGAACCCTAGTGGAACGTCGTAGTTAGTCTACTACAAAGACAAGTCAACCTCCTGTTCGGATTGTGTCGATACATGTCAAAGGTCTCAAGTCTACCAAGGCAACGCAAGGCTACGAGACAACTTGCATGAGAAATACATCTAGTTTGTAATCTAGTCATAATTTCCACAACTATTTCGATCCTACAAACGACGTAGTGCAATATCTACGAGTAATGGGGATCCGTAGGAAGGTTTGGACAGGTGTCGACCGAGAGCCCTAATGCAATCACATGTTGCTCAAAGTTCAAAGTGCATGCTAATTACTTTCTGCCATCAATCATTCGGGTGGGCAGAGCTATTCTTTCACAAAAATGCCTTTAGCTTGAACTGCATATGCAACCGGGGACAACAACGGCTGGGCTAACCAATTCCGCCTCAACGATTGACTCCGGATGCTCCTTCTGCTCAGTTTCATGAGCTCTCCCCATGAAAATTGTCGTGATGGCTCAGAAAATGGAGAACGGAGTGCCCCTCGGATAAGGTGGCAGGTTCGGCGGATGTATTGGTGCCAACTTTTTGCCATCCAAGTGCCTCCAAACAGAACAACAGAGACGAGCCAGCAAGAGCCGGCCAGAGCTTCTGTTACCAGCGAATCCGTAGTAGCAAATCATGACGACGCTGTACGGGATCCCAGTGACAGCACTTGGGGGATCAAAGATTCTCGCTATCCAGTACATGATGAAAGCAACGATATCGAAACAAAAGAGGCATACTGGATTGTCAGGTCGAAGTAGTCACGGCCAAAGATTTTATTCTTATTGCTTCGGGTGTACCAGGTATCGTACGTTATATCATAGTAATGCATATACCTTGTTTCACTATTGTTTAAAGGTCTAAAGCTGGACCTCGAGCATGGAGAACAATATGCCCAAAAGCTGTTCTTCGTGACCGAAATCGACTCCTCTATACCCCAAGTAAGAAGGCTACGGGGAATGGAATGCCAATCAGAAATCGTACTCCTTGTCGCCGTAGCTTGACTACGAGCAACTGCGTATGCCATTTTGGAAACTAATTGCCGATGTCAGAAATACGAGGTCGAATTTTGTTAAAAACCCAAATTGTTCCGCCGTCTTCGAGTAAACATTATTGACAAATAGCGTCATTTGGATGTTTTTTCTCCCTGTAGTGTTATTGACGGGTGAAGTCCGTACGGATTATGAGCGGTAAATAGTGTTTATGTAAATCTGCCAATCGCAGAGGTCCGCATCGGCGAAAGATCGAATCTAATTGTGTCCCGACAATGTCGAAGTCAAGTCTTGCCAGATAAGCTCCAAAAATTTGTCCAGCGGTCTGGGCACTATTATTGGATCGACATAAATGTCCAGGGCACCGTTGGGTCGCTCTGGAGAAAATCGGCGCGAGGTCACTTTTCCGGTAACTACTGAAAGCTACTGAGCACGCACGTGGGAAACACAGAAAGTCGGAATGCTTAGCGTGGCGGCTGGCCAAAACCATAAAAGTTAACAATTCCATACAGTAAACCATGCCCTCTCTATCCAGACATCATCAACAACGAGACCGCCTTGTGGTTGCCAAAGACGTGATGGATCCTTTATCTCCAGCAAAGGCAAGAAAGAGCAAGCGACAACGGTATCCTTTGCTGATGTCCACCATTCGCGTGACAACATCCCGAAAGCGAAGTACAACCTCGGCTCAAAAGGTTGCATTCTCCAACGTTTTGAAGGTTGGGCTGACAATTCATATTACCGATTACACTCCAGAAGAACGTCTTGCTACATGGTACAATGCCAGAGAAATCATGTCGTTCAAAGCTGACCGCAAGGACACTGCTAGGAGAATAGAAGAAGGCAAGACAACCGAGACAGACCGCTATCGAGGTCTGGAATCTCTGACACCTATGGAGGCACATTTACGCCACGAAAGAATACTTGTTGGTATTAACTCCGTGTTAGACGAACAAGAGCTGCAGGACCTTGACGGGAAGGAAAACTTGGAAATGATCGCACACATCTACATGATGGCAACCCAAGCAAGCAAGGTCCTCGCACGCGAGCGAGGTATCAGCAATGAACTCGAGGTAAAGCTCTTCGAGGAGCAAGCCATGGCTATCGAAGTTAGCGCATAGGGTCTTTTTGTAGCAATCCCTTCAGCTATAATGAAGAAATTTTGAAATGTCACTACTTTGAGTAGCTATTAAGAGGTCTGCTTCAATGTTGCGGCATAACCATACCATGCTGCGAGTGTCAGGATGAGCGCCCGGCGAGAATTTTGGATGGTCAGCTAGGTTCTGAGCGAGGTTACGTTGCAACGAGACTATCAGGACGTAGTTTCACTGTTGAGACATCCACACTAAGCTAGGCGAGGCCTCAGGCATTAACCAGCTAGTCTACTATCTGATATCGTATGAGGACCGATCGAAGAGCTACATGTTGACGCCATTCAGATAGGGTGTCTCTGGGTTAGTTCTCCATATTCGTGTTACATACTCTCAGAGCTGCATGGGTCCCGGGGTTGAAGCTACAAGTAGCTGGTGACATCTTCGCTATCTATCGGATGCCAGCGATGGCATGTTCCGGGTCAGAGCACCAGGGTTCGGGTTGCGACGGGATGACACGATTGCTAGATTCTATATTCCTCATTCCGTCGTCCGTCAACCCGCCCGCGCGAGGATGGCCGTTTTGCGCGCGTGCATGCCATCCCCCAAGTCGTCATCGTCATCATCGCTCCTTTGATCTTTCGATGCGCCCGGGCGCCGCACGCTGCCTGTCCACGTATTTCTCCCGTAGAGTGTGCTATGTGTGGAGGATCGTCCCGTGGTTTCTCTCTCCGTCCGCAGCACGACGAACGAGAGAGGGAACCTCGTTGATGCAACGCCGCAATAAAGGCAACATCCCAACACCTCTGTATTGAAGATGGCGCTCCGATCGGCTCTTAACACCGTCGCCAAGCGAGTGGCTTTGGCCACTGCCACGCAGGTGAGTATCTGTGGTTGAAAGGAAAACAAAAGTTGAAATAGCGGTAGCGTTTGGGGGTGCCGATCCATTCGTCAGTCCCTATCGGCGAGTATCGGCGGATACGCCGTTGTGGGCCGAATCTGCCATGAATTCACTCCGAATTTTCGGCATCGTATGGGACTTAATTCCAAACATATTATTGTCTTGAGGATGTATTTCCTGATGAACCACAACGTCGTCAAGACGCCGGTCACCCAAGGGATTTCCCCATGGTCGGCATACAACGTGTGGGCGAAGGTTTCTCGCTGCGATCTTTACTTTCGCCTCTTTTTTGGATTCCGGATTCCCTCGTGACTCAGAGAATTTAGTGCGATAACATTCGTAATTTTTGCTCCCGAACATCATCTCACTCTTTCTCGCATTCGTCATGTTACTACTATTACACTACAGACTGCTCGCCGGGTAGTAGCTACCCGCGGCATGTCCAGTCAAACCTTGGAACTCTCCAGTTTCTTGGAGGCCAAGATCGGTGCCGTCGCCGGAGCTGCGGACACCTCCGTCCAATATGCCGAGACGGGATCCGTCATCTCGGTGGGAGACGGTATCGCCCGTGTGTACGGTCTATCCAATGTCCAGGCCGGAGAGATGGTTGTCTTCGCCTGTGGTCTTCGTGGTATGGCTCTTAACTTGGAAGAGGACAACGTCGGAGTTGTGATTTTCGGTGATGACAGAGACATTTTGGAGGGTGACACTGTGAAGCGGACTGGAGCCATTGTCGACGTTCCTGTAGGAGCCGAACTCTTGGGACGTGTCGTTGACGGTATCGGACAACCCATCGATGGAGGTGCCTCGCTTGACTCGTGCAAGCGCTCTCGTGCTGAAGTCAAAGCCCCCGGTATCATCCCCCGTGAGTCCGTGTCCGAACCCATGCTTACCGGACTCAAGGCCGTCGATGCCTTGATTCCCATTGGACGTGGTCAGCGTGAGTTGATTATTGGTGACCGTCAGACTGGAAAGACTGCCATTGCCATTGATACTATCATCAACCAGAAGACCAAGAAGGAACCCCTTGCCTGCATCTACGTCGGTGTTGGACAAAAGCGATCCACCATTGCTCAACTTGTCGGACAGCTTGATGAACGCGGTGCCATGGGTAACTGCATTATCGTCGCTGCTACTGCTTCCGACTCTGCTCCTTTGCAGTTCCTTGCTCCCTACACTGGTGCCGCCATGGGAGAATTTTTCCGTGATAGCGGCAAGCACGCTGTGATCTTTTATGATGACTTGTCCAAACAGGCCGTTGCCTACCGTCAAATGTCCTTGTTGCTTCGTCGTCCTCCTGGTCGTGAGGCCTACCCCGGAGACGTTTTCTACCTTCACTCTCGTCTCCTTGAACGTGCCGCCAAGATGCACCGAAACAACGGAGGAGGTTCCTTGACAGCCCTTCCCGTCATTGAGACTCAAGCCGGTGATGTGTCTGCTTACATTCCTACCAACGTCATTTCCATTACGGATGGACAAATTTTCTTGGAATCCGAGCTCTTCTACCAAGGTCAACGACCTGCCATTTCTGTCGGTCTTTCCGTGTCTCGTGTCGGATCCGCCGCCCAATACAAGGCTACCAAGTCTGTTGCCGGTACCATGAAGCTCGAGCTCGCCCAATACCGTGAGGTCGCTGCCTTTGCCAAGTTCGGTTCCGATTTGGATGCTGCTACGCAACAGCAGCTGAACCGTGGTGTTCGTCTTTACGAACTTTTGAAGCAGGGACAATACGAGCCCTATGAGCCTGAGGAAGTTGTCGCCTCTTTGTTCATTGGTGTCAAGGGATACTGTGATCGCATCGACGTCGAGCACGTCCAAGCTTTCGAGGCTGCTTTCTTGAATCACGTCAAGACTGCTCACTCCAAGGTCCTTTCTGACATCGTAAGCGCCGGATACGTTCTCAGCAAAGAGTCGGAAAAGCAACTGCACGAAATTGCTGAGGCTTTCACTAGCGGATTCTCGCCTTAAATAAATTGGGTGTGACCATCCATACGCCTGCCTGACTGCTCTTAAATGACTGTAACGTAATTCTAGAACACACAACTCTGTGGAATAGGTTTGTCTATTTCTCTTCTTTTATCGTTGTGGCCTCGGCCAGAATCACAGTTTCTTGCTCGAGTTCTGCCTCCGACACCGACCCGACTTCATCCAACCATCCAATGAAGAAGAGGGGATACAACGAAGTCAGATTGCAAATCACCGTCAAGAGTGCCAGATTATCAAAGTTCGTCTCCGTAACTCCAAGAACTTTGGTCAGCAAAGCACCGATTTCCGTTCCAAGAGCACCTGCGCCATTGTTGATTGACATGAGCGTAGCAAATAATACGGCCTCCACTCCTGGAGGGCACAATCGTGCGGCAAGTACCAGTGTAGGCAAAAAGGCAATCTCGCCCAAGATGCTCAAAATGACATCGTCGCCCAACACAAAGGCCCCGTCCGGAATTCCCAGAGCCCGGTTGGCATGGGTAATCAAGAGCAAGCTGGTTAAGCCAAGAGGTGCGCTGATGATACTGGACCAAAACAAGATGTCTTTGATGGGTTTGGTTTTCAAGTATTCATTATAGATCCAAACTCCAAACAAACTCGCCACGGCGGTGATCAGACGCACTCTCCCAAGGAACTCAGGCCCAAAGCCAAGTTCGTCCGTCATAAAGAAGAGGAAGGCCCCATCACTAGTTGGAGTGGACTGCCAAAGAAAGAGAAAGAGCGCCGGTTTGTAGATGGATGGTTGCTTGACAGCCTGCCATAATGCATCGATTTGTGCCTTGGCCCCTAAAAGCGGGTGTTCTTCGGCAGCAAGGGCGGCGCCTTTTACCAGTGGCTTTTCATCGATTGTAAACGCAATCGAAGCCACCACGAATGGAAGAAAGGCTGTGATGCTAAAGATGTCTTGTGGCTTCATAACTTCCAAGAGGCTTCCCGAAAAATATGCCGACAACAATCCCCCAATTGCGGCACTTCCCCAGCAGAGACTTTGCAATCCACCAGCAATCTTCGGGTCATTGGAGTCGCGAGTCTTTTCAACCACAATTCCATCTGCCACCACATCTGAAAAGGCGATACAGGCACTACTCACCATCAGTGAGATCACTGTGGCAGGAATCAAAACATCACCTTCAAGGAGGCCCCAAAATTTGTGTCCAACGAAACTGTAGGAAAAACTACCTATCAGGCCAGCCAGAATAAGATAGGAACGCCGCCGATAACCAAACAACGGCACCCCATCACTGAGAAATCCATAGAGCGGTTTGATCGTCCAGGGCAGTGTAAAGAGCCCAGTCAGCGCCGACAATTCCGCGGGTCCCAAATGTAACTCATCCTTGAGCAAAAACGTTTGCGCCAAACGAGCAAGTCCCAGAGCGCCTTCGACAAAGTAAATTGTCGCAATGGCAATGATATCGGGTGTGGGATCAATGCCTAGAAATATGTTCTCCCGTAACCAAGCCCGCGTAGTTGATTCTTCATTCAAGGCCGCCAATTTCATCCCCTGTGTGGCATAATCAACACCGGACAAGGTTTCATTGGACAATAGTGAGGATTCTGTTAGTGACGACGACTTTGGATCGCTCGCAACATCTTCGGACTTTTCCATGACATGAAATCGAGTAAGACGTTGACGCCGTTGTCGTTCACTTCTTCTAGCGACCCGATTCCAGCAAAAGCCGTTTCCATGACCTTGTCGACTACATGATGGTGCACTCCTCGACTGCGTTGTAAATCCATGTGAAGGCAAGGCAACAAGCCCCACCAATGATACCGCAACAACGGTTCGACACTTCATTATTCTTGCTTGCTACTTGTCCCAGTCGATATGGTAGTGTCTCTTTCCCTATTCTGTGTTCCTGTCTCTCGCGGCGATCAACTGAAATTGCTGGGAGTTTTGACCATGGTCGTTGATGGAAAATGGAGATGAACAGCGCAGAACAAAATCGTACTTCGGCCATGTGTGTTGCGGACGTGTTTTCTCATTGAGTCATGACTCGTTGAGTCCCGATGATGACGAACGTGTACTTCTGCCCTCCCCGCCATGCCGGTGCATGTGTATCGCAGTCCGTTGCCGAGCATACGCTCGCCCACCTCATTTTTCTCATCTTTTTGTGCCGTGCCATCCAAGTTTCCGACTCTTCACCGAAACACAAAAATACCTTTGATACCCCAACTACACCCCGGTGTAACAATTGCATCTTACCTTTCTTACCAATTTTCTTCGACGATGGCACTTAGTGATATTCTGGCCCAGATGCGATCGCAAGAAAATGAGGATCAACTCGCCCTACCATTAAAGCGTCTTGAGGATGTCATCGTAGGCGCTGGGTGTAAACGAGAAGAGATTCTCTTTGACTTTTTCATGGAAGACGGTATCCGGATCGTAGTTGAAGCAATGCAAAAGAAATCGTGCTTTCAAATCAATGATAGGATGTTCAAGTTTTTGTTTCATGTGGCAGAAGATAACCCGTGCCATTGGCAGTGTATTTGGGAATCCATTGGAAAGCTCGACGGCTTGACCTCCTTCCTAGAGAAACACCACTGCAATGAAAATATTGTCGCACGTGTCATCTACTTATGTTGGAATTGCTCTCGTTTCCGATTGTTACATGTGGAAGCGAAAGACGTTCTTCGATGGATGGCATTCTGGGATGTCCTTCTTTGCAGTGTGGAGTCTTTCATGGATCGGTGCGATATTTTCACGTCGTTTTGTCAGTTTTTAGATGGTCTAAAAGGCGCGTTCATTCCGGCAGAAATGAGAACCAGAATCAGCTTTTCTCTCTTGCGGGGTTTCGAGATCCTCGAGAGACAAGAGTCGGGGCCCAGCGACGACTTGATTACAATCCGCTCCCTCCTTGTTACTAGCTTTGTCTTGAACGACGAGAATGAGTATTTGCTCTTTGATTCGCCTCACGGTAGTGATGTGGACAAGAAGACATACATGGCATTGAAGCGGTGCGTGTTCATTCCATGTTCTGCTGCGGCTTGAGAGTTCAAATATCGCGATTTACATCCCACGCCGCGGGTCGCTAGTGCTCTTAAATCAGAATCCTACAATGCATGATAGCAGAGGTCCAGACTTCGCAGATCGAAGGCTGGCATGGCCAGGGGCAAAGAAACACTTTGGGACGACAATCTCCCGACCCTTGCATGTTTGCGAGAGAGGTCGAAACTACTGTCACGGACGACCACGAAATGGGTTTGCCCATCGGCGACAGTCCGCCTTTTTATCAGGAGCGGTATGTCGCGCGTTGTTGAAAACATGACGACAAGGAGCTATAGCTGCAATCATCTACACCAAGATTGAGATAGCCAGACGAAGAATCATCTGTTCTTCTACTTTGAATTTGCAAATTGCCCCCATGTCGCTCTACCAGCGAGTGCCGTAAAACACCTCGGTATCGTAGAAGCGTGCGGCAAGGCACTTTTGCCTCCTAGCTGGCCGTCAGTAACGGTGGAATGACTGAATGGCTAGTAGCTGAGTGCTTTCCGAATGTCCAACTACTTTTTCACCTTCGTAGCCAAATCGCTAGCTAGAGAGCATCATAATCCTGCACAGTTATTTTGAAGTACGTATACTTGATTGTAGTACATCAGAAGAAGGGCTAAACTATCATACAATGAACCGGAAACTGTTTTCAGACATGGATGTACGGTCGAAAGTCATTGAAATTCGTTTGTCTTCGACATTGATAGTCAACATTCGATACTCGAGCCTTTTTAAATTTCATGAAAAACGGCGGCTCTGCTCCGATGATGGATCCGGAGTAGCGATGTCGTCTTTCTAGTATATCATAGCGGCGGCGCGGTCTCTAGTATACTAGAGTACCTACTAGCTGGAAGCGGGACTACGTATCGTACTTATCGTTTTGTCTTGTATCAATGACAGAGAGCGGAGTGGCTTCGTCCGTACCATTTGCTTGGGCGGCATGAAGTTTTAAGAGTTCAAAAAGGTGGCGGGCTGCGAACCTAGTCAAAGGCGGGACTTCAGTTGTCAGGGACAGTCCCGGACACTGAACGCCCGATGAACGGACAAAACTGCCGGTTCAGACGTATGAGTTACGTGCCTCATAGCGCGCCGCATGGGACTCGCGCCATGTATTATGGTTCCAATCTTTCCGGAAACGGAAAAACTTTTTTTTATTTTTCCCCCGACATGACCCGAAGCCAAAATCTTTTCGATCGCCAGATCGCCGGGCAAGCTTCGGATTGGAGGGAAAATCACGGTCCAACGCGTAGATAAGTCCCGTGGACTATAGTAGAAAATTGAACGTCGGCTCTAGTTTTCCGTTTAGCTATCACAAAATTGGCGACGATGATGAATAACCAAGACGAACAAGACCCCAACGGCCCTAATGAGGAGCCGGCCCATAACGAAAATGGCGAGGAAGAACATGTGGATGCACCTGCCTGTCCTGTCGGCAGCCCTTGCATTCGAGTGATCGAAGGACTTAGGGCAAGAATCCGCAGGCTTCAAGAGCAACAACGCCAGCATCGGACCGCATCTACGTTCGCTCTCAGCCGTCGGGAGGCGGCTTGCGATAAGAAAGATTCGGAGATAAAGAAGTTGAAAGGATGTTTGGAGATCCAAGAAAGCAAAGCCGAGGCCAAACTGGACGCTGCACGTGCTAGAGCTGAGGCACGGCGCCAGAAGGAGGTTGGCCAAGCCCAGGCCAGCTATGTCAAGCTCCAGCTCGAGTCATCGAAGCAGATCGAGACCCTCAAGTCTTCGTCGAAGATCCAAGCCTCGGAGCTCCGACATGCGCTCTCTCAGCTCAAGACTTGCCAGCTGGCCCACAGTAAAGTGGTCGCACAGAAAAATGCTGCCGAGGGTAAGTTGGCAGTCTTGTCGGACCAACACCAGCTGCTCAAGTCTGAGGTGGCCGACAAGGGCAAAGTCCTTAAGCAACTTCTGCAACGACATGACGCTGTACAGAAGAAGCTAAATAGGCAAAACGAACTAAAAGTTCAAGCATCCGTGCGAAAGGAGGAACTAAAGGTACGTCAGAAGGAGGTGGAGCTACAGCGAGTTGAGTCGTTGAAGCGCAAGGCCATCGAGGTCAAGGAGGCAGAAGGCGAGGTAAAGAAGCAAGTGCACGCCCATCGTGCCAAATGCATGAAGGCGATTGCTCGTAATCGCGCTTTCCTCAAAGGCGAGGAGCACCGTCGCAACGTTGGGACGTCGAAGGATCGCATCAATCAAGCGTCGGCGTTCCAAAATGCAGCTGCTGTCGCTGCTAGTCAACAAGGCGGTACATTTCCAAGTGTCGGGGGTGGTCCTGATTCCTTGGCGAACCACCACTATCCTCCGGTCTGGGTCCAACAGACCCTCACCCAGATGCCTTCGTCCGCATCGTCTACGAGTACTCGTCCGCCTACCGGACCTGTCAGGCAACAACCAGCATCGTCGGCTCAGCAGGTCG